>BTPG01000002.1:54023222-54275722 GCA_036245525.1 Semisulcospira habei | reverse complement strand
TCTTCTCACAGGTAAAAAGGGTAAACCTGATCCTACTGTTGTGTTTACACCAGAGAGCTTTACTATAGCTAGTGAAGCAACAATAGTTTTTGAAATCATACTAAGACCTTTGGAAGATGTCAAAGAAACAGAAATTGCAAAGGGAATCAAACTTACATGGGATAACTCAGTGTCGGAGTCAGCAAAAGTATCTATTGCAGTTAGTAGGTAGGTCCACTCAATTTCTTTTCTAGAAGCTGCCACCAAACAAATGCACCCCTCGAGGTATATGTTCAAAGAAGTGTACATGCAAACAATCAGAACTTTATGCTGATTGGCTTCCGAGATATGTGCATTTCAATATGACCTAAAAATGACCTCTTTTTGCATTTTTAAGAAAGTGTTATATTTAGACACCTATAAATAATAAGGTAAAGGTAGAATTGTGTGGATTTTACTGTCACGGTTCAGAACAAATGTAGATTGTCCTGAATTTCTTTTAGCCCCCCACATTGATACGTTTGCACGCCTAAAATGACCAAAAATGCAATTTGGACATGTGTCATTGATGAGGGTTTACATGGCTTATATACCCTTCACTAAAAACGTTGTATCTTAGGTAATTTCCATCGTAGGCATGTGAATCAGATACTACGGTCAAGCTCACAGTAGAGATATAAAGGGTTTGTACAATAATAATAATAATAATAATAATAATAATAATAATAATAATAATAATAATAATAATAATAATAATAATAATAATGAATATTTATATAGCGCTTAATCAAAAGCTGTAAGCGCTTTACAATCTGTACACACAAATAAAAAAAAACGATGACGTGTATATAACAAACAAAACACAATACCCGAGCACACCACTTTTACAATGAACTAAGCAACAATGCATACATAATATGTTCTAATTAACATTCAGTCTAAAACAAGGAGGATTACAGAACTACAAATAAGGCGTCAAACACTGGCAGTTATTGGAAAACAGAAGATAGAGGCTGAAAACCCTTTAAATTAGATACAAGGAACGACGTTTCGGATCAAAGATCCTTCTTCAGGTGACATGGAAACAAACTTAGAACAGAAAATAACACACATTGGAAAGAAAAGACGTCATCCTGTATAGAAAAAAATTAGAATGACGTAAAAAAACAAAAAACAAAAACAAACAAAAACAAATAATGACGCAAATACACATGCACAAAACACGCTAGCCTCACCTATCTGGTTTGTAAGTATACAAAACACGTAGCACAAAATTTACGTTTACATACATACACGTCACTGCATACATTCGCATTCACTCGTGCCTGCTGCCGCTCACGTACATGCTTACACATAGACACTCAAACACACAGACACACACACCGTTGCACTGATTAGTGTGTGTGTGTGTGTGTGTGTGTGTATGTGTGTGTGTGTGCGTGTATGTGTGTGTGTGTGTGTGTGTGTGTGTGTGTGTGTGTGTGTGTGTGTGTGTGTGTGTGTGTGTGTGTGTGTGTCCATGTGTGTGCATGTACGTGAGCGGCAGCAGGCACGAGTTAATGCCAATGTATGCAGTGACGTGTATGTATGTAGACGTAAGTTTTGTGCTACGTGTTCTGTGCATGTTTATTTGCGTCATTATTGTGTGTTTTTGTTTTTGTTTTTAAAAATTTACGTCATTCTAAATTTTCTCTATAGTTGATGACGTATTTTCTTTCTATCGTGTGTTCTTTTCTGTTCTACGTTTGTTTCCATGTCATCTGAAGAAGGATCTTTGATACGAAACGTCGTTCCTTGTATCTTATTTAAAGGGTTTTTAACCTCTATCTTCTGTTTTCCTTTCACATGAAACCCTAGCGGCAACAGTTTGACGACATACTGGTAGTTATTCAAAGTAAAGCTTGAAGAGGTGAGTTTTCAATGACCTCTTAAAGTCAGAGACACACTCACTGTTTCTGACTAGCTAGCATCCATAAGGTATAAAAAAAGGTGTGCCCTTCAGTGAGCACTGACCTGAAGCGATGGGTGCAAAATGTTTACCCTTTCTTTCTTTTGCTGCCGCAAGCAAAACCCCAGAAAATGGTTACGCGGTTGAAAAAAGACCTATACCGAATCCAAAATCTTTACCCTGCCCCCCCCCCCCTCCCCCCCCCCCCGCCCTCCACTTCCCGCGTTCCCCAACGGACAGCACCTTTCTGAGGGACATGAGCCTCTGTCTCTACTCGCCCCCCCCCCCCCCCCCCCAATCGTAACGAATAGCATCTCTCTGAAGCAAGTGCGCCCCTGTCTCCACCCCCACTGAAGGTAATATCACAAAAAGGACGGCTCATTTGATTTAAATTGTTGTTAAAGTAAAGGTGCCCCGAAGAAAGCTGCGCAAAGGAAAATTATCTGACATACCGAGTGTAAAGGCCCTGGCAGCCATATGTGTTTTCAACGCTTCCGTTTTTGTCTGTGCGCTATCTCTGGAACCACTCGATTTTCGTCAAGTCATTTAGTATTTGGTAGCCTTTAGTGTGAGAAATGGTCATAAGCAAAAACGGAATTGATACTTTTAAGCGTTAGGTTCACGTGCGAAACGTGAATCTATGTAATGGGCCAGTGGTCGTATGTCCGTCCTTCGTCCGTCGTAAACTTCAACGTTGGCATTTTCCCGGAGACTCTTCAATCCACGCTCTTCAAACTTGGGCCAAAGGTATAACGGTGTGCTAAGACCTTTCTACACATTCCAAATTCAGTGACCTCTCTCAAGGTCAAATTCACAGCGGATTAGAAAACAGCTTAACTCCTTCTACCCCAGACACACCACAGCAAAATAAGGATCGACCATGATAGTTCAAGGGTGATGCCAGAATAGCTTGGCGCCTATGGGCGCCAAGCTATTCTGGCATCACCCTTGAACTATCATGGTCGATATGTGTCCTGCACTGCAATGCAGTCTTCGGAGGACGCAAAATGTTGGGATTTCGGTGTTGGGGTAGAATAAGTTAACAAATACACATTTAAACAACAAAAAAATCTTTTTCTTAAATACTGTTAACGGAGTAACGGAAGGGGTAGGGTGGGGGTGGGGACAGGGGCTCACTTGTTTCAGAGAGATCCTATTCGTTACGAGGTGGGGGGGGGGGGGGGAGGGCGAGTAAAGACACAGGCTCATGTCCCTCAGAAAGATGCTGTCCTTTGGGGGACGCGGGAAAGGGGAGGGGGGGGGGGAGGGGGCAGGGTAAAGATTTTGAATTCGTTATGGATCGTTTTTCAACCGCGTAACCATTTTCTGTGGTTTGCTTGCGGCAGCAAAAGCAATAAAGTGTAAACATTTTGCACCCATCGCTTCAGGTCAATGGTCACTGAAGGGCACACCTTCTTTACACCTTATGGGCGCTAGCTTCAGTCGTACAGACATAAATCTGCTATAATTGCAAAAGAAGAAACAGATGCAATCGTTGATTGACTAAGATGCTGTTCAGCTGAGAAGATAGGAAAGAGTGGACTGGAAAGGATAAGTGGGCTGGGACGGTAGCACTCATTTCTTGGTCAAGATATTCATGTCTTTCATCTAGTCTATATTTCCTCATTTAATAATAATAATAATAATAATAATAGAGGAGATTTGTTAAGCGCTTATTATAAAAGTAGCTCTAAGCGCTGATACAATGAAAAGGCTAACAGCTAACACGCAAACACACACACATACAACATACGCGCGCGCGCATACACACACACACACACACACACACACACATACGTGACAGTGGTGATGAATTGTGCATGGCTGTGGAAATAAACTAGTGAAAGGCAATGTTGTAGAGGTGGGTTTTGAGAATTGATTTGAGTGAGGAGAGCTTTGTGTCATAGAAAGTAGTTGATGACGTCTGTCATAGAAAGTAATGAATAGACAGACAAACCTTCAGAGTAACAAGTCTCATTAAATAAAGTCTCTGCCATCATTGTGTCCTATATTCAGCTGTAAGAAAGTTTTTTTTTGATTGAGATGGGGGAGGTTTTGGTTGATCCTCCTCGTTCCCTTTGCAGCGGAGTTCTGTCTGACAGCATCTTGAAGCGTTTGTCTAAATAAAATTGAAAGCAACCGAAACTGTTTGTTGTTCAAAGTGATTTTCTTTTATCTATAGTAAGAAACTGACAAAAAGAGTAAAACTTCCAAAATATAATATAATATAATATAATATAATATAATATAATATAATATAATATAATATAATATAATATAATATAATATAATATAATATAATATAATAATAATGTGTGTTGGTATCGTTTGCTTTATTTACAAGTACCTTTCGACGACCAACAAAACATACAACACAAAAAAACCCATTTATTTTTCAGATTTTAGGCAGTCAAAACCAAACGAGTTGGCATTCTGAAAAATTCGTCTGCTAACTGGCAAAGAGTTGTCGCTCATGTCGTCGACTAAAACGGTTATTTCAAAGAAACCGTCAAACATATTTGTTTAACAAAAATTCAAATGCAACTCTGAAGTATTGCAGTAAATATGGCGGGCATTTCAGTAGGACTAGACTTGTGAAAGCTGTAAGTTAGGCCAAAAGAAATTATACTCCCATGAGGAGGGTGTGAACTTCAGGCTGGAAATCGACTACACACAGTAAAAATTAAACTAACGGTCCAGATAATCAGTTCTATCAATCAGAGTTAGTTTACAATGCTGAAAATTTGTGGTAAAAGAGCAAGACCGGTCCCACCCAGGTATGCATCCGGTCACTCTGGTCCCGACGCCTCAAAATATCCGAGCAGAAGAAAGTGAAGCACTCGGGGGCGTTTCGATCGGTATTCGTAGTTAGTAACTACAGGCTCCGATTTACTCATCAGGGAACCGGCCTACAATTTTCAGTCCATTTCTTGGTGTCTTCCTCCCAGTGTGTCGCATTTAAATCCTTACATAAGGACATGTTATCCGTGTAGTCCATGCATGTAACTGTAGTCCTGACGCGGCATTATTGATGTCCAGTATGGTCGCTTTCAAACCCTTGCAGTATTCCTGATGAGGTGTTATTGATGTCAAGTATGATTGCTTCAAATCCTTGCAGGGTCCAGTCTTGTGTCGGGATCCGATTGTATCGCTGCGTCTTCTGTTCCCTAGGCGCTTGTGCCTGTCCGTTCCAAGGTCATTTCCTGCTGCTCAGCGGGGCTTAGCCGCGATAAGACACAAGGAACCTGGGCGGAGTTTGCGTGTATCGACGTGGGAGTCATATTCTTTGTTTATTAATCCGTCCGTTTTGACGGATCAATCCCAGACTGAGTGTCGTTGTTGTTGTTGTTGATCCTCCGTGTTTTCGTGTTTGTAGACGATGCCGGTTGTTTGTGTGGCTGTGTTGCCTTCCATACGACAGCCGACTAGTGTTTCTAGTATTGTCCTCTGTGTAGGTGGTACGCAGTGTTGCCGTGGTGCATATCTCACAGTTGATGATTTAAAATCAGCTTATTGTTGTAGCTGTCGTTTCGTTGATTGCTGTTGTTGCCGTTGGCTTGTTGGGCCGCCTGAATTGTATACCGTTTTGGTGGTAGGTGCCGGGTTTTGTCGTTGTAGAAGGGCCTTCAATTCTTCGAGTGCTTCACAGAATAGTTGGCCTCGCTTGTTGCGAGCGTTCCAGTCCTCCTTTCACTTTTGTGCGCTTTAGAACGAGTTCTTTGTGACCAGTGTTGCCTGGTGTTGTAGATTAAAGTTGGTGCTGCGTAGTTTTGTGGTCGGTGTGAAGTAGACAATGTCCGTTTCCTCTATTCCTTAGTCCGTGTTGTAGACAAAGTGGCTTGCCTTTCTCGTTGGCGGGAGGTAAGTCTTTTAGCAAATAGTATGACGTCATAGCGTGTAGCGATTCATGACAGATGTCTCTTCAGTAGAGGGTTATGCCGTGGGGGGCTGCAGGGCCGATTGTTGGCCTCAGTTGAGTAGCTGGCTCACACGTGTCTTGTTAAAGCAGCAGAAAAATAGGATCGCAGTGTAGTTTGTCGCTTGTTCTAGCTTGTCGATCGTGTGGTGTTAAATTTTCCACCTGGATTTCCAGCCTTGTGGGGGACGAGTTACTTGGTGGTTTTCGTTCCATCCACCTTTTCTCAGGTGTGGGGAGTGCGTTCCAACCACCCTATTATAGGTGTGGGAGTGGGTCTCAACCACCCTATTATAGGTGTGGGAGTCGGTCTCAACCACCCTATTATAGGTGTGGGAGTGGGTCTCAACCACCCTATTATAGGTGTGGGAGAATGGTCGAAGAGCTCCTTCTTGCTTGTGGTTTTCTTGGTTGTATTCGTTCCATCCACCCTTTATCAGGCGTGGGGAATGGGTCTCAACCACCCTGTTTCAGGTGTGGGAAACCATCGATAACTTTCTTCTTCCTTGTAGTTCTCCCTTGACATAGATGTCTTGGGTCTAGATTGCCGTTTCTGGCGGAGTTAGGGCTGGCAGCTGTTGTTTCCTTCGTCGTTTCGCTTCGAATGAGGCTTTGCTGGGTGTGAGGGCAGAGCAGCTTAGTGCAGCGCGCGTGCCGATGACGTATGGTCGAATCTCATTGGTCGGCTGTCGCGGTCGGACTGATCGCCCGCTGTCCGTGTGAGATAGCGTCTTGTGACCTTGGTTGCAGGTGGAGTCTATCTTCTATGTCGGCCGGTCCATTTTTGTGGTATGCTATATCTCTGTTAGCCGTATAGACGTGGGGATGAGAGGTAGTTGTCTGTTGATGGTGTATATCTGGATGCTTAGAGTAAACATCTGTCATGACACGTCCGTCTTCCGTAAGTGTTTGCTAAAAAGTGAGCTAGCTGGATTGCTCTTCTACCGGCACTGATATGAGCTATCTCCTCTTATTTAAGAGGCGCTCTCTGCTTCGTTGAATCAGTGTTCCGATCCCCTCAGGACGGTGAGCCTGAGGTTGGGGTTGTGTGCATTGAAGCGTGGCCACTCTAAACGGTGCGCGCGTGGCCGGGGCCGATAGCGGTGGCGTCATCCTGATTGCATCATCACTCTGGCCGCGAAGTAAAGATGAGTGATGGTGGGCCGCTGTATTACGCTTAGTCCCTTCGTGTGTTTGTCGATTCAATCTTGATGGTCCAGTGAAGCAATGAAGATGCGATATTTTTCCTGTTCGCACAGTCCGAGCGAAAGGAGAATGAAGTGGGCATAATATGCCAGGATTTGAAAGCGAGGCGTAGGTGAAACCAAAAGTGACCGGTTTTGCACATTGCTGAGGATAGCAAACGACCCTAAAAAAAAAAAAAATCGGGTGGCTATTCACGGGTCCTAGTCAGGTCGGTGCTACGCACCTTCAGATCAGTGGTAAAAGAGCAAGACCGGTCCCACCCAGGTATGCATCCGGTCACTCTGGTCCCTTGGTGGTAAAAAAGCAAGACGCACTACTGCAGGAGATAGGTGACCATGATAAATTCAAAGGCAGTGCTAGATTAGCTTGGCGCCTGTCGGCGCCAAGCTAATCTGGCACTGCCCTTGAATTATCATGGTAGATCCATCTCCTGCAACTGGTGCATAGTCATTAGATGACGCCTCCAAATTTGGGGAAATCAGTACGGCCGTCGGGCTGAATGTGTTAATGATAGCAAGCTGGTAATGAATCAGTTCTCTCATTGCCGTTTGTCTCACTAAAATAATCGTCAAGGCAGCGGTAGCCATATTTGTAATTCGTCTCATTATGGCTGTCCAAATTATTGCTGTATATTTTGATCCACTGTATTGATTGTATTCAAACTTTACAGTTGACGATTGCTTGAGAGTCAGGGAGTGAAACGAAACCAGTACGTTTCCAGGTTAACCCCATCACTGCCAGTGATGACGGATGTCGCGCCAGAAACCACTGCACACTGACCGAATCTCGCGAGAATATCACATACGTAATTGGGTCGAAATAACGATTTTATTTTCATGAGGATAGGTCTCTTGCAGCTGGGTAACGTTCGCCTTGACCCGCCAGTTAAGGGGTCAAGGTCGTGAACAACTACATTAAAAAAAAAAAAAAAACTCATTCAGCCCGGCGCACGTATTTCCCAAATTTTGGAGGCGTCATCTAACGATTATGCACCAGTTGCAGGAGATGGATCGACCATGATAATTCAAGGGCCGTGCTATTTCAGCTTGGCTCCGACAGGCACACAAGTAAAGACAGACACACGGTGCTTCCCGCCATTAGTGCGCTCTGTGGGCTCGTGTAGCGACAGGAATCCATCTCCTTCTACTCTAACCCCCCGACCCCCACCCCCTTCCCCTTTGATCCACACACAATAGTAACCAGAAATAAAGACGGACACACAGTAAGCTCCGTGGTCTGGCGTAGCATAGCTATTCTAAAGAAGAATAATAACCCGAGCATTGAAATGACGTCACTTCAAGCTTCACGTCATGGCATCATTAGTCCCACAACGCCGTGTTCATAGTGACGACTCGATGTTATACGTCACTCAACGCAGTACTCACATTTGACGTATCAGAGAATCAAATTTGCAATTTTCTTGCTGATTTTCACGCCTAGGGCTTACAGGTCACAATTTGATCTAATCCTATCCCAGGGCCGGGACAAACAGCAGGCTTATGCAAACACTGTTTATGAAAAATCATGCGAGTATTAATGAGAACATAGTTTTTTTTTTGTCGTAAAAGAAAAATTAAAGTTATATTACCTGTTTTACAAATGACTCCGAAAACGTGGCGCAGAACATTGTCTGATTTTCACACCTAGGTCATACAGGTCACAGTTGACATAATCGTACCCGACAACCGAGACAAACTGTAGGTTTATGTGAATACCATATAAAAAAAATTATTTATGAGAAGTTTTTTTTTTTATAAAAAAAGATTCAATTGTTTTAAGACAAACCCATATAATTCGTGAAATTAATCCCCAAAACGTGAAAATATACTTTTTCAAAAAATATTTCATTATCGCTCAAAAAGTTCTAGAGGTACATTGCTGGTTAACGAACTCATTCAGTATCTCCTTTTTATCTAGCTATACTCAAAATATCTAGTAAAACTAAGAACAACTACAGACTCCAGTGTGGATCAACCGTTTGTTATGAAACGTCCATTTTCGCGCCAATGAACATCTTAATTTAAAAAAAAAATCAACCAAAAAAAGTAGAGGTCCCGACATAATTTTGTTAGAAACAATAACCTAAAATTTCAAGCTTGTCCGTCCTCAAACGCGGGCTCTAGTCGCTGTCACACACACACACACACACACACACACACACACACACACACACACACACACACACACACACACACACGGCGTTTGGCGCCAAAAAGAATTTATATAGCAAGGTTTGCGTAGCAAACGTGACGTCATTTTTATCTTGTTACTTCTTTGCCAGAATTTTTGCGCCGCACGCCAAAAACGTTCTGTGCATTCTCCGGAATGCGCTCCGACCCAGCCTCATTTCAAAGTCTACCGTATTTAAAAAAAAAATACGGTAGACAAATAGTGATATCCAAAATTATACACTTGTAAATGAATACAGTTCAAGTGGACTGCGGGGGGCCTGGGGGTAGTCCTGTCC
This sequence comes from Semisulcospira habei, assembly GCA_036245525.1. Lineage (NCBI taxonomy): Eukaryota > Metazoa > Mollusca > Gastropoda > Semisulcospiridae > Semisulcospira > Semisulcospira habei. The sequence continues at coordinate 54,266,206 of BTPG01000002.1, read as the reverse complement.
CTATTGATTTTTGCAATGGGTGTTTCTGTGGAAGGCTCGAAATAATTGGTCCGTCATTAATTTTCTCCCATCCCCCTTCTTTTCTAGGTCTAGTGAGCCTTGCAGTCACAAAAAGGGCAGCTGATGTTCTGTTGACGCAACGCAAGCTCACCAGCCTGGAATTCCATGGCATTAGCACTGCAGAGCACTCTTAGAATATATATATATATATATACTCAGAAGCGATAAAGCGAGAAAGATTTTGGTAAATGTACCCGCATTATGTACCCGGTAAAATTGTAACATGACAGTAACATGACCGTGTTGCAACCTCTTCGCTCCCTACGCGGGATGAGGAGACTCTTAGTCTTCTCCCGGAGGATTCAGTTTCGGGCCTACTTGGTATGGACAGCTCCTCGTCTCACTATACGGTGTCGGATGATACTGCATCACCTAGACTCCCTTCTACGTCACGCACGGAAACGCTTCTCGGCATTGATGAAGCAGCTCGACTCATCACGGCTGCACTGCCCAAGGACGCGTGTCCCTCGTCGCCCCCACTCAAGAGGAAGGTGTCTGCCTTTGTCGACTCTGGCCGTCCACAGAAGAGGTTCAAGTCTTTACCGCAGCCCCCTGGTTTTAAGGATTTGAGAGATTCCTTTTCCGCTTTTCCGCTTACCTACAGACAGATTCCCAGGAGTATCTTTTCTTCTCTGATCGCAAGTGGCCGGCTGACCTAGACATCTCCTTCCGCCAATCCTGGTATGCGGGACATTCACAGTCCTTTAGCTGTCAGCTTCCATCGTTGGACCCTCAATCGATATCCCAGCTTGGCGGTACCAATCAGCTGAGACACACCCTCCCTCGTGGGTTGGATAAGACGGCATCACTAGTGCGGAACTCCTTGGCCTGTGCTGGTTTTCTAGAGCTTCTCACTCAAGGTTTAATCCGTCGCATCGAGGACGCTTGGCAACCATCGCTTACACCCTTACTTGGTGACCTTCTCGCCCTCGGGGTTGCGGCAAACCGGGCAGCGTATCACTCATCGGTCAACACAATGGCGGCAGCATCCAACTGTGACCTCATGCGTCGTGATGCAGTCTTACTCGCCTGTCGCGGTATGCCTCCCGATCTGAAGACACAGCTGCGTCGTGCCCCCCTTGGTGGACCACTCCTCTTCGGTGACACCTGGCAGAAGGTGAAGGACGGCAATCCTGACCGCTGGCCCAGCCGTGTTACAGCCTCACGCTTTCACTCCGCCCGCAAGGCCGTGGGTCGCGCCCTGCGGACTTCCAGACCCGCTTCATCCTTCACTCCAGCTTCCGCCAAGACGTCCCGGCGGTTCCCCGCCTTCGGCCGTGCTAGACCAGTTAGGACCTCTGTCCCCGCTTGGCCCAGGTCTGCCCGCCGCCGTGGGCGCGGGCGGGCTCCCTGACTCGTCCCCGTTCCAGCCCCCGCCTTCTGCTCCGGGACCTCCTGTCGGCGGGAGGCTCACTCTTTTCAGCGACATGTGGAGGTTGCTACTTCCAGACGACCCCTGGGTACTCGCCACCATCACCGACGGACTCTCAATTTCTTTTCGTTCTCCCCCGCCTCTGAGACGCTCACCCGTATGGACAGAGATTCCTTCGGACAGTCTGAAAGCCATCGCACTACGCGGAGAGGTCGAATCGCTTCTACAGAAGGCCGCCACAGAGGTAGTGCATCATATCGACTCACCAGCATTTTACAGCCGACTTTTTGTGGTTCCCAAGCCGGGCAACAAGTGGCGCCCAATTATCGATCTATCAGCACTAAACAAGTTTATCATAGCTCCCACTTTTCGCATGGAAACCTCCAGGACCCTTCGGGCCGCTGTACAACCGAGGGACTTCGCTGTCAGCCTGGACCTATCCGATGCATATCTCCATGTCCTCATACACCCGGCTTCCAGGCGGTATCTCCGATTCGCGTTCGACGGGGTGATCTACCAGTTTCGAGCCCTTCCGTTTGGTCTCAACATCAGCCCGTGGGCTTTTACTCGCATTATGGATGCTGTCGTTGCCAAGACCAGGCAGTCGTCGTCCAGTCCAACCTCCAACTATTTGGACGACCTCTTCCTGCGGAATCAATCGATAAGCACCCTGCGGACGGACAGAGATTCTTTGCTCCTGTTGCTGTCGCGTTTGGGGTTCCTGGTAAACACAGGCAAGTCGGACCTATCTCCATCTCAACGATTTATTCATCTCGGCATGAAATTTGCGACCGACCTCAACAGAGTGAGTTTGCCGGAGCCTCGGATCCACAAGTTAGCCTCCTTGGCCGCCCAGGTAGCACAGGCGGAATCAGTCCCCGCCAGAGTTTGGCTTCAGCTCCTCGGCTTGATGAATGCAGCGGCGGATCTCCTTCCCCTCGGTCGTCTTTACTCCCGGCCGCTTCAATTACACCTGCTGCTTCATTGGCGTCCGTCCTCCGGCGACTTAGACGCGCCGGTACCTGTGACTCAGATCCTTCGCCCACATCTGCAACGTTGGACAGACACTTCATGGCTCGCTGTCGGAGTTCCTCTAGCCTCCCCGCCTCCTCAGCTCTCACTCTGCGTGGACGCAAGTCTCACCGGCTGGGGTGCACATTTGCTACCGAGTTTCCTCTCAACATCCGGCCTCTGGTCTCCGGATCTAGCAAACAGACACATCAACTGGCTAGAGCTACAAGCGGTTTGGCAAGCCCTCATCAAATGGGAAACGCACATTCGCCACCAGGAGATCCTAGTCCTTTCGGACAACACCACAGTCGTTTCTTACATTCAGAAGCAGGGCGGTACTCACTCTCCCGAGCTATGCATTCTACTCTATCAATTGATGCGCTGGTGCGAGGACCGAGGACTATCCCTCCGAGCTCGACACATCCCCGGTCACCTGAACGTGTTGGCGGACTCACTATCTCGGCGCGGACAATTACTTCACACGGAATGGACACTTCACCCAGACATCTTTCAGATGATCTGCGCTCACTGGGAAACTCCCATGATAGACCTCTTTGCCACGAGGTGGAATCGCCAGCTTCCCCTCTTCGTCTCACCGATTCCAGACCCCCTAGCCTGGGCAGTCGACGCGCTCTCCATTCCGTGGGACGGTCTCATCGCTTACGCTTATCCCCCGACGGTCCTCGTTCCCAAAGTCCTCCTCAAGCTCAGAGGTTGCAACACGGTCATGTTACTGGTAGCCCCATTCTCCTGGAACAGGTCTTGGACTACCGATCTAATCAGTCTCGCCACGGGCCCTCCGCTTTGCCTGCCCACCTCGAGGACAATGCTCAAGCAGCCCCGCCAGCCTCTTTTCCACCCGTGCCCAGAACGACTTCTCCTTCACGCCTGGAGATTGTGCGGCAAGCCCTCACCGCTAGAGGCTTCTCGAGTGCAGCAGTGGCAGCTATCGCTTCAGCCCGTAGACCCTCGACCAGACGTGTTTATGAGGGAAAGTGGCGAGTATTCCAATCCTGGTGCACTGACCGACACCTTATGCCCACGGAGTTGACTCCTTCACAGCTCGCTGACTTCTTCCTCTGGCTCTTTGGAGACCAAGGCCTAGCCCCCATCACGATCCGAGGATATCTGTCTATGATTGCAGACACTTACCGTCACCTCGGCCACCCAGACCCTGGCGAAAACAAAGACCTTGCAGACCTGATGGCACACTTCGGCCTGCAGCGTCCGGTTCCCCGCTCACTGATTCCAAGATGGGACCTCCCTTGGGTCCTGACGTGGCTGAACTCGGACAGGTTCGAACCGCTTTCCCTCGCTAAGTTCTCGGATGTGACACGAAAAACATGTTTTCTGTTGGCACTGGCCACCGCGGCTAGAGTAAGCGAGCTACATGCGATGTCGGCAAGTCCTGCCTGCCTCCAATTCCGGGCAGACGGTTCTGTACAGCTACTCACAGACCCTGCCTTCCTCGCCAAGACTAGGTCTCCCTTGACTGCGCCCCCAGTGATTACCATTAGGCCGCTGAAAGATGCAAGTTTTACTCGGGAGACCAGGCAACAGGATCCAGTGCGCGCTCTTCGTGTATATTTACGACGTACCAAACCCGTCCGCCGAGGACGATCACGCCTCTTTCTACCCTTAGCACATAGCAGAGAAGACATATCAGCGCAAACGATTTCTTCTTGGCTTCGCTGGGTCATCAGGTCAGCCTATCAGGACCTTTCCCCAGCAGTTGCAAAGAGGCTCAAGATACGCGCACATGAGGTACGAGCCATGGCCGCGAGCGTCGCATTCGATCGCAATTGTGCTGTTCGAGACATCGTGGCCGCAGTGGGCTGGCGGGCAGAATCCACCTTCGCCCGTTTTTACCTCAGGGATCTGTCAGGCCAGCGAGACAACCTCGCACTGGTGGGGGACATCGCCGCAGCGCAACACTCCCTCCCGGCGCCGGAAGCGCCGTAGGTACGCACTTAGCTAAAATTGTCGGGAGTTTGGCGAATGGGTGTGTGGCTCTGTCGTATGCCCTTTATGGCGGTAACTTGGGCGCGGCACCCTCCACATTTTCGCCATTCTTCCAGACAGTAATGTCATCGGTAATGTTTTGGAAGAAACAAATTAATTTTTCTTTAAAATATATTTTTTCGAAAAATACTTACCGATGACATTACTCGGAGGACCCTCCCACCTGCCCCGCTTGCCGCTGGTAAGCTAAGTATCACTGACTGATTGTGATTGGGCCACGTGGTGAATGCCCGTTTTTGGGCAAGGAAGGGAGGCTACTCTCAGCCCTAGTTAGGGTTCCCCGAGTGCCTCCCGGGTTGTGTAGGAACACAACAAGTTCTTAGGCGAAAATTGGGTAAGTAGTTGACACTTCGTATCGTTTGATTACTCCGACCGTGGATAAAGATGGATGTAGCGTCGCTGCTGTTGATTCGGCCACACCACTGGTCGAATAATCGCACTGTCTCTCGCGATGACACGTCGAAGCTCCACACGCACACCGTCAGGATCAACTTGTTATCTCGCACACCACGTTGATTAACCACATTCCCACACGAAGCATACACAAATCCAACTTCTCAGCTGGTGATAGGGGAGGGAAGCATCTATAACACATACAAAACGTATCTCTCCATAAGAAATCTGCCATTGCTAAAAAGTTACTTCCGCCGGAATGACGACACTGTAACGATGACGACCGTTAACGGCTCCCGGACGTTGTCGCCGATTCCCGATCGTTTCCGACATTGAATAAATATTGTAATAACAGTCAATTCGAAATATCATGCACACACACGAATACGACATATTTCCGCACAACACATAACCTCTCACCACGATACGAATTATTCATTTCAAAATCAACAGGCTCCACAAAACGTTTCGATCATTCCATTCAATCCCGCGGGCCGATCGCCAGACGACACCGCAAACTCGCCGATGCGCGCCGAATATCATACAATCTCAGATCTAGAGCCGAACAACTAATACATTTTCCGAATCTACTACTTAACAAACGCGAATCAGCTATATAATAAACAAATACATACCCAAAGATGCGTGAAGTAAACCTTCGACTGTTTCAGGCCTGTCTGTCCATTCTTGGCCGTTGGACAAGGTCCGGTACTCGTTACTCTAATCAGTCGATCTGGTTACTAGTCGTAGTTCTTAAACTACAAAATTTTACGTACCACTGTACTGAGCATTCTGCTCTCAATCGTCTATTCTACCATAGACCATAACACGGCATTTCTCTGCCCACTACACCTCACAAAAAAACAACTTTTACTCGAGAGCAAAATCTCTCCTGACTGACTGTCTTCCAAACGATTCACAGTGACGTAACTCTTCAAACCAACATCGTGCGTCACATGTTCCAAACACACATCTTACGTCATATGTTCTTGACGTCACTAAAAAGTACATGCCATAACCGCAACACACAACAAAGAACGAAAGTTCTCCACGAAAGAAAATACTGCATAATGATTAAAATAAATTGTGACACAAGGCCCTTTCCCAGCTAAAACTCTAGTTTTAGACTATACTTGACACAATTTCATATTATCATTTGCGAATAAATCACATCTACGACAATAACTATTTCTTTCTTTATAATCTCACTGTTAAATACATAAATACACGTTCGTTATACGTGAACACCGCGTCTGTTTATTTTTCTTCACTGTCGATACGGTTAAGGTAATCTACCTATAACCTCACTGTTCAATACATGCATACACATTCATTATACGTCAACACTGCATCAGTCCATCTTTCTTCACTGTCGATACGGCCAAGGCAATCTGCACCAACATTATCTTTTCCTTTGATCACCTTCACCTGGAAATCGTGTTACTGCAACTGCAATCTCATCATCACGCACTACTACTAGTGCTGCCACTCATCATACACTACTGCTAGTGTTACTACCCATCATACACTACTACTAGTGTTGCCATTCATCATGCATTACTATTAATGCTGTCACTCACCATACACTACTACTAGTGTTGCCACTCATCATACACTACTATTAGTGCTGCCACTCATCATGCATTACTACTAATGCTACCACTCACAATACACTACTACTAGTGTTGCTACTCATCATACACTACTATTAGTGCTTTCATTCATCATGCACCACTACTAGTGCCTTCACTCATCATGCACTACTACTAGTGCTTTCCACCTTCAACATTATCTTCAGTCATAACCCCTGCGACTTCTTCTGCTTCTTCTCTCTCAATGTAGCTCTTCAGTAAGTTCGCATGGTACACTTTTTCTTTGCCCTGCACATTCACTTTGTAATCGAAGTCGTTTATTTTCTTAGTCATTGTAAATGGCCCTTTCCATGTAAGCTGTAGTTTGTTCTTTTTCTCTGGCAACAACAACAGTACTTTTGAACCTTCTGTGATAGTTCTAGGTTTTGCTCTTCTGTTGAAGTTTCTCGCGTGTTTCTGGCTAGCTTTTTAATAAGTTAGCATGATACACCTTTTCTTTGCCCTCATGGGACGACCTGTGACACACGTCGCATGATGCGCAATACCGTTGTATGTCACCGCAAATTCCTGGCCAATAAAGATCAGTCCAAATTCTGTTTCTGGTTTTCCTAACACCCAAATGCCCGCTCATTGGCATATCATGCGCTAATTTCATGACACCCTGTCTATACTTCTTGGGTACAACGATCTGCGTTTTTCTCTGTTCCTTTTCAGTGAATTCTCGTACCAAAATTCCATTCTTCCATTTAAATTTTGATTTGGTTTGTTTGCTGTTTTGATTTCCCTCTTTTTTTCCATCGGCTGCATCTCTGCATTTCTTCAAAGTTTCATCTTCTTTTTGAGCTAGTCTCAATTGCTCTGGTGTAACATCAACAATCTTTGTTTCTGGGATCTTGAGCTCTTTTTGATTTCTTTTCGTTGCCGTGCTTCTTGTTTCTACTTCTGCACACTGCTCATCTGTTTTCGTATCGTTTGGTTCGCTAAGACGGCGGACGAACTTTGGGGGTGCGCATGGGGATGCTGGCTGGTTTCGGGGAAAAGAGTGGGGGGGGGGGGGGGGTGAAGGGGGGGGGGAGGGGATGCACAAGTGGGTGCTAACTGGTTTAGGAGGGAGTGCATATTGAGTGGGCTGCTGACTGTCTGGGCGTGTTGGCTGGTTAACTCATTCGCGGCCAGCCGCATCCGGTTTGATTGTACATTGCTTAACGTCCCGACAGCAACAAGGCTTTCTCAGGACGTGCCTGCACTGCTTGTGAAAAAAAATAAATAAACAGAACATTGAATGTATGTCGCCATCTGGTCAAATACGTTAAATAAACCTAACACATGGGGCCTAAATAAAGCTAAGACCATTTAGCAACACACATCCAATATCAAGAGCTACAGGCAGTGCAGACAGTAGGGAGAGTTTTAAAAAGGCAAATACAGGTGAATGGACAAAGGGTAGACAGAAACACATGCCCCAGAATAGAGAGAAAAACTCACCCTGTGGGGCTGACCAGGGTGACCCTGGGAACTAAAAAGTACCTAACCCCACCCAGGTCCCCCAGGGCAGACCCAGGTGGGGGAGCCGCATCCGGATGCGGCTTCCCGCGAATGATTTAAGGGGTGCACAGGGGGCTCTTGGTTGTTTGGTCGGAAGAGGGTGGGGCGTGGAGTGCGCAGGGAGGTGCTGGATGGTTGCGGGGTGAGGGGGTGTGGACGAGTTTGAAAACGTCAGAAATAGCATTGTATTCAACGAAAAAGACTGACTTAGCATCATGAATGGGCATTTTATTGCATAGAAACGCCACTGCGTCAGTTCAGTAGAAGCGAAAGACATCAGCCGCGTAGTCCACGGGCTAGAAAGTGCCCCCCCCCCCCTCCCCGAGGGAATTTTCACGACTGTTTTTCAGGCAGCATAACACACGTCTTTTTGATATCTGCTTGTCTGACGGTTGTATTCCTTTGGAATAATGTGAGATACCACTATGACCAAAGAGTAGCGTACGCGCGGTAGCGAAAAAGACACAGATGCGTAACATGACAAATATAGGGTAGTCTGTCAAAGAAAATGTGTCATAACTACTTAACTCATTGTACCCCAACACCGAAATCCTTAAATTTTGCCGTTGTCCTCTGAAGACTGCATTGCAGTGCAGGACACAAATCGACCATGATAGTTCAAGGGTGATGCAAGAATAGCTTGGCGCCCATAGGCGCCAAGCTATTCTGGCATCACCCTTGAACTATCATGGTCGATCCTTATAAGCCGGTGGTGTGTCTGGGGTAGAAGGCGTTAAATAAATGATTTATAATCATGTAACACTTAAAATTTACCCAGGATACATTATCAGGATTGTTCACACATCTTCCAAAAGGAAACAACAACAACAACTACAACAACAACAAAAACAAAACAAAACAAGATGAGGATTTCATCCCAAAGTCTACCGTATTGTTTGGAGCTCAGGTGCGTTTATCTTTCAGGAACATTCAGAGTTGTTCATATTTTTAGGCGTATTATGCTGATCCATTTCCCTCTCTAAACTACCCTCTGCTCAACACAGACGTCGGCGCACACAAATAAAGACGGGCACACTGCGCTTCCCGCCATTAGTACGCTCTGTGAGCTCGTGTAGCGACAGGAATCCATCTACTACTACTCTAACCCACCCTCTGATTCACACACACTCGCACACAGAAATAAAGACGGTATCATCACGGCGATTCCCGCCATTTTGTAAGCTTATCTATTCTGAAGAAGAATGATAGTAGTAGCAGTGAAATGACGTCACTTCAAGCTTCACGTCATGGCATCATAGTCCCATGACGCCGTGTTCATAGGACTTGATGCCATACGTCACTCATCGCAGTACTAACATTTGACGAATCAGAGAATCAACTTTGCAATTTTCTTGATGATTTTCACGCGTAGATCTTAAAGGTCACAATTTGACTTAACCCTACCCCAGCGCCGGGACAAACAGCAGGTTTATGCAAACACTGTTTATGAAAAATCATGCGGGTATTAATGAGAAGATAGGTGTTTTTTTTTTTTTTTTTTTTTTTTTTAAAGAAAAAATAAAGTTATGTTACCTGTTTTACAAATGACTCCGAAAAAGTGGTGCATAAAACTGTCTGCTTTGCACACCTAGGGCATACAGGTGACAATTTCGTAAGAAAAGATTCAATTGTTTTAAGATTAACACATATAATTCGTGAAATTAATCCCCAAAACGTGAAAACATATTAATTATTTTTTAAATTATCACTCAAAAAGTTCTAGAGGTACAATGCTGGTTAAAGAACTCATTTAATATGTCCCTTTTATCTAACTATACACAAAATATCTAGTAAAAATTAAAAAAATTACGGACTCCAGTGTGGCTCAACCGGTTGTTGTGAAACGGCCTATTTTCTCGCATCTTAATCGAAACATCGAAAAAAAGGTCTTGAGATAATTCTTTTAGGGACAATATCCTCAAATTTCAAGCTTGTCCGTCCTCAAGCGCGGGCTCTAGTCGCTGTCACATACACAAACACACACACACACACACACACACACACACACACACACACACACACACACACACACACACACACGCACGCACGCACGCACGCACGCACGCACGCGCACACACACACACACACACACACACACACACACACACACACACACACACACACACACACACACACACACACACACGTGGCGCATTGGCGCCAAAAGACGTACTTTAGCAAGGTTTACGTAGCTAGACGTGTCGTCATTTTTATCTTGTTACTTCTGTGCCAGAATTTCTGCCCTGCGCGCCAAAAACGTTATGTGCATTCTCCGGAATGCGCTCCGACCAGCCCCATTTCAAAGTCTACCATATTTTAAAATTTTTTTTTACGGTAGACAAAAATGAAAGAAATTTGTATTTGTTGCCCATTAACGTACATTTCTTTGATTTGTATCTCCAAAAGAACATAGAATCCAGCAAACAGTTCCTCTGAATAGTATACTTTGTTTCATGAGAATTAATCTGTGAACTGTTTAAGTGTGAAGATTAGGAATAATAATAATAATAATAATAATAATAATAATAATAATAATAATAATAATAATAATAATAATAATAACACCGATTATTATACAGGCGCTTTACCCAATTCTGCGAATCGGCTCAAAGCGCCGCGAACTGAACCCAACACGCACGCTCATGTGACACACACGCATTCACTCTGAAGACAAACATATTACAAGACAAACACAGGACATTCACGTGGTGCGAAGGGTCAGCTCAACTACTGAGGTTTGGGAAATTTTGATCGCTTGTATTTGAAATTTATAAAGTGTCCTGAAACCGGTACCAGAGGTGAGGGGGAGGAAGACCCGGAGCACCCGGAAAAAGAACCTCCGACGGTCCGCCCGAATGAACGGGGACACTTACTAGAGGAGAAAAGTCCGACGCCGGATGGTCGGTGTGCTGTCTGGAGGGTGCCACGACATGCCCAGTCAGGAACGGAGCCCCCCCCCCCCCCCCCCCCCCCTCTCTCTCTCAGCACACCGACCATCCCTTCTTATAACCCTGCGTGACTAATTATTCTTTTAATCATGCGTGATCCATTTATTCTCTTATGACACCTCCCTTGCCTGGTCATGACGTGGTAGCTTACTAATCGTTTTCACTCACCACCATCTGCTTATTTATCAATTTTGTGCCACATGTCTCACCGGTCACTGTCCGCACGACCCTGACGAACCTAGTAACACGACACCTACTCTATTACTCCATTTATCTCTTCCCCTGTACATCGAGATGTCTTTCCTTACCCTTACTACCAATAATCTCCACATTCAGTCTTACCCTAGATCAATCTAGGTCAATATAGCGTACTTCGTGTACCAACTCGCCTTTGATCCAACATAATTATTACACTGACCCTCTTTTAACTGTACCTAATAGTCACTCTGTGACACTGCCTTAACTCATTCACGGCCAGCCGCATGCGGATGCGCGGTCGCATAAGCCGCGCACCCGGATGCGGCTGGCTGCGAATGAGTTAAACTATACGCGCCTGTTGGTGTCCGTAGACGCGCGATTAGCTCCGGGAGGCTTGAGTGATGGTCGCTTGTTAATGGTGCTAAAGGATAGAATGTCAACACTGTTTTTTTCGAGGATCAGAAACTCTGCTATCGCAATCGACTGTGAAAGACTGCCTCGCGTCAGACTGTATTTCATCTGAGCTGCCTTCGTCTGAGTCTCTGACCCCACCCCGTTCTCAAAAATGAAGGGATGTCAACGCTGGTTTCTTGAAGTTGGGGGTCAACACCGCTGCTGTCGCAATTAACTGTGGAAGACTGCCCCGCGCCAGGCTGTATTTCAGCTGAGAAGCCTGCGTCTTCGAAAGAAACTCCCGGACTGCCGCCCGTTTTCAAAATTGAAGGGATGTCGACCTTTGTGTAGGCAGTTTCTGGAATCTCCTCATTCGGAGAAGTCAGATCTACTTTTGTTGACCAGAGGGTGCCGCCGCTTTCGAACGCAGCACCTTCTCCGGAGAAGGGGAGAACATGCGGCTGAAAACGCTCACCCGGGTCCATGGTGTCTGGCTTCGTCATGACCCCTGAGACAGACGAGGTGAATGTTGTGAAACTGGACAATTCATCATCCTGCAGGCAGGAAGGCCTTGCACTACTGATTCCCGTGGAGCGGGGAGAAGGTGTCTGAGATGACGGTAAATTGTCCTTCCCGTATATTGCCGGACAAAGTACCGTTTTGGCTCTTCTTCTGATGTCGGCGCCCGCCAGGATGTACACGTAAAAGTTGGTGGAGCTGTTGGTGTAAAAGAGGAACATGGTCACCTCTTTGACAGTCTTCCACGCCTGACTTTTAGCTGCGTTTGCGAAGAACTGTTCCAGGAATCGTATGAAGGAAAATGGGAAGGTGAGCACAAAAAACGTCACGCATATGGCCAATACAACAAGCGTCACTCGCCTGTGACTTCTTTCACGATGGTATGCCAGCATGTTTTTTGAAGACTTGATGACCTCACGAACGACGAGAACACTGCTCGTCACGACTAAGATGGTAGGCAGGACAGAATACAGTATGAAATTTATCCGCTCGATGTACATCTGCATATTTTCGTGATAAAAGTTCGTGTAAGTGCAGTGGCTGCCGTTATAGTGTCGGATAAATGGAAAATAGAGATTAAAGGTGTAAGTTCCCACCCACAGACCGGCATTTATCATAAGCATTTTTTTCCGCTCATGTTGTGAATGATGCCGCCTGAGAATGGTTGCCGCTCGAATGACGCTTACGGCCGCCACTAAGAACGGAGAAAGCATACTAGAGGAATATCCAATCCATTTGGTCATTTTGCAAGTGAACAGGTTCCAGTCATCCACACGTGCGCTGTACACTCTTTCGACATAGAGCGGCAGCAAACTGAACCAGTTGATGACGAGGTCGGACACGGCAAGCGACATGATAAACAGGTAGGAGGTGTTGGCATGTATGTTGTGCACAACGACCAGCGTAAGAATGTTGCCCACCACGGCCAAGACAAAGACAATTGGGCCGCCTACCTTCCACATCCACAGTGTCGTCTCTAGAGCATTTTCCTCGGGCTGGGAGATAGGGTGTGACGTCGTATTGGTGAGGCTGGTGTTCATTCTGGGCTTTAAAAGCGTGAGATGTCTAGATGCCGGCTTACGCGGAGGAAGAGTTTTCTTTGTATGATGTCTCAGGCATAGTTTTAAAATGCGCCAAAGTAAGGATTCTGAGAGGAAGAAAACATTTCTGATGTTAGTAAAATGTTGATGATTGTACTTTGGGGTCAAATATGTTGACTTATTCGCGGCCGGCCGCATCTGGATGCGGCTGGCCGCAAATGAGTTAAATTTGAAGAGAAATACATGCTCCGACCTCGATCCACAACCTAAATCTGCTTGATACTTTGTGTCTAAAGAGCAATAACGTACAGGATTTTGTGTCTGTCACTGGGCCTCGGAAACATTTCTATGTTTCTGTGTCTGTGTTCCATCGTGTCCATGTCCCACCAAAGGACTGAGGATTCATCTCCTCGTTGTGCAAGTATTTTGGGGTGCGGACACTGGTTGCTAGTGGCAAAGTGCTAGACGACAGTTATGTGCAAATAGCGGCAGGCCCTTTACCGCGGCAGACCCTTTACTACGGCAGGCTCTTTACTATTGCAGTCCCTTTGCAGTGGCAGTTTGTTTTAAAGGCCAATTACCGGCATGCCATTTGCACATTGAAATAACCAGGAAACGGGACAAAAGCTCGGACCCACTTGTGGATACGGCTCGGACCCCCTCATTTTGACAGTTTTTAACTAAGTGTCTTTACCGTAGATTACACGAAAATCGATGTGTTGTATTTTCTGCACCACAAGATCCCCAAATGGATAAGCTTCAAAGAAAATAATTAACAGAGCAATAAAACAGCACACATTTCTCACAGGTTGCAATGTACCCCCCCCCCCCCTCCCCCCCCCCCCCCCCCCCCCCTTGCAAGTTGATTTTTTTTTTTCGCATTTTCGTGGCTGACTTACGTTCCAATTGACGTAGCCCGCTCAGAGATAACTCCGCCCACTGACCCAGAATTCGACCTTGACCCGAATCTCCGACAAGCATGCAACAGCTGAATGCGAAAATGGCTGCATCCACGTTTGTAAGTGCGCGCTTGTCAGACATTCCTGACGATTTTTTGGAGCAATACTTGCCATATCCTATCACCCTTAGGCAGAGACAACGTGCCGATTTGTTCAGTAGGGTGCAGTACATTCAAAGCGTATGAATTTTTCGTGCTTCGTCTGGTTGACGTGCATGGAACAACAATCTTCCACAGTCAAGCCAACTCGGAAAAACCACACTCGGTGCACCTGTCCATTGACCCAACGAAGAAGACGGTCACCGATGCTTTTTGCACATGCAAAGTAGGGTATGTATCAATTCTACATCATGCATTAAAAGTATAGACTGTGCTTGTCATAGTTTAGCAGTTGACAGTGTATTATACTGTGAGATGTCAATGTTCCGCTCAGTGACCGCAAGGAGAGACTAAATAAATTTGTGTAATCGTTTATGCAAGGATTTTGATAAAGCCTGCGAAGGTACTAAAAGCACACAGTTGTATATGACAAGGTTTGCTTACAAACTTCCTAAGAGTGTGTGTTGTGCTTTAAAGTTTTAGCTGTTTTTTTTTTCAGACTCAGTGCTGGACAGTGTGATCGTGTGCTTGCCGCTATGGGCCATGAGGAACTGGATCCTGGCAGGCCTGAAGGACATCGCTGCAGAGTCGTCATGTACAAGTTAACAACAGCAATGGGACAGACCCGTGGACAGAAAATTCCACCTGAGCCAGTTTCCAACATGATTATTTCAAAGCCTGGGAACGTCAACAAGAAAAGGAAGCCCATCACGGCAATCTTTAATGACAACAGGTAAGTTTTACTTCAGTTCAGTGTGCAGATTCTGGTTGAAAATGTGTAATTTGAACATACCGTTATGTAGAATTGTATGTTCACACAAGTGTGTATGTAAACATTACAATGTACAGTGTGTATGTGTGTGTGTGTGTGTGTGTGTGTGTGTGTGTGTGTGTGTGTGTGTGTGTGTGTGTGTGTGTTGTCCCTGTGCATTACACGGTGTACAGTGAGTGTGGGAAGTAAATCTGTATGCACAGATTGAGAATTAATTTACACACACTCTCTCTCAGTCTGCATGCGCAAAAAGGACTGCTGATCACATATGGAAGCTTTATTTATAAAAGTGTATTGAAAAGTATGAAAAACATGTCATCCTAGAACTGTCCACAAACAGCACATTATGTGAGTCCTTGCAGTTGTAGGAGCTCATGAGTCATTCTTCAGCATGGATGATAACCAGTTAACTAAGGAGGCAATACTCCATTCTTAGTCTTTAAATGAATAAGACCTAATGGTTTCAAACATCCCACAGTTTAATATTTATTGAGATAGCTGCTCCGACAACTGCATATCCACATTAGTTATATACATATGTATGTCTCACAGTGTAACCCATTGCTCCCTACAGCCTTCATTGATCTATGTAAACAACATGCTATGTAAACATGCTATGTAAACAACATGCTATGTAAACAACATGCTATGTAAACATGCTATGTAAACAACATGCTATGTAAACATGCTATGTAAACAACATGCTATGTAAACAACATGCTATGTAAACATGCTATGTAAACAACATGCTATGTAAACATGCTATGTAAACAACATGCTATGTAAACATGCTATGTAAACAACATGCTATGTAAACATGGGCCAAAGGGGGGGGGGGGGGGCGGGCATCAGGGCTTAGTGGGTTAAAAGGATTATCTAAATTCTGCTCGAAATCGCCTACCCGGCACCGGCCTCCACGTGGCGTAGGTGGGTAGTCCGCTCAGTCCCTGACTGAGTGGGCTAGCAGACGGGTGCCATCTTTGTCCAGGATTAGGACTTGATGTCAGCAGATATGTTGTTCAGCCTTTTCACTGGTCCGGTTTTTAAGGAGCTGTGCTAACCTAGGTCGTACCATGTTGGATTGGTCCTTAAAAATACTCGTGACTTTTTGGTCCTTTGGATCCCAAGTGTTTGCCGTGCTTGGAGACCCGTGTCGGGGGAGAAGAGGATCCTGGTGGCTGAAACACTCCACTTTGGCCTTGACTTCTGCCTAAACGGGAGGCTAGTCGTACCGGCCTAGTCAATCGGCTCTTGTCACGTTGAGCCCTATCCCACTGTTGACATGCGGGTTGCTATACGGAGCACCATGCTATAGCCTTTGCTGCCGATTAGGTGCTTTACGCCAGTATTCCCCTGCATTCAACGGTGTGATAGAAGGCGGTGGCTCAAACGGTTCAATCGGGCTTACCCCCTTGAGTATATCTTTCGGGCAGTCTCCATTGTGCGTCGGCTGGAGACCCGCCGACAGTTGCACTTTCCCTTGTTGGGCTCGGTGGCGGGCGGGGACCCCCGGGGGATGAATATCTCTACTAATATAATATGGATAAAACAAAAAAACCAAAACTAGCACAGAAACGGCATATAGACACCGAATTTGACCATGACAGTGATTCAGACTGTGAGGAAGCGACGCCTCAGGCGTCGGCCGTATGGCCTCGCTTCCTCATTGTCCATAGCAAGGTGAAGGAGAAACCAGTTACCAAGCTGCATCCTTTTCTGGTGGGGGAGACCCTCAGGAGCCGTGTTGGCAGGCCTGACGCCCAGCGCCTCAGGTCTGGTGACTTGCTGGTGGAGTGCCGTACTCGGGCACACTCCAGCGGGCTGCTGGGGCTCTCTTCCATCGGAGACACTCCTGTGGAAGTCACACCCCACAAAACTATGAATTCGTCAAGAGGCGTAATCAAAGATCAAGCTTTGGCAGAACTGTCAGAAGATGAACTTGTAAGGAACCTTAAGTCTCAGGGGGTGACTTGCGTCAGGCGCTTCGCTTCCAAGCGAGGTGGTGGGGAGATCCGTCTCCCTACCATCATCCTGACGTTTGGCACCCCCACCCCTCCTACTACCATCTGGGGAGGTTACTACTCCCTGAGAGTGAAAAAGTACGTCCCTCTTCCCCTCCGGTGCTTTAAGTGCCAAAAGTATGGCCATGGGCAGAAGACATGCCGTCAGGCAGAGGCTTCATGCGCCCGTTGCACTAGGCCCGGACACTCTGCTGAGTCCTGCACAGCCACCCCCCTGTGTGTGAATTGCCAGGGGGCGCATATGGCTTCGGATAAGAAATGCCCTCGTTGGATATCCGAGTGCAAGATTCAGCAGGTGCGTGTGGAGAAGGGGCTGTCCTTTCTGGATGCCAAAAAACTGGTTGAAGGCCCTGGTGCAGCTGCGGCTGCCCCAACCTCTAACACCTCGGTGTATACTTTTAGTGCAGCGGTGGCAGGCAAGCGCCCCACCAAAGACTTTTCATGTCAGACCCCAACTTCTTGGTTGGGGGCGGAGCCTCGGCTCATCTCGCCCCTGGAGAGTAACCCTCCTCCGGTGGTGACAAGGAGCCAGGAAACGCAGAAGGCGGACACTGCCGGTCCGGTTGTGCCGCCTTCTGTTGCCCCTAAGCCTCAGCCCCCACCCAAACCTGTTAGTCAGTCAACTCCAAAGGCTTCTGGCTCTGGTCAGCCTTCTAAGGCCGCTAACTCTAGCGGCAGGAACGCTGCCCAGGACCAGAAGTCTAAGAAATCTATGGGACCGCTGTGCGCACGGGCCCAGAAGGGGAACACAGATGTGCCCCTTCAAAACAAATATGCTGCACTGGAGGAGCGGATGGAGGGAGTGGAAGTTGTTGTTGCTGATGCTGCGGCAGCTCCACCCCCTTCCTCTCCGAAGAACCAGAGGAGGCCCGGGAGCCGGCCCCCCTCTGTTTCTTCAACTCCTTCCAAGGTAAAGGAAAAAGGGGGGAAAAACTCCTTACCCCCAGATCAGACTTAATCATGGACTCTTTGCTTCAGTGGAATTGTCGTGGTTTTCGAGCTAACTTTGAGGAATTACGTCTTTTAGTCAAGTTCTATAACCCCTCAGTCATATCTCTTCAGGAGACTTACCTGAAGACTTCTGACCCTGTGTCTTTTAATGGTTTTAATGTTATACATAAAGGCTCTGATTCGGAGAGGCGCTCGGGTGGAGCGGCTCTTCTCATTAGTAGCCAAATTTTATGTAGCCCCGTTAGCATCGACACCTGTCTTCAGGCTGTCGCTGCTCGGGTTACCTTAAAAAAGACCATAACCATATGCAGTATTTACCTGCCACCATCACTGCGGGTCTGTAGCAATGATATTTTTCACTTAGTAGATCAACTGCCCCCTCCCTTTATTCTCATGGGGGATTTTAACGGTCATGCTCACCTTTGGGGTAGTGACCACTATGATGGCAGAGGTCAGATGTTAGAAGATGTTTTTTCTCAACTTAACCTATGTGTCTTTAACGATGGCTCACCTACATACTCTAACTCAGGTTCCGGATCTAGTTCTGTTCTAGACCTCACTGTGTGTGATCCTTCTCTCATGCTGGACTTTGACTGGAAGGTTCACGACGACCTGTGTGGTAGTGACCACTTCCCAGTATTCCTGTCATCGGTCAGCTGTGAGGAGGATTCGCCGGTGGGGCGCTGGACTCTCAAGAAAGCTAACTGGTCTCTGTTTGCCTCTCTCTGTCAGTCTCGTCTTACAGAGGAGGTGGTCATGTCAGCTGAAGAACCTGTTTCTTGTTTTACTTCTATTTTGTTGGAGGTTGCAGGTGAAACCATCCCTAGAACTTCCACATCACTCCCTCGGAAGCCGAGAGTACCATGGTTCAATGAAGAGTGCCGCAAGGCCCAAACAATGCGCAAATCTGCTCAGCGACGTGCATTTCGTAATCCGTCGCAAGCAAATATTTTAACCTTTAAAAGACAGCGGGCAAAAGCCCGTTATATTTTTAAACGTGAACGCCGTGCTTCCTGGAGACGCTTCGTCTCATCTTTATCTTCTAGGACTCCGTCCCAAAAAGTCTGGAAGGCTGTTCGAAGAATTAGGGGCAGGGGTGGCTCGGCTTCTGTTGGCCATCTTAGAGATGGTGCCAGTTTGGTCACAGATAAAAAGGCTGTGGCCAATTTGCTTGCCTCCACCATTGCCCATAATTCTTCAACAGAGCATTATTCACCTTTCTTCCAGAGAGAGAAGGAGAAGCGAGAATCTTGTGCTTGTGATTTTATATCGGATAACTTGGAAGACTATAATGCCCCTTTTACGTTTTCAGAATTGCAGCAAGCCATGCAGAAATGTACTGACTCTGCTGCTGGATTAGATACCATCCATTATCAGCTCATAACACATCTGCCTGAGGATTCACTCCTTGTACTTCTCAAGGCCTTTAACCATATCTGGATAACCGGTCATTTTCCGCCATCTTGGCGCCAGGCTGTGGTTGTGCCAATTCCCAAGCCGGGTAAGGATCCTTCCGACCCGGGCAACTACCGGCCAATAGCTTTGACATCATGTTTATGTAAAACTATGGAACGCTTGGTCAACGCCCGACTGGTGTGGCATCTTGAGTCACAGGGTCTCATCACAGACCTCCAGTGCGGTTTCCGGCGCTTCCGTAGTACAACTGACCATCTAGTCCGCTTTGAGTCTTTTATCCGAGATGCTTTTGTCAACAAGCAGCATGTCTATGCAATTTTCTTTGATCTTGAAAAGGCATATGACACTACCTGGAAGCATGGTATAATGTCTGATTTGTCGGACATGGGTTTTAAAGGGCATCTGCCCGTTTTTATTCACAATTTTTTGTCCAACAGGTCGTTCCATGTCCGTGTGGGCTCCACCCTCTCCGACTCCTTTGAACAGGAGATGGGTGTCCCGCAGGGCAGTATTCTATCTCCTGTTTTATTTAGCATTAAAATAAATAACATTGTAAAGGCCGTCAAGGATGATTCTGAATGCTCTTTGTTTGTGGACGACTTTGCTTTGTGTGCACGAGGTCGAGGACTTGCGTCCCTTGAGAGGCGCTTGCAGCTGTGCGTTGATCGCATCCAGGGGTGGGTGTCTCTCAATGGATTCAGATTCTCGCCCTCCAAGACAGTCTGTGTGCATTTTACTAACCAGACGAAATTTTTTCCAGAACCTAGCCTGAGCATTGCTGGAGTGCCAATTAAGGTGGCTGAAGAGGCTAAGTTTTTGGGGGTCATCTTTGACAAAAGATTGACCTTCTGCAACCATGTTAACTACCTTAGAACCTCTTGTCGGAAGGCCCTCGACATTCTTCGTGTCGTTGGTCGTACTGACTGGGGTGCAGACCGCATCGTCTTACTTCGACTGTACCGGGCCCTTGTTCGGTCCAAACTGGATTACGGCTCTGTGGTATATGGCTCGGCTTCCAAGTCTGTTCTGCAGCGTCTGAACACAATTCACCATCAAGGTCTGCGCATATGTCTGGGAGCCTTTAGGACATCTCCAGTTCCTAGTCTGTATGCAGAGGCAGGGGAGCCTTCTCTCAGGCTCCGCCGCATCCGCCTCATGCTCAGCTACGTTCTGAAGCTGAAGGCCCATCCAGAAAATCCTGCCTATGATTGTGTTTTTAACCCGTCGTTTGCAGAGATTTACGATGCCCATCCGGGAGCTGTCCGTCCACTTTCCTTCCGTGTCCGACCTCATCTGCAGGCGGCCGGAGTGGACCTGGACAAAGTTTTGGAATCTCTGCAACACGTCACTCCACCCTGGCTACTACCAGTTCCTGACATCTTGCTGGACTTGACTGCCCACAAGAAGGATTGTACTCCACCAGCCATATACCAACAGAGCCTCAATGAACTCCTTTCAATTTTTCCTGGCTATTGTCGTCTTTATACGGATGGGTCCAAGTCTGAGGATGGAAGAGTGGCTGCGGCTGCAGTGTCCTCTCGCCATCCTAGACGCCCATTTAAGCTCCGTCTCCCTGACCATTCCTCTGTATTTAGTGCAGAACTGCAGGCCATTCTGCTAGCACTCAAGCATGCCTATCAGTCTCGGGAAAGGAACTTCCTGATTCTGTCTGACTCTCTTTCTGCCCTGCAGGCCCTTCAGGGCGCGGGAACAGACCATCCACTGCTGGTGCAGATTAGAGAGCTCTACGCGGACTTGATGAAGGAATATTATGACATCATTTTTATTTGGGTCCCAGGCCATGTGGGCATCGAAGGCAACAGAATCGCAGATTCTGCTGCCAACAGTGCCCGCAGTGACCCTGTCCCTGACACACAGACTGTCTATAGTGATTTTAAACCTGTTATTAGTGCGTACATAGCCCGCGAGTGGCAGTCCGAGTGGGACACAGAGGAGGGGAACAAGCTTCATGAAGCTCTTCCTAAGTTGTCTGACAGTCTACCTTTCCGCTGCGGCAGCCGCCGTGAGGAGACTGTCCTTGCTCGGCTCCACATCGGGCACACATATGTTACGCACTCTTACTTACTTAAACAGGATGAGCGTCCATGGTGTTTTGCCTGTGATGAGCAGTTTTCTGTTCGACACTTTTTGCTGTATTGTGCTGACCTAATTGACACCAGATATAAACACTTCACAGCAGACTCCTTGAAGGTTTTGTTCCGGGATGTTCCCCCGGACAAAATCTTCAATTTTTTGAGAGAATGCAATATTTTTAACAAGATCTGAGCATTCATAGACTATGTGAATTTTTTTATTTGCCCTTTTTGAGAGTCTGTAGACGTTTCTTTTCCAGACATGTGCGACATTTTAGCCTGAGATTTTTAATCTATATTTACATCTTGTCTTAAGACCTTGCTTTTAGTCTGGCTGACCAGATTTTTACCCATCCCGCCGTGAGATGGCCTTAGTCGCCTGCTCGGCGTTACACCCAAATAACTAATAACTCTGCTCGAAATCTTGCAGGCATCTGTGTTGACAATACATCTCTGTGAGGCCACAGGGGAATGCTGCCAAACCTAAAATACATGTAATTGACCCAAGCTCTGAAAACGACTCCACAGTCTGAGTTATAGACAACAAGTGTGCAAGATGTTTGAAGTCAGAGTTCAGCCTTAATTTCGTGAGCGTCACGAGAAACTGCTCCTGCAGGGGAAGCTGTTTTGAACCTTTCACATTCTTATGCAGTGTGAAAGGAGTTTCGTTATCAGGCACTAGAAAGTCAAAGAAATTTCAAGAAATCCTCATAGGTGAAGCCTGTGGAGTATTTAAAGAAGCCTGGTACATGGCAGTAAGCGTGTTTGTCATCTGAGCTGTTTGCAGATTTTGCCTCTGAAGCTCCACAGTTTGAAGTGCTTGGCTGGCACACAGCATGTTCAAGTTTCTGCACATGAGCTTGTGTTGCCTCAAGCTGCACCCTGAGATGCTTTTTCTCCGCAACAAAGGCTAGAAGGATCAAATCTGAAACAAATGAAATCAGTACGTCAGTGTAGAAAGCAGTCATCAACTGTGATATAAATACAGAATGTTCCATTTTATTTTATTCTATGTTACAGGTTCCACTTATGGAACAGGAGCTGTTGCCTTTGACTACATCACTTGTTTGTGGAGATTTTGATTTCCCCAAGTCGCCAATCATTGCCATTCCACCAACTGTGATCCAGCAACAACATGAATGGCCACACCTCAATCTGACATTAGATGATGCTAGGGCACTCGAAAAAGCAACCCAAGAACAGGCAACCTGCTCTTTATGGCACACAGAGCGGATGAAACGCATCACTGCCTCGGTTTTCGGACATTGTATGACCAGGAAGAATCCAGTGTCAGACATATTTCTGCGAAAAATATTTGACAGCAAGCCCTTCTTTTCAGTTGCAACTAGCTATGGTGGAGTAAACGAAAGAATTGCTAGGCAAATGTACAATCAAGAAGAGTATGCTGCATGTGCAGAGCTGTGGTTGTGTTGTCAATCCAGATTTTCCATTTCTTGGTGCCTCCCTTGATGGGAAGGTCTGTGACAACAACAGCACAGGAATTCTTGAAATAAAGTGCCCTTATTCTGTCAGGGATATGACTTTTGAAGAGGCTGCATACAAAACCAAAACCTGAACGTTTATTTATTAAATGAGATTAAGCAGACCAGATTACCTTGTGGTGCTGAGGAACTTTCAATGCCATCACTGCTTTTCTGTGTGCCAGTTAGGACTCTGCATTTGTAGCTGCACTTGCGCTGTTGATAACAACAGTAACATCTTTGTTACAAACAGTCCCTGAATTGAACAGCACTTTAAACGAAAAAGGCAAAGCAAATAGGGGGAGGACAAACTTGTTGCACAGAGACATGATTGACACTGTATTTTTCCTGGTCATACTCAGCATCTGTAGCTGCACTTGTAGTTGCACAGTGATAATATTATTAACAATGTATTACCATTAGTTATTGTATGTATACCCTTTGTCAAAGTTTACAGCAACAAACATGAAGTTAATTGTGATATATGGTAAATCACATTGTGTTTTTTGCTCTAAACTCAAAGGGTGTTACCACCATAGGAGCTTGTTTCGTAGCATCTAACACACTTGTGTGCAGCCACATCTTTTGCCTAAAATAAACATTAGTTGCATCATGGAAACTGCAGTTTGTGTTCCTGTAGTGTGTGCATGTGTACAATGTATATTTTTGTGTATGAGAGAGTGAGCTAGTGTGTATGAAAGAGTGTGTTTGTGTGTGTGTGTGAAGGAACTGACTGTGAGTAAGCTTAGACATAAACAGATTGTGAAATGCAAATCAGTGCATACCTTGGAGCAACCAGTGTTTTGCGTGACCGCTTCTGATGCGGCTCTGTCAACAGTCGCTTTTGGGGAGGCGGTCGTTTGCGTGCGTGACTTGTCCCACTGCTGGGCAAAGCAGGGCATGCTGGCAGCGGGTTTGGAAACGCTTCAGACCGCTTGCCATCGACAAAATGCTGTGAAATGAATTAACCCATATCATACTGCGGCTAAAATCTTCAAATTTGTACACTGCCCAAGCTACATTATAGTACTTACAGATAAGGATATCTTGGCTTGACTTCGCGAACGAAGATTCTATAGGGCTTGCCCACGTCGTCTGCAGGCATTTTCGTGGCTGCGGAGGCCAATCCGGGACAGGCAGGTTCGACCGCAGTGGCTGCAGGGGAAGGTCTGATCAGGGTTCTGAGTTACAACTCTGTTTTTTCTTCTGAGCCGCTTGTCTTAAGGTTAGCTCTGCGAGAGTCCTCAAAGGAGACGGCTGCCTTGTGAATGGTGGAGCGCCAGGTGTCACGGTCCGCAGCAAGCGAAGACCACTGGCGGTGGTCGATTTGGCAGGCACTAAGTGACTTCTTGAGACCGTCTTTGTATCTCTTCTTTGGTGCCCCTCTGTCTCGGTGTCTTACAGATAAGGATATAGACCAATGACTTTAGTTCAACTAGGGTGGTGCCTAGGCGCCAAGCTATTCTGGCACTACCCTTGCACTATCTCAGTCAAGCGTATTTCACACACTGGTGTATTCCGAATGATGCGGGTTAAGAAGCTTTCAGCAGAGCTATCCCTCGCACTCATAGTCATACACTGTGCTTTCAGTCAGCGACTGAGAAACGCCGGACTTGCTACTTACTAAATGATAGTACCACCTTCCTTCACTACAGATATTTACATGGGCCTAGTTTCACATGTGCAAACTGACATTGCCGGTTTCATTTTTATAACGAACAAATTCAGGAGAAATGAATATGAACTGACCTTTGTGCAAACGAAGAGATGTCGGTTTCCATCCACTTTACTGAAGTTCAGCATGCGGTCTACCGGCATACAATTTGATCCATCGCATGCATTTTTCGTGGCTACGATGGGGCTTTGGGAGTGGTATGAACCTTACACCACCTGCTAGACGCTCAGGATATCTGGAATCGCTGTTGCAAAGACCCCAGGCACACTTTTTCACCATTTTTTTCTCTCTCTCCCTTCGTCACCAGCCTGGGTTAAATGTCGGACAAAAATGGTCGGCTTTTGGCATCACGCGGGTGTGTCTCATTCGCGCACTCTGATTGGTTAGCGCTGACCTGTCAGTCAGGCACCGGCTACACGTCAATATCGTCAGTAGCGGTTTTAGTCGCGAATCATCGCGACAAAAACCGCTACGGACACGCAAAGGGTTAAACTCACATCTTTTGAACAAATCTCAAGTTCTAGGACTAAGTCTGTCTTGAATCTGCGCAAGTCATGGATGTGCAGCCCCTAGCAATGAGTGAGTCAAGTTTTTCAATAGCGGCGATTGTGATGGTTATCGATAATCAAAGTTTGAAATGCACTCGATCTCCTGCCTTTCATTTTGTGTGTGTGAATTTAGTAATTGACAGTTTGGTTATTTCTGACCAGTACGTTCATGAAACCGTCGAGGAAAATGTTCAAAACGTGTTCTCGTGAACACCATAGGCATTTTATTACAAGTAGAGATAAGTCCAATCGAAGATCTGCTAAACAAATGATGCACGGTAAGCTAATTTTCATTTTCTTCTTTTTAAATAATCCAGCCACACTTTTAACTCATTCGGCCCGGCGCACGTATTTCCCAAATTTTGGAGGCGTCATCTAACGACTATGCACCTTTTGCAGGAGATGGATCGACCGTGATAATTCAAGGGCAGTGCCTGATTAGCTTGGCGCCGACAGGCGCCAAGCTGATCTGACACTCCCCTTGAATTACCATGGTCGACCCATCTCCTGCTGTAGTGCGTCAGGGCTGAATGGGTTAATGGGATCGAGGTACTTTGACTATGATGGTCAGGGAAGATTAGCAATTTATTCTCCTCATTCGTGTGTTGTAGCTGCCACGACTTGCGAATAGTGTCACTGTCGTTTTTCAGGGTCTGTCGATCAGCGTCTGTGTAGTCTGCACACGGAAAGTCGAAGACACCAATGTAACTTGAAGAAAAAACGTTTAGGGTTTAACGTCTTTCGTCAACCACGAAGGTGATTTCAAAGACGGGGGCACCGAAAAGAGGCCTGAGCAAAATTTTGACCCCAGCCTTGGGTTCGAACTCACGACCATTCAGACAAGAGTCGAACGCTCTACCTACCACCTGAGCTCCCCACTACCTTGAAGAGATCATATTTCATTGCACAGAAGTCAAATATGCCATAATAAAATAACAGACAGCCGCAGACCAAGACTTTGAAAGTGTTGATTTCCAAGCACCTGTATTGAAAACCTTACACTTTGAAATGAATAACTACTAACCCAGTGCTGGTCTTTCACATTAGAAACCTTAAAACAATGCTCTGGATTTTATACCACACTATTACTATCTCTTTCATAATTATATTATGGCGACACGCAATTTCCGATACCATGATGTTTTTCATGCCCACAATCGACGAATCCGCGTATTTCATCACGGTCGGCACATATCGTCTAAATTCAAAGTTATAGAATTGTGACCTTTCCTTTGATTTTGCATTGGAGTAACTTTCCTTGGGTTATCGCCATAAGCAAACAGACTTCACTTTGGATGGTCTCCACCCGAAAGTTAGTTGTCTTTGTAGGCATTACCGACCTTGAAAAACGTGACTCATTTACTCTAGGGGCTATATCAAGAACGCATGCGGTACGCGTCATCGAGTAAACTCATACTAACTCGTTTAACATTCGCGGCCAGGCGCATCCGAATGCGACTGGCCGCGAATGAGTAAACCCGTTCAGTGCCCGTTATGGAAACTGTGTTTCTGCGGTCTTCGTCAGTTCAGCATCAAGTCCGAGCGGTCCCAGGAACATGGATTCAAAGTGGTGTCAGCAAGAGGCATAGATCCTCCATCTATACATTTTGTGGTGGGGTGTGTTCATTTTTCTCGGCACTGAACGGGTTAAGCAACATGTGCGCGTGCGTGCATGTGTGTGGGGCAGGGGTGTCGATGTACGAGTGTGTGAGGTGGGGAGGGGTGCACGATAGATCCTTGTATCTCACATATTATTGAAATTTACCATTGTAAACAAACACATTTTCCTTAGCTGCTGGTGCACTTTAGGAAGGATAATTTCGCTTTACTGTGTGGGAATTTAGTAGCCGATTGGTCACCTCCCATTAATTACAGCGGAAACGGAAGCCAGGAACTGTCCCATTTTTGAAAAGGGTCTGGGCCGTTTCATCATTATATGCAAACTTCCCGGCGGAGGTACGAGCCGTTTCCGGGTCTGAGACGTGTGCACAGAGATAATCGATAATTGTGCCTTTTGTTATCAAACTATGGAAATTTATTATGAACGAATCGAATTAGGAATCCAAGCTATATTTGTCAAAAATGATTCAAAGAGGTACTATAACTGGTACATAAGTTAGACAGAGAAATGCGAAAAAAAGGCAACGTTTCAGGGAATAAATTGCAATATGTGCAGGGCGGATCAGTTACCTGGGGGGGGGGGGGGCCCGTTCCAGCGTTTTGTTTGACAGAGAAGGCCTCTCTGGCGCCGGAAATTCGAAAAGAGAGAGAGAGAGAGAGAGAGAGAGAGAGAGAGAGAGAGAGAGAGAGAGAGAGAGAGAGAGAGAGAGAGAGAGAGAGAGGAGAGAGAGAGAGAGAGAGAGAGAGAGAGAGAGAGAGAGAGAGAGAGAGAGAGAGAGAGAGAGAAATGAAATGAAACTTTATTTCTCAAGGATAAATGATTAGGTACACAGACCTGTTTTCAGTCATGTCCTTGCACACGCACTCACACAACAATCTCACGCGCATGACTAAAACTAATAAAATTGGAAAGGCAAAACGTGAGCATATAAAAAAGCACACAAAAAACTAGTTAGCAGTCTCACACACACACACACACACACACACACACACACACACACACACACACACACACACACACACACACACACACACACACACACACACACACACACACTAAGAACCTGATTAAACATGAACCTTAAAAACTTAGTTTGAACAGCAACAGCAAACTCGACAATACAACTCAATGCGCTCGAGTAACGCCGACACACCTACACAACTATGGGCTTAAGTTTCTTTCAGCTGCCGAAATAAGCGGGCCCTGAATGTGAACAAAGAAGGAGCCCCAGTAATGTCGATAGGCAACAAATTCCATAGTTTGGCTCCTGAGTAAGACAAACTAGTTTTGAATATCGAGGCGCGGTCTTTGTATGGATAGATTGTTCCTCGTCGTTTTATAAGGCGTATGATCAGGGCTAAATAGATCTGTTAGATAACTAGGCGTTTTAGAGTGGTGGATTTTAAACATAAGTACGCCTTTATTGTACATAAGTAACTTACGCAGAGGCAGCATGTCGAGGGCTTTGAGTCGGTCGTCGGTGCTTTCTTTACTATCCGGGTGGATTAATTTGGCTGCCCTACGATGAAGAGCATTAAGCCTTTTTATGCACGCATCGCCACATCCATCCCAAACTGTAGAAGCATAGTCTATATGGATGAATATGTGCGTTATAAAATATTTTCCTTGTCGGTGTATCTGTAAAATAACGCAGTTTTGAAAGAAGATATAAATTCCTGGACACTGTTCGACATACGCTGCTGACATGCGCGTGTCATGTGAGTTGGTCGTCGATAATGACGCCTAACAAGCGTTGCTCTCTAACTTGTCTTATCGGCTCAGAGTTGAGAGAAAGGCTAAGCGGGGGTGGATGTAGCTGCTGCTTTTGTCGTGTAGTTATTAGCATGCATTCTGTTTTAGACGGATTTGGTACCAAATAGTTAGTGTGACACCATTTTGAAACATCAGTTAAGCCCTGCTGAAGTGAGGAATTGATTGTGGAGATATTCGCTGACGACACGTCGAGAGTAGCATCATCAGCAAACAGGCTACAGCGTACGTTTAGATCTGAAATATGCAATGGCATATCATTTATGTAAATGGAAAATAAGAGATAAGAGAGAGAGAGAGAGAGAGAGAGAGAGAGAGAGAGAGAGAGAGAGAGAGAGAGAGAGAGAGAGAGAGAGAGAGAGGGGGGAGGGGGTTGTCTCTGAAAAATCAAACGAAATTCGCAACAAAAATTTAAAAAAAAAAGGGGCGGAGGGGTGGGGGGGGGGGGGGGGGGGGGGTATGTTTCCATACTGCTCAAAAAGGAACTTTGTCATAGTATTTTAAAGAAAGTTTGGCGGGGAGAGGGGGGGGGGGAATGCCCTCGACCTCCCCCCACCCTCATCAGCTGTGTGAGAAGTGTGTGCTATTTTATTGCTCTGTGTATCATTTAAAAAAAACAAAAAAACATATCCATTTTGTGATCTCGTGGTGCAGTTTCCACAAGAGAGTCCGAGTTTTTTTCCGTTACAGCAGTGTGATTTGTTAAGCTTTTTATCTGTTGCGTTCTGATAAATGGAACTAGCCGACAAGAAAATGTAAGCGACAGTTCCATTTATGGAAAAACCCAGAAATAACAAGAAAGGCAAATCCCTCATAGCCAACGTGTATGACCGATCCACATAATTATGTGTGGCCTTCGTGACTTGACCTTTTTGGCATGTCAAAGAAATGAACAAGTGTCTTAACATAAGTAATCGGTTGGATTCGTTACCAGCGGAATCTATGTTTTAAAAAAAAAAATGTATGCATTATTGACATATTTGTCAGCCCCCCCCCCCCCACCCCCCGATTGCGACGGCTCGACTACATTAGTATGCATAGAAAGGTCTTGCTACCAGCAACTTTCACGCCAACTTTGAGTCAAACGTTTGCATAAATGACAACTACAATTGTAACAAACATTGACATTTTTTCACACATTTGCCGACCTCTTCGAAGGGGTCACCCAAACTAATATGCCTTGAAAGGTCTTACCGTTATTTATCTCTGAACCAAGTGTAAATATGAAGTTAAAATTTATATATATATATATATATATATATATATATATATATATATATATATATATATATATATATATATATATATATATATATATATATATATATATATAAACGAAAAAAGAAAATAAAAAAACACCCAGTTTTTCTCAAATATGGCTTTTTAAAAAATATACCTATTTACTATCACCCCATCACCATTGACATTTTTCAATAGGTCACCTAAATATGTATGCACAGGAAGGTCTTATCATCAGATACCTGTGTGACAAATGTGATGAAAGAGTTTGCAAAAACTTTGATAAGAATTACACTTCTATCAATAATTGGCATTTTCACACATTTGCCGACCTCTTGTGATCCTTGACCTTTCCGAGATGTTACCTGACAGACGCCGGTCAGACGACGGATACACAGACCTAATTTTACTAACGCACGTCAGTGAGCTGAAAAGCTTACAACATCTTACAGCAATAACAACGCACATTGGACTATTCAGTAGTTTCGAATGGGCAGATCAAGCAGACGACCATCATCCTGCTACAAACAGACGTCTATCAACATTTCGAATGATTTAATTCGTCTTTTTCTGAAAACTCTGAAGCAAGTTTTGCTACACTAGTCTGAAGCACACTCAGCAGTAATTAGTTTTGTGCGATTTCTATTCCCGTGAACAAAGTGCTTTGCGAAGATTTTAGAAACAGTCACGATCATTGAATCAACTCAGTATTACCTTTCGCTAACGTTTCATAAATAGGATTTTCCAATACGCTGATGATCCCCAAGCTCATCAGTATAATTATGTCACATTGTCAGCTGCAAATGTTCAAAGTATAAAAATGAGCTACAAAAATAGAGCTACCTTTCCGGATCCTTGCAAACGTAATATTGCAGTATTATGATGAATGACGTCCACCTCACAAAATGACGTAGATCACCTAATGTGTGCAGTCTGCCTGCAACTCTACTCCAGACACGGCGGACCTAAAATGTATTACGTGATGACTTTAAAGGGGCACGACAGACCTTTTTTTAATACTTCAGTTCGCAAAAAGTTTTTACTGGGCTTCAGTATACATACCCACTTAGACAGTGACCCCCCCCCCCCCCCCTATTGTCCCACCAAATGCTTTCTTTCCGGTGTCCGTTCAAAGCGAAAGAGGCCACCGGAATCTTGTGACTATACCTAGTCAAAAGATTGCTTCCGATAGACGATGGTAGCTGACGTCATAACTATTCTATACGACCTTAGGTCATCTGCATAATTATAACCAATCAGAGACAATATGGCGGATGAACCAGCGAAGAAAAAAAAAAAAGAAAGTATCATCGAGTCGCGCCGAAACTGACAGACTGGGAATTGAAGAGAAGAAAGAGGAAGCGAAACAAGATGATCTCCCAAATAAGTAAAATTGACATCGGACAACGGAATTTGGACAGGTGGCGACGCATAAAGCAAGAGCTTGGCTTGACTACGAACCCGGGATTCACCTCTTTCCTGCTGAATCAGTAAGTAATCTACGGTATTTGTCGATCTTTATATAGTTCCGCGAGCGCTAGTGAATATGAGATATCATGATCTTCAGTAGAATTTATCTCTTACTGATTTCCAAGATTTTAAACCAGTTAATATAGTTATGATGTTGCGCTGAACTAGTTATCACATCAGTTCACATCGCTGGTGGTCAGTAACATTTTGCACAATGTATTGTAACATGTGTTCATTCACTTGCTTCAGAGAGGCCCGTATGCCGCAGCTTTGAGGGTGCATTTTCGGTTCCAATTATGCTTTATGCAGACTTCGATGTGTGAGTTGTGAAATTTATTGCACTGCAGAATTGGGTATAAATACAAATGTTCTGTTTCTGTAATGGAAGAGGTGCCTGTTTTCGAGGGGTAAAGGATCAAAGACCTGTCAAACTTGGCACTGTGGGATCAAAGGTCAAACTTGTCAGCGTGGACTCGCTTGCTAACGCCGCACGCATGCTATCTGTGCACTATGCACGATCGTTACTAGTACAATACTAGCTTCATTTAGCCTTGTATATATCAGATAATACATTCCCCATATATTCCCCATTCCCCACTTCCCCCATACCATCAAGCCTAAACTACATAGGCATCTCCACCACCCCTATCCCTAGCTAGTCTAAATGTCACAGGAAAAATAAAATAGAATTAACTGAGCGGAACCAGCATTGTGATTTTGACAGCATATCGAGGAAGGAATATTATTCTACTTTTTAGTGAAATCTTATGTCAAAGGGATGCCGATGAACATCAGTACACTGTCATTTGTGTATATCACACTCACTTGTCTCCATTTCAGCAGCAGGCATGCAGATCTACATCATAGTGTCAAATACGTTGGACCAGTTTTAGCATAATGTGTATTTATCTTGATGTAAATAATGTGAATTTATCTTGATGTAATTGTGTTGTGTAATACAACACAGGGGCGGATCTGTGCGGCCCACTACCCCTCCTTGCAATAAAAAAAGTTTAAAAAAACAAAGACCCTTTTTGGGGGGTGTTTGGATCCCCCCCCCCCCCCCCGGCAAATGGGTTTCTGGCGCTTACCACCCCCTCCCCCCTCTTTGTTTGATATTGTGGTGAGACACACAGGCCTTCTTCCACCCCCCACCCCCTGCACCTCACCCCCGCCTGTTTGATTTTTGGGCCACTGGAAGAAGGTCTAGCATCAGGGAGGCCTTTTTTTTTGTCAGGTTGAGGGTCCCAAGCAAAACGTTGGACCACACCCCCCCCACCTCTACCCCTCTGAGGTAACTGATCCGCCCCTGCAACATACAGCGATGTGCGAGTAGGGGCAAGGTGGCTCACATTTGGAGATATATATGTGTGGTGTTACTGATACTTCCACAAGAGGGAAAAGAACTTCTCCCACCCCTCCCCCACCCTACCCCTCCCCCACCCCCACCCCTTTTTTTCGGGTGGGGATGGGTGGGTGGGTGGGTGTGGAGGTGGGTGGGTAGGTGGGTGGGGGAGTGCATCTAAACTCCCCCACCCCTGGCCTTCCTTTTCATTTTTCCCTGATGTACAACACTGCTGTGTAAAGGAAATACATGTACATGTAATAATAATAACAAATGGTTCTTGTACAATGCAATATTCCTGCAAAAAGGCTCAAAGTGGCTGTGCTGTACATCAAGATTATCTACATTAAAAAAAATTACAGCATACAAACACATGCATTTTTCAAATGTACTACAAACGAGATGCAAAGAATATTAAACATAAAAAAACTTAGCGTTGAACTACCCTAAATTGTGCGGACGTGTTATTGTCAGGATTGTTATATTTTAATTTATCAGCAGTGCCAGTAGCAACTGATTATAGTTTCAAGTACATGCATGCATAGGTACATGTACTTCTATCATGCAAGTGCTCAATAGATATTTTAGCTTATAATGTGCTATTTTTTTCATGTCAGACCTCATAGCCTAATCCCAGGGCCGTCAATCATGGACACACCTGAGCCTTTGACAGGTCACTCAACCTCTACACCAGGCCCTGCCTCACGGACAAGGCTGAAGTTGGCAACACCTCTTGTGTCAGAAATTTCTGCCGCATCTGAAACTAGTAGTGGAAGGTTTGTGGTGATTTACATGGACACATTATAGCACTTCAATGTTATCTTTTACACATGTTGTATTGTGTAATCCATTTTCATGTGAAAATGTGAAAAATATGTTTTCAAACTGAACTTAGGTACAAGTGTAAGGTTCCACCTAAACTCGATGCTCGGAGGAAGAATGAAAACTGTTGAGGCAGTGCATGACAATTCTCTGCATGTTTCAACAAATCCAAGTCTGTTGTAGAATATCAACAGTGTGGTGACATGCTTTGTGGTGTTTTTCTAAACCTGACTAAAAGAAGGAAGAACAAATGTGTTCTGATTTTTAAATGCTGTGTGTGTGTGTGTGGTGTGTGTGTGTGTGTGTGTGTGTGTGTGTGTGTGTGTGTGTGTGTGTGTGTGTGTGTGTGTGGTGTGTGTGTGTGTGTGTGTGTGTGTGTGTGTGTGTGTGTGTGTGTGTGTGTGTGTGTGCACAAAAGACCTAAAATGGGTGACTGTCTTTACCATCCTTATGGAAAATGGGTGTGTGTAAAATTCTGGGTGCCCAAATCAGACACCCATTTTTTTCTGATGGTTGTTTCTGCATTGTCTTGCGGTAAAGATTCATAAAAATATTTTTAACAAAAATCAGTTTTTCTCATTTTGGCGTTAACACATGCACTGTTGTGCTTAAAAGACACGCGTCCAGTGTGTTTGAACTTGTCCCAGCAGTGTGTGTGTGTGTGCACAAAACCCTTAAAATGGGTGTGTGGGTGGGGTAGGGGGGTGGGGTGGGGGGAGGGTGGGGTGGTATTTTAGTTGTTTGAGGGAGTAAATTGTTTATGTTGCTACAAAATGAAGTTTGTTATTTGAGGGTGTGGTTGTTTTGTTAAAAAAAAGTGTTGAGTTGTGTTGTGCTTCCAGGGTGATGTTGTGGGAGGTGATGTCTAGTGTTGAGAACCATGTATTCGTTCACCAGCGACTTAGCCTATATATTCGTGCGCCGGTTGCTATGAAGTGAAGTGATTGTATGAGTGCGCAGTTTGAGAGAGGACGTATAGACTTTGGGTGAGGCTGCTGTTGTCTTGGTTCAACCTGTTGCTTTGTTTGTGGGTTTGTTGGTGTTATGCTTTCGTTTCGACTGCAACTCCTGTCAGATTGTATGCACAAATTGATTGAATGCAAATGACGTCACACAGTCAGTGTCATTAGGTTCGTCGTTTGCTGCAGTCGGTCGTTTAGTGCAGTATGAAGAGTGCAGGCTTGGATGGACCATTTTCCGATGTAATGCTAGGTCAGAGAAAAAAACCTAATGTTGCCAAAGGGTGTAATAGTAAAGTATTGTTTGTGTGAATGCTGCCCGTTTGAGGGAAGGACTGGAAAGTCTAGTGCTGAGCGAAGAGAGAAGGCGACAATGGGAAAAATATCCAGCACTATTACGTTGGAATAGATGCATAACAGTTACGACACGCCTGTAAATTAAAACATTTTTAACATTAACAAAAGTTAAGTTTAAAGAGGTTTTAAAACAGTTTTAATAAAAACTGTTGCCCGACACGCTTCTAAAAACAACAGTTTCTTAGTTTTAAACTTTGTACCGCGCCATAAACGCCGCGATTGCTTCTCAGTCTTAGCTGTTCTATAGTGTGGAATGTGGGACTTGGCCAACTGGATCCATCTGGTGCACTCCAAATGTGTATTTGTGAGTGGTTCAACGTGCAACTTGTTCGCGCCTCCGAAATGACCTACTGATTCCACTGATAATGAAAATCTTTCATTCATAAGAGAGCATTCAACAGCTCTATAAAACCCAAAGTGATGACCCCCGCCCCCCCCCCCCCCCCCCAGCTATCAGCTTTTGGATCAAGTGTCAGGAAATGACCTGCTAGAGTTGTATCAGTCCGCTTACGGCAAGCATCAACAGCTTTTTTTTTTAATGTGACCAACAGCCTGCTTACTTGCGCTGACGAGGGACCTGTGTCACTCTTGGGCCCAATTCAGTCCCTCAGCCTGGCATAGAGTTTCATTTGCCCCTTCAGTCACAGTGGCTCATGAAAAGCATTACCTCTTTCTGTGCGATACGAATGGTATTGCATCTTCATACGTGGCAGTCACTGATCTCGATTTAAGTCTACGACTGTGAACACGCCAACTGTGATCACTGAGAAAGCGAGAAATCAACAGCGCTGCAAGTGTCTCCCCCGTGGTGAGCAGCCGACTGGCCCGGGTTCCTCAGGTAATTGCTAATCCCCTAATCCCGTCACACATCACTCTCTGAGCACAGTGGGTCTCCAGTCTCACACAGATTGCGTAGCTTTGTGTTTTGAGGACATGTCCGTGGACATGCACCAGTGCCCATCAGAGTAGCAATATGGTCATTGATGCGTGTCACCAGAGAGTGAAATGTCTTGACTTTAATCACTAAGTCTAACTAACCCTTAAGTCACATCGTCAGCCAGTGTAAGAGGTATACATCATGAGTGATCATGACTATTTCTGTGATCTGATTCTGTGTTCCTCATAATTATGGAGGAGGTTTGTGGGTGTATAGAGCAGTATCACGATTTTCACAAATGACTGTATTGTTCCTCAGACGGAGGAGTGATTGATAGTGTAGTGTTGTTATGTTATCAAACACAAGCGGATTGTTCCTGCAGAAACTCCAGTAGAACATTCTTTTCATTAAGAAAATTAACACAATATAAGAATTAGAAGTGCCCGATTAATCTTGTTATGTTAGGGAGGTGGGGTGGAGGCGGGGAGGAGGACAAGTGCATGTAGATATGATCAGCCCTTCCTTTTTAAACAAGATGCGGATTTTATCCCAAATTCTACCGTATTGTTTGGAGTTCACATGAGTTTTTCTTTTAGGGACATTCAGAGTTGTTCATATTTTTGAGATTATACTCCTGATCCATTTCCCTCCTCTCTAAGCCAACCTCTGATCAACAGACACGCCGGCACACACAAATAATGACGGACACACCATTTCCACCATTAGTTCGCTCTGTGGGCGGGAGTAGCGACAGGAATTCTGAAGAAAAAGAATAGCACGAGCAGCAAAATGACGTCACTATAAGCTTCACGTCATGGCATCGCTGGTCTCACGACGCTGTGTACACTGTGACGAATTTGATGTTTCACGTCACTCATCCGAAAGGCACGCTCTTCCAGAGCTGACTGTTTTGTTCCATACAGCCACTTACAGGGCTGACTGTTTGGTGGGAGTAAATAGTGGCTCCAAAACTTGCAAAAATGAATTAATTATTATTGAAAAAGTTGAAGAGGTACAACGCTGAATTACGAACTCATTCAGTATCTTCCTTTTAATCCCCCCTACCCCCCACCCCCCACCCCCCGGCCTGATCCGCACGGCAATGACACACACAAACACAAACAGCAGAATGGCACACACAAACACAGACGGCAGACACACGGCGCTTCCTACCGGTTATACATTCTCTGGGCTCGCGTAGCAGCAGCCATTTTGAAGAATAAGGTAAAATGGCCCATGCCCACAAAGCCTCTTCTGTATGAGCTTGCATGCATATTCCACCTTTTCCACAATACGTTCGCAAATATCATACAGAAGTAGAGAGGCTGTCTTCCTAAATGTAAGAGGGCTGTCCCCCCCCCCTCCCCCGGTCGAGGCACCCTCTGGATCCGCCCCTGGTTATAACACGACTTAGGTCTTTTTTGGTGAGAATGAATCTTAGGTCATTTTCGGTGAAAATGACTCCTAGGTAGTTTTCGGTGAGAATGAGTCAGTCTTAGATGATTTTCAATGAGACTGAGTCTAAGGTCATTTTCGGCGAGAGTGAGCATTGGGTCATTTTCGGTGAGAATGAGCCTTAGATCATTTTCAACGAGAATTAGTCTTTGTTCATTTTCGGAAAGAGCGGACTTTAGTTCATTTTCGGCGGCAACGAGTCTCAGGTCATTTTTAGCGAGAGTGAGCCTCAGGTCATTTTCGGTGAGAGTGAGCCTCAGGTCATTTTCGTTGAGAATGAGCCGTAGTTCACTACACAAGAAAAACAGATGCTCGGGCTGACGTCGGCCCAAGGGCAGACGTAGGCCTGAGGAGAGAAACTTTGCGTACCTGATAAAAAATGAAGACCGTTAGCTCCACCTGGC
The DNA here is from genome assembly GCA_036245525.1 of Semisulcospira habei. NCBI lineage: Eukaryota > Metazoa > Mollusca > Gastropoda > Semisulcospiridae > Semisulcospira > Semisulcospira habei. The sequence goes on along the minus strand of BTPG01000002.1, from coordinate 54,228,780 downwards.
TGGCACGCACAAACGAATCCACAACGCCGGTGTCAAACGCAGAAAAGAGCTCCAAAACCGCTGATCTCCTCTGCGTTCCTTCTACTACTCAACCCAGCTTACTGTCCCATCTGACATTAAAAAATGTATGGGGGACTGGCAGATTTAACCTGGTGTTGTAGGGGGGGGGGGGGGGGGACAACGCGAGGTGGACCGGGAGGTTGTAGAGGGCGGCAAGACCAAAGCCGAGCGGCGATTCATGACTGCTATGTCTAGTTATGTTAAAAGAAAGATTAAGATGGTTTGATGTACACTATTTTGTTTATAAAGTCTTTATTAAAAGAAAGTTAAAAGGAGCCTCCGTATACAGAAAATTTTTGGTAAGAGACGTAATAAAATAGATTTAAAAATATTAAAAATTAGGAGTCAAACATATTTCAATTGTATGTGCTATTTTATTTCGAGTATTTTTGTTTAAAACAAGGTTAAAGGAGCCTATAATTGTATATAAATGGATTAATTAGAAGCATGGTTAAGTAAATTAAAATGCTAAAAAAAAATAAAAATTAGGCATATATTAGAGTGTAGTGGCTTAAGGGATATGGCCGGCGGCCACGCAAACATTAGCAATTTGACTGGGTCAGGATTTGAGAGCAAATTTAATTCGTTACTTTAACTCAATTTCTTTTTCTTTTTCTTTTCTGATGCTTTATTACATTGACCCTTTATTTTTATTTTCACTTATCTCTTTACTTTTTACTATTTGGCCGGGGTCCTGGTCGGACCTGCTGCATCACTGTGCTTGAATTTGGCTTACTGTCCCTACTTACTACGAGAGCATGAGGGACTAGCATTTTTGACATGATTTGGGGGGATCAGGGGGGGGGGGGGAGGGCCAGGATAAAATTAGCTAAGTGGGCCGGTGGACAAAGCCACACGACCAGTAAAAGTTTCTTGGATCACTCATAGTTCACATGCCATCTATGTTTAATGTTGGGTTTTGGCGGCCAAGGGCCGTCCCGTTTCTCTACCCAAAGACAACGGTCCTTCTCAATTTGGACAAGATAAAATACTTTAATGTCTACTTCAATAAAATTCTATTAAAATTCTTAAAACGAGAGATCTATTTACAGTCCGGGGGCTACTGTCCGGTGTTAAAATGTCGCGTCAGGTTAATCTGGTTAAGATTATGTTTAAGAGATAGAACAGAACCGCCACTACGCATGGTCAGTCTGTTGTTTACGTTTAGTAGGTTTAGGTGCCGGCTGGCGTGCTTTTTCCAGGGCACACGAATCACGATTTTGAATGGCTATACGGTACAGGTCTGCAAGTGTCTCGTTACTAGGCTGTTAGTGTGCATGGCTTTCACCAGAGAATCCATGTGTTTAGCAATACCCTCGATAATTTTGGCATTTCTTGGGCTACGTTTTGGAGGACTTTTTTCCATTGCCACGTCACAGTGGATGGCAGTTTCCTGTGAAAGGCTTAGCTCAGTATGAATGGCAGTCAGTGGAAGACTGTTAGTTTGCTGGGCGGTAGGTGCCGCCGTTTTAGTCTGCAGTGGTTTAGGGGGACGTGCCCTAGCAATTGGTGGAAGGCTATCAGTATCAGATTGATGTTTAGCTGGTGTGTTTATTGTTTCCACCTCAGATACAGGTTTTTGAACAGAGTTTTTTTTTAATCCATGGGTTTTGGGCCCGCTTGGGTGGAGTGGGGGGTTTAACCCAGGCGGTCTTGTCTACGTTTGGAGAGTCAGCCTTTGGGATTTTGCTTTCCCTGGCTGCCTCTCTTTGGTTAATATTGGTTTGAGCCCTATAGAGTGCTACTCTATAGGGTATATAATTCTGGTTTCTAATTTTATTTGCCTCTCGGAAGAGGATTATTTTGGGGCACTTCTGGTAGGCGGGTTGATAGGGGGGTTGGTGGGGCCGTTATCCTGACTGTTGTTAACAGAAGAAGGCTGAGTTATCTGGTTAATTTGAGGGGCTAATATTTGTAGGTGGTCACTGGGCAGCGACTCTGCCTGTGAGCCAGAACTTTTTGGGGTATCCACAGGGGAGGGAGATGACCTATGCTCCCCCGGCCGATGTCGGCGGGGTAGAATGGGCGGAAGAAGGTTCCGCTTAGTTTTCTTAGTTTTTTTAGTTTTTTTGTTTTTTCGTGGGGGGGGGGGGGGGGGGGGCACTTTTATTGTTTTTTTTTTTTTTGTCCTCATCAGAAGTATTCTGGTCAATAGAGGATAACGACGATAGTGACCCAAAGAGGTCCTCCATCATGTTATCGCTATAAGATGTTAGGTCTTGCTATGTTGTTGCACCTAGACAGCGTGACCGGGAATTGGTCGCGCTGCCGGGCAAGATATTACAGTTATCTAGTAAGCTAGGCTATAGCTATAATTCGCTAGGTATTGTTGCAAACTAGTGGGCTAAGCCCCGTGCTCTAGGCCGCGCCGACTGGGTGAGCGATGCTGACCCAGTTATGGCGCCAGCGGTTATTCTACTGCGTAGCCAACAAGGTGGCGCGGCAGGCGATTTTGTCTATCTGGTTATGTTTTAAAAATTAGTTTTTAAAACTATGGTCTATGCTAGTAAGCCAGATTCAATCAGGTTATATCACCTTCTCTAATTTCGCTTTCTTTTTTGAAATTTAGAGGCCGACCCGAAGTGAGACGCAGGCGACTGACGATAGGCGTTGGCGTTGTTGGTGGCTGTGGCGGTAGTGGTGCTGGCACTGGCGTTGTGGTTTAGCGTAGTAGGGGAGCAAAGCGTAGGAAGCGTAGGTAGCTGAGGCTGCAGGTGGCTGAGGAGTAGTGGTAAATGGCGCCGAGGCAGACTGGCTTGTAGCTGGTGAGCGAAGTTCAGCAAGCAGGCGTGGCTGTGACCAAGACCCCCAAAACAACCCAAAGGCTGTGAGGTCGAAGTGAGTGATGTGATCACTGTGCGTTACTTCTCAAGCTTTTGTACCGACATAGCTGGCGTGAAGTACACACGCCTGCTGATCGCGACTAGTTCCACGAACCTTGAGTGCTGTCCGTTTGTTGAAGCTGCACGTGTTCACTGTGCTGATGGGTAGACTGCCAGTACTGGCTTTTCGGGGGTCAGCACCACTGCTGTCGCAATCGACTGTGAGAGGCCGACTCACCTCAGACTGCAGTGGTTTCCGTCGAGACGAACGACTCCAAACAACGAAATCACCGCGCATAATCAGCTTGGACCATGAGCATGGACAACACTCCAAACATCCCCAATAGGTACAGATATGCCTCTTGGAGATGTTTTTAGTGTTGTCGCTGATAATGGTCCAAGCTGGTTTTCAACCGCGTTTTTGCTCGCGTTCGTTGTCGGTGATACTTCGTTGCAAACGAAACCTCCCCTGCATTTCAAACGAGCTTCTTACGTCTTGGAAAGAAACTCCCGGACTTCGGGCCGTTTTTAAGCAGCACAGTTGTCGACCTTGGTGGAGACGATTCATGTATCCTCCTCAGACGGGGCATCATCGTAGGAGGAGAGAGCATGTGGTTGAAAACGTTCACCGGGCTTCATTGAGTCTGACTTCGTTATGGGCTGGGCGATTGCCTTAACGGCAGGATAGGTTTTGTCCCGTGAGACACAGGAAGTGAATGTTGTGCAACTGGTCACTGACAATTGACCATTCCACGGGCAGGAACGCCTTGCATTCCTGGGTCTGGCGGGGCGTGAATTTGGAGAATGTGTCGGACAAAGTAACGTCTTGGCCCTCCTCCTGATGTCGGCGCCCGCCAGGATGTAGAGGTAAAAGTTGGTGGCGCTGTTGACGTAAAAGAGGAACAAGGCCACGTCTCTGTTAGTCCTGAAAACTTGACTTTCACTTAGGTGCGGGGAGAACCGTTCCAAAATTCGTATTATTGAGAATGGGAAGGAAAGCACAAAAAACTTCACGGATATGGCCAATACGACAAGCGTCACTCGCCTATTTGTTCTGTTACGGTTGAATGCCAGCGTTTTCTCGGAAGACTTGATGACCTCACGAACGATGAGAACACTGCTCATCACGATTAAGATGATAGGCAGGCCAGAAAACAGTATGAAATTTGTCCACACCATGTATTTCTGCATATTGTAATAAATGTCCGTGTAAAAGCACTGGTTATTTCTGTACTCTCGGACAAAAGGAAAATAAATATTAAAGGTGTATGTTCCCACCCACAGAACAGCATTTAGCACGCGCATTTCTTTCCGCGTGCCCCGCTGTAAACGCATTCGTCTGAGAATGGTTGCCGCTCGAATCAAGCTCACGGCCATCACCAATAACGAAGACAGCATACCGCAGGAATATCCAATCCATTTCATAGTTTTGCAAGTGAACACGTTCCAGTCATCGATATATGTTTTAGTGATTTTGTCGTTCATTCGCGGCAGAAAATTAAACCAGCTGACGACGAGGTCGGACACGGCAAGCGACATGATAAACAGGTAGCAGTCGTTCATAGGCATGCTGTGTAGGACGACCAGCGTCAGAATGTTGCCCTCCACGGCCAAGACAAAGACAATGGGGCCCCCTACCTTCCACATCCACACTGTCGTGTCTACAGTGGTGTCCGTGGCCTCTGAGATAGAGAGTGACGTCCTGTTGGTGACGCTGGTGATCAGAGACGTGTACATCCTGAACTTTGAAAGTGTGAGACGTCGAGATGCTGGCTTGCATGAAAGGAAGAGATTTTGTTATGCTGTTTCAGTCATAGTTTGAAAGTGCGTCCAAAGAAGGGTTCTGAAAGAAATAAAACAAATCTGATGTTAACAAAACATGCCTGTTAACTCCTTCTACCCCAGACACACCACAGCAAGATATGGATCGACCATGATAGTTCAAGGGTGATGCCAGAATAGCTTGGCGCCTATGGGCGCCAAGCTATTCTGGCATCACCCTTGAACTATCATGGTCGATCTGCATCCTGCACTGCAAAGCGGTCTTCAGAGGACAACGGCAAAATTTAAGGATTTCGGTGTTGGGGTAGAATGAGTTTTTTTTAAGCTACGCTTTCATAAACACGAATCTGACACGAATCCGATCCGAATCCGAAGCGGGTCCAAAACAGAAAGGTTCGTGCAAGTCCTTTTCACGTGTGTGTGTGTTTCCATATGCCCCACGCTAAAACGATTTCGCATCCGACTTCGAAAGAAAATGACTCCGTTTTGGAAGGAAAATTGCGTCAGCATATCGAGTTCGGATCCTATTCGTATTGGGGGCTTAAAAGGGTAGGGGCCCCTATTAGTATACCTAGCACTGAAGACAAAGACTCATTCTAGCACAGATCAGAATACCTCAGTCTTGCTCGAAGTAGATTATCCGTGTAGTTTAGCTCTGTTCCAGGAAGTGTACGGTTCCATAGGCACAAATCCGATACGAATACGATCAGAACCCGATACGGTGATGCCGTTTTTCATCCGAAATTGCGTCATCTTCGTGCGATGTCGGATGCGAATTCGTTTCCGCGTCGGGCATATGGAAACACAAATATAAAAGCAACTTGATCGAAACGTTCTGTTTCGGACCCACTTGGGATTCGGATCGGATTCGTGTTTATGGAAGCGTAGCTTTATAACATATGGTCAAACGTGCTAAAATAGAGGAGAAATACCTGATCCGAACCACGGCCCACACTAATTAATGTGCTTGATACTTTGTTCAGCGTCTAAGAGCTGTTCTTAATTGGACGAACTTTTGATCGGCAAACCTAGATCGGAGAAGATCGGCGATCTTTTGGTTTGTTTCTTAATTGAGGTTGAACGAACCTAGGCGAACTTCAACAAACCAGGTTTGCCATGGTTCTCTTTCTTAACTGAAGTGCTTGATTCGGCGTGTACTTACTGTCTGCTAAAGGTGTTCAAAATGGCTGCCGCTATGCCGCTTCGCGATTTGAACAATGTTTGTTTTTGTACTCCTAGCAGTAGCGACCCCACAAACAGCGTTGCGCCTCCCACAAATCAATAAAAATAGATCTTGTTCTTCGCACGAGTGAATTATCGCCGTCCGCCATATTTGTTTGTATCGGTGACTGTCTTTTTATCTCCATCGCAGAAGCTGGCGGGTAAAGGTTTTGACCAATCAGAGAACAGGTTCGCCTTGGTTTACTCAACACGTTGTGCGAACCTTTTCCGACAGCGAACTATGGTTTGCCGAGGTTCGTGAACTACTTCGAACTAGGTTCGCCGTATCTTTAGATCTTCCAATTAAGATCCAACCTGGTTCGTCCGAGATCGTGAACTGTAGTTCGTCAGAGTTCGCGAACTAAAGTTCGTTTAATTAAGAACCTGCTTTTAGCCCAATAATGTGTAGGATTCTGTGTCTGTCGCTGGACCGTGTATTCATTCGACAATTTGCTGTAGGGGCTAATTACCGACAGGCCGTCAGATAAGCTTTTGATCGGCCGCTTTCTGATAAATAGAACTGCCTACAAGAATATGTAAGCGGTTGACAAATGAAATTTTGTTGGTTGTTTTTTTTTTTCAAATTATTTTCGGACGCAGGTGTCACTCTAGGAAAACATAATCTACCCGTCCACTGTATTTTATACCAACAAGAAAGGCAAAGCCATTATGGTTCACGTGATTGACCTATTTACATAATTATGTGTGACCTTTGTGACAATAAGGGCTGACTTCTGCACCAGCAAAATCCATTTTTTTTTCACACGTCTGTCAACCTCCCCCCCTTCCCCCCCCCCCCCCGCCCCCCCCCCCCCCCCCCCGTGACCATTAACCTTTGCGATGAGTCAACTAAATTAGTATGCATAGGAAGGTCTTATCATCAGCTACCTTTGTGCCAAATTTGATAGAAAAATTGGCAAAAATGGTGATAATACATACAATTGTATCAAGAATGGGCATTTTACACACAATTGCCGGCCTCTTGCAACCCTTGACGCTTCCGAGGGATCATCCAAATTAGTATGCATAGAAAGGTCTTTCCATCAGGTATCTCTCTAGCAAGGTTTGGGTTTGACGTTGTGAATAGTATTTGAAAAAAAAAAGAAAAAAAAAAACATCTTTTGTAAAAATATTAATATTTTAAACCTATTTCCTGAGCTCTTGTGATCCTTGACCTTTCCGAGGGATAAACCAAATTAGTATGCGTAGAAGGGTCTTACCATCAGGTATCTGTGTACCAAGTTTGGGTTCAAAGTTGTGAATAGTATTTAAGAAAAAAGTTATTATGTCAAAATATAGCTTTTTTTTAAAAACCTATTTCCTGATACCATGTGACCTTGACCTTTGCGAGAGGTCACTCAATTTGGTATGTTTAGAAAGGTCTTGCCACAAAGTTCTTGCGTCAAGTTTGAAGACTGTGGCTTGAATAGTCTCCGAGAAAATGCCAGCGTCAAAGTTTAACACGGACGACAGCGAACGGACGACGGACAGACGACCACTGGCCCACAACGTAGACTTACTTTTGCTTCGCACGTGAGCCAAAAAGCCCTGATGTGAAACGGGTCTTACAACATGAAGTGGATGGACCATGATAGTTCAAGGGTGGTATCAGAATAGCTTGGCGACTGTAGGTGCCAACCTATTCTGACAGCACCCTTGAACTATCATGGTTGATCAGCATCCGGGCATGTGCTGCAGACCTAAAAACATATCTATCAGTAAAAATGGATAATTGTATTCTCAGGGTGTAAGGATATACAAGATGTATTGGAGAACGCTGTATGAGTTTCCGTGAAATAAGCGTTCTGTGAGTATTTTTGAAACAGTCAGAATCTTTGAATATATTCAATATTACTCACACAACATTTCATAAACAGGGTCATGAATAGGTCTGTCCAAGCTCACCGATATCAATATGTCAAACTGTAAGCTGTAAAATGTTCAAACTATGAAAATCAGGTGCAAAAATAGGCCTGCCTTCTCCGGATCCTTTCATACATAATATTGCAGTATTATGAAGAATGACGTCCACCTCACAAAATGACGTAGATCTCATAATGTCTGTGTCTCCCAGTGCTCATGGACTAAGGGATTTGTTGTCATGGCTGACCAGCTTAAGGTCTGAGTATTTAGGAAGACTCTCGCATCGCTAAAACAATATCGTCTTGAAGCCCTCGCATAACATTTGACTTCAGCTAAAATGTAAACAGAAAACAAACAAACAAAAAATCAAACAAAAGCTAGTTTCATAGTCTGGAGTGCTAGCGTGTTCATTTGAGCACCGTCCACTGTAAACAAGATACCAAGTGCCTGTAACAGTCTGTAGCAGCAGCCAATATTACGTTTGACGCCGTTTAATTCTGGGTTAATGCACTGACTCTATTTTAAACTTAATGCTCTGCGTGTTCGGGGTGGCTTGGTGGTTTTGACACAAATCCTATCGCATTTCGTGACGTGGGACTTTTGCTGTTGTTGGGGTTGTGTTATTTAATTTGTCTCTATCAAACACTTTAAACACTCTTACACTGTCCACGCATATTTTGGAACGGAAACCTGTAGACTTGACTCTCGTTCGTTGTTGGGAGTAGTCCGGCGTAAACGTAACCTCGGTATTAATGGATTGGATTGATTTGCATTGCGTTGCATTGGATTGAACTGACTGGATTGAATTGGACTGGACTGGACTGGACTGGATTGGATTGGATTGGAGTATCCTGGACTGTACTGGAATATTGCGGAAACACGTGGTTCACGAGCAATTCAAACATTCTGTAACATTAGCAACTCGAACACAGTCGGCATAAGAGTTTGGATCAGTACGTGCACGGGTCTTCAACCTCAGCTGCTGATACGGACAATTACGCAAATATCTGCACATTTAAAAATAACACTACACAGGAAATAAATGATCCCCGGGCTGACGTCGACCCAGAGACGGACGTCGTCTCGAGGAATTTTGCTTACTTGATTAACCCTTTGGCTGTCCTTAGCGCATATGGTCGCGGTGATTCCTGCAGGAATAAGTCGTAGGCATAAGGACCTGACGAGTTTTGCTTTGACTAAATGCAAATCCGCTGCGCCACCGGGTGCGCACCACGCGTCTACTATCTCAATTCAGAATACAAGGAGGGAAACGAAAGGCACGCGGCGCGAAATTCTCGCTGTGGCCGGAAGTATCCCGAACCTGTTTCTCAACATCTAGATTTCAACGTTAAACCATTTAGTAGAGTGCCGTGAAAGAGGACACTATGCACTGATGTGCATCCATTCGTTTCTTCCGTGTTTACTCTAAAGTCGAAGCGAACTACTCGAAAAGATAATGACAGCTGAGCAGTAGTTAAACCAGACTCCATTAAAGTAGAGCTTTTCGGGCTCGGGGAAATTTTTGCCTAAAGCAAAAGCGCGTTCATGTCGACAGTGAGATGCACTCTTCGTTTTAATTTCATCGGATATGCTAATTTACATAAACCAATGAAAAATGAGCATGAGGCGTAATTCTGGCCACATCTAAAACCCAACACATGGACGTCTGCTAAAATGATGTTTGACTGTGCAAAAAGCCTTGATACTAAACTATCAGTTTTGATCGGCGGACAAGGTTGATATAGATTTGTGGCAAAATATCTATTGAGTTTGTTCAGTTCGATGTTTTAGGCGGATGGTTGTTTTGAGGTTTGAAAGCTGTTCTGGAATCACAGTACTTCGCCGCTTTCCGTGCCTTTCGTTTCCTCCCTTGTATTCTGAATTGAGCTAGTGGACGCGGTGGTGTGTACCCGGTTGCGCAGCAAATTTGCATTTAGTCAAAGAACCACTCGTCTCCCCATGGTCATAGGTCACATCGGCGAGACTGCGTCGAGGATCATGAGCCTTAGGGCATTTTCGACTTGAATGAGTCTGAGCTAACGTTCTGCGTGAGTGAGCTTTAGGTCATTTTCGGCGAGAGTGAGCCAGAAGTAATTTTCGGCGTCGAGGAACTTTTCTTACAGGATTAAACATGGAGACCTCTAGCTCCACCTGGCTGGCACACACAAACGAATCCACAACGCCGGTGTCAAACGCAGAAAAGAGCGCCAAAACTGTTGATCTCCTCTGCGTTCCTTCCCACTCTTCTCAAGCTTTTGTACCGACGTAGCTGGCGTGAAGTACACACGCCTGTTTGGCGCCCAATAGATCGCGACTAGCCTTCAGTGATTCCGTTTGTTGAAGCTGCACGTGTTCACGGTGCCAACGCTGGTTTCTCGGGGGTCAGCACCACTTCTGTCGCAATCGACTGTGAAAGGCTTCAGTGAAAAAAAAAAAAAATCTAAAAAAAAAAAAAAAAAAAAAAAAATCAAAAAAAAAAAAAAAAAAAAATTAAAAAAAAATCAAATAACAAAAGCTAGTTTCATAGTCTGGAGTGCTGGTGTGTTCATTTCAGCACCGTCCATTGTAAACAACATGCCAAGTGCCTGTAATAGTCTGTAACAGCAGCCAGTAATAAGTTTGCCTCCAGTTAATCCTAGGTTAACTCATTCGCGCCCAGCCGCATCCGGATGCGCGGCATAAGCCGCGCATCCCGATGCGGCTGGGCGCGAATGAGTTAATGTATTGACTCTCTTAATGTGTATTAGTGGTTTTGGCTCAAACGCTATCGCGCTTCGTAAGGTGGGACTTTTGCTGTTGCTGGGTTATTTGTCTGTATCAAACAATTTAAACACTGTCCGTGCATGTAGAATTCCAATTACTTCTCGACAACAACGCCGTGCTAGTTGCTGCAAATGAGCACTGGGCACAAAACTGTAGATGTGCGTGAAATAATAGAAAGGCGCATAATGGATGTCCTTTCCCGGAAATGACGCCGATAAAATGCAGAAACGAGTTTTTTGTTTTCTCAGGATGGTATTGTAACCTGAGCAGCTTACAATTTTGGAAAAAATTGTAATCTGGTCAGCTTACAATAACGTCCCGAGAAAATAATGATTGAATCTTTATACTCACTGGCATGTAATGCAGATCGAAATACAGCTCCTAAGGCGATAACACGCAATCATCGACGAAGGCCATCACCATTAATCGGTCAACAATGACGATGGATGGCATGTGTGTGTGTGTGTGTGTGTGTGTGTGTGTGTGTGTGTGTGTGTGTGTGTGCGTGCGTGCGTGTGTTTGTGTGTGAGTGTGTGTTTGCGTGCGTCATGGCTGTGTGGTGTGTGACTTATGACTTTAGTTTACACACAACCTTCTTTTGTTCGTCAGTTTATGTTGCTGTGATACTTCTCAAATCAAATGAGCATGCAATCACTTTACATATGTAATTACTTTAGCCGAATAGTTTCAGCTTATGTTTTAATAATGTGCAATTGCGTTTAGGGTTCTGCGCGCGCGCGCGCGCGTGTGTATGTGGGTGGGTGGGTGGGTCGGTCGATTGTTTACAATTTAATTCATTTTTATTTTTATGTATTTGTGTATATTCTAGTCTCTGATTTTATCTCATGCGCTGCGCTTAAGGTAATAGAGAGGTTTTGTTTGAAAAGAACGACTTCTACCAACGAACAAGAGCGAAGGCACGGCGGACAACCAACTTGTTCCATAAGCATAGACAACACTCCAAACATCTCCAAGAGGCATAGATCCTCATGAGCCCTCCGGCGCTCATGAGGATGCTTGCCTCTTGGAGATGTTTGGACTGTTGTTTATGCTTAATGTGGTTATATGCCGTGCCTTCGCTCTTGTTCGTTGTTGTGAGACGCTCTGCGTAAGCGTACCCTCACTATTAATGGATAGGATTAGCTAGACTTGGATTGGATGGGTGGACTGGATTGGATTGGATCATATTGGATTGGACTGTACTGGAAATTGCAGGAAAAAATGGTTCATCAGCATTGCAAACTCACTGCAACAGTAGCATTAGCAACTGGAACACCCTCGGCATAAAGTTTGGGACCGGTACGTCAACAGTTCTTCGACCTCAACCGCTGACATGTACAAGTATACACAAATATGTAATTAAGTATACGCATAAGTAAAACAGGCGAACAACGACGTCAATCACAACACTAACGCGGAATATTCATTTTCACAATGATCAGTACGTTTACACACACGCACGGACACGAGAATGCATGTAAACTTTTTTTCTGTCATTTATTCAGGTTGCTTGACTGTTAACTCCTGAAGATTGACAATTTGTCATCGATTACCGTATAATAAACACAAATGGCGCTGAAATGTGTCTTCAAATTTAAGCGTAATGGTACTTTTAACCCCTTAGACGCCGGAGCGGGGCGATCGCTACCCAGCTGCAAGAGACATAAATCCTCGTGGGCCCCCGCAGTCCCAAGGATTTATATCTCTTGTGTTCTTTATGCCCATTTCTCGTCCCATTTAGTTCGTGTCAACTACGCCAACGTCGATCAGTGTGCAGTGCTTTCATGCGCGAAATCCGTAACTGCTAGCAGCGAAGGGGCTAAGCTACGTTTCCTTAACCCTTATCATACGGAATACACCAGTGTGTGAAATAAGTGTGACTCAAATAGTTCAAGGGTAGTGCCAGAATAGCTTGGCGCCTCTAAGCTATTCTGGCACCACTCTTAAAACTAAAGCCATTGGTCTATATTTTATCTGTAAGTACTGTAATGTAGCTTGCATATGGCAGTGTACAGATTTGAAGCTTTTAGCCTCAGTGTGATATGGGTTAAGCACGAATCTGATACAAATACGAGCTGAATCCGAAGCGTGTCCGAGACTGAACAGTTAGTGCAGTTCAGTTCAGCTCAGTTCAGTTCAGTTTATTTCAATCTCGGGCCCGCTGGGGTCATGTGAGAAATTACAAATTGGCGGCATACATAAATGTGCTCAAGAAATAAATACAATGAAGTACACTTAGGCTGAGACTAAGGATGTCATACACACACACACACACACACACACACACACACACACACACACACACACACACACACACACACACACACACACACACACACAAACACACACACACACACACACACACATTTATATATATCCAATAAGACATGTACTTAGAACAACACAAACGATTGATATAAACATAGATCGTAATCAGGTCATCCAGTTTACTTCTGTGTACGGTGTGCGTGTGTGTGTGTGTGTGTGTGTGTGTGTGTGTGTGTGTGTGTGTGTGTGTGTGTGTGTGTGTGTGTGTGTGTGTGTGTGTGAGCATGCATGCCTGTGTGTGTATCAGATAGAAAATGCGAGTCTCTGCAAGGCGATCGTGGTGTTTCCATTTGTCCGATGCGGTACCGAATTCTGTATCCGAATGCGAAACGAACTCGCCACGATGTTCTGTTCGCCAAGGGGAGCTAACTTCGGACCGAAATTATGACGTAAAAATGTGTCATACGCCAAACGATTTCGCGCCATGCTGATCTTTCCGTCATATCAGTGGTTCCCACAGAGGCGGAATTGGGATGTCGAACTTTTTATTTAAAACCACGCGCTCCACGAATTTTGAAAGAAAACGGCATCGCCGTATCGGGTTCTGATCGTAATCGTATTGTATTTGTGCTTATGGTAACGTAGCTTTAGCACCAGGGGCCAGTTGCATCAGCGAGCTTAGTCCTGCACCAGTCACCAAGCAAGGTGCACCGCTATAGCGGCGCACCTTGCTTAGTGGCTGGTGCAGGACTAAGCTCGCTCATGCAACTGGCCTCAGGAGCAGACTGCAGTATGAGCTGCAAATACTCGTGAAGACGATCCTTTAGCCTAGCCCAGTAGCCAGGAATTGAGAGACTGAGCACGAGGGAAACACACACACAAGAATGGCAAAGACCTCATGGCTCATTCCTGCTGGAATCATCGCAACTAAAACCGCTACCGACACCCAAATGGTTAATGGTAGCGATGCGGCGTTTTTTTTGTGTGCATAATACAACGGTTTAGACAAGGGACTGTCGGTTAGATTTCGAGGGTCTTTGCGTGGAAAAAAGTGAGAGTCTAGCCGAGACACTGGATTCTGAGTGGCTGCTAGTGTCCGAAGTTCTCCCAAGCAACGAAGTTATGAAGGACATGGGATCAAGAAAGGTAACACTTCTCTCCGTTTCTGACTCATGCTGACTGATCAAAGGCCTTTCTGTAGCCTTGTCAGCAGAGGCTCTGCAAACATCAGTATCAATGGACTGTTGAATGAAGTTTTCCTTCGTGACCGCATATTCTAATGGTGGATCGACCTCGACATCGTTGCCTGATGAAGCTTCCGATAACACGCTTAAGTGTGTCCCATTCACAGGCTCGCAGGATGGCGTCTCAGAGCTGATGGTGACTATATCAAAACGAGGCGGGTCTGCAGAGTGTGACCAAGAGAGGGAGATGCCTGTGTCGTAGTCATCGGGCCCACCGACCGTCCTGAAGTGAACTGAACGCTTCTCGCGGATCCTGTTGGGCGTGAGTAGAATTCCCGCTACTGAAGTGTCGAAGGCTTCAGAGTCCAAGCTGTGGAAACGACTGAGGCTTAGCAAGACTTGCGGTTGTGGAGACTCGGATTCTGTGAACTCAACACTGGTTTCATTCTGTGTGATGCCCGCAAACTTGAAACACATCTTCTTAGCTCTCTGTCTCACCTCCGCGCCGGTAATAGTGTAAATGATGACGTTTGCGCTGCCGCTGACATACCACAGAAAATGAAATATACTTATGCTGCTTTGGAAGGCCTCATTTTCGTCCAAATCATAGCCATACAGCTCCACCATGCGCATCAAAGAGGCGGGAAAGGTCAGGATAAAGAAGACAATTGATTTGGTTATGACAACCATGGACACTCGACCGTGCCTCTTGAAACCCTGTCGGAGTGAAGCGGGGGATTTCACCTTTTGCGCAGACTTGGCCATTGCCCTAATGAGCATACCGTCGCTGACGATTAACAGAAGGCTCGGAAGAAAAGAGAATAGCGTGCAGTTCAACACGGTAATGAATGGCCCGTGGCTACCGTCGAACCCTTGGATATAATCACACGTGCTGTCTTTGTAGTTGTACACCTTCACAAAAGGAAGGGCGGCATTCACGCTGCAGGCGGCAATGATCAACAATATTACGATAATGCGTGCCAGCCGCTTACTGCGAGCGCACGTGTAATGTGGAAAGACCACGGCTGAAGTTCGTCTGATGGTCACGGCCACAATGAAAAAGGTCGACAACAAACTGACTGAGTCGTTAACCCATTGGTAGAATTTACAAGTCAACGGGTGCATGTCTTCCAAAGTTATCTGCTTCATTACCTCGATCCAGGTAGGCAGCAAGCTGAAGATGAGGACTACGAGGTCTGACGCGGAGAGTGCTTTGATGAAGAAATATGACGTCATGTGGGAGCGTATACCGCTCATGACTATGAGAAGGAATACGTTACCAGTAGTTCCAAACACCAGCACGATCGGACTGCCTAAGAGCCACATCTCTACCACCCGGCAATATGTGACAGAGACGTTATTACAGGTAAAAGGCACGTGCCATATAGAATGCATCGTTGGAGAAGTCGACCTGAAAAGCGATGTCTGGGAGGTGATCCCTTTGAGGTCATGTCCTCTTACAGCTGGTGTACCCAGAGGAACGCCAGTTCAGGAAATAACGTCTAGAAGGCAACTCATCTTGTCAAGCTGGCTACACAATCACGTGAAATCGAATTTACAGCCGAGTTCCCGTCGGAACGGTGATCCTCATCTCTCGAATACGCCTGAAAACAGAAGAAAGTTACAGAAGAATCTATAGAACAAGTGTGACCTTTTTTTGGTTTCGCCATTTCCTGCCAGCCGCTAGAAGTAACGATCTCTGAAAGCATCACTGATCCGCATCTCTTGGGGATGTACTCCTCAGACAGACTCGGTCGGGTAGTGCGCACATGTCCACTTCTATTCAAATGAGATGCAAAGCATCTCATTTGAATAGAAGTGGACTTGTGGTGTGCTCTCCGAGTGGACGCACACCCGCAAACGACACGAATCAGATTCACTGCTTAATCGCTCGCCTGCCGTGAGACGGCTCCTAGTCGCCTTCAGCTCGGCTTTAAACCCAAATAACTAACTCACACACCCGCCTGCCCGAGGCACATTGATAGGACTGAGGTAGAAAAGAGACATAGCTCCTCATGAGCTTCCCGGGGTGCCTGAAGATCCATGTCGTTTGCCATTTCGGTGTTGGTTGCTCTGTGCTCTGGCAGCAGCATGGGGTGTAACCCCTTGCCTGCCAGAGGACGTACAGTTTGTTTTCTTAACCCATTTAGCCCAGGGCGCTCTACAGCAGGAGATGGGTCGACCATGATAATTCAAGGGTAGTGCCAGATTAGCTTGGCGCCTGTCCAAGCTAATTTGGCACTACCCTTGAATTATCATGGTCGATCCATCTCCTGCAACAGGTGCATAGTCGTTAGATGACGCCTGCAAAATTTGGAAAATACGTGCGTCGGGCTGAATGAGTTAAATATGTGTTCACTGAACGATCAAAAGCCACAACTGTCCAAAGAGCATGGGCACACAGTGTTCTCAGCAAGAGGCATAGATCCTCATGAGCCCCCGCAGTCGCGGGCGCTCATGAGGATCTATGCCTCTTGCAGTTAGATCGCGTTCACTTTTTTGGACAGTGAGGGGGTTAATTGTTACAAAAATGTGACAGTGTTTGACACTACACGTGGAAATGTTATTGACGTGCTGCGACTATCAGGTCTGGGACATTCTCTCTGTAAGCAACAGGCCGTCGATCTGAGGTTCGCCTGAACGCTGCAGGATAGATCAAGCCGACGTCTACGACGGATTTATTGCTCTCTATTGCGAGTAGATCTCTCGGTTCCTTACGCTGTGGAGAGTCTAACGTAATCTTCGTATCTACAATTACACTTTTGCTGCAGCTTTCAAAAAGTCAAAAGTTGTACCCATTGCTAAATAATAATAATAACAATAATAATAATTACGGTCTTTATAATGCGCTTATCTTATAATAATTACAACTCTAAGCGCGCACTCACAACTGACGCACGCATGTGCACGCTTTTAACAATGACTCACATACCACAAATACGTTACCACAGTCAGCTGGGAGTGGGGTGTGTGGTGGCGTTAGAGTGCTAGATCTGTCGAAAGAGGTGAGTTTTGAGGGCGGACTGGAAGACACATCTGATCTCGACAATTTCCGACCCATTTCTGTACTATTCGGTTTTCAAAGCCCCTTGAAAAGCATGTCCACAATCATCTACTGAAATTTCTTCACGAAAAGTCCCTACTAAATCAGTATCAGTCAGGTTTTCGACCAAACATTCTTGTCATACGGCTTTAGCTCGTATGATCGACACATGGCTCTGCAATATAAACAGGAGCAAGATGTCTAGACCTGACTTCTCCTGCCTATATCTCTGACCTACACCATCTGTATACTCCAGCTCGCACCCTCCGCTCTTCCTCTGACACACGTAAATTTCGCCTTCCCAATTTCAAATGTAAAACACGTGGCGGTCGTTCCTTCTCCCACCTTGGCTCCGCCACTTGGAACGGCCTCCCCGCCCCCGTCCGTAACTGTCAAACGCTTTTCTCCTTTAAATCACTTCTCAAAACCCACCTCTACAACGCTGCCTTTCACTAGTTCATTTTCCCAGCCCTGCACAATTCATCACCACTGTCACGTGTATGTGTGTGTGTGTGT
Source organism: Semisulcospira habei (assembly GCA_036245525.1). Lineage (NCBI taxonomy): Eukaryota > Metazoa > Mollusca > Gastropoda > Semisulcospiridae > Semisulcospira > Semisulcospira habei. Next base: position 54,211,258 of record BTPG01000002.1, on the reverse strand, counting down.
GTGTGTGTGTGTGTGTGCGCGCGCGCGCGCGCGTGTGTGTTGTGCGTGTGTGTGCGTGTTGGCTGTTATATCAGCGCTTAGAGCTACTTTTAGAATAAGCGCTTAGCAAGTCTCCTTTATTATTATTATTATTATTATTATTATTATTATTATTATTATTATTATTATTATTATTATTATTATTATTTTCCCAGATCTCAAAAAAGCTTTTGACCTTATTAGCCATGAGGTTTTACTCAAGAAACTAGACTGCTATTTCAACTATAACAGCCTGTATTAAATTGCTGTTTTGTGTTCAATCCGTAGTTAGCATGGACATCTGAAAAAACGCCTGTGCGTCTAATGTCTCTATCGTGAAAAATAACGTTTCATTGATTCATTGATTCATTCTCTCTTTATCTATCTCTTTCTCTCTACAATTTCACAAAGGTCACAGTAAACGGTCGCCTAATATTCCACAGGATCTCACTGAGGATGCGTTTAACGCTTATTTTCTAACTGTTGCTAAAACTCTGGCACAGACTAATACCAATGACCCTGACAACTACACATGCTCGGATCAACTGCGTCACTATTGTCAGCAAAGAGCGGGTCACACATTTTATGTGCCTCTTACGAGTATTCTGGATGTTGGTAAATCTATTTATAGTTTAAAAATCAAATTATCGTGCGGTCGAGATGGCATCATTACTCTTTTTTTAAAAAATTATCTCTGCCATTCATCATTGAGTACTGACATTCATCTACAACCTAGCCATTAGGCATAATGTATTTCCTAACGACTAAAAAAGAGCTAAGGTAAATTCCTCTTCCCAAATGCAAAGAATTAATCAATTTATATGAGTATAGCCCTATATCCACTTTATCATCAATTTCGAAACCACTTGAAAGACATATACATATTCATTTCCTAAATTTCCTTGGATAAAATCATCTAATTAGTGTTGCACAATCCGGTTTTCGACCTTTACATTCCTGCCAGACCACCCTAAATCACATTATTGATAAATGGCTCTCTGCCATTAATGACAATAAAGTATCAGGCGCAATCTTTCTAGACCTTAAAAAGGCATTCGATCTTGTCAGTCATTTCATCCTCATAAAAAAACTACACTTTATCACATTAACTCGAATACTTTCCCTCTTGTATTCATATCTCAAAAACAGAACACACAAAGTACTCCTAAATGGCAAATTTTCATTAAACGGTATAGTGACGTGTTGTTCCACAGGGATCTTTTCTAGGGCCTTTATTGTTTCTATTATTTATTAATGATCTGCCGCTCTGTATATCTCACCCAGAGGCTAACTGTGGTTTGATCGCTGACGACACAACAGAACACACATCTAACAAGAAGCGAGCGAACATCAACGAGGTACTCCAGCAGAGCCTCGCCACACATGCCCGATTTTGAGGCCGATTCTTGAGCAGTTTCGAATCGGAGTGTGATCGGACCGGACTGCAAAAACGTGTGCACTGCCACACATTCCCCGAATTTTTTTAGCCGACCGGTTTGAATCGGCGAAGATCAAGGTCGTACCTGTTTAGCGAAATGGCTGCTAGTTTGGACAGTGATGATGATGTGCTTGCATTATCAGCAGTTTTGCATCATATTCGGGAAAGGCTGAGGCGGGCGAAACATCGGCAACGAAGATGGTACTGATCTTCCGCCATTTTCAAACTGAAACGACGTGCTTTGCGAGATGCGCTCTGATTGGTTGAAGCTTACAATCGGGGCCGATTCGGATCGGAAAAATAGAGCAGGTTTTTAACACCCGATTCCCAGCCGACGTCATCCTATCGCAATCGGATCGGAATCGGCTTCAAAATCGGGGCACAACCGGCATTTGTGGCGGGGCCTTAAGCTCAGCCGTATCGTTAATCCTGACGTTTGCAAACTTTTTTTCCACGCGCATATCAAAACGCACTGTAATTACAGTTCCACTGTCTGGGACGGATGTAGCGAAGTTCATATGAAAAAAAAGTAAATTCTCTGTATCATCGAGGTATTAAACTCATACTTCCTAGACCCGCCCCCACAGACACAAAATCAAATCTCTTAAATTGCTGGCATTAAACAAACAATTCGAATTTGATCGGTGTGTATTAATGTACACGATGCTACACTGACGAGAGAGCCCAAAATCGCAAAAAGAGGAAATCAGTTACTTTACTCTGGAAGGCGTGCCGCTGTGCGCATAGAATGGAGCTTTAGTGTATTGCTTTTTGTGTGTTTCCAGTAAAAAAAAAAATAAATGAACATGTGCCAAAAACTGATACATCTGTCTGCTGTATATCTCCGTGAATTTTGTGTGCGAATTTCGGGTTTCTAGCGTTTCAACCGGTGTCACGTTTCCGATGTCAACAAAATGATCGCATGCAAGCGTTGGCAAATCGTACGGTAAATTAATGTCGTCGGTACAAATCAAAAGTGCATACCAAAAACTTGCGAAACGGGCCTATTTGCAGTCAATCCGTCCATTTGTTTGCTAATCAGATCATAATAATTATTATTATTAATAAATAATAAACATAACATTTCAAGAGCCTGATCAGATATATATACACGTTGATGGGAAAACGTAAGGTTTATCAATCCTTTTCAAAGGCCAAGTTGAAAAAAAAAGTTTTTACTCTAGCCCTGAAAGTGGTCAAAGATGGTGCATGGCGAATATCATGGGGAAGACCATTCCACACTTTGGGAGCTTGGAAAAAGAAAAGTCCAAGCGTTTTTAAGGACACTCTGGGGGTAGTCAATATTCTGTCGTCATTGCTGGAGCGCAATACTCTGCCTGGTGTATAGTCAGGGAGACTGGAAGACATGTATGCCGGGAGTGTTTTATCAAAGGCCTGAAAAACGAGGGAAGCAATTTTGTATTCAATTTTGAACTTCACAGGAAGCCAGTGTAACTGCTTAAGTAAGGGAGTGATGTGGTCACGCCTTGATTTTTTCATTTTTTTTGTTTTGAATCTTCTGGAGCCTGTAGAGCAGATCGTTCGACATACCTGACATTACAGAGTTACAGTAGTCAATACTTGACAAAATCTGTGAACAAGCGATTTGCTTACAGCCATCGTCAATACGGTACTGTCTAACAGAGCTAAGCCTCCTGAGCTCAAGATAGCAGCAGCGGGACAAGTAAGACACATGATCGTTCATGGACAGCACATTATCAATATAAACACCTAGGGTTTTCACAACATTTTTTGAGAGGGATGTCCTGTCTACAAACAATATAGGACTTATCATGGGAGACACTCACCCTGGAGCGAGTGCCTACCACAATGGCATCTGTTTTCCCTTCATTAAGCTTTAGCTTGTTTTCTGTCATCCAGTCCTTAACAGCTTCTATACATTGTCCCATGTCATGCAGAAGAGACAGGAATGTTTGAGAGGAGCATCTTTCTCAGTTCACCTGTGTGTCATCGGCATATCTGTGATGTTCACATCCTTTGACTGGCGATCTCATCAGACACAGGCTGAGTGTACAAGGAAAACAAGACTGGTCCGAGAACTGAGCCCCGGGGCACGCCAAACCTCAGAAGGAGGGGAGGGGAAGTAGAATTTTGTATAATGACACGTTGGAACCTGTCAGACACTGATATATGAGGAGAACCAGTGAAGGACCCGCTATATTATTAGTTCAGATGTCTCAGCGATTATACATCAATACCTCCTTTTCGTTATCTCATTTATAACCATAGAGGACGACTGAGCTGGCTCTCAGGGGCGGACAATGCAGGCGATGGAAAACCCGCTGACCGCTGGCTGGTGCTAAAGAGGGGAAAAAAGGGGTCCTGAAATACGATGCCGTCATCAGGCGCTGGTCCAGAAATTACTTTAGATAGCTGGACCCTCACCCACCCACCACCTTACCACAACCCTCTCCCTCCCTTGGCTTTGGAACTAAGATTGTGTACAGTGAGTGAAATATCCGACACCAGACACTTAACAACATGATAACTGACTCAGTTGTGACGTTAAATCGAATCACCATATCAATATTATCATGTTTTAAAATACAAATTGTTGAGAACAATGGGCTGTTCTGCGAGGAAGTTTACAGAACATGACCTGAAAATACGCTGTTGTGAACGGAACAAATTAGTAAACAAAAAAAAAAAAAAAAAAAAAAAAAAAAAAAAAAAAAAAAAAAAAAGACCCACAAAAATACCGACATGAAATACGCTAGAAAATATAACTATATAACTGATTTCGTAACATGGAATCAGTGAAAAACAAACAAAAAAAAATTCTAAAAAGATCTTGGTTGAAATAAGACACCACTGAGAAAACGTTTTGACTGGCAAATTAAACAAGATGGGATGAACCATAACCCACAAAGTCCCTTCTATATGAGAGCTGTCCTCACTGTCAATGGTCTCTACCTTTTGTTTTTGACCTGATTTTGATGTTGAATTATCTCCTATTGAAAAAGTCCTTCAGATCTGCCAATGCGTCAGTGAGTTTTGAAAGGGGCGCAGAACATACGCGTCATTGATTTGTCAAACGTCATTTGTCATGATGTAAGTTTTAGTTTTTACGTAATTTTATATTTTACGTGATATGAGTTTCACTTTCGCTTCATAGGCTTGAGAACATGGTGACAAAACTAGAACTTCACGGTACAATTTCAGTCTTGCTATAATTTGTGTGAAGGCAGATTGACTTTACCTACTAACAAGACATACAAAGTACGCGGGTCAACTGCATGCTCTTCTGAAAGCGCATCGATGTGTGTGTTCGTGTTAGTGCGTGCGCGTGCGCGTTTTCGTGCGCGTTCCAAACATCTCCAAGAGAGAATGACATCATAATTATTTAGCGTATTATGTCAGTGTCTGCGTGTTGACGGAGTTGCCTCTTTTACGTCAACGCCACTGTCTGACTTTTTCTAGAAGTCAAGGTTTTTTACTGTTTTAATTTTTTTTTCTGAAAAAGAAGTTGAAAGATACAAAGCTAGCTAACAAACTCATGCAATGTCCTCCAAACTAGCTATGTGCAAAAGGTAAAGTAAATATTACAAAACTTATGGACTCTAATCTGGGTCAACCGACTTCTTATAAATGGTAGTTGATGTCCTCAATGAGACATTCAATTACAATATGCTCGAAGGCTGTCTTTTAGCCACCCACTTAAGAAAGTAGTTCGACAAGTTTCAAACTTGTGTGTACAGAAAAGTTGGGGATTCTCTTGCTTACATACGCACACACACACACACACACACACACACACACACACACACACACACACACACACACACACACACACACACACACACACACACACACACACACATACGCACATACATACATACATACATACATACACACACACATACACACACACACACACACACACACACACATACATACATACATACATACATACATACATACATACATACATACATACTTACATCTCTCTTGGCTTGACTTCGCGAACGAAGATTCTATAGGGCTTGCCCACGTCGTCTGCAGGCATGTTCGTGGCTGCGGAGGCCAATCCGGGACAGGCAGGTTCGACCGCAGTGGCTGCAGGGGAAGGTATGGCCAGGGTTCTGAGTTGCGGCATCTCTGTTTTTTCTCCTGAGCCGCTTGTCCTTAAGGTTAGTTCTGCGAGAGTCCTCAAAGGAGACGGTTGCCTTGTAAATGGTGGAGCGCCAGGTGTCGCGGTCCGCAGCAAGCGAAGACCACTGGCGGTGGTTGATTTGGCAGGCACTAAGTAACTTCTTGAGACCGTCTTTGTATCTCTTCTTAGGTGCCCCTGTCTCGGTGTCCAGTGGCGAGCTCGCCGAACAGAGTGATCTTGGGTAGGCGATGATCCTACATCCTGGAGACGTGCCCCGCCCAGCGAAGCTGTGTCCGCAGCAGCAAAGCCTCGATGCTCACAGTTTCCGCCTGTTCAAGGGCCTCGACGTTGGTGACATAGTCACTCCAGTGAATGCCGAGGATGGTACGAAGGCAGCGCTGGTGAAAGCGTTCGAGGAGTCGTAGTTGGCTGCGGTAGAGTGCCCAGGACTCGGAACCATACAGCAGGGTGGTGAGGACGACAGCTTTGTACACGCTGATCTTGGTGCCTTTTTTCAGCTGTTGATCGTGCCACACCCGCTTGAATAGTCGCCCGAAAGCACTGTTCGCTTTTACCAGCCTGTTGTCCAGCTCCTTGTCCAGCTTGGCGTCTGACGTGATGATGCAGCCAGGGTAGGTAAACTGGTGTACAGACTTCAGTTCAGACTCGGCGATGGTAATGTGGGGAGGGCGATGCTCTTCCTTGGGTGCCGGCTGATGATGGACCTCTGTCTTTTTTCAGACTAACCTCGAGTCCAAAGAGCTGGACAGCATATGCGAAGCAGGACGTGATGCGCTGCAAGCTCTCTCTGTGTGTGCAACGAGGGCAGCGTCATCAGCAAAGAGCAGCTCACGAATCAGTCGGTTTAGGGTTTTGGTGTGGGCCTGCAGTCGTCTGAGGTTGAACAGGCTGCCATCGAGACGATACCTGATGTACACTGCGTCGTCATCGTCGAGGTCCACTGTGGCCTGCTTCAACATCACGCTGAAGAAGATGGTGAAGAGGGTCGGTGCCAGCACGCAGCCATCCTTCACGCCGTTGAGAATGGGGAATGGTTCTGAGAGGTCACTGTTGAGTCTGACCTGGCCTTGCTGGTCCTCGTGGAGCTGGACGATCATGCTGAGGAACCTTGGGGGACAGCCATGTCGCTCCAGCATCTGCCACATGCCTTACCTGCTCACAGTGTCGAACGCTTTTGTTAAGTCGACAAACGTTACATACAGCCCTTTGTTCTGCTCGCGGCACTTCTCATGAAGCTGTCTCAGCACAATGACCATGTCGGTGGTACTCCTGTTGGCTCTGAAGCCACACTGGCCCTCTGGGAGGTGGTCTTCAGCGAATGCAGGTACCAGCCGATTCAGGAGCAGCCTTGCGAGAATTTTCCCGGTAATGGACAGCAGGGTAACCCCACGATAATTAGAGCAGGCAAACTTCTCTCCTTTGTTCTTGTACAGGGTGATGATGACTGCATCACGGAGATCCTTTGGTAGTGTTCCTTTCTCCCAGCAGCAGAGAAAGAGGTCGTGGAGCTTGTTGTGCAGTGCTGGGCCTCCATGTTTCCAGATCTCTGGCGGGATTACGTCAATGCCTGCTGCTTTGCCACTCTTGAGCTGGTGGATGGCTGTGAGGGGCGCTGGGCGGTTCGTCCAATTCAACCTTTAGTGGGAGGTGTGGGATTTGGAGGATGACTGTTTCTTGAGCAGTGCGCTCAGCGCCGAAGAGGTCCTGAAAGTATTCCGACCAGCGGTTCAAGATAGAGGTATTATCTGTGAGGAGTGCCTGTCCATCAGCGCTTCGCAGGGGACTTTGTACCAGGTGCCTTGGGCCATACACTGCTTTCAGTGCTTCGTAGAAGCCCCTGTAGTCACCGTTGTCAGCGCAAAGCTGGGTCCTCTGTGCGAGTCTGGACCACCACTCGTTCTGGAGCTCTCTAAGCTTGCGCTGGAGACTGCTGCAGATGAGGCAGAAGGCTGACTTCTTCACAGGGCAGGAAGGCTGGGCTAGGTGGACCTGGTGGGCGGCTCTTTATTTTTGCTAGAAGTTCCTGGATCTCTACGTCGTTTCCGTCAAACCAGTCTTTGTTCCTCTTTCTAACAAAGCCCAAGACTTCCACAGAAGATTTCACAATAGCAGTTTTCAGTTGTTCCCAGAGTGTTTTAGGGCAGGAGTCTGCTGGATCAACTTTGTCTTTGAGCATGCGCTGTAAATCTGTTTGAACGGCAGCTTTCTTGTCGTCACTCTGAAGGCTGGCAACATCAAGCTTTTTCTTGGGGGGGGGGGGGGGGGGGGGAGCTTTCTTGGGTTTCAGCTTGAGGTGGAGCCTGAGTTTGCAGCGGACAAGGCGGTGATCAGTGTGGCACTCTGCGCTGGGCATCACTCTGGTGAGGAGGACGTCACTGCGGTCCCTCTGACGCACTAGGACATAGTGGATAAGGTGCCAGTGCTTGGAGCGAGGATGCATCCAGGTGGTCTTTCGACTGTCCTTTTGCTGGAAAGTAGTGTTGGTGATGACAAGTTGCTGCTCTGCACAGAACTCCAACAGTATGCGGCCATTGTCATTGCAGTTCCCAACGCCATGCTTGCCGAGGACTCCTTTCCAGGCTTCAGAGTCTTGGCCCACTCTGGCGTTGAAGTCGCCAAGGATGATGACTTTGTCGTCTGCAGAGGTGCTCTGTAGGAGGCTGCTCAGGTCAGAGTAGAACTTGTCTTTTTCTGCAGGCTCTGCCAGGAGGGTTTGGGGAGTACACACTGAGAAGGGTGACATATTGCTGGTGTCTCAGTGGGAGGCGCATGGACATGATGCGGTCGGAGTGACCCATTGGTAGGTTTTTCAGCTTAGTCGCAATGGGGGTCTTGACCATGAAGCCCACGCCTGAGAGCCGTCTTTCTGATGCAGGCCTGCCTGACCAGTAGAAGGTGTAGCCAACGCCAAGTTCTTGGAGGCTTTCTTCCTCCGGGAGGCGTACTTCGCTGAGCGCGGGGATGTCGATGTTTAACCTCCGCAATTCATGGGCAATGAGGGCGGAGCGACGTTCAGGGCGTCCGCTGTCTGCTGTGTCGAGCATGGTTCGGATGTTCCAGCATGCTACGTTGAGTCCGGTCGTGGTCGTCATGGGAGTGGGTCCGTTGTTTTTTCTTGTTTTCTGACCGCATGAGAAGATGCCCGTTGACCGCGGCTAGCCAGCTGGGCTTACGAGGGGATGAGCTTTGGTTAGGACACATTTTCTAGGCCCCTCTCCGTGTGGAGCAAGCAGTGCTGTTCCTAGAGAAGGCTGCTTGGTCGTTCAGGGTGTGCCGAGTGACGTTGTCATCCCCAGGTCAACATCAGGCGACGAATATCCTGAACCGCCTGCATGCAGGTTTGAGACTGCGGCTTCCAGTGACATCTTTCACCTGCCGTTTTGCCCCTTGCCCATCGCTACAGGACTTGGAAAGGTCGGTGTCGTGGTCCGTGGGCGTTTCCTAAAGCCTGCGCGGTGGAGCTTTTTGGTGGTGTGCAGTGTGCGCAATACTGGCCCCGCCCTTTAAACCCTTTGTTCGTCTGCCATGGCCTAGCAAGCTGGGACGGTGGCATCGAGGTCCTCGGGTCGTAGGTTTTATATCAGACTGTCCTTGTCCTAGTCTCTGGCTCAAAAACCTTCCCCGGAGACACGGGGGCTTTGATGTCAGGGTTTCCTCCCTTAGGCTTTCCGCAGCCAAGCGGCCAGACTTGCAAGGCAGCAGGACACTGATTTATTTTCGAGGTTCTCTCCTCTAGATCCGCCGTGTTTAGCCTGGGGGCTAGTGTTGCCCAGTTTTTGGGGTCACCTCGGAGAGGATGTGGCCAGGGACCACGCACGGACGGTCTTGGGATAGAGGGATGCTATGCTAGTCCGGAGGGATTATACACGAGGGTGCCTCACAAAGGATAAGAGGCCCTAGACTAGGGTGATCCCGGGAGAGGCGCTGTAAGAGTTCCCCACTACCCGCACCACCAACGCAACTCGTCCCCTGTGGCCTCCACCCTTTGAGTCAGGCAGAGACCTCTTGAGACCCCACGTACATACATACATACATACAAACATACATACATACATACATACATACATATATACATACATACATACATACATACATACATACATACATACATACATACATACATACATACATACATACATACGCACATACGGCTCTTCGCGCCAAATGTAGATTCAGCAGCGAGGTTAGCGTAAATTGACATGAAGTAATTTTTATCTTGTTACTTCAATTGTTAGAGGTTTAGCCTGCCCTCCTTTGACATCATGGACATGCTATTAAATTCCCCCCACCGCGACACGTCCTAAAAAGTCCATTCACACACGGACGGTCTTGGGATAGACGGATGCTGTGCTAGTCCGGAGGGATTACACACGAGGGTGCCTGACAAAGGCCAAGAGGCCCTAGACTAGGGTGATCCCGGGGGAGGCGCTGTAAGAGTTCCTCACTACCCGCACCACCAACGCAACTCGTCCCCTGAGGCCCCCACCCTTTGAGTCAGGCAGAGACCCCTTGAGACCCCACATACATACATACGTACATACATACATACATACATACATTCATACATACATACATACAGACACACACACACACATACATACATACATACATACATACATACATACATACATACATACATACATACATACGCACATACGGCTCTTCGCGCCAAATGCACGTTCAGCAGCGAGGTTAGCGTAAATTGACATGAAGTAATTTGTATCTTGTTACTTCAATTGTTATTTGTTAGAGGTTTAGCCTGCCCTCCTTTGACATCATGGGCATGCTATTAAGTTCGCCCCACCGCGACACGTGCTAAAACGTCCCTTCTATAAATAGTCCAAAAGCTATCCCGGTCTACCGTGCAACCCCCCCCCCTCCCCCCAGTACTTAATAAGATAGTTTCAAAGTATACCTTAGTATATTCTGAGATGTTTAAGCCGTGTTCCCCTAAAATCCTTAGGTACTCACCAGAGATATAGCCGATGGCGCTCTGGTACCCCCATTCACGCTCTTCGCGGATGCTAAAATGAGGTTGAGAAACATCCTCCTCTAAATTAATCAGATTTCAGTCCAGAAGCCCAAATCAGGCAATATTATGTTACGGCACACCTTATGCGTCCTCTGCAGAAAACAGAATGAAAAAATATTGAATCTCTGGCTCACAGTGAAGGTATTTGTGCACCCAGTAAACGGCCATTTCCGCGAAATTTCAAAAAAAAAAAAAAAAAAAAAACCCGACAAAAATATTTAAACAGATGAGTATGACGTAAGCAATTTTTATGATCATTTTGCGTTCCTTTGCGAACTGGTAAAATGGGGGTAGGGCAGCAGATTCAGCCACTGTGGCCCCTAAATGCATCACAGCATCATAAAATCAGGTTGGGAGTAACTGTGGTACTCTAGACTAACCAATAAAACCTAAAAAAAAAAAAGACCTATCAGTTGTATACAAAATTTCTGAGTACAGCGGAAACGACGTGTGTTTCCCAATCGGCAATTTTAAATGGAAAAAAGCTATCATTCACCACGAATGTACCGTAAAGGATACCGCCTTTCCTTATTTTATTCACACACCCGGGTCTGCCCTGGGGGACTTGGGTGTGGTTAGCTACTTTTTAGTTCCCAGGGTCACCCAGGTCAGCACCACAGGGTGGGTTTTCCCTCTATTCTGGGGCATGTGTTTCTGTCTACCCTTGGTCCATTCATCTGTATTTTATTTTTTTCAAAACTATCCCTACTGTCTGTGCTGCTTGTAGCTCCTGATATTGGATGTGTGTTGCTAAATGGTCTTAGGTTTATTAGCGTATTTGACCGGCTGGCGACATATATTCAATATTCTTTTTATTTTTTTTTTTATTTATTTTTTTTCACAAGCAGTGCAGGCACGTCCTGAGAAAATATTGTTGCTGTCGGGACGTTAAGCAATGTACAATCAATCAATCAATCCTTATTTTCTTGCACTTTATGTTCACATTATTGAAACTTAATAGGTAAAGAAAGGTCAATATGAAATGGAATAACTTATGTAAGTTTTTCTAATTAAATTTGTGTATTTTTACAACTTGGGGGTAGGGATTCAAAATCAACCACCGTGGCACTCCCAGTGATCACACCATCACCTAGTCAAATTTATAATAATTGTGACATCCTGTTTTAACTCTTTCGAGACGTGCCGCATCCGGATTCGCGGCGTAAAGCCGCGAATCCGGATGCGGCACGTCTCGACATAGAAAATGTCTGAAGGCAAATAATTTTTGTCTTTTTTGCGATTTCACGGAAATGGCCGTTTACTGGGTGCGACATAATTTTTGTCTGTTTTTGCGATTTCACGGAAATGGCCGTTTACTGGGTGCACAAATACCTTCCATGTGAGCCAGAGATTTTTTCATTCCGTTTTTTTTTTTTTGTTGCAGAGAACGCAGAAGGTGTGCCTTAACATAATATTGCCTGATTTGGGCTTCCGGAATGAAATTTGATTATTTAGAGGAAAATGTTTTTCAACCTCATTTTAACATCCGCGACTAGCGCGAATTGCGCCATCGGCTATATCTCTGGTGTGTTCCTAAGGATTTTAGGGGAACATGACTTAAACATCTCAGGACATACTAAGGTACACTTTGAAACCCATCTTATTGAGTACTGGGGGGTGACGGGAGGGGGGGGGGGAATGCACGGTAGCCAGGACTGCCTTACGGAGTAAAAGAAAAGGACTTAAAAAAAAAAAACAAAGCCTGAAAAGCCCCCAGGGCCGAACGGCTTCCCCGTCGGATAATGCTGACATCTTCGCCGAGTTCAAGTTGGCGACGGCCGCAAATTTGGAGGCCATCTCAGACTTGTGAAGCGATATCAAGTATCCGAATACGACACACAATATGACAAAAAGAAAAAAAAACAAAACAAACAAACAAAGAAAATTTGCAGATGATTTTTGAAATTATAATTATCTCCAGCAACTGCAGAAATGAAATATGCACCGCGCGGTATACGTTTCAGAATTATACACTGACGTCCACACATAGTTTGATGTATTAGGCAACTGTGCACCGTCTCGTCCATATGTAATCGTACGCTTTCGGAAATATCCCCCCTTAGCCGTAGGATGAACACAGGGTCGATCTCTGCAAGAAGATGTATGATCTTCAACAGCCTTTTGCACTTGAGAATCTATGCCTCTTGTAGACGGGGGTTTCCTGGATACGTAAATACGACCGCAAGAATTCACTCATTTAGGGGAGCTAACGTGGATGTAAATAGGGTCGCAAAACGCCGCACAGATTCTCGTGAGATGACTCAGCCTGTGAAGGTGCATGGGGATCTATGTCAAGTGTAGTTGAAATAATCTGACGTCGTTGCTAGTGACATGAACATAAACACGAGCGCTCACATCGGCTTGATGAGGTTTCCGACCTCACCCCGGGTCAGGGGATGTCGAGGTTTCCCTGAAATTTTAAGGACTCCGGTGGCGTTGCACCTATTACTGACTAGTGATCATGTGCATCAAAAATTCCTTCCATCCATAATTAAAAGGATAAATAATAAATAAATATGTAAGTGAATAATAAATGAATCAATAATAAATAAATAAATAAATAAATAAATAAAACATGTAATATAATGGAGAGGGCTACTATCCGTATTGTGTCTCATGCAGTCCCGATAAAGCTTGGTCATAAGAGTTCTAGTGAGTACTTGAGTGCGGATTGGTTGAATGGGTTGCAAAAACTAAAATTTTTATATTTAGGTATTTAGCTGAACATGGTGATTTAGTTGGAAACGGTTCCGAGATGGATTTTACTCTGCCTGGCTTGTGCTTAAAACCAGTCGGATAAGAACGTGCTAGACCAGTTACAAATCCCATCTCCACTAATAACAAAAGAGCAGACCTACACTTAGAGCCGTTAGGCTGGAACACAGACGAACAACATGCATGTTGTATCCGGACAAAAAAGTCTTCAGAATGTTGAAGATGGTCAGCAGACACAATGCACAACATGCACGAAGGGAGTTTACTTTCGATATGTTTTCCTCCCACAAAAGACCGAGTTCTATGAGAAAGGCTGTTTTCAAGACCAGGAAAAATAACGTATATGACGTTGATAAGATATACTTCAAAGTTCAAATCCAAATAATCTCTTTCACTTCAGGAGCAAAGAAAAGCTGCATCAACCGTGCGCGTCTGATTGACTTCTTTCGAAGGCATCTCGCTGACCGCCACTGATTTTGAAACTTGCGACGCGAGTATGCTTACGGCATTAAAAATATTACTTTTAAAATGTATTGTATCGTAAATATGTATGCATGTTTACTTGCTCATGATTTTAATTTATTCACTTGAATGCTTGAAATTGTCAATGTTATGTACAATAAATATCTTGCACCTTATCCAGGCCGTGTATGAGGACTGGTTCCCTCACATCGAAAAATAGCTTTCGAAAAACACTTCTACAAAAATGTCTCCATCTTAAGGACAAATATTGTTGCCATGCATAAACCAAATGACATTAGAACTTTCGTTTCGTACCTGCAAATCATTGTTACTCTTTTGACGAACTACTTATCTCTGCAGAAATTGCGTAAGCTGCTAGACTAATAATACTAACTGTATGTACTGAAAAATATATACAAATGGTCAAAACTTAAGAGCCACCCCACTACGTGTCAAATGCACGTGAACCATCGTCAGTTTTTGTGAAAAGCTGTGCGATATTGGAAAGCGTACCAAAGGCAGGCAGGTTTAAAAACTCGGTAAAGTCGTGATGCACGTGCTAAAGGGGTCAGTCGTGAACACTGAGCACCTCTGTTTCGCTACAAATACCGGTACAGTAGGGGCATAATTGTCACTTTCCTAACGGCCATGCCACCACGACTAAGCCTAACGCCAGCAGATCAAGGCCGGACGCTAGCATGGCTGCAGGATGGAATTTATAGACGAGAAGTTGGGAGACGTCTTGGGGTGTCCTATTCAGTGATCAAGAAGCTGCTGGCACGATTCCAAGAAACTGGGAGGGCAGAACGACGACCCTGCTCAGGACACCCGCGCTGCACCAGCAGAAGGGAGGACAGATACCTCTGTGTGGCGGTTCTGCGCGACCGAACTGTCACGTCAACCACTCTGCGACGTCAACTGATGCAAGCTGCAAACGTTAACGTCAGCAGAAGCACAGTCTGCCGACGTCTGCGCGAAACTGGCCTGGCTTCATGCAGAGCAGCAGTGAGAATACCCCTCACTCCAGCTCATCGCAGAGCCCGGGTTGCCTGGTGTCTTCAACGTGTGAGGTGGAACAGACTCCATTGGACTCAGGTTCTGTTTGATGATGAGTCACGATTCACGTTGTCCTTCAACGACGGCAGGGTGAGGGTCTGGAGACGCCAGGCGAGCCATTCACGGAAGGATGAGTCCAAAAGGTGGATCGATACGGAGGAGGCTCAGTCATGGAGTGCAGGACCCCCTCCACGTCATCCGAGGCACCCTGACTGGACTGCGCTATCGGGACGAGATTGTGCAGCCCCTCATCCAGCCAACTCTCCAAGCCATAAGCAACAATGCAGTTCTGCAGGACGAGAACGCTCGACCTCATCGCGCCCGTGTGGTGGATGAGTACCTTGAGCAGCGGGGCATCATGAGGATGGAGTGGCCAGCTCGTTCACCTGATCTGGCTCCCATCGAGCACCTCTGGGACGTGCTGGGGCAACGTGTACTCAGCAACCACCCCCCATCTCAAGGCGTCCCCAGCTGACTCAGTTCCTGCATCAAGAGTGGGAAGCGATCCCATAACATGTTCGCCGAACCCTGGTGAACTCCATGCGTCAACGCTGCATTGAATGCTTGACTGCAAACGGTGGGTACACTCCCTACTGACTGGACCAGTGTTGTGTGACTTTTCAAATAATAATAATAATAATAATAATAATAATAATAATAATAATAATAATAATAATAATAATAATAATAATAATAATAATACATAGTATTTATATGGCGCATTTCTCATATTTTATAATATAACTCAGTGCGCAGGACATAGCCGCGAACTGAACCCAACAAGCACCCTCACGTGAATCACGCGCATTCCCTCACACACTGTACATAAACACAGAACATTCACGTGGTGCTAAGGGCAAGCTCAATCGAGCTACTGAAATTTTTGGAAATTTAAATCGTTTTTTATATTTTGAAATTTTGATTAAGTGGACTGAAATTAATACCAAATTCGTGGGGGAGGAAAGAGCCGGAGTACCCGGAGAAAGAACCCCCGACGGTCCGCCCGAATTAATGGTGACACTAGAGGAGAAAAGTCCGACGCCGGAACCGGGTTTTGAACCTCGCACCTCTTGCATTGGTGGCAGGCGCTTTAACCGCTGCGCCACGGACCGCCCCAAATGAGGGTGGGTGAACATTCTAACGTACTGCTGTTGTTACAATTGCTTGATTTACTCAAAACTTAAATTAAATTGTTACTGGATACATTAGCAAAGTACTGGCTTAAAGTATTGTTACATTATTTGTGTGGTGTTGTCGGTGCGCCTGCGATAAAAGGTGGCCCTTAAGTTTTGACCATTAGTATATATAACGACTGGTCACCACTCAACTGCAAGGTGTTTCCTGGAGGGGCGCCATCTTAAGATTCTTTGCCAATGTCATGTAAGTTGGTCGTCCCCGGTTCCAAATGCAAGTCATGTGTAAACGCACCAAACCGGGTTTAACCCGGGTTGAACTCTACTAGGGTTGAACCCTGTTGCAAGGGTAAACGGCCTCTGATTGACATTTGCCGATCAGACATATGAAGCGCTAGAACCCTGAAATAACCACTGTGGTGCATTTTTCTCGATATTTTTCAAAACTGAGTTAGGATGCACTATCCATAAGCATTGTATTGTAACCCTAAAAACATCGGTCGGGGCGGTCCGTCGGCGCAGTGGTTAAGGCGCCTGCCACCAATGCTAAAGGTGCGAGGTTCGAAAACGGGTTCCGGCGTCGGACATTTCTCCTGTGGTAAGTGTCACCGTTAATTCGGGCGGAACGTCGGGGGTTCTTTCTCCGGGTATTCCGGTTCTTCCACCCCCCACCCCAACCCCCACCTTCCTCACTTTGGTACCGGTTTCAGGCCACTTTACAAATTTCAAATACAAACGATCAAAAATCTCTGTAACTTCAGTAGCTGAGCTGGCCCTTCGTCTGTCTTGTACCGTGTTTGTCTTAAATGGCGTAAATCCGTGTCTGTTACGTGAGTGTGCGTGTTGGGTTTCAGTTCGCGGCGCTTTGAGTCGATTTGCCCCGAAATTGAGAAAGAGCGCCTATATAATAATGGTATTATTATTATTATTATTATTATTATAAAAACCTCACTGAGGCGCACTTTTAGCGCCGATATATTTTATAAATGAGTTAGATTATACTAACATTCATCACCGTATTGTCACACGGTATGACACAAAACGCGGTAACTCGCTTTACGACACCTTCAATTTCCCAATTGACAAGGTAACAGTTGATAATGTGCACGAAAAAAATGTTGATGATATTACAAGGAATGTGTTAAATAAGAAAACAAAGGAAAACACGGAAGTAGTAGATTTTGAAGGAACTATCAGTTTGTATGGTTTCTGACGTTTCAGTGTCACACGACTATGATCATTTTATGAACACAACAAATAATATCAAAACTTTATTTTTAAGTTTTAGGGCTAAAATGAAGTTCGTCTAGTTATTTTATATACTTTTATCTGCACATCGTTGTCCCGGTGAAACGTTAGAAACTTCTTCAAGTGGCTGAGGACTAATTTTCAATATTATGCCAAAGCAACTTGACCCCAAGCTTTTTTTCATAATTCATTCTGAAACTAGATTGCTACACTAAGCTGAAAATTAATTTTCATGAAATTTCCTCAAGTTTTAATTTAGTACCACAATTCCTCCTTTTTGTGACCAATACCAAACAACGACTCATATACTCACTGCCCAGACACAGCAAAGACGATCCAACTGCAAGAGGCATAGATCCTCATGAGCCCCCGCGACCGCGGGGGCTCATGAGGATCTATGCCTCTTGCTGATTTCACTTTGTATCCACATTCCCTGGACGGATTTCAGAATGAACACAGTCTGCGTCGACTGTCAGTGAAAGAGGCGCTCGGGGATAGGTCTCTTGCTGAAACCGTACAGTAGACATGCTCAGCTGGTGATCTCACACCCCCTCCCCCCCCCCCCAACCCCCCCCCCCCACTACCACTATGAGTGATTCTGATGACAGGGTCCATTCTGGTTGTCTGCCTCCACTCCACTGGTTTTGTCCCACCGATCGCCCCGTGGGACAAAACCAGTGCGCTCTGTGGGCCGATCATAGAGTTTCATTGCCGAGGACTGATGTTTGCGTGAATGACTGAGTGAGTGTGCGTATGTGTATCGAATTGTGTGGCCGGCCTACAGAGCACCTCGCCCATCTCTTGTGCTATCCCTTTGGCTGTTGGTGGTGCTTTTGGTCGAGTTGACTCCATGAGTCTCCTCCCCTGGCAGGGCGCGCCCCCGACGGTTGAGAGAATAGTGTATATCAGTATTAGCCTAGTCTTACGATATATATTAACCAATTTTACACCCGACTGCGATCACTGAAATAGTGACATATTTACTCTATGGCATTCTGTTTTCATTTAAACGATATGACTTTAATTAATTTAGACTTCTCATATTAATAGGCGTGTGCGTTGCGTGTATGTGTGTGGGAGATGAGCGTGGGTGTGTGAATGGGTACGTATTGGTTTGTGAGATTAGTGTTTTATTTTTAAATTTTTGACAGTGTGTGTAGGGCATTGGATTTGTGTGATAGAGCATTCATTATTTTTATTGTTGACTGCGATGTTTGTAAAGTTGTAACGACACCAACACACATTCCTATGCTTTATGTTCTTAAGGCAATTGCAATAAACAGTATCTGACTATGAATTTGCGGTCGTTTAAAAATTGCTGTCTGCATCCACTGGCGGTAAAAGAGGTACGTGAAGGCTAGCTACAGCCGCCGAAGGAATATGGATACAGATTGGTGTCAGAAAGAAGCATCAGTCGTCAGGAGCCCCCGCGGCACTGACTGCGTGTTGCACCGGATCTATCTTCAGGTGAACAAATGAAACAAGATGCAAGCATTTACTAACCTGTCGAAGCAGGAACCGAAGCGAGAATCGCAACGCAAAAGTCGTGATCTGTGTGTGGTGAATGGTATTCCCCGTGATATTTGTGTGAACCGTAAGTCTATGACTGTAGACTTATGTATGAACTCAGAGCAGGAAACGTACGCAGCGTGAAACCCAAATCCCCCGAAGGCAAACCAAAATAGAGCAAGAAAGAGAAAGTGCACCAAGAAGTTGATGTGACGTCATTTTTCTGCATGCTGGCGACACACCGTAAATACCGTCACTTGATGACGCGTATTGAAGGGTGACCAAAGAACAAAGTACACACATGTCGCACGAGGTCGAAGGAAAGTAGACTGGTCAAACGAGCTACCAGGAGATCAAAGTGACCACTGTACCCAGTGTACCCATCATGTCTTTAGTATACAAAGGTTACTTTGACGTGCCTAGTTCTACAAGTACACATACCAAGCGCTGGACAGACACACAGTTAGATCCCCTGCCCCTGTCTATCAGGCACCAAATGGACAGCCCACAGAAAAAATAAGCAGGTATAGAACACACACAAACACAAACGGCAGAATGGCACCAAACACGGCAGACACACCTGCCAGTTATACGTTCTGTGGGTTGGCGTAGCCACAGCCACTTTGAAGAATAAGGTGGGATGGTCCATGCCCACAAAGCCTCTTCCTTATGAGCTTGTATGCATATGCCACCTTTTCCACAATACTTTTGCAAACATCATGACAAAAATAGAGAGACTTCCTAAATCAAAGAGAACATTGCGTCAGCTCATACACATGTAAACCATTGACGTGCTGGCGATTTGGGTCAATTAGGAACATTGTATAAAACGCTGACGCTTTTGGTGCTTCTACGTCACCGTCACTGTATAATTCTTCTGATGAAATCAAAGAGTCTTACTATTGATATTTTTTCAAGATTGAATGTTTATTTTTGAAAAAGTTGCAGAGGTACAAAGCTGGCTAACGAACTCATCCAATGTGTTTCTACAAACTAGCTATATCCAATATTTCAAGTGCATATAATCAAAATTACGGACTCCATTTAACTCTTCAAGGAGACATCCAATCTCAATATGCTCGGAGAGTATCCTAGACACCCCTTGAATGAAACATTTCCTTTTTTTCAAGCCTGTACGTAAGCCAACTTCGGAGATATTCGTGTTTACATACATACGCACATACGCGCGCGCGTGCACACACACACACACACACACACACACACACACACACACACACACACACACACACACACACACACATACACGCACGCACGGACACGCACACGCACGCACACACATACACACACGCACGCACACACACACACACACACACACACACACACACACACACACACACACACACACACACACACACACGGCGTTTTGCGCCCAAAGTAGTCCAACAGTAATGTTAGATCAGCTACACGTGACGTCATAATGATCTGGTTACTTCTTTTTTTACAATCCGAGGCCTACACGCCCGTTATGTCCTTTGCATTATACGGAAGCGCTCCAACCAGCTCCATCCCAAAGTCTACCGTATCTTCAATACGGTAGACAAATAACTACCCTCACCACGTCCCCCTCCCCCCGCCCCCCTACCCCCCCCCCTCTTCTCACACACACAGACAATAGAGATACAATTTTGTCACTCCGCTATCGCCTGTTGTACGGCTTACACCACTTCGCGAATATACAACACTCATCTTTTATTTTCATGTTCTTGATTTGTGTCGCGGTTGCAACAACCAATTTCGTCTTTAGACAGAAACAAATAATAGTTTCTCTCTTGTTTAGTACAAACAACACTTTGAATTTTGAGACTCGGCAAGCTCTGATTTACGAAGCATTGTTAAGGCCCACAAGCATGGCAATTCACAGTTTTCGGTTTGTCATCGGCTGCCTTCGTTTTGTCACGTTACTAACCCCTTTCGTTGCTGTTAACACGGTCTCCATCCAGTTCAAAGAGACATAGATCCGCATAGGCCCCCGGCAATGGCGAGGGCTGATGAGGACCGTGAAAACCACATCACCGTAGAAACCACATGTAAAAATGCCGCCTCTGATCAACACCCACATCGATGCAATCCCAATGCGCAAAAGGCCATCGGGCCGACGTCGGCGGCCGTTGGCCCGCGCACAGCTGTGCGCGGGCCAACGGCGGCCGACGTCGGCCCGATGGCCTTTTGCGCATTGGGACCCGAGTTGGTCAGCAGGGGTTTGCTCGTGGAATCACACACACACACACACACACACACACACACACACACACACACACACACACACACACACACACACACACACACACACACACACACACAATTCAGAAGATTACTCAACTTGTGACCGCTGGCAGTGAAGTGGTTTAATCGCGCAAGAGATATTTTCCTATGAACCCTTTAATACACTGGACACAACAACGGTAATTCACGAGGTTTTATAAGGTTTCGAGGCAGCCAGCGACTGTTTAAAAACCCCCCACGAGATCGAAATCACGGCGGATGACCAGCTTGCACCATAAGCACAGGCAACACTTCAAACATCTCCAAGAGGTCTTAATCCTCATAAGCCCTCCACTCACCCACACCCACCCCCGGGACTCATGAGGATCAATGCCTCTCGGACATGTTTGAAGTGTTGTCTATGTTTTATGGGCGGTCCGTGGCGCAGTGGTTAAGGCGCCTGCCACCAATGCCAAAGGTGCGTGGTTCGATACCGGGTTCCGGCGTTGGACTTTTCTCCTCTGGTAAGTGTCACCGTTAATTCGGGCGGACCGTCGGGGGTTCTTTCTCCGGGTACTCCGGTTCTTCCACCCCCTCCCCACCCCCCACACTTTGGTACCGGTCTCAGGCCACTTTACAAATTTCAAATACAAGCGATCAAAAATCTCTGTAACTTCAGTAGCTGACTGGCCCTTCGTTTGTCTTGTACTGTGTTTGTCTTAAATGGCGTAAATCCGTGTCTGTTTCGTGAGTGTGTGTGTTGGGTTTCAGGCGCGGCGCTTTGAGTCGATTTCCCCAAAATTGAGAAAAAGCGCCTATATAATAACGGTATTATTATTATTATTATTTTGGTACACTATCCGCCGTGACTTGCTCTCGTTCATAGTCAGGAGTCGTCCGGCGCAAACGTAACCTTTGTATTTTCAACCAGTGTCAGTGTTGTCACAAGAATTAAAAAAATAAAATAAAATAAATAAAAAAAAAAAAAAAAAGTTACCGCCACTGTATTTGCCTCAGAAGTCTTCGTTCATCCAGCGACCGAAAGCCGGCACCGCCCAAGGAAACTGGATAGATATTGGTCTCAGCAAGAGACGTAGATCCTCATGAGCCCCCGCAACTGCGTGGGCTCATGAGGATCTACGTCTCTTGCTGTTGTGTCTCGGTTTTTCTTGTCAGTCAAAGGGTTCAGGTACGGATGCTGTGTGCTGACGGAGGCAGATCATCGCCCGTGGAGACGGCTGTAGCGTCAACTTGTAACTTGGTTGCTGACTCCTTTGTCGCCTCTTCTAGCGCACCGTGTATTTTGTTGGGCACCCCGTTCACCTTGTCATTGCCGCCGACTACGTCGCCTACTCGCAGGGCCGAGACTGACGCTTTTGTTTGTCGGGAGGCTCCAGAAATACTGGCAGCAAAGCGCGGTTCAGGGTGCGACGACAACGGCAGTGTAACCATGCTAGAACGCCTAACGGCTGTCGGACATTTACATTTTCGCACTGTCTCCACGCACCTGTGCCTGAAGTCCCTGCATACAGACACATAGAGGTAAAAGTGCGACGCACTGTTAAGGTAAAATAGGAAGCAGATAGTGTGCTTGGCGTCCGCATACGCGTGTTGATCTTCTACCCTTGCATTTTCAATCAGGCCTTGAATGAGGAGTTCTGGAAAAATGAAGACAACGAACGCGACTGACATTACAAATGGTAGTACAGTCAAATGTTTGTCTATGGGGTGTAGATGATGTGGATGGCTTTGGTGGCCCAACGCAGGCACATGGCGTGGAGACTCGACCAGTTTCCTGATAAGCACAACATTACCCATGGTCACGGGGATGAGCGGTAAAATGAACTCACCCAGGTTGTGCCACCAGTCAATGTACAGCTTGTACCCAAAGCCTTCAACAAATGTACACTCCCACCGACCATTCTTCCAAACTAGAGTCTTCATATTAATGGAAAATGAGTTAAACGCGAAAATTATGACACAAAGAGCGACATTCTTCACTTGTATTATTTTAGCGTTGTACGAAGTTGTGAGACGGCGCCTTGCCACCTCCGCCGCACGACACATGACAATGCCCGCTACAAACCAGGAGGAGGCCATTCTGCAGGAGTACAGGAGCCAATCGCCTGTCTTGCAAGTGAACAAACTCATGTTGTCCAGGCCTACTCCGGAGTGTGCAAAGGTAATCATTCTCGTTTCTACGAAGCCCACGATAAGCTCGGTGACACTCAGGGCCATCATATACTGGTGTGAGGGCGATTTATCCCGAAACTTGTGCACAAGCACCAATGTCATGACGTTGCCAACAACTCCCATCACGAACACTATCGGGCCGCCAATACCCCACATCTTAATTCGGTGTTCTGGCCACGGCGGAGGAAGAAACGAGTTGTTGTGTACGGACTGCGGCATGGTCTGGCAGTGTTGAGAGAAAGGTCCTCTGACAAAAGCAGACAGTCAACTCTAGAAGAAAAGTATAGTACTCACAATAAGTTAACCCTTTTCGCGTTTTTTTGTCGCGATGAATCCTGCAGGAATCATCGCCGCAAAATGCGCTACCAACAAGGCCACCCTGAAAGATGGGCATGATTTGAAACAAGAACAACTCTGTCAAATGTAAAGTTTCTGTCTCGGATTTAATTTAATTTTGTTGTTGTCGTTGTTTTTGTCGCTGTTAGGGACGTGGTGGGGGGTGGAGGGGGGGGGGGGTGTTGTTGTTGTGACGGGAACAAGACTGTAGACTAGTCTACACTTTCGTCCGAAAATCCAAGACAAAAATTTGTCAGAGTTGTGCTTATGACCATCTGTCAAGGTGGCCCTTAACACATTCGGCCCCAGGACCCAAATCTACACATTTTGAAGTTGTCATCTGAAGGACTGTATGGCAATTCTAGAGACAGATCGAGCATGATAGTTCAAGGGTGGTGCCAGAATAGCTTGGCGGCTATGGGCGCCAAGCTACTCTGACTCCACCCTTGAACTACCATGCTCGATCCATGTCTTGCTGTGGTGTGTCGGGGCTGAATGAGTTAAGGTTTTGTGAGAAGTATAATAACAAGATGTGACCCCCCCCCCCACACCGCCCCCCCTCCCTTTTGTTTTTGTTCTTCTTCAGTATTCTTGCGGTTTAGAGTAGGGCCCGGATAATCGTTAGAGACTGCGGCGACGCACGCCGGAAGTGCCATTAAAACTGGTTAAGACTATTGACTGGGATCGGTGCTACTGGACTGAGGCGACTGTGGCTGCAGAGTGGTGTAGCAACCCCCCCCCTCCCCCACCGCCATCCTCTCTTTTTAAGCGCACACACTCTTTTATCCTTGGAATATATAATTTCATTTCATTTCATTTCATTTCATCTCTCTCTCTCTCTCTCTCTCTCTCTCTCTCTCTCTCTCTCTCTCTCTTTCTCTCTCTCTCTCTCTCTCTCTCGTGCTTATTTCACAATGGTTGCCTCAACTGCCCTGTGCTGCTATCTAAAATTTGGTAAGTGAGGAAAGCAAGTGTTTGTATCGCAGATTGTAACAGTTTACTGCCTACCTCTTTCCGCATTTTTCATAGTATCCAGATTTTCAAGAAGATCGTTGTGACTTCTCTGTAGTCATTCCGAAACTGGACGGCTCCGATAGCTTATTCGTTCTGTCACAGAGACTTGAGACATAACATCTGCCAAAGATGACGACATTGACCATATTTTGTCTAAAATTTCGTCAAAGGTACACTGCGTCATAGGAACATGCACGCTCTCCAACATAGTGTCTACTAAGACGATTTCGCATTATTCATGACTCCGACATCAATTGCGCATAAATTATCCTTCTCTATTTAGTCCCGCGGCACATCAAAGATGGTCTTCTCTGGTCAGAGCCCAAGCTCCTTTTTGCCCCGAGCCCGTTCTGCATGATAAAACTGCCTTCCGCTGAAATAACTTACAACGCATATACACCAAACATGCTTAACTCATTGGAGACGTGCCGTATACGGATACCCCGCGAATAGCCGCGTATCCGTATATGTCGTGTCTCCATTGTGTTAAAATGACAGGATCAGTAGCGGCAGGGCGAATAACGCAGTCTTTACAAAAATGACGTGTTACGATTGTGGTTGTGTTGTTCTGTGAGAGGAAACGATCCGATATTTATTTGAACTATCACGGTTACGTATCACGTGCCTTTTCAATGAGATTCTCTATTGTTCGCTCAGATAGCGGAATTCTTTTTGTTATGATACGCTGGGTTTAGTCCGGAAGCTTCTAGTAAAGTCGCACTGAGAATAGCGATAGTAAAGCTGATCTATTTTTAGTCATAAGTGTTTTCAGTGAGCGTGAAATTAGCGGCCGTTCTTTGCGTGTCATGAAAGCTCGGCAACGGTCTGCCATACTGTTGTGTGACGTCATTACACACTAGGATTTGGGGCTGAAATGAGCAGTCAAATTTCTATAGACTATTGTAGTTATTCTAGAAAGTTAATTTTTTATTAATATTTGTGAGTTTCAGTTACGTGTTCCGTTCTGATTGGGTGCGTTGTGTAAATTCATTAGATTTTTCTGGAAAGTCGTTTAACTATAAAAGATGGTGCTGGGAAGCACGTGTGTACATTGTCAGGCATTGTCAGTTGTAGGGACACACACCTTATCGTAGGTACGTGGCCCGTATAGGGTGTGAGAGACGCAGCGTAACGGTGGTGTGCGTTGTGCGAGGAACTTTGTGTCGCCAGTGTTGACATTTGCAGAAGAGACATTGTATCAGTGTTGGTGCATTTGAGAATGTATTGTGTGGAGATCGCATCGCTGAATTAAAATATTGTTGGAACTGTTACTCCTGTGTAGCCTACATCCTTAAGCCACGTGTGCCGGGTTGCAGCTGAATGAAGTTTATTTAAAAGAACCTTACGTGCGTGCGTCTGGTGTGTTTATCATACTACGACTAAGACTCTACCACGTAACAACATGAAACCTAATGATGAACTATGCCACCTTGCCTGTGTTTATTTGAACCATAATAATCAGTCAACGCTTAAGTTTCACTATAATGATTTAAAACAAATTGACTCGTAATTTGTAACAAAAGGTAACTGAGAACAATTTGACGTAATTTGCAACAGAAGGAAATTCAAAACAAAATTGATGTAAATGCAATCAACAAAAAGGCAACAGAACATTGATGATGCAAATACGAAAATGACGTCTGACGCTGCAAATAATATGGACAGCATTCTTCATTTAAAACTGTTGTTGAATTTTTGTTGAAAATGCTGAGATATGCCGCACAGTGCTGCTATTACTTACTTACTTACGCCTGTCACCCCTACCCGGGTATAGGCCGTCGACGACAGACCTCCAGCAACTCACCTGTCCTGTGCTTCTCCTTCGATTCTACTCCAGGTGGTTCCCAGTCTCTTGATGTCTGCTCGGAGGTCTCGACGCCAGGAGTTTCTCGGCCTACCTCTTTTCCTCTTTCCCTGAGGGTTCCATTACAATGCCTGCCTAGTGATACTGGAAGCTGGCTTTCTCAGACTGTGACCGATCCATCCCCATCTTCTTCGCCCAATTTCATTCTCTGCTGTTATCTGCTCTGTTCTCTCCCAGAGTCTGACGTTGCTGACAGTGCTGCTATGGAGGCCTCCAAATAGAAAACAGCTTTACTTACTGACACTGCAATTAAGTACATTACACCTGAACAATGTGCGCAGAGTGTTCTCCAAGCAGCAAAAGATTAACCCATTCAGCCCTGACGCACTACAGCAAGAGATGGGTCGACCATGATAATTCAAGGGTAGTGCCAGTGTTACGTGTTGAGTCGTGGTCGTAGTATGATATCACACCAGACGGCACGCACGTAAGGTTCTTTTAAAGAAACTTCATTCAGCTGCAACCCGTCACACGTGGCTTAAGGATGTAGGCTACACAGGAGTAACAGTTCCAACAATAGTTTAATTCAGTGATGCGATCTCCACACAATGCATTCCCAAATGCACCAACACTGATACAATATCTCCTCTGCAAAATGTCTACACTTTGACACAATGTGTCTCTCAGACCATACACTGCATAACTCCGTCACTGACAATGAAGCACGATACCTTGCGTAGCTCTCTCAATGTCAATGTGCCTACGATACACTGCAATTATACAAGTGAACAATTTACCGACGCTGTTACATCGCAATTTTACAACTGAACAATGTAAACACGTGCTTCCTAGCACGATCTTTAGTGGTAGGCTTTCCAGAATAATCGAGCAAATTCATAAAACACAACCAATCAAAACGGAACACGTAACCGAAACTCATAAATATTAATTTAAACAAAAATCCACCACAATGGTCTACAAAAATCTGGCTGCTCCTTTCAGCCCCTATTTTGGGAAATCCCGGCGCGTTATGACGTCTCACAAAAGTATGGCAGACAGTTCACGACCTTGCATACACTTTCTGGAAGTTTTACGATCTTTCATAATACATACTGACCGGCTCCTAACTTCACGCGTACAGAAAACAACTATGACTATGAGTATTAGAGCGGCTTTAATTTTGTGTTGCAAAATGTTGCCGACACTTTGATGTTTACAAGTGAGGTCACTAGACAGAGCGCGACTTCGCTCGAACGTTCTAGTCTATTCTCAGCGAATCTACGCATTACAAAGATGGACCGCTATTCTCCATGCGACTTTGCTAGAAACTTCCGGACTAATCTTAGCGTATCATAACAAAGCCGATTCCACTCTCTGCAGGAACGATAGCGAATCTTACTGAAAAGGTACGTGATTCGTAATCATGATAGCTCAAATAAATATCGGATCGTTTCCTACGATTAATACATGCATGCTCTCACAGAGCAACACAACCACAATCGTAACAATGCCCCCATTTTTAGAACGAAATTTCACAAAATTTCTTCTCAAATCCAAAAGTACGGTTGTGGCTGTGTTAACCTACACAGAACCTTAAATAAATACAGTTTCACATCAAAGTCAAATCAAATTAACTACACACAAAAAATAACTCTCAGTTCCTTTAAAATGTCCTGAATGAAGATATGTTCCTTTAAACTGTCCTTGACACAAAGAAATGTTGTTTTAACTCATTCTACCCCATCACCGAAATCCTTAAATTTTGCTGTTGTCCTCTGAAGACTGCATTGCAGTGCAGGACACAGATCGACCATGATAGTTCAAGGGTGATGCCAGAATAGCTTGGCGCCCATAGGCACCAAGCTATTCTGGCATCACCCTTGAACTATCTTGGTCGATCCTGATCTTCCTGTGGTGTGCCTGGGGTAGAATGAATTAACTTTATTAACTAACTAATTAATTAACTTAATTAATGTTTTGGACAAAGAAATGATCCTTTAAACCTCTCCGCACAGACAATTCTCTCCAAAGTTCTGCGAACTCTTGATTAAACTAAAAATTAACGTGAAAATTCATTTCTGGTACATCGCAAAATCATGGGGTACAGTTCACAGTTCAAAGGTCCTGAGTCAAGCACTGTCGGCTTAATGTATGATAGTCCATACACACCAAATTGGATCTCTCTGGTTTCTTTTCGATGAACACTGGCGATCTGGAATCTCTGATGACTCCCAAGTCCGACGTCTCCCCAACGTTCAACCTCAGTCCTTCTCTGGTGTTGCAAAGCAGACAACATGGCTCGTCACGAACCGGCTCGTTCGATGTCAGATCAACCTCACGTTGAACAATATCCGCAGTCTCTGAGCGCGACTTCGCTCGAACGTTCTAGTCTATTTTCAGCGAATCTACGCATTACAAAGATGGACCTCTATTCTCCATGCGACTTTGCTTGAAACTTCCGGACTAATCTTAGCGTATCATAACAAAGCCGATTCCGCTCTCTGCGCGAACGTTAGCGAATCTTACTGAAAAGGTACGTGATTCGTAATCATGATAGCTCAAATAAATATCGGATCGTTTCCTACGATTAATACATGCATGCTCTCACAGAACAACACAACCACAATCGTAAAAGTCAGATTAGCTTGACGTCTTACGGCGCCAAGCTAATCTGGCACTGCCCTTGAATTATCATGATCGATCCATCTCTTGCAACTGGTGCATAGTCATTAGATGACGCCTCCAAAATTTGTGAAATTCGGCCGTCGGGCTGAATGAGATAAAGTACACGTGGATGCGGTTCCTCATTGTGTTTTGATTAGCATTTTTAACTTTGTCATGCTGTTCCACAAGGCTGCTTTCAGCAACCAAAATGTTGCCTATGGAAAGTGCAATCTTCAAACATGAATAGTTGCTTAGTTATTGGAGTTTAACGCCGAACAGGCGACTAAAGTCATCTCACGGTGAGACGGGTAAAAGTCTGGTCAGCAGATTAAGAGAAAGGTCTTAAAACAGTATGTTTTTACAGTTTAAAAGTAATCTTAGCTAAAACATCACACAGGTCAATCGTACATGTCTACAGACTTTGGATGTTCATAAGAGCCATCAGATGTATATAGACTAAAGAGACTTAAATTTTGTAAAACAAATTGGCTTCCTTTAGAAAGTTGAAGATTTTGTCCCGGGGAACGTCCGGAAACAAAACCTTCAAAGGGTCTAGTGTTTCCGCATGATATCGACAAGCTTCACCGAAAACGGCTCGTCGCAGGCGAAGCACCAGAGGCGTTCCTCCCATTTCAATAAGAAGGATTGTGTGATATAAGTATATGAGGATCATACTACCGTGGTTGTTGCAAAATAGGCAAAATAACCCACTTAAGTTTCATCCTTTCTTGGATCTGCGAACTTTCTGATTTGTATTATGGGTTTTATTTATATTGAAGTGAAATTTTCATCACAACTCGTCCACTTCAACACTGCACAGTATGTCACGCGATAGCTTCAGCGAATAATTCTAAAGAAGGTGTGGCCCGTGTAAGTGTACAAGAGCTGAAATTTGGTCGTATGTTGGTGGCTGAGTATTGATTACTGTCTTCTGTACATACACGTCTTAACTCATTCTGCCCCGACACACCACAGCAAGACATGGATCGAGCATGACAGTTCAAGGGTGGTCCCAGAATAGCTTGGCGCCCATAGGCGTCAAGCTACTCTGGCACCACCTTTGAACTATCACGCTCGATCTGTCTGTAGAATTGTACTATCGTCCTTCTGAGAGGAGAACTTCCAAATTTGAGGTTTTCGGTCCTTCTGTAGAATGCCTTTACAGATGAGGACATAGACCAATGGCTGTAGTTCAAGGGTGGTGCCACAATAGTTTGGCGCCTAGTTGTCGCCAAGCTATTCTGGCACTACCCTTGAACTATTTTAGTCACACTTGTTGCACACACTGGTGTATTCCGAATGATAACGGTTAATATTTCAAATGCTCTGTTGCTGTTTGTTTCAAACTCCAGAGTACATAAAAAGTCCCTTAATTTCCAGAATACATTATCTTGATTCTCACATAAATGCCATGGTAAACTGTTTTGCTTCAGAAGGACAAAACCTAGCAATGTTTAAAAGATTTCCTCTGTGAAAATCATAATCTAAAGGTTAGGAACCAGTGTTCATTCAATTTTGCACCATACAATGTTAAAAATGTTAATGTGTACATACACATTAAGTTGAAAAAACAAAAACATGAATGTGAAAAAGAAGTATTCCATGAATTTGACCTTATTACGGACGCCTAATGTTGTGAAGACACCCATTTTCACTGTAATGCCAGTTTTTGTGTGAAATCCACTTTATTGGTAGAAATCCATTTTTTTCTCCATCCAGTGGTTGTGTTTCTAGAAAATGTCTATTTTATTTAAGTTATAGAGCTTAGTTATAAGGTGAGTTCGAACTCTTTCCCTACGTATCACTTCCGGTTTAGTGCTAGCCGAAACAAACCCTTAGCCATCGAACCACTTACGTTATAGCGTTGTGCTCGACGCCGTCTATAGACGAGTCACTAGTATTCTAGCATTGTGTTTATACAAAAATCGCCTGAAGCACAGCTATCGGTCTAAGGGAAGCAACCACTATAATATGTTTCACCAAACATTTCTGTTATCTGAAAGTGAATGCCCTTGTTGGATGGTTTCAGAACAAGGCCAAAGTAGCCGACAACGTGCCTTGGATCGTCTCCTACGATGAGCTTATTGGATCCTCATGAGCGCGGTTTCAACAGTGATTCTTAGCTCGTAATATTGTGATTCAAGAAGAGACAGTTCTCTTGTGTGATTCCTTTGCTTGTGGAATACATTTTCCTGCCATGTTGGTGAGTAAATCTGGGTTTTTCGTGACATGTGCTTACACTGTTGCTACCAAAACCACGTTTCTCATTTTTTGCTCCGCTATGTTTGTTCTGTTGCATAATAATCAAATTGGTTCGACTTCCCACTAAACTGATGCACAAACACATGCAGTTTTGAAAAATACTTTTAATGCTCTTTCCAATGATACCCAATTTATTTATGGTTGTTACCTTGGAAGGCTGTGAAAATTAATTCAATCTACCCCAAAAATGTACGTCACCAGGGAACAGACGTCCTTTTCCCTGCTACGTCGGCAGGGAACTGACTCGCTGAAAATGTTACGTAGGGAAAGAGGTTACATTCTCATCAATTTCAGTGCCCTAAAATAAATAGAAATATGGGAACCCATTTTCACATAAAATGGTAGGTAACCCACTCTGAGGCTTTTGTCTCCATGTGTGTGTGTGTGTGTGTGTGTGTGTGTGTGTGTGTGTGTGTGTGTGTGTGTGTGTGTGTGTGTGTGTTTGTGTCCAGTGTTGGCTCTTATTCGAATAATTGGTAAACGTTAGGACGTGCTTCCTACAAGATGGCGTAGAGCACACAGCGTCTGTGACTCCCAAACCATACGTATAATACTAGTAATTATTACAAGTATTACTAGTAATAGACTTATGTCCAAACAAATTATTCACAAACCAGATAGGTGATGCTATAGCTGGTAGAATGGTACACATACCGCAGGGGATATTATAAGTTATTGGTCGGAGGTGTTCGCTACACGGACCTTTGTAGGCCTGAGGGAGGTCAAAGGAATCATTGTACCCCGAAGGCCAAAGGCCTGAGGGGTACAATGGTTCCTTTGACCTCCTAAAGGCCTAAAAGGGTCCGTGCAGCGAACCCCTCCGACCAATAACGTATTTGTTTTCATTCCTCCACTATTTTCGTAAAATAAATCAAGAAGACATCTTCCGACCTGGATCACGCCAGACATGACTGACGAGTCAAATACATTTAAACATAATAGACTGATGTCGTAATTTAAAATATTTCATGACTTTGCCGTCTCCAGTACTGAGTGTGCTTGTTGTTTTAAACACTATGCAACGTTTTACTTTAGAACGTTTTGGTGATCTTTTATAGAACAAAACTCGCATCCAAGATGCATCATCAAGAGGGCTACAAAAATTCCGTCATTTTTCACTACAGGGGTTTTTATATCACGGTCACATGGTACGGTTTGCGCTAAAATGACTGGTCGTGTGACGTAGGGAGGAAAACGAAGCCGTTTGTATGTCCAGCGCAGAGTAACTCCCCTTGGTATGTGTACCGAACAAATTCTGCACGTTCTAAGGGGAAAACTGCGTTTTATCACTGAATCACCTCAGAGAGAAACTAAATGGCTTTTTTTAAAATGTCGACAAAAACGTTTCGGGTAGACAGCATTTATTCTCGTAAATTCAGTTTGGTATTCGCGCTAGTGAACATTTTTTATCAAAGAAACTTGATCTACGCGCAATTGCAAACGCACTCTATTACGTCATGAATTTTCCACTGAAGAAGATATTACGTCATTTAATTTGCTACTTGTGTTTTCACCACTTCTCGCCCTGACCAGTCCAGTGTCAGGCAAACATTCATTTTTACTATTGCTTAATTTGCGAATTACACATAGGGATCAGTTGTTTTTACAACACAATGGTAACGATCGCGCTGACAGCCTTGTTTTGTTTGTCTCAGTTTGGTGAGTATCATTTCTCTCTCTCTCTCTGCGTGTGTGTGTGTGTGTGTGTGTGTGTGTGTGTGTGTGTGTGTGTGTGTTTAAGCGCACACATTCTTTTATCATTGGAATATATAATTTCATTTCATGTCATCTCTCTCTCTCTCTCTTTCTCTCTCTCTCTCTCTCTGTGTGCGTGTGTGTGTGTGTGTGTGTGTGATGAAATAATATGTAGGCTAAAGGGTGTCATATATTTTAGCTTCTGTGTGCTCACTGTATATCTTCATCACATGCACCGCCTCAATCAATCTATCAATCAATCAGTCAAGCACTCAATCAATCAATCCGTCCATCCGTCCGTCCATCTAACCATCCATCCATCAATCTGTCCGTCCGTGGATCCATCAAACAACCATAAAAGTATAAAATTTAGTTACCAAATCGATCCATCCATCCATCAAACAACCACATCATTATAAACGTTAGTGACCAAAATAATCCATCCATCCATCCATCCATCCATACAACAACCATAAAATCATAAAATTGTTTTTCTAGGGAAGGGATGAGATGTCGAGTTGGCGGACTTATATCGTAGTGTATCCCACGTTGCTTTTAACTGTTAACCCCCTCACTGCCGAGAAAAAGTGAACGCGATCTAACTGCCAGAGGCATAGATCCTCATGAGCCCCGCGACCACAGGGAAGGGGTTAAGCGCACGCAGCGGATCGTTGGAGGCCAGCAGTATGAACGGCTCAAGAGCAATAATCCGACACGCAATCCGCCACCACCAGCAACGATGGGGTTAATTAGAGAATATTGTCTTCGTTTCAGTGATCGCGGAAGCCTCGGACCCAGGTCACAAGGGCAAGATGTACATAGACTGCGGGCCGCCGGGAATGCCATGGTTCAACGGCTCCGAAATGACCCTGACTTGCCGGGTGCCTGTGTTCATCTTCAACACCTACTGCCTCCCAAACACGGAGTACAGCAACGCCCTGCAGTTTCGCCTAAACATCTCCGGGGAGTGCGAGGTGCTGAACATCACAGAGTGCTCGCCCAGGGACAGCCCGAACCCATGCCGCTGCGTGAAGCAAGACAGCAGAGATTACGTCGTGGAGTACACATTTACCGTAGTTCACTACCAGAGTGGGAGATGGGACTGCTCAATACACTGCCGCGAGAGAATGTTTTTTCCCGTGATCACTGAGGGAGTGTGCAACGCGACCGTGGTCCCCACCGCCGGTAAGGCATGAACGATACCGAGTGTGCTTGGTCTGTGATACTGGACCTTACGGCCGCAGGCCGTAAGGTCCAGTATCACAGACCATGCACACGTCTGTCGCAGCGACCTGCTCCAGAGGGGGACCGGTCGCACGAGCGAGTTCTCTTCTAGCCGCGCCAGTCACTAAGCAAGGTGCTCTCCGCTGTAGCGGAGCACCTTGCTCAGTGGCTGGAGCAGGGCTGATTAGCTGACTGTATGCAACTGACCCCAGGGCTTCTGCTTGCTAACATTCGCCTGATATTCTCGATGTTGTCTTGCCTCTACCCTTCTTTTCAAACTCTACCTGAGAAGGCACACGCAAACACAAGAACGCTGAGTGAATGAAGTGGATGGTTGGTTCGATCGTTCGTTGGCTGGGTGGTTGGTTTCTTCATTCATTATTCATTCATCCGTCTCTTCGTTCCTTTCGTTCTTTTCATTTATTTATCTCTGCTGCACAGATCCCTGTGGCAGCAATCCGTGTCACAATAAGGCTGTGTGCTCCCCTGTCCCCGGCTCGGGCTCGTGGAATGCATACAATTGTTCCTGCCCTCCTGGATGGATAGACAACACATGCAGTACCAACAGTAGGTGACATTCTTCTAAAAAAATCTACAGTATGGGTACGTTTAGGCCGAGCGACTTCCAACAACCAACGAGAGCGGAATCACGGCGGATACCCCCACCCCCCACACTTTGGTATCGGTTTCAGGCCACTTTACAAATTTCAAATACAAGCGATCAAAAAATCTCTTTAACTTCAGTAGCTGAACTGGCCCTTCGTCTGTCTTGTACTGTGTTGTCTTAAATGGCGTAAATCCGTGTCTGGTACGTGAATGTGCGTGTTGGGTTTCAGTTTGCGGCGCTTTGAGTCGATTCGCCCAAAATTGAGAAAAAGCGCCTATTTAATAACGGTATTATTATTATTATTATTATTATTATTATTATTATTATTATTATAAACAGCTTGCACCATAAGCAAAACAACACTCCGAACATCTCCAAGAGACATAGATCCTCATGAGCCCGGCGGGCTCATGAGGATCTATGCCTCTTGGGGATGTTTCGAGTGTTGTCTGTACTTTTGGTAGAAGCTGGTTATCCGCCGCGACTGCGCTCTCGTTCGTTGTTGGGTGTCGTTCGTTGCAAACGAAACCTCTCTTTTCTCCTCTGTTCGACTCTTTACGCTTTTTGGCTCACGTGCAGTAGCAAAAGTGAGCCTATGAAAGAGGCCAGCGGTCGTCTGTCCGACGTACGTCGTCTGTGGTAAACGTTTAACGTTGGTATTTTCTCGGAGACTATTCAAACCGCGGTCTTCAAACTTTGCCCAATGGTACTTTGTGGCAAGACCTTTCTAAACATACTAAGTTCAGTGATCTCTCATAATGTCAAGGTCACATGGGGTACAAAAATAGGTTAAAAAGATTTCCATATTTTAACAAAAGCTGCTCTTTCTGAATTACTATTTTCAACTTCAAACCCATACTTGCTACAGAGATACCTGATGGTAAGACCTTTCTATGCAGACTAATTTAGATGACCGTGCTGAAAGGTCAAGGGTCACAAGAGGTCCAAAAATAGGTCAAAAACAGTTATATCTTTAAAAAAAAAAATTATTCTGAAGTACTATTTTAAACTTCAAACCCCATCTTGGTACATATATACCTGATGGTAAAACATTTCTATGTATACTAATTTGGATGACCTCTTGAAAAAGTCAAGGGGCACAAGAGGTCCAAAAACTAGGCCAAAACAAGACGTATTTTCACAGATTAACTGTTTCTTAAATACTGTTTTCAACTTCAAACTTAAACTTAGTACTGAGACACCCGATGGGAAAACCTTTCCGTGCATAGTAATTTTGGATGACCCCTCGAGAAGGTCATGTGTCACAAGTGGTTGACAGATGTGTGACATATGCCAGTTTTTGATGAAATTTTAGTTTTATCAAGGTTATGGATCAGTCATACGCGTGCGCCATACGGTTTTTGCCATTTTTGTTCTCATTGTTCTAGCTAGGGGGGAAAGGGGGAGGGGGAGGAGGGGGGGGGGGCGTACGCAAGAAAAACAAATGTATGCAAATTAAAAAAGAAAAGAATCAGAAAACTGAAACAGTTGATGATAGATAATATCAACGACAGAAACTTCGAACGTGGTCGAAACGGCACAGAAACAAAATCAGACAAATAAAAACTTAGGAGGTTACGCCACAAAACAGCTTCATGCACGCGGTGTGTACGACGTAGGCAACATACACAAAATAACTCGAAATGCGACCGAAAATTTGAAGTGAATGAAACGTTCCGCGAGGATTTCTGGTAAAAGGAGGCAACTGACCGACATTGAAAGTTGGTCCCCTGAAAGTACAGACAGTAGAGGTTCTTTCTATAAACCGTTAAACGATTAGGGCTTAACCTCTTTTGTCCACCACGAAGGTGGGCACCGAAATAGGGTCTGAACAAACAGGTCGAACCCGGGACCTTTCGGTCGAGAGCTCTACCACCGAGCCACCTAGCTCCCCATTTTTTTCAATAAGATACTGTGTGCTTATATAATTTTACAGTGGAAAAAAAAAACAAAAAAAAACATATCACTGGTTCGGCTTTGCCAGTGATCTTCTCACCTCTCGGGTCCGATCAGGGAGTTTGATGTCAAAGGTAAAAGTCGATGTCACCGGGGACCGGGAAAGCCCTCGACTTTTACTTTGGACATCAGTTTTCAGATCGGATCCCGAGAGGCGACAAGAATCATCTGCAACGCATAATAGTTTGTATTGTAACTAATATCACAGGCCCACACCGTTTTTCTCTCGTCGCATAACTGAAAAAAAGTGTTATATTTTGATTTTGATATATCTGACCTTGTTTTCATTAACCCATTCAGCCCTGACGCACTACAGCAGGAAATGGATCGACCATGATAATTCAATGGTAGTGCCAGATTAGCTTGGCGCCTGTCGGCGCCAAGCTAATCTGGCACTACCTTTGAATTATCATGGTCGATCCATCTCCTGCAACAGGTGTATAGTCGTTAGATGACGCCTCCCAAATTTGGGGAAATACGTGCGTCGGGCTGAATGAGTTAAACCTGTGGTTGTCTGCAGCAGTTTATTCAAAAGAAAAGCCTTGTCAAACGGCCTTTGTAAAATTCGCTCGCTTTTTGCTGACCATGAGTTGCCAGGTTGTCTCAATTTACGTGTGATGATACAAGTTGTGCTATCTCCGTCACACTGATGACGTTTCGTTGCACTGTAACACAACGATCTGTCAGTTAGGCGGAGTAAAGTAAGAACCACCCAAGTGCAGCAGGGACGCGAAATTGGAAATAACGTCAACTGTATCGACTAACCCTCGAATCGAAGGCGATGGTTTGTTGTGACTTTCACCTCATGAATACTTTATTCCGAAGAATAGTGAATAGTTACATAAAAGACAAGATTAATTTTCCTGTTGCAGTATTACCGGGATTGGGACCAGACCCTGGCGCCATTGCCAGTGGAGTGGTAGGGGTAGTTGCCTTCGCCACCGCACTGTCTGCATTAGTAGCTGTTGTGCTCATCAAAAGGAAGAATTCGGGTAAGTATTTGTTGGTTTGAGATTCAGGGGTCAGTTGCATGAGAGTCATTATCTGGTACTGGTCACCAAAGGGAGTAATTGTGGTACAAAATTAAAACTTAACTCATTCGAGACGTGGCGCCTCAGGATACTTCCACCAGCCTTAAAATATAATAGTCGATCTGTCTTCTGAATTGTAATGCAGCCCTGCGATGTGGGTATGTCGTACTTTGGGCACAATGACATAAGGCGAGCTAGGACACTTCAGAGTAATTTGTTTTCGTTTATGGACATATGCTTTAGTGTATATCATGAGGATCAGTATTTGTCTCTTCTAAACGCTCAGACGTGCTCATTTAGTCAGGTATGCTCACAGTTGTCATGGCAACGAACACTAAGTGACCGTTATACCTGGTTGCTAAGAAAGCAAATTTCAGTTACCGTTGATGCTTCTGAAAAGCCAGATTTGGTCAAAATATCAACTGATATCATCATTACGAAATGTCAATGCTGAATTTGAATATCTGTTACGATTGTGGTTGTGGTGTTCTGTGAGAACGGTCATGCATAAATCGTAGGAAACGATCCGATATTTATTTGAGCTATCATGATTACGAATCACGAACCTTTTCAGTGAATTTCACTTTCGTTTACGAATAGTGCGGTATTGATTATCTGTTCCCGCACGGAGTTGAGTCCCGAAGAGTCTAGGTACTGCTCGAGTATTCCTTTGTTTACTGCGCGCGTGTCAGCATCGGTGCACTAGTCGCGTGTTTTCCAAATAAAGCGGGCAAGGTCGTGACCTGTCTGGCCTACTTTTGTGCGACGTCATAACGCGCCGGGATTTTCCAACATAGAGGCTGGTAAATAGCAGCCAGATTCTCACAGAACATTCCAGTTGAAATGTTTATTCATTGATATTTAGGAGTTTTAGTTGCGTATTTTGTTCTGATTGGTTGTGTTATACGAATTTCCGCGATCTTTCTGGAAAGCCTGTTACTATAAAAGGATCGTGCTAGGAAGTATGTGGGTACATTGTCTTGCATTTGTCAGTTGTAGACACACAGTTAGCGTAGGTACGTGGCCCGTGTAGGGTGTATATTGTGTGAGACGCTGTGTATGAGAAACTTTGTGTTGGAGTGTGGACATTGCAGGAGAGACATTGTATCAGTGGTTGTGAGTTTGGAACTGCATTGTGTGGAGATCGCATCGCTGAATTAAAATATTGTTGGAACTGTTTCTCCAGTATTGTCTACATCCTTAAGCCACGTGTGGCGGATTGCAACTGAATGAGGTTTATTTAAAAGAACTTTACGTGCGTGCGTCTGGTGTGTTTATCATACTACGACTACAACTCCACCACGTAACATATTGGCACCTCCGACGGGACCTCTTCAGTTGGTTCAGTGGAAAGGGTAGCAGGAGAAAACAGCCAGCAGTAAAAAGCAGAGATGGCGACATCGGAGATGGAGACATTCCTGAAAATTGGAAAGGAATGTGGACTGGAAGGAGCTCAACTCCTCGAGTTTGGAAAGGAAAGAGAGAAGGAGAGATTAGAACGAGAGAAGGAGAGATTGGAGAAAGAAGAAAAGAGACTGGAGAGAGAAGAAAGGCTAAAGAACGTGAAATCAGGAAACTTGAAATTCAACGAGAAGAAGCAGAGAAACAACGAGAAACGGAACGAGAAGAGGCAGATAAACAGCGAGAAGAGGCGGAGAGGCAGCGACAACATGAAATTCATTTAAAGCAGATGGAGATAGAGGCACATAGCCAGAGGTTTTCTGAAGCAACAGCCTTAGCCAGCAGAGAGCAAACAGCCCGTGCGCCAAAACTTCCACCTTTCGTTGAAAACTCAGACAAGATGGATGCTTACCTAGAACGATTCGAGCGCTTCGCAAGTAATAACAATTGGAGACAAGAGACTTGGGCTATCAAACTGAGTGCACTTCTAACCGGCAAAGCGCTTGAATTTTACACCCACTTACCAAGAGAAGAAGCCGAAGATTATACACAGTTGAAAGCCGCCTTGCTGAGACAATACGACTTCACTGAAGAGGGTTACAGGCGACGATTTCGGAACTGCAAGCCTGAAGAAGGAGAAACACCCGGCCTATTCATTGAGAGAATCAGAAGCTACCTGGAGAAATGGATAGAGCAGGCTGGCTTAAACAAAGAGTACCAGGACCTGTGTGTCCTCATCATTAAAGAACAAGTCTTCAACGCATGTTCTAAGGACCTGGCCGCCCACCTCAGAGAGCAAAAAGACCAGTCCCTAAAGGCCCTGGCCGACTGATACCTTGACGCCCACAACATGAAGTTCGGGTCCAGTGAGCCGCAGCGTGTGTCTGCACCAGCAGAGGAAATCCACAATGTCAGAGACATCCCGAAATACAAGCCGAGAACCTGACATGTTTTCTCTGCGGAAGGAAAGGCCACAAGGCGATACAGTGTCCTTCTAAAGATGTTTCTCGAGGCGACAACATCACCAAGATCGCGGGATAGCAAGCAGAAGCAGTACCACGTCTCAACACAGAGCCGCCGCTGTATTAGCCAATAATGTGACTTCATCCAGTGACTTTGAGTCTAGAGAAAGGCGAGTGACACCGGAGCTGATTGAATCTTTCAAAAAGAATGGACGCATCCCAGTAGGAGATGGTGTTACATTCTTACCAGTCTCAAACATCGCGCTGCCTGAGAATGAAGTGCCGAATATGCCGGTGGTGACAGGATTCGTCGGCAAAGCATCAGTGAGAGTGTTGAGAGACACTGGTTGTAGTTGCGTCATCGTGAGAGAAGACCTAGTAACTGAAGACCAGAAGCTACAGGAATGGACCACCCTCATTTTGGCCGACGGTACTGTAAGAATTATCCCCCTTGCCAATGTCAGTGTCGACACTCCATATCTGAAAGGAGAGGTGAAAGCGTTGTGCGTGAAAACTCCTGTCTACGATCTTATCATCGGAAACATTGATGGTGCCAGAAATGCAGACTACCCAGATCCAGAGTGGAGACCTGAAACATGTGCTGTTACCACGAGAAGTCAAGCAAAGAAGAGTCACCAGACCATCCCTTTAAAAGTGGCGGACAACACGGAAGCGGCCGTGGTGATTAAGGAAAGGCTGGTGGAGCTACAGAGAGCCGACCCCACGCTTGACAAGTTCCGATGTCAAACCGAGCCCGTGACGCGAAAGGGAAAAGAGATAACCTTCGAGACCAGAAAAGATATCCTGTACCGGATATTCGACAGCAATGGAGATAAGCCTGTGCGTCAAGTAGTAGTTCCTGAACCTTTGAGAATGCAAGTGATGAAATTGGCCCATGATTCCATATTGGGAGGACATTTGGGAATCAATAAGACCCTCGATAGGATCAGAGCCGTTTTCTACTGGCCTGATATGGGAGGTGACGTCACCCGATTCTGCAGGTCATGTGACATATGCCAGAAGACAATCTCCAAGGGAAAGGTGCCCAAGGTTCCTCTAGAGAAAATGCCCCTGATCGATATGCCTTTCAAGCGCGTAGCTGTGGACCTGGTGGGGCCAATATCCCCTCCAAGTGAAGATGGTCATCGCTATATCTTGACCCTGGTGGACTACGCTACACGTTATCCTGAGGCCATACCATTAAAGAAGATCGACACTCCAACTGTGATAGAGGCGCTCATCGACATGTTCAGCCGTTTGGGGATTCCTGAAGAGGTCCTGAGTGACCTGGGAACTCAGTTTGTCTCCGACTGCATGGAGGAAGTCAACCGGCTATTGAGCATCCGACACCTTACTACCACCCCTTATCACCTTATGTGTAATGGGCTGGTTGAAAAGTTTAATGGAACATTGAAGGCTATGCTGAAGAAACTGTGTGCTGAGCAGCCAAGGTTGTGGCATAGATATATCAATGCCTTGCTCTTCGCATACCGTGAAGTTCCTCAGGATTCGACAGGGTTTTCCCCTTTTGAATTACTGTACCGTAGAACTGTAAGGGGGCCCATGCACATCCTGAAAGAGCTGTGGACCAAGGATATCGATGCGCCTGAGGTAAAAATCAGCTAACAGTATGTCTTCGACCTGAGAGAGAAGCTGGAAGATACCCTCAGGATGGCTCGAGAAGAACTGGGGAAGGCGCAGAACAAAGGGAAGCATTACTATGATCGTAAGGCGAAACCTCGACGATTCCAGCCAGGTGACCAAGTGTTGGTTCTTCTTTCTACCGACAACAACAAACTCCTGATGCACTGGAAGGGACACTACGTTGTCGACACGGTGGTTGGCATCAACGACTACAGAGTCAAGGTCAACAACAATCATGCTAATCTGCTGAAGAAGTATATTGAGAGAGGTCGTCAAGACAAAACACAACTGGCCGCATCGGTGCGTCTTGCTGATGACGAAAGACTAGACGACGAAAACCTGTTTGACCTTAACGAACTTCGCCACAAGGAGGATGTAGAAGATATCCAGTTCGGACAGAATCTGACCCAGACTCAACGAGAAGAGTTGCGCGTCCTGACTCAAGAGTTCAAGCGTCGGTTTACACCTGATCCGGGAACAACAGACACCATCCAGCACGAGGTTAACCTGACGTCAAACGAGCCAGTTCGCAGCAAACCTTATCGTCTTCCTTATAATACGAGGGAAGAGTTGAAAAAGGATATCAAGGAAATGCTGAATCTGAAAGTCATCAGAGAGTCCAAGTCACCCTATGCGTCCCCAGTTGTCATCGTGAAGAAACCAGATGGATCCAACCGAGTGTGCGTGGACTACCGCAGACTCAATAAACTAACAATCTTTTATCCAGAGCCTATGCCCACAGCGGAAGAACTGTTCCCGAAGGTCAGTGGAGACCGATTTTTCTCCAAAATTGACCTAAGCAAAGGGTATTGGCAAATCAAGGTTGCAGAAAAAGACATCCCCAAGACAGCGTTCGTTACACCCGACGGTCATTGGGAGTTCCTGAAGATGCCTTTTGGTATGGTTAACAGTGGTGCCACATTGAAGAGAGGATTGAAAAAAATCCTAGAAGACATGCAGAATGTGGTCTTTTACTGGGATGACATTTTGATCCATACCAAAACTTGGGGGGACCACCTCAAAGCCCTGCGAGAATTGTTCCAAGGACTGTCAGATGCAAATTTCACGATCCGTCCAAGCAAGTGTATTCTTGGGGCTGACAACATAGACTTCATTGGACATAAATTGAGCGAAGGTTTAAAGGGG
Source organism: Semisulcospira habei (assembly GCA_036245525.1). Classification (NCBI taxonomy): domain Eukaryota; kingdom Metazoa; phylum Mollusca; class Gastropoda; family Semisulcospiridae; genus Semisulcospira; species Semisulcospira habei. The sequence goes on along the minus strand of BTPG01000002.1, from coordinate 54,168,350 downwards.
CTACACGACGCCAACGTGCAGATGATCAGGGATGCCCCGCGTCCTATGACCAAGACGCAAGTTTGCTCATTTATGGGCTTGGCGAACTACTACCGGGAGTTCATACCAAACTTTGCGGCAGTCACAGCACCCCTGACTGATTTGCGGAGGAAAAGACAACCTAACGTAGTGAAGTGGGAGGAGGCCCAAGAGCGAGCATTCCAGGCAGTTCGAGACATCCTAACCGAGAAGCCTGTTCTACACCTCTCCGACCCGTTGAAAACCTTCGTCCTGAGAACAGACGCCTCCAACGAAGGAGTAGGTGCAGTCTTGATGCAGGAGGATAATGGAAAACTCCACCCCGTGAGCTACGCCAGCAAAAAGTTGACCAGGGCTGAGAGAAACTACTCGACCATCGAGAAAGAGTGCTTAGCCATCATCTGGGGAGTAAGGCGATTCGAACTGTACCTTCTGGGTGTGCCATTTGTTCTCCAAACAGACCATCAGCCCTTGAACTATCTAAACTCTGCAAAGTTTACAAATTCTCGTATTATGAGATGGGCGATGTTCTTGCAGAATTTTGACGTTAAACTACAGTCTATCAAGGGTTCGCAGAATTTCGGAGCAGATTACCTGAGCAGAGCAGTTTAAATGAACATTTTGTGTCCAGAGCAGTTTCAAAGAAATATTTAGTTGTACATGAGAATTTCAAGGGACATGTATGTGACCAGGACAGTTTAAAGGAACATATCTTCATTCGGGACAGTTTAAAGAACTGTGAGTTAATTATTTTTGTGTAGTTGATTTGATTTTATTTTCGATGTGAAATTTGTATTATTTATGGTTTTGTGTAGGTTTACACAACCACAACCGTATTTCGAGGTTTGAGAAGAAAGTTTTGTGAAATTTCGTTCTAAAAGGAGAGGGGGGGGGGGGGGGGGGGTTAATGTTACGATTGTGGTTGTGGTGTTCTGTGAGAACGGTCATGCATAAATCGTAGGAAACGATCCGATATTTATTTGAGCTATCATGATTACGAATCACGTACCTTTTCAGTGAATTTCACTTTCGTTTACGAATAGTGCGGTATTGATTATCTGTTCCCGCACGGAGTTGAGTCCGGAAGAGTCTAGGTACTGCTCGAGTATTCCTTTGTTTACTGCGTGCGTGTCAGCATCGGTGCACTAGTCGCGTGTTTTCCAAATAAAGCGGGCAAGGTCGTGACCTGTCTGGCCTACTTTTGTGTGACGTCATAGCGCGCCGGGATTTTCCAACATAGGGGCTGGTAAATAGCAGCCAGATTCTCACAGAACATTCCAGTTGAAATGTTTATTCATTGATATTTAGGAGTTTTAGTTGCGTATTTTGTTCTGATTGGTTGTGTTATACGAATTTCCGCGATCTTTCTGGAAAGCCTGTTACTATAAAAGGATCGTGCTAGGAAGTATGTGGGTACATTGTCTTGCATTTGTCAGTTGTAGACACACAGTTAGCGTAGGTACGTGGCCCGTGTAGGGTGTACATTGTGTGAGACGCTGTGTATGAGAAACTTTGTGTTGGAGTGTGGACACTGCAGGAGAGACATTGTATCAGTGGTTGTGACTTTGGAACTGCATTGTGTGGAGATCGCATCGCTGAATTAAAATATTGTTGGAACTGTTTCTCCAGTATTGTCTACATCCTTAAGCCACGTGTGACGGATTGCAGCTGAATAAGGTTTATTTAAAAGAACCTTACGTGCGTGCGTCTGGTGTGTTTATTTTACTATGACTACAACTCCACCACGTAACAATATCTTACGTGGTTTTGAATTTTTTTTTTTTATATGAATGTTCTGGTTTGGGTCATTTTTTTGAGTATGTTAGCCAAGGGAAGCTGTTCATAGCTCCCAAACTAAGCTGAAATTAAGCAATCGTCATTGACATTCCATAATAAACCCATTTGTGAACTTGCATGTAAAATTTCACTATCACCTGACAAGTACATTTTCAGATATTTGTTTCCGCAGTATGTACCCCCCCCCCCCCCCCCAAAAAAAAAAAAAAAAAAAAAAAAAAAAAAAAAAAAAAAAAAAAAAAAAATTAATAAATAAAATAAATAAATTTTAAAAAATTACATATTTGAGAAAACAGCAAAAACAAGTTTCAGCAAGGTGCCGTTTTTTCACCATCATACACATCTCTAACATGTCACCTGAAATCGTTGGCTTATGATGTTTTTTTTTTTTTCACACGATAAAACCTTCATGCAGTGCAAACATGCAAAATTTCCAGAAACCCTGTGTGTACTATGACTTACCCCCCCCCCCCCCCCCCCCCCCGATGCTTCAGTTTTGCATGCTTAGTGTGTATTGCTTGTTGTACTTAGCCTGCACACTTATTGCGTCCAGTTTGTTAACAAGCACTATGTCACATCTGCTTGGTGACAGTAAACCATTTTAACAACATTCTAAATTGCTAGGATCACCAAGCAGACCCAGGTGGATTAGGTATTGTGAATCAACAATACCTCGTGTAGACACAATGATGCACTATTGAAGCACCCCAGTACCTGTTTGTTTTCTACTGCATGCGCTTCACGCAGACAACTGGTATTCAGACATAATGTATGGTAGTTTTAAGCAGAAGGTTGGTACAGTAATTGGCAATATTTGTCAGGGTCCATAATCACAACCATAGGTTAATAAATTAGATGTAGTTGCACTTGTCAAAGTGTGACTCACTGGTGAAAACCAATCTGTCCGGGAAGATTTGTCGTTGTTAGAGTATCTGTGTGTGTTTATTGTGGCAGCAGATGACGTTGGGCTTTCTCACCACAGGAAAAAAAACCCAACACTTTTCCTATCAGTGTTCAACATTTTTAAAAGTTGGAAGGTTAAGCCAAGCGTAAATATACATGAACACTTTTCTCACACGAGTTTACATTTATGGCTTTCTTGTGTTTCAGCATATACACTTAATGCTTGTACATCCGTGCAGTTTACACAAATTGTTAATGTTAAATATATTATGTTAAAGACGGAAACTGGTTTAGAGATCTGTCAGCTTTGAAGAGTATAGTGCTGTTCCTAAATCATCACAAGCTGCAATCTAGTTTGTTACATGCCCCTGCACTGTGTACATTGCTTGCACAGGCCATAGCCAGTTGTTACATAATTTGAAATAGGAGAGACTGACTTCTTAATGAAAACATCATAATTTACCACAAGTAAATAATGTATTTAAACATTGTGTATGTCTGACAATATATAAATCGGTTAGTTCATGAAACGCGCATACAGCTTAAAAAAAGAAGCCTGTTCACATCACACCTCATACACACCCACTTTGCTTGCTCATGGTGATTGCTGTGGAAGCTATAAACACATACCATATTAATGAGGCTGCATTTTATAATTTGGACCATACTGGTTTACTACAGAATCACACCTACTACAGAATCACAATGACAGCTGCGTCTTGCCTGATTTCAGAACTTTCATAGTGCACTTTGTAACCTCTTTGACCAAGAGAAACAAATACGTGTATGATGTACATTGATCTTTTTACGATTGAAAATTATATATTTAAGTGTTTGCTTGTGCATATGATGCTAGACTATCATTCCTCCAAACACGAGTTTTTATGTGACATTTATGCGGGATGTGGTACAGCCGAAATCCTAACACTTTCTCGCTACGAACGGACCTGTGCACAATGTACATTATCGTTATCAAGCACATCTGTGTTTCCTTGAGCTGGCAAATTCCTTTCACGTATGCACACGTTTCGTCAGTAGTCAACAGAGCGTCTCACAATGAATGTACAGATGGTTTCTGATCAGACCGAAATATTCAGATGTTACAACAGGCGAAAGACGTGAGATTCCTGAATCTAAATTGTTCAGCCGGATCTACAGTGCTCTATTATGCAGAATTTCAAATTTCTATGAATGCACAATCCTGCTCCAAGGTCAAGCAGTTCACAAACAAATCATAAAAAGCTTCGAAGTTGCCTTTTGTATCTTTGATTTTTGCACGTTATGCTTTGCCAAATCGTTATAGCACCTACCTGCGAAAATCCGCAGGTTCTTTCGAAATATATTACGATTATACATGTTTTTCAGTCTCACTCTGTCTGTCGTGTTGACTAGATTCCTCTACGGATTTCTCTAAACAACGCGTTTTAGCTTGTAATCCGTCAAAAAACATACTTGCAAGGTGCGAGTTGTATCCGACACGAAGTTAGCTGAACAGACTCGAACCATTTGAACCAATCAGAGATGCACATTTATGTGGTGCTCCTAGTCAAAATCGTCATAAGACCAAAGTTGGAAGTTATCGACAAATTCCTAGGTTTGCCTCAGGCAGTGTTTTGCCGTTGATTTTGTTCGTTTAGGCAAGGGTGAAGGACAAATTATTGCAAGGGAGAGAATTGGCTTTCAAAGGACAAAACTTTTTTCAATGCGGTAAGAAGAATGTGCGCGTTGACTAGGTTCGAAAGTTGGCAAAATGCAAATATTTTGAGTGGGAAAAATGTAAACAAACTCCGGGTATTTTGTTTATTTTACATTTATGAGTGTTCGATAAAAGCTCTGAGGGAAAATCAGTATGGTTTCGCATAGAGGACACTCAGAACTTGCAGAAAATCCGGAAAACCCAAAACAGCCAACGTGACAGATTTTTTACATTGAAAGTGTCATAGTTCGCCTTAAAGATTCAAGATTCAATGTGACTTTATTGTTGCTGTGGTAGAAATTACTTCTACATAGCAAACATTAATCGCTCACTCGCTCATTCCACAATTTACAATAGGGAGACTTAAAAGACAAACGAAGTGCGTTTCGTTAGCCCATTTCGTTAGTGACGTCACCAGACTGTGTGTACTGCCTTACGAACGCAGACAACTTCGGACGGAAATACTTCGTCAGATAGCTAGTTCGTCACCAAACGATTTTCCGTTCTCACGAAACCGATACCGCGACAAGCAGATTGCGTTCCCTTGAAGAGTTACCTTCCTTGCACCAGCGAAACGCCTTTCGCTAGCCATCTAAGCCGCATCAGCGATTCGCGTTGCCAGTTTCGTATCGAAGGACCGAAACAAAACGAAGTTGGTTGGTCGTTCTAAAGGTACGCTTCCATAAGCATGAATCCGATCCGAAACCGATGCTGTGATGCAATTGTCCTTTCAAAATTGCGCCATTTTCGTTCGAAGCCGTTTCCGCATCGGGCATTTGGAAACACACAAACATGAAAAGGACTTGCACGAACCTTTCTGTTTCGGACCCGCGTCGGATTCGGATCGGGTTCGTATCGGATTCGTGTGTATATGGGTTGGCGGCTTTTTTCTCAGTAATTACAGCACCGCACAATGGACAGTGACCCTGGGCGCGTGAAGCCCGTCCCCATAGCGTCTTGTGGCTTCATCCAGACCCGAACCTTCCTGACAAAAACTGAATGATCAGTAAGACAGCCTTCAGCCTCCTTACCACAAAATCATAATATGTTTTTGATATGTACCTACTTGACTACAGCTATTATGGGAAATACAAGTTAACAACTGACACGAAATACCGTCGACAGGGAAATGATCTCCGATCTCGGCAACGCAAAACAACTGTCAAAGCTACGCCTGGGTGCCCGTCCACAACGCGCAAAAGGCCACCGGGCCGACGTCGGCCGACGTCGGCCCGGTGGCATTTGCTCTCTGGGTGGCTATAGTTCAGCGTCGGTGTTTAGAGGGCACCGCTCCGTTTTGCTCTCTGTCAGTACTATCTCCCTCTGATTTCAGGAGCTACAAGGAGCGAGCAAGAGGAACATTCCCTGAGCCACATCGACAACCAGACGGATGAAGCGGAGTCACCTGCACGTACACCACAGGATCCGAGTTCCACAAAAGTCCTTGGGCGTGCTAGAGACGAATCGGAAGGCGGCACGCAGTCGGACACTGTCTTATCCACGTCGGACAGTGACTGAAATCTCAGCGAGCAGTTCAGTGGACGCTGAAATCTCGTCGATTCACGAGATCCGGACCACAAAAATGGAGAGAAGAACCCAACGGAGAAAGAAACACTCTTTGAAAAGACAGCTGCAACACGATTTATTATGTATTGCAGAATAGACAAACAAACGAATGTACAATTCAGTCGCTGTTTAACTTGTCAGAGAACAAGCAAAATGGCGTGCCACTCTGCTTGTTCGCTGACAAGATAAGTAGCGACTGAATCGTTTGCTTGTTTGTTTGTCTGTTTTGAAAAAGCGCACTTACCCAAAATGTTAAAAATCTGTGATGTAGCTGTCTTTTTCAAAGCGTGTTTCTTTCTCCGTTGGGTTCTTCTCACCAATCTACGGACGACCTGCTGACATGACCATACATGGCACAACAGTGGATCCGCAGTGGTACCGCAGTGGATTTGGAGCATCTCAATTGTTTGAATCAGGTTGGCGACGTCATAAATAATGATGAGTTGTCAGTGGATTTTCAGCAGGAAACTTGCGTCGCGTGGCTCGCAGTAACACGTGGTGTGTATATTTCAGAGGCTTTTAAGTGGTACAGAAGTCAGTGGACTTTGAATGGGTTCACATAAATGGCAGGTGCGGATCTAGGAGGGGGGTTCGGGGGGGGGGGGGGGGGGTCCGGCCACCTCCCCGACCCAAAATTGTTGAAAATGCTTGTAACAAAGTCCCATTTTGGGATGGTGTTTGGAAACACCCCCTCCCCCTACTCCTCGTTTGATATTTTGCCGAGTTTTCGCGCGCACACACACACACACACACACACACACACACACACACACACACACACACACACACACACACACAAACACACACACACACACACACACACACACACACACGCGCGTTCTTCACAGCCCCCCCCCCCCCCACACACACACACACCAAAAGTTGTTTGATATTTTGGCGAGTGGTGACCGAAAGTCTGCACACATACACTCACAAGAGCTTTCTCTTTGAATGCGTTCAGAGTTAACTCATTCTACCCCAGGCACACCACAGCAAGATAAGGATCGACCATGATAGTTCAAGGGTGATGCCAGAATAGCTTGGCGCCTATGGGCGCCAAGCTATTCTGGCATCACCCTTGAACTGTCATGGTCGATCTGTGTCCTGCACTGCAATGCAGTCTTCAGAGAACAACGGCAAAATTTGGGGATTTCGGTGTTGGGGTAGAATGAGTGAACGACCGCTGCCTTTCTACTACGACCTCTGCTGCGGAGGTTATACTATTGTGTGTGTATTCGTACATTGTGTGTGATTGTGTATTTTTATATTTGTACACTTACAATGAGTGATGTCTTAAAGCTGTGTCAAAACATATTGGTGTGTTCGTGTGTGTGTGCGCGCGCGTGTGTTTGTGTGTGTGTGTGTGCGCGCGTGCGCGCGCGCGCGCGTGTGTGTGTGTATGCGTGTGTGAGTGTGTGTGTGTGTGTGTGTGTGTGTGTGTGTGTGTGTGTGTGTGTGTGTGTGTGTGTGTGTGTGAGCTTGTGTGCATTTATATATAAGCAAATGTATATTTCGGGGAATAATTTTAATTTTAACGTCTGTTCACATTTGGGTGATTTTGTACAACAATAACAACAACAAGACCGTTTCGTCTGAAACACAACACTCGCACGAATAAATGCGAAATATTGCCCTGTGTGTTGCGTAGCACGCCTTCTCTAAAGAGAATGCTGCTTTTGCCTCTGTTGCGGGTTGTTGTGTGGGTTCCCAATTGGGTGTGTGGCTGGTGTTTAGGATTTGTTTGGCCGGGGGGTCGTCCGGAATACCTATTGTTTTGTAAAGGAGGTTAGCTGCTCTTTCCGTTATTATGAAGTTGATGGGTCTTTGGCCGCACTCCGCTAGTACAAGGAGGTTTGGGGTATGTCTTAGGACTCCCAAGACCGCCCTCAAGGCTCCGACCTGGACTGTCAGAAGTTTTTTGGTTAGAGTTTTGTTGAGGTTGGTGAGGAAGGGGGCTGCATAGAGTAGCCTGGACATCACGTACGCGTGGTATAAATTTAGGAGTGACTTGGGGTCGGTCCCCCAATCTGCTCCGCTAACTTTGCGCATTAGGTTGATTCCTTTCCTGGCCGACTTGGTTTACGTATGGAGCCCAATTATTATTGTGTGTGTATATTACTCCTAGGAAAGTGAATTGTTTGCGGTATTCTATGTCGGTCCCTTCGATTTGAAGCTGGGGCACAGGGGTTCTTATTTGGTATCTTTTGGCGCGGTTGGTTTGAAATATAATAGCCTGGGTCTTTTGGGTGGAAATTGTTAAGCCTGCTCTTACTAGCCATTTCTCGACTCTTGTCAGGTCTTGTTGGAGTTTTTGATGTCCCACTAGTCCCATTTTATTACCTTTCCATTTGTTCGTGATTTTTCCTGTTTTCCTCACCCCAAATAAAAACAGTGGTACAGAAACTTGAAGAATCCATAAATCGTAAGCTACCAAACAAAGTACCTAACCCACCAATAAGCGTACCACCATGGAAACTACCCCAAATAGAAGTAGACCTGGACCTAACTAAGCTTCATAAAGAAATAGACGGGCCCAAAATGAGACTAGAGTTCGACGTAAATAGAACAACTACGTACAATAACTACACCATCATCTACACAGACGGATCCCACGACCCACGCACACACGCAACTGGACTAGGTATCCACGCTCCCAACAAATCGGACAGAGCCATCAAATTCCCGGACCACACGGCGGTCTTCACAGCCGAACTCACGGCAATCCTAGGAGCCATCAAAGTAATAAAAGCAGACCTAAAGGCAGCCAAACAAATTCTCATAGCCACTGATTCCCTATCAGCGATCCAGGCGATCAAAAACCTGGACTCCTCCCGAGAAGACCTAAATATCTTATTAGACTCAGAGTAGCGGAACTCACAGAATTAGGCCAAGAAATTAAGTTCATTTGGGTTCCCTCCCATGTAGTGATCCCAGGTAATGAGAAAACAGATAAAATAGCGAAGAAAGGCCTCGACCAAAAATCGACCTTCTTCAACCTACCCATGTCGGCAGCCGAAAGATCAAACGCCTTCCGGCCAGCCTTTCAAAACCTATGGGAAAAGAAATTCCATCACTCAAAAAGAGGTAGACGTAAAGGCCTCACGAGGGTCCTAAACAACGTACCCATCCTACTGTCAGGCAAAAGGAAAGACCAAACCCGACTAACAAGAATCAGATTAGGGGGCGAGAGATACGTGGTCCACCCCAACCCAGTCATATGTACATGCGGCCACACACTCACAACAGAACATGTACTCCTAGACTGCCCAACCATAAACCACGCCAGAGCTAGACTAGAAGACATATTAAACTCACCCCTTACAGTCTCATAGCCCCCACCCCAGACACTTGGCACACCATCACTAACCATACAATACAACTACTCAACAAACACCCCTCCCCCCCCCCCTCCCCCCCCCCCCGACTAAATCAACACTAGCTGAAAGTCCTTGTCCCTTCAATAATAGCATCTAGCATCTCTGCTGCGGGAAGCTGGGTGGCTGGGTGGTAACAGTGTTCGCCTCTTGAGGTCCCGGGTTCGAATCCAGCTTGAGTCAAAATTTGTTCAGACCCTTTTTCGTTACCCCGTCTTTGAAATCATTTTCGTGGTGGACAAAAGACTTTAAGCCCTAAACATTTTAATTTTTTTTTTTTGTTGTATGTGTTGCCATCACGCATTGTAATACAATGTGATACAATGTAATTGTAATACATTGAAAATCAAACTTCTCACAAAATGAACCTGTTGACCTGCTGACCAGGTCAACAAGTTTATTTTTGTGAAAAGCTAGATTGTCATTGTACTACAGTGAAAATCACGCTTTTCACGAAAATAGACTTACTGTCTTTTGCCTTCACCGGGAACTTTGTTTCAAACACGTGGGAAGACGTCAACGATCGTCAATGTTTCTACGCTGTAGAAGACGCTACGTCATTTTATTGTAATCTTCTGTGTTTTTATGAGGACGCTTGTACAATTATACAAGCGAAATTTCGCAGACTGCATTTTTACTTCTGTGTAGCATTTATTAAAATGTACAAAAAGGATTTCTGCTAAGCCACCTACCTGAAAATGGGAGTACTCAGACTAAGTGTCTTGCTAAATCTGGTTCAGTTTGGTGAGTAGCATTTTTGCATTTTAAAATATGTTACCACCATCGACTTCTGACTCAGTTGCATCGACGGGCATGAGATAAAAACACATCTGTATGACTGATATCACTCTACACATTAACCCATTCAGCCCTGACGCACTACGGCAGGAGATGGGTCGACCATGATAATTCAAGGGCAGTGCCAGAGCTAATCTGGCACTGCCCTTGAATTATCATGGTGGATCCATCTCCTGCAACTGGTGCATAGTCATGAGATGGCGCCTCCATAATTCGGGCTGAATGAGTTAACACCTTTGCATGTAGAGTGGCAGCATTCACACTCTTCCATGTTTTTAACTTATTCACTTCCTGTCACCCTTCAGTGTGCTCACCAAGAGACTACTTTCGTTTTCTTGCTTAACGTTTAAACCCATTCTCCCATTCACTCACCCGTCCATCCATCCGTTCATCTATCCATCCATCGATCCGTCCATCACATTCAGTCCATCCATCCAGCTCAATTCTGTCGATCTATCCACGTGTCGGGTTGGTCTGTTTGTCGGTCAATCAATCAATCAATCAATCAATCAATCAATCAATCAATCAATCAATCAATCAACCAAGCGACCAGTCAGTCAGGCATTCATTCATTCAGTCAGTCAGTTTTATAACAAACTAATCATCCATCCATCCATCCATCCATCCATCCATCCATCCATCTATCCATCCTTGCAGAAGAGAGTTAAGTCAATCAAGGTGCATCGCATCAATTGCTGCACGTGTCGTATATCGTTGCCAGCGGCAAAGCTATGCGACACTTTCGCAGCTATCGATGCGGGCCCCTTGGCTGAGTTAATCCGCTGAGAAAGTGAAGACAAGCAAGTGTGATATTGCCGTGCGATTTCAGTGCTTAAGTTCACTCAGCGGGTTCTCAGTGTTGGTTCTGCCTCCTTTTAACTCACTCTACCCCAGACACACCACAGCAAGATCTGGATCGACCATGATAGTTCAAGGGTGATGCCAGAATAGCTTGGCGCCTATGGGCGCCAAGCTATTCTGGCATCACCCTTTGACCTATTATGGTCGATCTGTGTCTTGCACTATAGTGCAGTCTTCAGAGGACAATGGCAAAATCTGGTGATTTCGGTGTTGGGGTAGAATGAGTTAAAACTTTCCTACCCATCTTGTCACAAGCCATGTGTGAGTAGGCACACTAAGCAGAGCTGTCTTTATCGTCCATTCGCCACCAAAAAAAAAAAGTTTCACATTTTACGACATTCAAGCGTCGTATTGACAAGCGTCGTATTGACAAGCGTCGTATTGAGCGTCGTATTGACAAGCGTCGTATTGACAAGCGTCGTATTGACAAGCGTCGTATTGACATGCGTCGTATTGACAAGCGTCGTATTGACAAGCGTCGTATTGACAAGCGTCGTATTGACATGCGTCGTATTGACAAGAGTCGTATTGACATGCGTCGTATTGACAAGCGTCGTATTGACAAGCGTCGTATTGACAAGCGTCGTATTGACAAGAGTCGTATTGACATGCGTCGTATTGACAAGCGTCGTATTGACAAGCGTCGTATTGAGATGCGTCGTATTGAGATGCGTCGTATTGACAAGCGTCGTATTGACAAGCGTCGTATTGACATGCGGCGCTTGAATGTCGTCAAATGAGAAACGTTTGTGGCGAATTCTTTTGTTTTGCATTTATCGCCACAATAGTTAGAGAAGGAGATATCATAAGCCATTAACCCCGTTATTGCCGAAAAAACAAGTGAACGCAGCCGGGCAGCAAGAGACATGGATCCTGTTGAGTCCCCGCAGTTGCCGGGGTTCATGCAGATCTATGCCAATTGCTGGCACGTATTTGTATCCGTGTTCCTTGAACGGCTAGAGATCTTTGGCGTTAAATGAAGAAATATTTGTGAAAAACAAACACGTCCACTGGCAGTGAAGGGGTTAATTAAAAAAAACAACACACACACAACTACAACAAAAAGAACACCTTACCATGAAACTGGAGAGAGAGAGAGAGAGAGAGAGAGAGAGAGAGAGAGAGAGAGAGAGAGAGAGAGAGAGAGAGAGAGAGAGAGAGAGAGAGAGAGAGAATGAATGTATGAATGAATGAATGAATGAATGAATGAATGAATGAATGAATGAATGAATGAATGATACTTTATTTCTCAAGGATGGAAACAGTAGGCGCACAGGCCTCTTTTCATGTTTGTCCTTGCTAAACTACAACATTAAAAGCAACATTAAAACAATATGTTAACAGCACAAAACAAGCGGCTACGCCCACAGGTCACTTGTGTTACATTCCGATACAAGTTCCAAAGTCGCTGAAGATTACACACACACACACAGCAAAATGACAGGGTCTTGGGGGGGGGGGGGGGGGCGTGCGATGTAAAGTGTGTTTATAGAAAGCGACTGCACGCTTATGAAACGGCAGCTACTCATGTGTTGGAATTTAGTGAGCAGGCAAAACACTACGTTAACGAGAGATATTATGTAAAAAATTAACAAGTGCAAAACGGAGGACCACAGGAAATCATTGACATGGCTCTTTTGGACATATTATCTACGTTTCTTTCAAGTTTGCTCAGAGATTATTTAAAAGCTTTCGTTCTAAACAATGGAAGATGTCTCGTTTGCTGTATATGTGGAAGAAGTGAGTTTCATAAATTGGCACCCGAGTACGACAGGCTGGATTTAAACAAGTCTATTCGGGGCCGTTCAATGACGAGACTGTTCTTCAAAGTGCTGTAAACCCTTTCGCTTTCAGTGAAAAGCTTAGCCAGGTAGAGAGGGGCTTTCCCGTTCAGTGCTTTGTGCATAAGTACGCACTTATTTAAAGTAAGGTGTTGATGTAAAGGAAGGAGCCCTGTTGTCTGAAGCTTTTCCTCCTTGGGAGGATCAGTTTAACTGCGTGATTGTATAGAGAATTAATTCGCTTAATGTTAGCCTTACTACAGCCGTCCCAAATAGTAGATGCGTAGTCAAGTGAGGTTTAATGTAGGAGTTGAAAAATAGCTTTCGTGTCTTAGTATCAATGATAGATTTTAATCTTGACAGTAAAAATAGCTTTTTTGATAATGTTTTCCATAGTTGTGTTAGATGGGGCAACCAGCACAGTTGGTCATCAACAATTACCCCGAGGAGGCGATATTCCTTGACTTGCTGAATGGGAAACTGAATCGAAAGAGAGGCTAAGTGAATGGGGGCGGAGCTGATGCATTTGGCGTGTTGTGATTAGCATGCTTTTCGTTTTGGATTGATTGACAAGCATTTGATTATTTTTGCACCACAGTGAGACCTCCTGAAGACTAAGCTGAAGATTGCTTGAAATTTCAGGTACAGTTTTCCCGCCAGCGTGAAGAGTTGAGAGAGAGAGAGAGAGAGAGAGAGAGAGAGAGAGAGAGAGAGAGAGAGAGAGAGAGAGAGAGAGAGAGAGAGAGAGAGAGAGAGAGAGAGAGAGAGGTTTCTGGTGTCAGAAACACAATCCGTGACCGATAGCGGTGAAGGGATTTAACTTTGTTGTCTGGTTATAGTCGCTTTAACCTTTTTCTTTTAGTCTGGTTAAAGTTACTTTAAGCTATTTAACTTTTTGTCTGACCGCGGCGCATTTTGTCGAGATGACTCCTTCAGGAATCATAGCGACAAAAAAAGCGCTACAGACTCATTATCACCGAAAATGTACAAGTACAAAAATCGCTTGTCTGTTGCTTGCCGCAGTCCCTATGTTGAGACATGATCTGACTGACACAGGGGCTTCCCGTGACAAGACCATTACACGTAGTGAGCCCAAAGAAAATGTACAAGTACAAAAATCGCTTGTCTGTTGCTTGCCGCAGTCCCTTGAGACATGATCTGACTGACACAGGGGCTTCCCGTGACAAGACCATTACACGTAGTGAGCCCAAAGAAAATGTACAAGTACAAAAATCGCTTGTCTGTTGCTTGCCGCAGTCCCTATGTTGAGACATGATCTGACTGACACAGGGGTTTCCCGTGACAAGACCATTACACGTAGTGAGCCAAAAATATTGTTCAGAAACATTCCTGTTTCGTTGCGGGACCTCCCTGAACGTTATGAAAATGCGTGAAAGTTGCTTTTCTTTTCTGTTTGGACATCGTGTTGAAAAGAACAGGGGAGACTGCCAGTGCTACTATTTAAGGAAGATTGCAAAGTAAAGTAGGTAAAAGCACTGTCAGGGGAGAGAATTTTGCAGTATCATACTGCACAATTCTCTCCTCTGACAGTGCCTTTACCTACTTTACTTTGTAATCTTCATGGACAAAGTGTTATTATGCACTGGTGTTTGGCTCAAGTGCGAAGCAAAAGTGAGTCTATGTTCTGGGCCACTGGTCGTCCCTCCGTCGTCCGTCCGCCGTCAAACTTGGCCCAAGGATACTTTGGGGCAAGACCTTTTTAACATACTGATATACCAATTTGAGTGACCTCTCTCAAAAGTCAAGGTCACAGGGGATCAGGAAGTAGGTAAAAAATAGCCATATTTTGACAAAACTTATGTTTTCTCAAATACTATTCACAACTTCAAAACCAAACTTGGGTCAAATATACCTGATGTAAAGACCTCTCTATGCCTACTAATTTGGTTGACCCCTCCCAAAAATCAAGAGTCACAAGGGATCAAGAAATATGAACAAAGTAGCCATTTTTGACAAAAAGTTTTGTTTTCGCAAATACTATTTACAATTTACATCCCAAACCTGGTACAGAGATACCTGATGATAAGACCCTTCTATGCATGCTAATTTGGACGACCCCTCTAATAGGTCAAAGGTGAAAAGAGATTAGCAAATGATGTGAAAATGTCTATTTATTGATAGAATTTTAGTTTTTAGCAGGACTTTTGCAAAACTCTTCAAGCAAATTTAGCAGAAGGCAGCTGACGATAAGACTTTTCCATGCATACTAATTTGGTTCACTACTCACCAAGGTCATTGTCATGGGAGGTTGACACAAATGAAAAATGTGTAAACTTTGAGAAAACATGGATTTCGCAGTTAAGAAAGTCAACCCTTTCCTTATGTTAGAACACTTGAACACTTGCTTATTTCAGTGACCTGCCGGAAAGGTCAAGGCCACAAAGGTCGCGTATCCGCCGCGTATCAGTAAGAGCACGTCTCGAATGATTTAAGGGCTTTGCCGTTTTTGTTAGTGATTTTACTACAAATATTTTTCTGTTTGAGTAGCTCACACAGTGGCGTGGGCAAACTACAGAATGAAAATTACTGACCATGTAATCCATACTCAAAGTCAAGAATTTTATTTACTGCTCTCTGTAAATTTTCGTACTTTACGTTATCAAATTCTTAAGGCCAAACAGACCTTATCAATTCACCATGAAGAAGTGTCATGTAATGCCATTTGTAAAGAAAAAAATGTTGCTAAAACATGCCATAATAAGTTGCAAAGCTAGAACATGCCATAATAAGTTGCAAAGCTAGAACATGCCATAATAAGTTGCAAAGCTAGAACATGCCATAATAAGTTGCAAAGCTAGAACATGCCATAATAAGTTGCAAAGCAAGAACATGCCATAATAAGTTGCAAAGCTAGAACATGCCATAATAAGTTGCAAAGCTAGAACATGCCATAATAAGTTGCAAAGCTAGAACATGTCATAATAAGTTGCAAAGCTAGAACATGCCATAATAAGTTGCAAAGCTAGAACATGTCATAATAAGTTGCAAAGCTAGAACATGCCATAATAAGTTGCAAAGCTAGAACATGTCATAATAAGTTGCAAAGCTAGAACATGCCATAATAAGTTGCAAAGCTAGAACATGCCATAATAAGTTGCAAAGCTAGAACATGCCATAATAAGTTGCAAAGCTAGAACATGCCATAATAAGTTGCAAAGCTAGAACATGCCATAATAAGTTGCAAAGCTAGAACATGCCATAATAAGTTGCAAAGCTAGAACATGCCATAATAAGTTGCAAAGCTAGAACATGCCATAATAAGTTGCAAAGCTAGAACATGCCATAATAAGTTGCAAAGCTAGAACATGTCATAATAAGTTGCAAAGCTAGAACATGCCATAATAAGTTGCAAAGCTAGAACATGCCATAATAAGTTGCAAAGCTAAAACATGCCATAATAAGTTGCAAAGCTAGAACATGCCATAATAAGTTGCAAAGCTAGAACATGCCATAATAAGTTGCAAACTTGATTATTTTGAGTGGTAAATGGTACGAATTTTCAAATCTTGTATTTCCATTCTGGCAAGAAGAAAGTAAACTACGTTACCGCAATATCTCCAAACAACGTGATCCATCGCGCTAAAAATAACAATCCTTGAAAGTGCCCAATGACGTCACATGACAACGGTAGTTGAGGCATTCTTCACCTACACGCGGCGTAAGGAAAGAACGTAACAGTAATTTACGTTAACACATTCTACTCCAACACCGAAATCCCCAAATTTTGCCGTTGTCCTCTGACGACTGAACTCTAGTGCAGGACACAGATCGACCATGATAGTTCAAGGGTGATGCCAGAATAGCTTGGCGCCCATAGGCGCCAAGCTATTCTGGCATCACCCTTGAACTATCATGGTCGATCCTTATCTTCCTGTGGTGTGTCTGGGGTAGAATGAGTTACGGTAATTTCGTAATCTACGTTACGTTCTGAAAACCCTATCGTACTGTTACATAGTATGATCGGCTTTTGGAGTTTAAACAGTGCATGAGGTTTGTTTTTGCGCATAAACTGGATTCATTTTCGGTTCTCTTAACTTGCTGCCGTTCCTTGGTGTCACAATTTATTTTCTATGGTCAGCCATTGGCTCTGCAGCAATTGCACCATGTTACAACATGAGGCCAAAACAATGCAAATGGTATTGTGCGTTAGCAATGTTTGTGAACCAATCATGTTTTCCCACAATATTTTCTTAGGGAAGCGAGTCTGGATACACCTTTTTGAGAGAAAGTGTTTACTTACACGAGTACCCTCTTAAATACATAAGAATGAACATTTTCCGCTACCCGGCCGTCTGTACCCGGCTCAGGAAAGAAGAGTTAAACCTGAAGTTTTCGACAGATTTTGTAACCCATATAGAACCTCTTTGAAATAAATCAAACTTTCCTTTTACACACATCTGCATAAAAGACACAGATGTTATGTGAAATACGTCATGTTATGAGATGTACTTCATTCATCGTAATACGTAATAGGAGGGGAGCAGAACGGGTAATTTTCAGCTATTTCCCGTAGTCTACCTTACGTATCTTACGTAATCCGTGTTACCGTTCTCTTTGATCTGATTGTTGTCAATCCTTTCATCAATTCTGTAAATTGCTGGCATTTTCGTTTAGCAGAATGGCTAAGAACACACCACAAAAAAAAAAAAAATGTTTTGATTGATTTGCCATATGAAAGATTACTAACATAAAGCTTTTCTAAAAAAACACAAGAAATCGGATGGGCCTTTTTCAAAGTACCTGTAAATAATTTGCCTAACATGCGATGCATCAAAATATTGTAATGTTTCTCAGGCGATCAAGTTTCCTTTCGTAAGAAACTCAAATTTCTGGAATAAATCTTTCCATTTCTCTGTCTCAGCCTGTCAAAGACTACACGGGCCCATCACGGAAATTGCAATACTCAATTTTACCAGGTATCTGCAATGACGGCTCACAGAAAGAATACTGTCGAATGCTGAGACTTTCTGTTCAAAATCTGAACGAGAAATACTGTACGTTTAAGAAATTGAAGTTTCACTTCATTACACAAAGTTTCATTTATATTTTTTTCAGTTTTCAAGTTTCGAGTTCTACATTGTCAGTGATAATGAGTGTAGGGACAGACAAAGGGTTCATGGGCGCGTGCTTGTCATTTGTTTCAGTATTTGTACGGAACCACCATGGCTACAAAGGCCGTACGAAGCTAGACTGCGGACCGGAAGAGCCATGGGTCAATGGTTCTGAAGTCACCCTCACTTGCCGAGTACCTGTGGATGCCTTTACAAAATACTGCCTTTACAATAACCAATCGGGGAGTGACATTTTAGCATTTCGCCTTGATACTTTGGACCAGTGCGTAGTGGCGAACATTACCACTTGCTCGGAGGCTCGCACGGAGCCGTGCGGCTGTACTGAAGAAAACGGGACGGATTATGTCGTGCGGTACACGTTTCCGGCCCAAAAAGGATGCAGTGGAAACTGGGACTGTTTCATCTATTGCTTTGATGTATCGTATCCGATGATCGTTGCAACCGCTTGTAACAGAACAGTAGTTGCTGGTAAATTCTGCCCCAGAGATCAGGAAATGACAAATGTTTGTTTTTGGATAGAATTTCAGTTTTTATCAGGATTTTTTGCAAAACGATTAACCCATTCAGCCCTGGCGCACTACAGCAGGAGATGGGTCGACCATGATAATTCAGTACAAGGGTAGTGCCAGATTAGCTTGGCGCCTGCCCTTGAATTATCATGATCGATCCATCTCCTGCAACTGGTGCATAGTCATTAGATGACGCCTCCAACATTTCGGAAATACGGCTGTCGGGCTGAATGAGTTAAACCAAATTTAGTAGAAAGGTAGCTGATGATGATACGTTTCTATGCATACGAATCTGGTTCACTAATCACAACAGTCAAGGGTTGACAGACGTGAAAAAATGCATAAAATTGGAGAAAACATGAATTGTACAGGTACAAACGCAAACCCTTTCTGCATGTTAGAATACTTGAACACTTGTTTATTTCAATGATAGAAAGGTCAAGATCACAAAGATTAGATTAATTATGTTGATAGGCCGTGCACGTGAGCCTTAGGGGCATTGTCATTCTTATGTTAGAAGTATGAAACAGCTGAAAAATTACCTTTCCTGATCATTTCATACGCAAAATTGCAATATTACAACAAATGACTTTCATCTCTCGAAATGACGTAACAATGAGGTGTTTGTGTCTTCCATGCAAATCTACTCGAGCTAGAAATCTTTGTTTCATTTTGTCTGACTTCAGAGAGAAACCATGTAAGTTACAAACACTGTCAAAAACCACTAATTGTGTTGATCTTAGTAGAGCAAGCACAAACGGCAGGCTAGACAACATTTTTGTGAATTTAGTATGGTATACGTAAGCAATTTTTCTCAGAGAGCTGTATCAAAACTTTCTTCCAAAGAAATAATCGCAGAAAAAAACAACAACATGGGATGAACCATAACCCACGGAGTCCCTTCTATATGAGAGCTATCCTCGCTGTCAATGGTCTTCTACCATTTGTCTTTGGATCTGATTCTGATGTTGAATTATCTCCTATTGAAAAAGTCTCGCAGATCTGCCAATGCGTCGGTGAGTTCTATAAGGGGCGCAGGACATTGATTTGTCAAACGTCATTTGTCATGACTTAAGTTTAAGTTTTTACGTAATTTTATATTTTACGTGATATGCGTTTCGCTTTAGCATCATAGGCTTGAGAAAATTGTAACAAAACTAGAACTTCACGGTACAATTTCAGTCTTGCTATAATTTGTGTGCAAGCAGGTTGAATTGACCTAGATACTTGATATTCTAAGTACACGGGTCACCTGCATGCACTTCTGAAAGCGCGTCGATGTGTGTGACACAGTATGCGTATTAGTGCGTGCGCGCGCGCGCGCGCTCCAGACATCTCCAAGAGGTATAGATTCTCATGAGCCTGGAGAGCGCATGAGGATCTATTTCTCCTGGCGATGCGCGCATGTTTGTGTGTGTGTGAGAGAGAGAAAGAGCTGCGCGCCCGAAACAGAATGACGTCATATTTAGTGTATTATGTCAGTGTCTGCGTGATGACGGAGTTGCCTCGTTTATGTCACCGCCACTGTCTGACTTTCTCTAGAAGTATTGTTTTTTATTTTTAGTGTTTTAATTCTTTTCTGAAAAGAATTAAATTTTACTAAAGAAGTTGAAAGGGTACAAAGCTGGCTAACAAACTCAGCCAATGTCTTTCTCCAAACTAGCTATATGCAAAAGTTCAAGTAAATATGACAAAAATTACGGACTCTAATCTGGGTCAACCGACTTCCTATAAACGGTTGTTTATGTCTTCAATGAGACAATCAATTACAATATGCTCAGAGGCTCTCTTAGCCACTCACTTAAGAAAGTATTTCGCCAAGTTTCAAGCTTGTGTGTACAGAAATATCGGTGATTCTCTTGTTTACATAAATACGCATGCATACATACATACATACATACATACATACATACATACATACATATACATACATATACATACATACATATACATACATATACATACATATACATACATACATATACATACATACATATACATACATACACATACATACATACACATACATACATACACATACATACATATACATACATACACATACATACACATACATACATATACATACATACATATACATACATACACATACATATACATACATACACATACATACATACATACACATACATACATACACATACATACATACACATACATACATACACATACATACATACACACATACACACATACATACACACATACATACACACACACATACACACACACATACACACACACACACACACATACACACACACATACACACACACACATACGCACACACACATACGCACACACACATACGCACACACACATACGCACACACACATACGCACACACACATACGCACACACACATACGCACACACACATACGCACACACACATACGCACACACACATACGCACACACACATACGCACACACACATACGCACACACACATACGCACACACACATACGCACACACACACGCACACACACACGCACACACGCACACACGCACACACGCACACACGCACACACGCACACACGCACACACATACACACATACATACATACATACATACGCACATACATACATACATACGCACATACATACATACATACGCACATACATACATACATACATACGCACATACATACATACATACGCACATACATACATACGCACATACATACATACGCACATACGGCGCGTCGCGCCAAATGTACGTTAAGCAGCGAGGTTAGCGTAACTAGACATGACATAATTGTATCTTGTTACTTCAATTGTTAGTGGTTTAGCCTGCCCGCCTTTGACATCATGGATATGCTATTAAATTCGCCCCACCGCGACCCGTCCAAAAATGTCCCTTCTATAAATAGAAGGGACTTAAAAAATCTGCTTCAAAAGCATTGGAGATTGTACTTTATTTTTCGGCTCTTCAAAAGCATTGGAGACTGTACTTTATTTTTCGGCTTTCGATATAACATATTTCAAACCTGGTTGTTGATTGGTTGATAGTTTGATTGATTGATTGATTGATCGGCAATTGATCGATCGATCGATCGATCGGTCGGTCGGTCGGTAGGTTGACTGACTGACTGACTGACTGACTGACTCACTGACTCGTTTATTTCTTTCATTCATTCGTTCATTTCTGTCAAACAGATCCCTGTGGTACCAACCCCTGCGAACATGGCGGTGTTTGCTCCCGTCTCTCCGGCTCGGGGAACAAGTTCAGATGCTACTGTCCGCAGAACTATACGGACTACACATGCAGCAGGATACGTAGGTCCTTGTCTTAAACCGTCTTTCTAAGCGCGTTTCCTTCTCTGTTGGGCTCTTCTCTTTAAGAGGTTGACGCTATATCTAATATCCGTTGTTGTTGTTGTCGGGGGTTCTTTCTCCGGGTACCCGGGTACTCCGGTTCTTCCACCCCCGCACCCCCCCCCCCCCCCCCACACACACACACTCTTTGGTACCGGTTTCAGGCCACTTTACAAATTTCAAATACAACCGATCAAAAATCTCTGTAACTTCAGTAGCTGAACTGGCCCTTCGTCTGTCTTGTACTATGTTTGTCTTAAATGGCGTAAATCCGTGTCTGTTACGTGAGTGTGCGTGTTGGGTTTCAGTTCGCCTCGCTTTGAGTCGATTCGCCCCAAAATTGAGAAAAAGCGCCTATATAATAACGGTATTATTATTATTATTATTATTATTATTTATTATTATTATTATTATTAGTAGTAGTAGTAGTAATAGTAGTAGTAGTAGTAGTAGTAGTCATTTCTGGCCGTTTCCGCCTGTGTGCTCCGACGTCGAATGGCGTATACTTTCTTCTTTTCTGTATTAATGCACAATATGTATTTTGTTATTTATTTATTATTACTCACTAGGTGTGTACATGCATTTTTTTTCTATTTATTTATCTGTGAACTATTACTTGTGCATAGTATTTATTTAGTGTTACATGATTTTTGTGATCCTGTTTTTCCTCTCTTGCAGTGACGTCAGTGTAGCCCCCCAGAATTTTGCCACTGCTTTGGGAGTAATAGCAGGAGTTATCGTCCTTGTCGTGGCTTCGGTAGGTGTCGCGGATTTCATTAAACAAGGATGTAAGTGTCTGAATCTGTTTACTATTACAGTAATTAGAAAAGACAGTTTAGTTCATTTTTCAGTGTCAGTTTCCTAGTTAATTCAGTTACTTGTAAATACAATGAAAATGTCGTGGGTTTTTTGTTTTTTTTTTTAAAAAAAAATTTATTTACCGAATGAACTTTTCTCTCTGGACAAAATAGGGATACCAATATTTTTTCATGGGAGACAACTTCATTCGTGCCAAATGTTTTTAAACTCTTAAAAATGTAAGACCACCCAGCTGCAAGAAGTACAGGTTAATGATGATATGTGCCTCTTGCTAAAAACAAATTTGCATATAGTTATTGACGGTTGCGGATCTGTGGCTTTAAATGGTCGACTTAACTGAAATTGTCTTCTCCTGCTGCCGCGCGGTGTCGCTGCGCAATTTAGCGGAAAAGTCATTGTTCTCGGTGTCGAATGTGATATCGCATTGTGTGCATAGGGGCCTCCTGTTTTTTTTGGAAGTAGGGGTGGAGGGGGGGGGGCAATGGGGGTGGGGGGGGGGGTGGGATGGGGGTGGGGGGATTGAAGGGGGGGGGGGGAGGGCTGTAGATCCGAGGCCCCGAATTTGGCGTTTAGAATCTTTGACGCATAAATTTACGCGATGATTTGGTGGTGACGCATAAGATGTTATGGATCCTCACGCTCTCGGAACACCTATGTTCACTGTAGATATCATGGTACACAATGCAAGTTGAGTGGATCCGTTCATGGGTTGAATGGTTTTCAGTCTAAAGTTTTGGACGCGTGATGCGTTTATCTATGTCGCAGATTTGTCTTGGTAAAATTACTTAGCTGATGGTGCAAAATTACGTAGTATTTTTCTTTTTTTCCCCATAAGCAGCCTTCTCAAGGAGTACAGTGTTTTCATAAGTACTGCAAGAATGAGGCGTCAAAAAATTATAAACTAGAAGAATATGACGTTCTCTTGCTGTCGAGTGACGTAAATGTTTTCATGTTACCATCACTATATACAAATGACGTGTAATCTGTTTATCTCAAATTCTTCAATCAAGTGTAGAAAAAATGGCGGCAGGCCTGAAATCTCAGTTTCTTATAGCAATAGCTAACATTGGCTTGTGCATTAACTAGAACTGTCTACATTAGTTTATGTTGGCATAGGAGGTAGGATAACTTTCCTGTTTCCTTCCTTTCTTTTTTCAATATTTCTGTCGTTTAGCGCCGCGCCACGACTCCTACACGTTTTAACATAGCAGGAACTTCAAGCGCTGTTTCGTAGTGTGCGCTTGGCATACGAGCTACGGCTTCGGTGATCTCGCCATATCACAGGCTCCTAAACTCGGTTGTAGATAACATAAAAACAATAGAACCTTTCAAGACCACTTTTTTCAGTTCCCCCACACGGCACCACATTTCATAGTCTTACCTCGCGGCGCTTTATGGGATCCAGAGTACGGCCCCTCTAGGTGGCAAAATAACCACGGCCGGCTTACTCTACACTAGACATCGCGCCCCTCACGGCAAAAGTGATGAAAACATCTGAAAGTGAAACAGACAAACCTTTACGGTTCATCTTCAGTCCCTGCTGTAGTCTCGGATATCCAACGTTTACATTGTTTGCAAAATCAGCGATTAGCGGCGCAGACCGGCGCAGCCGACAAACAGGCTAAAGCGAAAATGTCGTCTGGTGCGGCTTTGTTTTCTTGATTGTGGCTGGATTCATGTTCTATAAAACATAGAAGTGAAGTGTTCGTATACTATCATTTCTTGACAGACCGAGCGACTCTCATTCTGAAACTGTTTGATTTATAGTTACCGAAGCTCTCGGTAACTATGAATCAACCAGTTTGAGAATGGGGGACGCTCGGCTCGCTCTCGGTAACTATGAATCAAACAATATGAGAATGAGAGACGCTCGGTCTGTCTAGAAATGATAGTATACGAACATTCTACTTTTACACTCGTGACACGCTACGCGCAGCAACCCACACTAAATATACCTACTGCGCGATGTGCTAGAGGAAAACAAAAGCCAGAAACAGACCACGACAACTATACCTGCGCCATGCAGAATTCCGCGAGGACCCAAGATAATATGCACGGACAGGGATCAGCCAAAACACACTGAGAATGCTGAGTTTAGCCCCCAGTTTGCGCAAAAGGTCATCGGGGCGACGTCGGACACCGGTGCTGCCTCGCACGGGGAACTGCCACCGCGCGGCAGGAGCAGTGAGTCAAGTCGCTCATTATTTTTACAAAGACTTCAAACACACATTCTGCGTTGGCCGGTGTTGCGTCTTTGTCAATAGCAAAGCCAGTGAGCACAAGTGTGGAGCTGATCAAAGATTATAACAATTGAGTGTTAGTAAGTTAATTTGGTTTAACGCCGAGCAGGCGATTAAGGCCATCTCACGGCAGAGAAATCGAGCGGCGTCAGCAAGAGGCATAGATCCTCATGAGCCCCCCGCAACTGCGGGGGGCTCATGAGGATCTATGCCTCTTGCAGCTAGTGCATGTCCATTTATTTCCCCTCCGCGGTGAAAGAGGCCACTCCGATCCCCCCTCATCTTGTTTTGTCTGATTGGTATCGTCGTGAGATGATCGGAGAGTCGCCTGTTGGGCCCCAACCTCGGCATCGACCCAACCTCGGCCAGAATGACAAATAATGCTTAAAAAATAGTAAGATGCATTAACTTTTCAGCTTGAATTACTCAGAAGTTCTCAGAATGGGTATAACAACGCTTATATCATCAGTGATTAACCATCCCATTGGCCTACAGTTTCACAACATTGGTGTGACATATAGCGCTATCAAAAAGTAAGGGACGTCATAATGTCGGCTTGAATTATCAAAATCTCAGAAAACACCTTACATCTGCAAACTGCAGTCACCTTTTTGGACTGATTAATGTTTAAACGTTTTGGGACATTTTAATAATTCAAGCTAAAAGTAATACATCCTCTACTTTTTGTTAGCACTATATGTCACACCAATGTTGTGAAAGTGTAGGCCAATGGGATGGTTAATCACTGATATAACCCTGATTATATATATATTCAGAGGATTTTTTTGTAATCCAAGCTGAAAAGTTAATATACCTTACTTTTTGTGAGCAGTATATGTCACATTGGCCGAGGTTGGGTCGACTCCGAGGTTGGGACCCCACCCGGGTCTGCCCTGGGGGACTTGGGTGGGGTTAGGTACTTTTTAGTTCCCAGGGTCACCCTGGTCAGCCCCACAGGGTGGGTTTCCTTTCTATTCTGGGGCATGTGTTTCTGTCTACCCTTGGTCCATTCACCTGTATTTGTCTTTTTAAAACTCTCCCAACTGTCTGCACTGCCTGTAGCTCTTGATATTGGATGTGTGTTGCTAAATGGTCTTAGCTTTATTTAGGCCCCATGTTGTAGGTTTATTTAATGTATTTGACCGGCTGGCGACATACATTCAATTTTCTGTTCAGTTTTCTTTTTTTCACAAGCAGTGCAGGCACGTCCTGAGAAAGCCTTGTTGCTGTCGGGACGTTAAGCAATGTACAATCAATCAATCAATCAATCCGAGGTTGGGACCCAACAGTCGCCGGGTCACGTTAAACCGACCTACTCCAGGCAGTAAAGGGTTGACAGTTTGCAATATGTACGTCATAAATGCTCTTACAATAATGCTGGACGAAAAGGATAAATTAAATGACGAAGCTTAACTCTTTGACTCCTGAGTAACTTTTCTAAATATTGTACTCTGCAAATAACTAATTCAGCCCGACGGCCTTATTTCCCAAATTTTGGAGGCGTCATTTAACGAGTATGCACCAGTTGCGGGAGATGGATCGACCATGATAATTCAAGGGCAGTGCCAGATTAGCTTGGTCCCCCATAACCCGCCCGTCAGGGCCGTCCATTATTGCTTCGGTGCCGTGGACGTTAAACCCCGAACTAACCAGCACTGAAGGCCAGCCTTCGTTGGGCGGTTCTCGCCGCTCAAAGTGAGCTACGAGAAATTGTCTCGCGGCGGCTGCAGCCATCAGCCGTAGGCAAAGAGTTAAATGTTGTAAAATGAAAGATTTCTCTGCCACGTCTCTTCTCCTTTGAACGCTGGGAGAGTGCCTGCCGTCACGCTAAAAAAAAAAAAAAAGGCAGTAGCCGGAAAACCTGCGGCACTTGTGCATATTATTGTACTCTCATAGATTGTGAAGAGAAGGGTTAGAAAAATCTTAGTTAATAATAATAATAATACCGTTATTATATAGGCGCTTTTTCTCAATTTTGGGGAAATCGACTCAAAGCGCCGCGCCTGAAGCCCAACACACACACTCACGAAACAGACACGGATTTACGCCATTTAAGACAAACACAGTACAAGACAAACGAAGGGCCAGTCAGCTACTGAAGTTACAGAGATTTTTGATCGCTTGTATTTGAAATTTGTAAAGTGGCCTGAGACCGGTACCAAAGTGGGGGGGGGGGGGGGGGTGGAAGAACCGGAGTACCCGGAGAAAGAACCCCCGAGTTGAGGCAAGACAACACTGAGAGCCCGTTTGTATCAGCGAAGTTTTGCACCAAAGCCTGCCACTGAGCAGATCTCTTAAACCCTTTTAGTCCCAAGGTCCCATTTCTCAAATTAACTCATTCTACCCCAACACCGAAATCCCCACATGTTGCTGTTGTCCTCTGAAGACTGCATTGCAGTGCAGGACACAGATCGACCATGATAGTTGAAGGGTGATGCCAGGATAGCTTGGCGCCCATAAGCGCCAAGCTATTCTGGCATCACCC
Organism: Semisulcospira habei; assembly: GCA_036245525.1. Lineage (NCBI taxonomy): Eukaryota > Metazoa > Mollusca > Gastropoda > Semisulcospiridae > Semisulcospira > Semisulcospira habei. The sequence continues at coordinate 54,141,074 of BTPG01000002.1, read as the reverse complement.
TTGAACTATCATGGTCGATCCTTATCTTGCTGTGGTGTGTCTGGGGTAGAATGAGTTAAGGGAGGTGTTGCCTAAGACGATGTACCAGTTGTAGGAGATGGATTGATCCTGATAATTCAAGGGAAGTGCCAGATGAGCAGATGAGCTTGGCGCCTACAGGCGCCAAGCTCACCTGGCACTACCCTTGAATTATCACGATTAATCCATCGCCTGATGCTGGGTCTCGGGGCTAAAAGGGTTAACCCTTTGGGTGTCGGTAGCGGTTTGCAGGAATCATCGCGACTGAAAACGCCACCGACACCGAGAGGGTTAAACCGTAAAAGCAAACTAACTCTGGTTGTTTTTTAAAACATATATTTCAGCGTATAGATTGCTTACTTTTCCACGCCCGGGCGGCACAGGACAACGGAGTGCAATGGGGTTGATGGGCGCGTCTTCGTCTTTGCCTATCCCAACCATCGAGGTGACAGAGTGCTCAACAGGAGACATTCATTTTGTCTCGATGCACGATGCTGAAGAAAGCATTGACTCGTCCGGCGAACTTTCAGAAGGTTAAAACTCTGCTGTTTTTTTTTTAACCTATTCAAGGCCGAGAAAATTTAAAAGCCGTCCAGCTGCAAGAGGTATAGATCCTCATGAGCCCCCGCGGTTGACAGGAAATTATGCATGGCTTTGCCGTGTATTTACCAACTCGGCGACTGTGCAACTTGAACAGAGTCTACTGTGCGACCGGCTGAAATTGTTGTTTCTCATTTGGATGCTTATTGGTGTAATTGCGGACCTTTAACTCACTGGAGACGTGACGCTTGTGGATACGCGGCTTTATGACTGCGTGTCCGCAAGCGTCACGTCTCCAGTGAGTTAAAGATGTACTGCACAGTCAACTCTGCAAGTTGCGCACACACCAGTGCGCCGGCACATTTCACTGGCACCTAATTAAGTGAAAACTGGTTCACTGCGGCGAAAATAGCACAATTCAAAGACCGAAAACTGTCTCTTCAGAACAACCTAAGGCAAGTTATACTCAGAAAATGATAAATGCGTGTGAACGCATACACTATAGAGATATCTGGGATAAAATCCCCATCTTGTTGGCTCACGTGCGATAACAAAAGCGAGTCTATGTAATGGGCCATCCGTCGTCTGTCCGGCGTCTGTCGTCCGTGGTATACTTTAACGTTGGCATTTTCTCGGAGACCATTCAAGCCTCAGACTTTAAACTTGGCCCAAGGGTAAAATCTGTCTACAAATACCAATTTCAGTGATCTCTCTCTATGGCCAAGGTCACGGGGGGGGGCCAGAAAGGTGTAAAAAAAAATGGCCATATTTTGACACAAATTGGTTCTTCTCAAATACTATTTTCACCTTCAAATCCAAACTTGGTACAGAGATGCCCGATGGTAGCACCTTTCTATGCACACTAATTTGGATCCTAACCCCCCCCCCCCCCCCCCCCACCCCCCGGAAGTTCAAGGGTGACAGGAGGTCAGCAAATGTGTGAAAATGCCAGTTTTTGATAGAATTGTAGTTTTTATCAAATTTTTGACCACGTTTTCTGTCAGATTTGGCACAAAGGTAGCTGATGATAAGACATTTCTGTGCATATTAATTTACTGGTCCCCTCGAGTCATGGGTCAGGGGGTCAGGGGTGGGTGGGGGGGATCGGTTCCAGAAAGGGGTCCAAAAGAGCCATATTTTGACAAAAGCTGTCAAGTGTCAAGGGTCACAGGAGGTCGGCAAAGTGTGTGAAAAATGCCAGTTTTGGGTAGAATTGTAGTTTTTTTTTAATCAACGTTTTGCAAACTTTCCCATCAATTTTGGCAGAAACACTCTCTATGCATACTACTTTAGTTGAACCCTCACGGAGGCCAAGGATCACGGAGGGTCGACACATTTGTGAAAAATGCACACATTTAGAGAAAACTCGGATTTAGCTGGTACAAAAGCCAACCCTTTAAGTACGTTTAGACACTGGAACACTTTGATTGACCTGTTGGAAAGTTCACAAAAGTCGCACTTATTATGTGGATTGGTCATGCACGTGAGCCATAAGGGCTTTGTCTTTCTTGCTTTTTATTCAGCAGGGGGCGAAATCGGCCAGGAAATACGTACGGCAAACTACACAGACATCCAAGTCGCGTACGACCCAGGACAACATAGCCCGAGGGATGAAAGGCGCATTGGTGCTCGTAAGGCTGTTTCATCTATGACGCTAACCGCGGGTATCGACTGACTGAGTGTCTGATGTTGAAAACAGCTGGTCCTTCTCTTAACCCTTAATACCCCGGGACCCTGCAGCAGGAGATGGATTGATCATGATAATCAAGGGTAGTGCCAGATGAGCTTGGCGCCTTCAGGAGAATCCAGTCTTTACATCAAGTAACCTGACAATGACTCCACTCCGTTCTAGAAATACGATATCAGAAACGGTTAATAAAAAATGGATTGACTCGCTAACGGCTGCGCAAAATAATTAAGAGCGATTACGCGTGTGCTTTTGCTGCGTGTTCAACTGCTGTTAACTCATTCGACACACCGCAGCAAGATATAATAATAATAATACATGGTTCTTGTATAGCGCCGTTCTCCAGGAAAACACTGGACTCACTGCACATGCACAACAGCACACCCTTTCTCTCTCAGACACACACACACAATTATACACTACTTTAAACCACCCCATCCCTTCCCCACACCTTACATTCACTTCCTCTGGGATCAGAATAGGTGGTAGTCAGTCAACAGTTAGCTAAATATGAGCTAAGTGTTAAATGCCCGACAAAAAAGAAAAGTCTTTTAGTGAGCCTTGAACTGTGACAATGTGGGCAGATTCCACATTTCCGTTGGCAGCGAGTTCCACACACTTGGGGCGAAAAAGGTGAAAGAACACTCCCCGACAGTTTTCATGTTGAGCTTCGGGATTTTTAACAGCTTTTCACTGGAGGAACGGAGGGTGCGTGATGGCTGATAGGCAGACAGCTTGGCAGAGAGGTACGGCGGGAGAGATCCGTCAAAATGCCGATAGGCGAAAATTGCAATTTTGTACTGGCAACGGAATTTGACGGGCAGCCAGTGCAGCTGCTTCAGTAGAGGTGTAACGTGGTCTCTCTTTCGTTTCTTCAAGATGAGACGCGCCGCACTGTTTTGAATCATCTGCAAGCGTGAAATCTGATCTGCCGGTAAACCTGCCAGTACAGAATTGCAATAATCGAGCCTGGAAGTAATGAATGCATTTACAAGTCTTGACGCCGTCTGTGAGATACGGTCTGAGAGAAAAAATTCTGCGCAGCTCAAGGAAACCAGCTCGGCAGACGCTACTGATATGATCATGCATGGAGAGCGTCGAGTCAATCTTCACACCCAGATATTTGACACATTTCTGGAAGGGAACGCTGCAGCCACAAATGTTTGCGAACTCGCCGTCAATCAGACTAAGGCGAGACTGAGAGACGGCAGGCATGACTTCGGTTTTGTCAGTGTTAAGCTTAAGTTTGTTGCTAGTCATCCAGGACAGGACGTCGTCTATACAACACTGTACGCTCATCTTAGCGGAGCTGAAATGTCTAGGCGCGCTACTTCTTGACAATTCAGTATCGTCAGCATACTTGTGAAAATCACACTCATGGGCGGCAATTACATCGGATAGAGGTTGTGAATATAGAGTGAACAAAACAGGCCCTAATACGGAGCCCTGAGGGACTCCACACAACAAACGACTAGAAGCAGATAGCTGGCCATTAGCAATAACAGCCTGAGAACGATCCCTAACGTATGAGGTGAACCAGGCCAGGGCGGTACCACGATGCCAAAGGTCACCTCTAACCTCTTCAGCAAAACAGAATGATCGAGCGTGTCGAATGCTGCGCTGAGGTCCAACAGAGCAATGAGAGAGACAAGTCTCTCGTCTGCCTTCACTAGCAGACCATCCAGGACGCTCAGCACAGCAGTCTCCATGCTGTGATCCTTTCTGTATGCCGACTGGTGCATTTCTAAAAGACCGTTTCCAGACAAATGGCTTTGTAGCTGTTTCAAAACAACCTTCTCCAAAATCTTTGAAATAAACGGAAGGTTAGAGACAGGTCTAAAATGCTTCAAGTCGTTTGGGTCCAGTCCAGGCTTTTTAAAGAGTGGTGTCACAACGGCATGTCTAAACTGAGTAGGCACAGCACCTGTAGAGAGAGAGGCATTAACTATGGTGGTAATCAGTGGGAGGAGATCATCAATACACTGTTTTATGAGGGACGTGGGCAAGGGATCAAGCACACAGCTCTTTGTTGGTGATTTCATAATGAGTTCATGGATCTCCTGCTCAGTCACTGGCTCGAAACGATGATAGTTCAAGGGTGGTGGCAGAATAGCTTGGCTATTCTGCCACCACCCGTGAACTGTCATGGTCCATCTGTCTCCAGAATTATAATGCAGTCCTCGGACACAATGAGTTGAAGTACGTTAGCTGTGTCGACAAGGCATAATGAACACAAATGGTGCTGAAATGTGTCTGCAGAGTTACGCGTTATGGTACTTTAACCATATATTGCACAAATCAACTCGGCAAGTGACACAGTTGTGGCAGTCCCCCGGTGACTCAATAAAAGCTGACACACCAGTGCCCACTCTTCAGAGTCCGAAATAGCTCAGGTGGTTAAGCGTCGGAGCAAGAGAGCGAAGGGAATCGCCCGGTCGTGGTTTCGAATCCCAGTCACGGCCCCGGTAGCTGGACTCGCAATCCAGGGGAAAAAGCCGGGCTTTTCCATAGCATGTCCGCTGAAAGGTCCTGGCTGAAATCAAAGTGGCACAGTTACAGTGCGCCTGAATTAATCAGTGTTCAGGTCGTACTCCAGAGGCAATAGATTTCCCTGTCCCCCATGATAACCCACCCGTCAGGGCCCGTCCAGGATCCACTTCGGTGCCGTGGACGTTAAACCCCCCAACCCCAACCAACCAACCAACCAACCAACCACAACCAACCAAAAATCCAACCAGCCCACCCTTGATTTCACTACCAGCGGAGCAGATGAACGGATCACTGCCACACACTGCTTGCTTGCAGTACACGTAGCCGAATTCTGCAAATACAAAGCCACCCGTCCACATGTGCAGCTGGCAGTGAAATGAAGCGTGATCGATGGTTGGTTAGTTCGGGGGTTTCACGTCCACGGCACCGAAGTGGATAATGGACGGCCCCTGACGGAGCGGGTTATGGGGGACAGGGAAATCTATTGCCTATGGAGTACGACCTGAACACTGATCAACTCAAGCGCACTCCAACTGTGCCACTTTGATTTACCAGGACCTTTCAAGGGACATGCTATTGAACAAGCCCGTCTTTTTCCCCCCTGGATAAGAAGCGTGAGAACTGGTGCGCCGGGTTTTATTGGGTCAAAACCGTGTCACTTGCGGAGTTTATTGTGCAACAATATACGGTTAAAGCTGAGGTGCAATGAGAAAAACCCGCCCAGCGCGTGTTTTAAAAAGACTACAGGACCCAGCTTGGGCCCTGCCCCTAAGTGGGTCAAATCGGTTCGTAACACAGTTGACGGAGTTGGCAACTGCGTATCCCGAGCTTGCAAAACTCTCGGAAAACGACAGACCACTTCCTGTTGCACGGAAATCATCGCGATTAGCAGATCGGACAACAGCAGACGATTCTTTGACACTTTGAAACTGACTGACAGCCACGGATTTTACGCGCTGGGGACTATGATGGCAGAATGCACGGCTGTACATGCTGTAAGTATGACTCCTGACACTTTGTAGTTGTGAACGAATTTTTTCAACACGTACCTCCAGTCCAATATAGGCTAATATAAATAAACAAGCATTGTGATGTACAACCAATACAGTAAATTGAGAGAGAGAGAGAGAGAGAGAGAGAGAGAGAGAGAGAGAGAGAGAGAGAGAGAGAGAGAGAGAGAGAGAGAGAGAGAGAGAGAGAGAGAGAGAGATATTATAACAACAAACACAAAACGACAAATAACCCCTCCTTCCTCACCCTTCCGATATCAAATAAAGCTTCAGGCTGTACTGTGTAACTTACGGATAGCTCGGCCTGGTCCATATCCAGTGTGCGTCCAGGCAAGACACAAATGGCCTGCTCTGTCCGTCGGGTGGTCGAGTGTCGTCTGCTACTGTTGATGTCAGTAAAAATATCGCTGGTTTAGATCAGTGATCGCGGTGCGCACTCGCTGCAAACAGGAAGTGGCCTGTCTTTTTCACGGGAGTTTTGCCAGCACGACAAACGCAGTTGAAAACTCAGTCAACTGGGTTGCAAACCCCGGTTTGCCGAAGTTAGCCGAACGTTCACGAAGACAGGGCCCTCGCTGGGTCCTGCAAAGTTTTTTTTTAAAACACGTGCGGGGCGGAGTTTTGTGACTGTTTCTCAGCTTTAAAGGTCCTGGTTCAGCAATTAGTGTGTAGAGGACATCGGAAAAAAAAATGTCAAAGTCCCTACCTGACACAGAAAGTCAGCAGTGCAACCCTGACAGGGCCCCGTCAGATGGGGTCCCCGAACACGCACGTTACTATAGCTGCTGTAGAGTGTCAGACGTCCCTGACGGCTGTCACAGTTCACGCAAACAGGTATACACCACCCAGCTGCCTAAGGTCACTTCCAGTTGCATCTGTCCGTGCATGGTAACATCCAATTCCCGTGCAACTACGAAGAATATAGATCCAACTTTCACTTTTGCACTGGGGAGGTACCGAGCCGACGTCCAAAAATGGTCCAGCGAATGGTGGCGGTAAGTCCAACATGATATGGCGTCGTCTTTTCACGTTTCTTGTACAAATATTACTTGTGTTGGTAAATATATTTCCAACAACAACAAACACCCATGCCGAATGTAATTGACGTCGTGTTTACAAAGGGAAGCTACTCGTAAATATGTATATTACAGGGGACACCACTCTAATGCCCACTTTCTTGTCAACAACAGGTAGACCTATAGCGATCGTAATGTTATGTGTGTTCTGGCGTACAGGACAATAATTTCGGAGGAAGTGATGACTGAGGAAATAACTGCAGACCACAGTGCTGAGAAGTTGGCAGAATACATCGATGAACAAGACGAAGAATAGATTGGTAATCTTAGCCTCACTGTTCGTCTCTTCCGTAGTTACTCGGTCACTACAGCATAACAGCTTGTAACTGTTTTTTTTAAAAATATTATCTCTTTTATAAATAATTGCAATATTTTCTGGGCACTTTGCTATTACACATATTTGTGTTATATACATAAATGAAATATGCGATATATTCTGAGCTCAGGTTTGATGTAAATTCAGAAGTTTCCACTCTTAGTTGCGATTTGTTTTGGGGGTTGATGGCGGTTGTTTTTGTGTGGAAAGCCACAGCGTTTTCTAGTACAAAACCCTTGTGTGTATTACATAACTATACAAATACCAGTCATTTGATTATTTTTCAGTGCCACACCAAATGAGCTCACAGAGCAGCAAGCAGTGTGTTATTTCTGTGGATACATTTGTGAAGCTAGTACAAAGTGAAAGTAAAGGTGCATCAGTAATGGAACACCACCCAATCCCATCACAAGACATAACATATAATCGCATTGGCAAGGTAAATTGTGAACTTTGTGTGTGTGAGTGTGTGTGTGTGTGTGTGTGTGTGTGTGTGTGTGTACATGTGTGTGTGTGTACATGTGTGTGTGTGTGTACATGTGTGTGTGTGTGTGGCTTGAGACACAGTGTACAGCTGGCTTATATTTAGAACAAAATGTACAGCTGTCTGAATAGAATTAAATATACAGCTGTCTGAATAAAAAAACAAAATATGCCTGCAGTTGTCTGAACACAGACAAAGTGTTCAGATGCATGTCTGAATGAAAACAAATGTACAGCTGCTCTCTGTATAAAAACAACATCAGCAATTGTCTGGATGAGAATGTAATAAACAGGTATAGATAAGGATAAAATATACAACTAGGATCAACCTAAAACATATTTGTTCACAAAAACAGCACATTTCAGTGTGATGAAATAGAGCAATACATGTATGTACATAATTCATTATGAAACTCGCAATCAGCGTGGGCTATTGTAAGTTGGCTTAGTTGCCACTGATACATGATGTATTTCTCATATTCAGCATGCACTCTTCTTTTCCTGAAACCACAGGCTTAGCAACAGGAGAAATATGAGTGACAAAAACTTATAATATTATGTTTGTATATAAAAATATTCTATTGCGAGTCTTACTGTAAATCATGTATGTATTGTTATATTGTTCCATATCATAACACTCAAATGTGCTTCTATTTTGTGACTAAGCCATTTTTAGAAAGCCACATGCACATGTGTATTTATTTCTTTTTCATTTTCCCCATTACTGTGTTTATGCTTTTTTTCTGGACAGCAGGGCTGCCACAAGGTCAGGTGACATGGAACTGGTGAATGCACAGACTGGCATCGAGTTTCTGAAGACAGCAAGACCTGTCCGATAAGTTGTCACCGACAGAGTTCTACTGTAATCTCCTGCTACTTTCAGGTAATGATGATCAGTTTGGTGGCATTTGATTTTGAAGTATGGTACACCTTCTTGATTTCACAAAATCATTTTTGCTTGTAAAAGTCCAATCACAGCACACATAAAGTAGCATATAGTGTCATGGAAATATTGCTGTCACAATACTGTAAGTTATGATTTACATATGTGACTGCTTCCTCCACACTGTAAGTATATTTACAAGTTGACAGTAAACATAATTATCATGGTGCCATGGTGTTTTTTCTCCCAAGTCTTCATAACAGCTAGTGCTAGCTACCTGTCAGTTTGCCACTCTGTAATGCATGTATCTTTTATTCCAGTATCAAATAGATTTGTATATTATTGGATCATTACCTTGATGTGTTGCACAAAGGCAAGGAAATTGCATGAAGTTGAGTTGAGCTGTGTGTTTACATGGAGGATATATCCTTGAGTGTATGCAGAACAAAAACACATGATCACGCTGTTCTGTCATCGAAACAACCTACTCAGTATAAACTGCTGCTCGTGTATTTTCACTTTTGTGCTTTTGTCAGTTTGAGGTTTTGCTTTTATCTATTCATTGGCCATCTGTTTTCAGTTTCTTTGCTGCTGCCAAAGGCTAAACACCACTTGAAACAATGGATAAAGCCTGTTATCAAGCATCACCACACATTACGAGCTTCCTTACCAGGCACGATCAAGGTATCATGTCTTATTTACGCACTTATTTTGACTTAGAGTTTAGATATGTTTCAGTCTCATCATTGAGTGTTAGTCAAGGGGATGTATCTATGTGGTTGAAATGGCCCAAAAAAACTTCAATTGGCTACGAAGGCACAACATACTTACCATCCTTGACTTCAACCACCAAGAATGCAAGCAGTATACCAAGACTAGCAACAGGCACTCTGTGGCATACCAGGTAGCAGAACAGAAATATGCATGCATATAGTATGTTACACACGTGTGCAATTTCTGTTACAAGTGCAGTATTGTACATGTCATTTTCAGTATCATTACAGTACATGTATTTGTATAAATATACTATTTAGGATTGTGACACTGACCATGCAAACTAAGTTTTTGTTATGGCAAGTCGGGTGCCGAATTCCTGTTCGTGTGCACTGTTCACAGTATGTAGTTATGACAAGGATGGAAAATGAAAGCAGAAAGGAGACATGTATGCGATTTATGAAGAAGAATGTCCAAATGTATTGAAAACAAAGAATGTCCAACACTTTTCTTTTACATTCAACTTTAATACTTTCTTTTGTAGAGAGTACAAAGTGCACAATATGGAGTATCATATTACATGCATGTATCCATTTATTTATGTCCCAACTACTTGTACAAACAGATGTAAACAATCTCCACACCCATGACAGAAAGTAAATTTTAAATGTAAATGAAAATGTTCTTTTCATTCTGTTTTTTTCTCATAAAGGAATGCTCTGTGGCAGTGTATCCCCAATGCCTCACTGATGGAAAGCTCTGCAGTTTGTTACAGTATCTACGCAGTACAGATGATAGAGTGAGCGACGAGTGGATGTGGTTTTTCAGCAGAAGCAAAGACTTGGAGGTTGGTTGCACACACATACACAACCAGATAGTGCCCTCAGGTAGTTTAGATTGGGGCTTGGAAACCGCCATCTGATTATGGCCACCTGACAAGAGCGACAGTGTTTTCTGTTGCCAGGCCCCATATGGCTCTCATGCCACAACTGAAAAAAATCTGTATGCAGTGTTGGTAATTTTTGAATGCCATTATAATGTGGGATTATTATTTACAAATGTGCTGCTATAAATTTTGACGCTGCAAAATTTGACTTTGTTCTGCTTCTTACGAATATTTAAAAAGTTGGTTCTTCTGTTAACTCGATCAGCTTGATCAAATTCAGTAGTTCTTGTTGTCCATTATTATTAGACAATTCCCACACAAACAGTAGGCCGGATTGTCTTCACTGGTGATGCGCTGATAAGGTGTCACCTCTACTCCCACATACGATATGGTCACCAGGGGCTGCTCATTGGTTGAGTGCATCTTTTAGTCTCCCCCAGGGAAAATTTGGCTATGTTGGCCTGAAAACATATTCATATAATATCATGTTACCAAGCAGCATTGCAAACTATTTACGGTTGTTTTCATGATGAGTAGATTATACTGGCATATACCTGTTAGCCAAGTAAACTCCTCTAGAACAGTGTTTGCAGTATATCTTTACATGTACTAACTGACCTTTGCTTCTTGTCTTGCAGCTGCCTTCTGAGAGCAAATTGGGGCACTCTGCACTTGAATCAGGCATTTTGCTGTTCCAAAGTTTCTCTGCAACGTTGCTGCTAACGCCCCTGCAGTTTGGTGACATGTTTGACACTGGCCAGTCTTGTCTCTTCACTGGTTGGACCTGTCCATGAAGGCTGTCTGTCTGCTGTGGAGTCATGGCAATAATATTAGCATTTTGGTGGAAAGCAAAATTTAGCATATATATATATATATATATATATGCCTGCATGTGTACCCATGCGAGTGAAATGTGACACTGTCAGTGTCCATACAGTGAAAATCTTGCTTTTCACACACCACGGACGCACTAGTGTTTGTCAGCTGGAACTGGCAGCAGCGCCAACATGTAAACTGAGCAGTCACCATGATACAAACTGTTTCTCAACTTCCTAACTGCCCCCCCACCTCACCCCACCCCTCCATACTCCCTCCCCCCCCCCCCCCCCCCCCCCTCATTTCACCCCCACTTACCAAAACACAGAGACCAAGTTTGTTACCAAAACACAGAGACCAAGTTTGAAAGACAGCATCATAAGCAAAATATACCATGCATATGATTCAATGACATCACTGAAATTGTTTCTTTATAATTAAAATGGTTGTCTCTGTTCTGTTTGTGTTTTTGCCTCATATATCATTACAGTTATATATAGTGCTGGAAGTAAAAGTGTACATGTATGTTGTTCTGTAGAGAAGAACCCTATGAAGAAAGAAAGTCGCTTAGAAATGACAGTTACAAAATAATTTTTTACTAAATAATATGAATAAAATTGTGTTGTAGCTGTCTTTTCGAAGCGTCTTTCTTTCTTCGTTAAGTTCTTCTCTGCATTACACACGCTTCGCAGTCACCATTTTGGTCTGGACTGTGGTTCTGTAGGATACATAGACTACTTGGTCTTGTTGAGGATGGACGTACTCATTTCATTAAAAAATCAACTGTATTTTACTATATCATCATGGTCATTGTGTTTTTATTTATGTATACACTTATTGATGTGCTTGACAATTTTGGTGAACTCGTAAGAGAAGCCTCACAATGAAAGGCATTTTTGACAGTTTTACTCAGTACAGACATAAACAAGCCATACGTTGAAGTGTATTTGAAAACAATGTTTTTGTCACAAAATAAAGATCAAGTAAGATATATCTCTTGCTGTTGTGAACTGATATATTTCCTTGATATTTATTTTTGCGGGTTGAGTCATTTCAGTTTTCTGATAGAGAACATTGCTATATGAAGTGATCAAAAACAAATCCCACATGGTTTTCTGTCAGTGCAAACATAGATAAACTATGAATCAAATATATTGTGGTTAGAATACCAATTACATATAATATATCTGTTTCCTAACATTTATTTTGTATCTCATAACCATAGCACGAGGTGAAAGAAGCCTAATGCTCCAGCCAAAAGGGTGCATGATGCCAGCTTGCTTTCATCTGCCTCCTATAATCAATCATGTGGGGGGGGGGGGGGGGGGGGGGGAGTTCGCCCAACCCCCAAAAATGGGAAAATTAGATAACATTTAAAGTATTTTGGATCGGGGGCATAAAAAATAATTATATGGTCTTTTTAAAAAAAAAAACAGGTATAGATTATTGGTATGGCGAAGGCTGGACCCATCTGTTGCAACCCTGTATCTAATTATTTTGAAACTTGCCTCTCGTTTGTTTGTGCACCCTTTAGCTTGCAGTTAGTGTATGGTTGGTTGCTGTCAGGCACTTGCATGAGGTACGCATTGGGCGGGGTGCATTGCATGTGCATAAACAGCAGTTGGTCTGGGGATAAAATATTATCACTGAACTCAGCAAGTTTGCAGACAGTAATTATCTTTTGTGATACAAAAAAAAAAACCCAACAAACCAACAACAACAAAAAAACAAGATGAGAAGTAATCGACAAAGCAAATATTACCTAGTGCTTAGATTCTTATTATGTAATCAAATTTTATGTCCGTGTAACACACACGAACAGGCACAATCACATAAATGGGTGACAGTCTTCAGTCCTAGAAACTGATTCAGCTTTTCAAAATCCCTGAAAGCTGAATTTCAGCTGTTTGGTTCAGACAGAACAGGCCTTCAGCCAGCCTGTTCCAAATGCAACAGGCATAAATTCTCATGAGCCCCTGCATCCGCAGGGGCTCATGAGAATGTATGTCTCTTGCTGGCCATGGATTTATGGGGCATGAACCGTTTTCATTCATTTCATATTGTCGCAGAGTCACCCATGCACATCACATCGTTGCATGATCGCCTGTAAATGATCTCCCAGGCTTTTGTGAAAAATAAAATCGTTTTGAGGTGGGCATTTCCGCGTTGCTTAGCACGGGAGTGCTGTCCCCTACGACAACATTATCTAGTAGCTTCCCTTGGTAAAAATGGCGACTACCATGAGGGACTTGTTGGCAAACGCTTTCGAGGAAACATTGTTTTGGATGAATGCGAGGACATACGAAATGAGAAGACCACGCTATAGCATGTTTGACGTACCGTCATCATTCCCTGCGCCGTTTTTGGACGTCACTCAGTCGCTCGGTGTTTCCCGGTACAGAGTGAAAGTTGGATACTTTCGTCGTTGTTGCACGAGAATTGTGGATGTTACCGTGTACGGACAGATGCAACTGGAAGTGACCTTTGGCAGCTGAGTGGCGTATACCTGTTTGCGTGAACTGTGACAGCCGTCAAGGACGTCTGACACTCTACATCAGCTATAGTAACGTGAGTGTTCGGGGATCCCATCTGTCGAGGCCCTGTTAGGGTTGCACTTTGTGTATCAGGTAGGGACTTCGAAATTTTTTTTGGCTGTCCTCTACTGACTAATTGCTGAACCAGGACCTTTAAAGTACCATTAAGCCTACATCTGAAGACACAATTCAGCATCATTTGTGGTCAGTCGCTGAGGTCTGCGAAACTGCGTAATTTGCAGTGGGGCCTATCCCATTGTGCAAATGGCCGTCGGGCCGATGTCGGCCGCCGTTGGCCCGCGCACTGTCGTGCGCGGGCCAGCGGCGGCCGACGTCGGCCCGATGGCCTTTGCGCACCGGGTATTGCACTTTACGATGGTCAACACTGCAATTGTTTTCCTCTTAAAACGGCAGGCCTTTTCAGGCTGAGCTGAAATACTTCGCCCTATCCTTGGTGCCTATCCACCCGGTGCAAATCTACATGACAGGGCCGGATCACTTACCTCCAAGGGGGGGGGGGAGGGGCCAACTTCTTGTTTGGGACCTTGAACCTGATACAAAGGGCCCCCACCACGCTAGATCTTCTTTCCGCGACGGCCAAAATATCAAACAGGGGGGTGGGGGTGGGGGGTGGGGTGCCACGTAGTTTCCAGGCGCCGAAAAATCAAACAGTGCGGGGGGGGGGGGGGGGGGGAAGCACGTGATTTCCTAGCGCCTAAAAATCAAACAATGGGGAGGAGGCGGGGTGGGGGGGTGGGGTGGGGGTGGGGGGGGGTAAGCAACGTAGTTTCCGGGCGCCCCCTGCCCCCCCCCCTCCCTAGATCCAGGCCTGCATGATGTTTGTGTACCCCACCCGATGGGGCTGTGGTGTATAATGCACCAAGACCAAGTCATCGCTGTTTTGGCGTGGTGGTCTGTGGTTTTGCGCCTTATGGCTGAAGGCCTTAAGGTTCAACATCAGTGACCAACCCAAGCCTGCGGTGTTGAGATGTGTTCTGTGGCAAATCATGAGAATAAATTATTCTCTTATTTAAATTATGTATGGTTATATCATCGTTTTCATATCGTGTTTTTGTTATGGTCACTCAATCAATCACTCAATCACTCAACGAGGCACTCAGTCACTCAGTTACTTAATCAGTCAGAAAGTTATGGCAGGAGTTTGGTGCCCACGACTCGGGGCGTCAATTGACGCTGCGAGTCAGAAGCACGAAACTCTTGCCATAAATTCGGTTTTCTCCCCCTGTGCTAATTCTATCCGCGCGTAGAAAGAAACAAACAAACATGTTCTTCACTGTTATTCTTGTCTTCGTCATAGCTTTATAAACTGGACGAATTTCACGTCACTGACACGGTATAGGCGCGGACCGGAAACAGTTCAGGTGCCAAGTGTGTACAACGCGAGAAAATAACTGCTGTGCGACGGCCAATGACATAAGTACATTTTTGTGAAAAGCGACAGTTTTAATGTATTACAATGACAATCTCGCTTTTCACAAAAATGGACATGCTGTCTTTTGCCGTCAGAGAGCAGTTGTTTTCTTGCGTTGTACACACTCGGCACCTCAACTGTTTCGGGTCTGGGCCTGTAACTTGTCAGTGACGTGACTGCCTATACAATTTGAAACTCTCCTTGGCAAAGCACGGAGAAAACAGAAAAACTGTTGCGTCATTGTTTTGCCGAAGAGTGTTTTCTTTGTGGTGTGTGTTAGTTAACCCAATCAGCCCGGACGCACTACAGCGGGAGATGGATCGACCATGATAATTCAAGAGCAATGCCAGATTAGCTTGGCGCCTGTCAGCGCCAATCTAATCTGGCACTACCCTTGACTTATCATGGTCGATCCATCTCCTGCAACTGTGCATAGTCATTAGATGACGCCTCCAAAATTTGGGAAATACGGCCGTCGGGGCGAATGAGTTAATAGAACTAGTTATTGGCAGAGTACAGAATGTAGAAAAGTTACTCAGCGTGAATTGTACAGGTTTAGATATGTCGGTGTTTCAGAGTGGGGTTCGATGAGGTATATTTATAACAAGTTTAAATAGGTCAGTTTGAAATGAGCAGTGGCTAGACCACTGTTGTTAGGACTAAAGGGAAACGAAAATAGGTCCAAGTTAGGTGGCTATCCTTTCGTTCAAGAATTATTATTTAAAATAAATAAATAAATACATAATAAATAAATAAATAATTAAATAAAACCCCACAAGGCAAGGCAAGCTTTGCTCAAACGGACTAGACATGCTTCCCAAGCAATGTCCTTTCTTCCCTGGCCTTTTCTCAACGTAAATGTGCCAACAACAATAACACGATTTACACGAGTCCATAATTGGCAAGTTTGGGTGTGTATTCAGTCGTCTCAAGATTACAACGCAAATCCGGAGGCAGGGTCGACCATGATAGTTCAAGGGTGGTACCAGAATAGCTTGGCGCCTGCAGGCGCCAAGCTATTCTGGTACCACCCTTGAACTATCATGGTCGATCGACTCCCTGTTGTAATTCCTCAAAGCTTAATTGTTTGATACATCAGGACGGATAAGCACGCCATTGAAGAACGTCTCCGCACCGCGCAGAGTAACGTTAGAGTTTCGATCAGGGTGTCCGTATACTTGAAGCCTGACCGCGCGCCCCAGGAGTAGGTGCGTCACAGCATGCAGCGTAATGCTGCCCGCGTGGCTTCGCTCCGTGAAGGCTCCCCCGGACTCCGTGGAAACAAGAGCGATGACGTCCTCCTGTCCCACTTGGTTGGAGGCCAGCCTGAGATAGACCTCCGCCGATACGATGTTATCTACGGACGCCGAGGCCCCGAAAAGGTAGACGCCCGAGATGGGAGCCCTGGGACAGAAATACAAAATAATACACTACTACTACTACTACTACTACTCAGGGGCAGATCGGGGGGAGGGGGGCGGGATTCGAGGGGTTCCGAACCCCCCCCCCACTCCCCGCCTCCAGACTCAAAATTCTTTAAAATGCTATAACGAAGTCCCTATTTGGGGAGTTTGGACGGACCCCCCCCCCCTCCTCCCCTTTTGATACTTTGGAGAGTTTTGACACACGCCTCCCCCCACCGTCTCCCCCCCCCCCACGTCTCCCCCCCCCCTCAGCCCGCCCCCGTTATTCGATATTTTAGCAAGTGGTGAGAATCTTCAGACTGTGTCAAGACTGTGTCAAGTAGTACTACTACACTACTATTGCTACTACCACTACTACTGCTACTACTATTACTACACTGCTGCTGCTGCTGCTACTACTACTACTACTACTACTACTACTACTAGCATGTACATTTATATAGCGCTCAACCTCCAAGTCAATGATGCTCTAAGAGCTTTACAAAACAGAAACAGACAATTGTCGCGGTATCCTGATCTTTCGCGAGCCCGGTTGTGGGCGGCAGACTGAATCTACCGAATAGTAACAGTTCCTGTGTTTGCTTTTGAGAATATTCATACCCACCCCTCCTCTCCCATTATCCACCCACCCTTTCCCCCCTCCCTTTCCCCCTCCCCCCATCCCCCCGCCCAAGTTGGCGAGGCTTTGGATGTAGTCAAGTGGCCGGGGACAAGAACAGTTGGTTGGTTCTACATTGCTTAAATCATTGTGCCCGAGGTACTAAATACCCACATTGTTTTGGAGTTATCCTCTGGGGACTGCATTACAATTCAGGAGAAAGTTCGACCGTGGTGTGTCACGGGCAGAATGAGTTAAAGTCCCGACAAAAAAATAAGGATTTTTCAGGACGTGCCAACGCTGCTTGTGGATAAAAAAAACAACAGAATAATTGAATGTATGACGCCAACCGGTCTAATATGTCTAACCGGTTTAAATAAACCTAAGACATGCTAGGGACGCTGTATCTTTATTCTAATTCATCGTACTCTAGTTTAAAAACAAACAAACAAACAACAACAACAAAACAACAACAAACAAACAAACAACAACAACAACAACAAAAACCGCCGAAAATCATTACGATTACAAAATATATACAATAGGCCACATTTCTTCTGCCAATGAAGATAAGTAGCGGCTAATCTCTCTGTTTGTTTGTTTGTCTATTTTGACAAAGGGTATTTACCCGAAATATTAATAAATTGTGTTGTACCCGTCTTTTCTAAGCGTGTTTCTTTCTCCGTTGGGTACTTCTTTATATACAATAAAGGATATAATTTAAAATGCATTACCTCTTTCTAGCCCAGACACACCACAGCAAGATAAGGATCGACCATGATAGTTCAAGGGTGATGCCAGAATAGCTTGGCGCCCATGGGCGCCAAGCTATTCTGGCATCACTCTTGAACTATCATGGTCGACCTGTGTCCTGAACTGCACTGCAGTCTTCAGAGGACAACGGCAAAATTTGGGGATTTCGGTCTTGGGGTAGAATGAGTTAACCGCAAAGACATAACTTATCATCTCTTAGGTGCAGTAGACCATTTAGCAACACAGCAACACACATCCGATATCAAGGACTGCAGACAGCGCAGACAGTAGGAAGAATTAAAAAAAAAAACTACAGGCGGATGGACAGAAACATATGCCTCAAAAGAAAACTCACTATATTATTATGGGGCTGACCAAGGTGACCCTGCGAACTAAAAGCGGTTAACCCCAGGCCACACAAGTCCCTAAGGCAAACCCGGGTGGGGGGGGGGGGGGGGACGGAAAGGCTAGAAATGTTGCTTGTATCGGTCAGCAGCGTGAAATAAAAATCGGGCAGCTCTGGATTCAGCTTGATGAGTTTTCCGACCTCGACACAGCGGTTGCCTGGCAGTTTAACTCATTCAGCCCGACGGCCGTATTTCACAAGTTTTGGAGGCGTCATCTAATGACTATGCACCAGTTGCAGGAGATGGATCGATCATGATAATTCAAGGGCAGGCGCCAAGCTAATCTGGCACTGCCCTTGAATTATCATGATCGACCCATCTCTTGCTGTAGTGCGTCAGGGCTGAACGGAGTAAGGACTCCGTTGGCTTTGAACCTAAGAACAACTAAAGTTTTGCTTTTTGCAACGAACAATCAATCAATCAATCAATCAATCAATCAATCAATCAATCAATCAATCAATCAATCAATCAATCAATCAATCAATCAATCAATCAATCAATCAATCAATCAATCAATCAATCAATCAATCAATCAATCAACCAACCAATCAATCAATCAATCAATCAACCAATCAATCAGGTGACATTTTCTTACCTGAAGACCCCAGTGTTGTTGTTATACCCATCCCCAATGTTGAGCAGGACGTTTTGAGGGGCGACAGTGACGTATCGTTCACGGAAGTGCAGCGGCACATCTATCAGGTAGTCGGGGCTGCCGTATGCCGAGAAGGCCACCGTCGTGGTGGCGGTGTCTGAAAGAGGAAGGGAAAAAAAAGTGCATCCCTCTTCGGTCTGGGTCTGGTCACTAACATTGTGGGGGTAATTAAAAGCAGCCACGCATGCGACCCCCTCACCCTGCCGGGTGATTGTGAGAGTGTTCAGCACTGGAACGCAAAAACCAAAAGCAACTGGTGAGGTTGTAAATTGGTTGACTTGTAAATTGACGCCTTGTGTGTCACCAAGAGATTGAACAGAAGCCGATGCAGGCACCCCTTGAACAAAGCACTTTACCAAGTTTCAAGCTTGTGTGTGCACAAACATTGGAGAAGAGAAGAGACTTACAAACAGTGAGTTAGTTTTTGTTGTGAAAAGCGATATTTTCATTGTAATACAACAAAAATCTTGGTTTTCACGACGAACTGGCCTTGCGGTCTTATGCTTCAGAAGAAGTGAGTCAGTGACTAAGTGGTACTTCTCTGTGAAAGCTATACAGAGACTGATTTTTTTGTTTGTTAGTTGTTGGTTTTTTTTTTTTTTTTTTTTTTTTTTTTTTTTTTTTTTGGGGGGGGGGGGGGGGGGTGGGTGGAGGGGGGTTGGGGGGGGGGGGGGGGATGAAAAACGTGATTTTCATTGTAATACAATGCAATGTAATACAATGAAAATCTCACTTTTCACAAAAAAAAAAAAAAAAAAAAAAAAATTAGGAATGGAAATGATTGTCTTATTCTATACCTGCGTATTTCTCTGTGGGCTGGCGATTGGGTGCCTGATAGGCGGGGGCAGGGGATCTAACTGTTGTCTGTCCAGCGCTGTGATTCCCCTTGGTTTGAGTACTGACAATTCTGCCAGCGCTAGCCTCACCTATCTGGTTTGTGAGTAAAAAAAAAACGGACTTAATGTCAATGTTTAACCCTTTTAGCCCCAAGGTCCCATTTCTCAAATTTGGGAGGTGTTGCTTAACGACTATGTACCAGTTGCAGGAGATGGCTTGACCATGATAATTCAAGGGCAGTACCAGATTAACCTTCAGGCGCCAAACTAATCTGGCACTGCCCTTGAATTATCATGGTCAAGCCATCTCCTGCTGTAGGGATCCGGGGCTAAAAGGGTTAACAAGCAGTGAGTCAGTGATACCTCTCTGTAAAAACACCAAAAAAAGGTATATTTGTGTGTATGTGTGTGTGTGTGATGGTGTGTGTGTGTGTGTGTGTGTGTGTGTGTGTGTGTGTGGAAAGCGAAATGTTCATTGAAATACAATGGTAATCTCGGTTTTCACAATAAATTGGACTTCCTGTCTTATGCCTGCCACACCAAAATAGTTAATTATTTCGTGAAAACCGAAATTTTCATTGAAATACAATGAAACTCTTGCTTTTAACACAAAAATTGGAATCTGTCTTATGCCTGCCACAGGGCAAAGCATCACGTACCCAGTTGGTTTTGGTTGTGAAGGATGTCGCGACCAAGACGCATGATGCTGCCATTGAGGACGTCCGTCACGTGGTCTACGCTGACGTAATGCGCTTGCAGCACATCCACCTGGCGGTGAAGGGTTCGATTCTCCCTCTCCAGTTGGCTGACGTCAGTCGTCAAGGTAGCCGTGTGCAGTTTCACCAGCGTCATGTCCCTGGTGACAGGTTGCACAGTAAATGTCTGGTTAACTCCCTGTGTTCACGCAGCCACCGGTACTGTTTAGACGCAATCTTAACCCTTTTCATCTTGATACACCCATTGCTTGAAATAAATTTGACCATGTTGGAAAAAACGGTGCTCACATCGCACCCATGAATGTTTCAGCCTGATTTTGGCCTGGCCGTGTTGGAAAAAAACGGTGCTCACATCGCTCACATGAATGTTTCAGCCTGATTCTGACTGGCCGTGTTGGAAAAAAACGGTGCTCACATCGCACACATGAATGTTTCAGCCTGATTCTGACCTGGCCGTGTTGGAAAAAAAACGGTGCTCACATCGCACACATGAATGTTTCAGCCTGATTCTGACCTGGCCGTGTTGGAAAAAAACGGTGCTCACATCGCACACATGAATGTTTCAGCCTGATTCTGACCTGGCCGTGTTGGAAAAAAACGGTGCTCACATCGCACACATGAATGTTTCAGCCTGATTCTGACCTGGCCGTGTTGGAAAAAAACGGTGCTCACATCGCTCACATGAATGTTTCAGCCTGATTCTGACCTGGCCGTGTTGGAAAAAAACGGTGCTCACATCGCACACATGAGTGTTTCAGCCTGATTCTGGCCTGGCCGTGTTGGAAAAATAAAACGGTGCTCACATCGCACCCATGAATGTTTCAGCCTGATTCTGGCCTGGCCGTTTTTGATAAAACGGTGCTCACATCGCACCCATGAATGTTTCAGCCTGATTCTGGCCTGGCCGTTTTGGATAAAACGGTGCTCACATCGCACACATGAATGTTTCAGCCTGATTCTGGCCTGGCCGTGATGGAAAAAACGGTGCTCACATCGCACCCATGAATGTTTCAGCCTGATTCTGGCCTGGCCGTGTTGGAAAAAAAAGGTGCTCACATCACACCCATGAATGTTTCAGCCTGATTCTGACCTGGCCGTGTTGGATAAAACGGTGCTCACATCGCACACATGAATGTTTCAGCCTGATTCTGGCCTGGCCGTGTTGGATAAAACGGTGCTCACATCGCACACATGAATGTTTCAGCCTGATTCTGGCTGAAACATTCATGTGTGCTATGTGAGCACCGTTTTTGTCTACCGTATTTTAAAAATACGGTCGACTTTGAAAGGTGGCTGGGTCGGGGCATATTCCGGAGCATGCACATGACGTTTTTGGCAAAGGGTTAACAAGATAAAATGACGTCACGTCTAGCTACGCAAACCTTGCTGAGAACGTCTTTTTGGCGCCAAACGCCGTCTGTGTGTGTGTGTGTGTGTGTGTGTGTGTGTGTGTGTGTGTGTGTGTGCGTGAGTGTGCGTGAGTGTGTGCGTGCGTATGTGTGTGTGTGTGTGTGTGTGTGTGTGTGTGTGTGTGTGTGTGTGTGTGTGTGTGTGTGTGTGTGTGTGTGTGTGTGTGTGAGTGAGAGAGCGACTAGAGCCCGCATTTGAGGACGGACAAGCTTGAAATTTTACGATATTGTCCCTAAAAGAATTATCTCGGGGGCTTTTTCAAATGTTTGACTAAGATGCTCATTGTCGAGAAAATGGTCATTTCACAAAAACCGGTTGATCCACACGGGAGTCCGTAATTTGTCTTATTTTTACTAGATATTTTGCGTATAGCTAGATAAAAGGGAGCTATTGAATGAGTTCGTTAACCAACATTGAACCTGTAGAACGTTTTGAGTGATAATTAACTATTTTTTAAATTTGTTTTCACGTTTTTTTTGGGATTAATTTCACGAATTATATGGGTTAATCTTAAAACAATTGAATCTTTCTTATGAAAACAACAATCTTCTCGTAAAAAAATCGACTGATATTTCGCATACGGTATTTACATAAGCCTACAGTTTGTCTCAGATGTCGGGCACGATTAGGTTTAGGTGACCTGTATGCCCTAGGTGTGAAAATCAGACAATGTTCTGCACGACCTTTTAGGAGTCATTTGTAAAACAGCTAAAATAACTTTAATTTTCTTTTACGAAAAAATATCTTCTCACTAATACCCGCATGATTTTTCATAAACAGTGTTTGCATAAGCCTGCTGTTTTCCCGGCCCTTGGGTAGGATTAGATCAAATTGTGACCTGTAAGCTCTAGGCGTGAAAATTAGCAAGAAAATTGCAAAGTTGATGTCTCTGATACGTCAAATGTTGGCACTGCAATGAGTGACGTATTAGATCGAGTCGTCACTATGAACACATCGTCGTGGGACTAATGCTGCCATGACGTGAAGCTTGAAGTGACGTCATTTCGCTGTTCGTGCTATTCTTCTTCTTTAGAATAGCTATGATACGCCAGACCAAGGAGCTTACGACTGGCGGGAATCGCCGTGTTTCCGTCTTTATTTATGTGTGCCAGTGTGTGTGGATCAGGGGTTGGCTTAGAGAGGAGGGAAAAGGATCCGCATAATAAGCCTAAAAATATGAACAACTGTGATTGTTTTCCTCCCTACGTCACACGACCAGTAAATTTAGCACAAACTGTACCATGTGACCGTGATATAAAAACCACTGTAGCGAAAAATGGCGGACGTTTTATAGCCCTCTCGATGACGCGTTACGACCTCGTTTTCGAGTCTTGATAGCAACTCGGTTCGACAAAATAGCAGAAAAAAACGCACTAAAGTAGTCCTATTTGACGTAATACACATCATCTGCCTATTTTTTACGACATGAGGAGCCAACTAAACAATATTTCACCACTAATTACATAGCGCAAACAGCAAAAGCCTTCCACCGAGACATTTTCAAAGTTCGGGAAACCACGGAACAAAAATAGCTTCCGAGTTGTTTTTTAACCAATCAGAGACACAATCCTTGCAAACCGGCAACACACTGTCGTCTGCTCAAACACCAACAGGCAACATGCCACAATTTCACCAAAGCACAGAGCAACAAATTCAAGAACTAAAACGAAAATACACACCCAGCAACACGCTTTGTGTATACAAAGCACGCTATTGCCAACTTTTCACGTCACTCAATGCGGGACTATCTGAAGAAAAACATCTCCCGAATTTTCGAAGACTTATGTAGTCTATCTGACATCATGTCTACGCTGTAAAATAAAATCTTACCTTAAAATCCATCAGTCTCAGCACTAGTCCTGCTGTTAACAACGAGCGTTTTGTTTTGGTATTCCTTTTTCCAGATATCCCAACACACATGACACTTTAGGATATAACAACGACAATCTGCTGCACACTCGAAGCCATCCCCTTCTGTCATCTTGAATCTAAAAGCACGAGGCACCATGCTAACTTGCACAAGCTGTCACATCAGTGGTCAAATGCCGATCGCTTCATCAAAAAGTTCTTAATTTTTTTGAATCACACAGCAGTCAAGAAGCACTGTCACTGTAATACTTTAACGACCTTTTGTAGACATTGCAGCTTGAATCATTCTGTACACAAGCCAAGATTAGCTTTTTACTCGCGAAAACAAGACTTGCGCTTCTGACACGGAATAATGCTACGTCACAGTCTGGGAATCCCCGGCAGAACATGTATATTCAATGGTGTCACCTATCCGCCACAGAAGCGACCGTCTTCATAAACCGGATTTTTTCTAAACAATAAACGGAGGAAGGAAAACAAATACGTTATTGGTCGGAGGGGTTCGCTACACGGACCTTTGTAGGCCTTCGGGAGGTCAAAGGAATCATTGTACGCCTCAGGCCTTCGGCCTTCGGGGTACAATGATTCCTTTGACCTCCCTCAGGCCTACAAAGGTCCGTGTAGCGAACCCCTCCGACCAATAACTTATAATGTTCCTAAAAGATAAACGCATGTGAGCTCTAAACAATACGGTAGACGTTGGGATGAAATCCTCATATTGTTTCCAGCATAGTGCAAAACCTGTGTACCTAGTACCTACCTGTTGAGAGAAGCCGTCTGGTTGTTGAGGCTCTGGATCTCGGTCCCTGCGTTCGTCATGTTTCCCTGTAGGGCTTTGAGCTGGTTCTCCAGCGTGGTTTCGCTCGTCTTGACGGCAGTCATGTCCCGCTGCAGGCTGGTCACCTGGGTCTGCACGCCATGGATGCTGGTCTCGTCCTGAGCCAGTTTGCTTTCCAGAGCCTGTTAAGGGAGACAAATCACTTGTAGAAGGAGAGGTCAATGTACTTGTGCAAGTGCAGATGAATTACTTGTGCAAAGGGAGGCAAATTACTCGTGCAAGGGAAATTAAGTTACTCATGGGAGGGGAGGAAAATTACTTGTGGAAAGGAGATAAATTACTGTGGAAGAGAATGTCAACTGATCATAGAAGGCGAGGTAAATTACTTGTGGAAGAGAATGTCAACTGATCATGGAAGGGGAGGTAAATTACTTGTGGAAGAAAGTGTCAACTGATCATGGAAGGGGAGATAAATTACTTGTCGAAGAGAAAGTCAACTGATCATGGGGGGAGGGGGAGGGGGGAAGGGGGGGGGGGAGGTAAATTACTTGTGGAAAGAATGTCAACTGATCATGAAAGGGGAGGTAAATTACTTGTGGAAAAGAATGTTAACTGATCATGGAAGGGGAGGTACATTACTTGTGAAAGAGAATGTTAACTGATCATGGAAGGGGAGGTAAATTACTTGTGGAAGAGAATGTCAACTGATCATGGATGGGAGGTAAATTACTTGTGGAAGAGAATGTCAACTGATCATGGAGGGGAGGTAAATCACTTGTGGGAGATAATGTCAACTGATCATGGAAGGGGAGGTAAATTACTTGTAGAAGAGAATGTCAAGTGATCATGGATGGGAAGTTAAATTACTTGTGGAAGAGAATATCAAGTGATCATGAATGGGGAGGAAAATTACTTGAGGAAGAGAATGTTAACTGATCATGGAAGGGGATGTAAATTACTTGTGGAAAAGAATGTCAACTGATCATGGATGGGGAGGTAAATTACTTGTGGAAGAGAATGTCAACTGATCATGGAAGGGGAGGTGAATTACTTGTGGAAGAGAATGTTAACTGATAATGGAAGGGGAGGTAAATTACTTGTGGAAGAGAATGTTAACTGATCATGGAAAGGGAGTTAAATTACTTGTGGAAGAGAATGTCAACTGATCATCGATGGGGAGGTAAATTACTTGTGGCAGAGAATGTCAACTGATCTTGGAGGTTAGGTAAATCACTTGGGGAAGATATTATCAACTGATCATGGAAGAGGAGGTAAATTACTTGTGGAAGAGAATGTCAACTGATCATGGAAGGGGAGGTAAATTACTTGTGGAAGAGAATTAGTCCATAAGCTAGCCAGGTATACCGTGCACACCACCCCCCCTTCCCCCATCCTTGCCCCCCCCCCCCATCAGTACTCAATAAGATCGGTTTCAAAGTGTACCTTAGTATGTCCTGCGCAGTTTAAGCCATGTTCCCCGAAAATCCTTAGGAACACACCAGAGATATAGCCGATGGAGCAAGGGTACACACATTCACGCTCTTCGCAGATGCACATTATTGAAACTTAATAGGTAAAGAGAGGTCAAAATGAAATGGAATAACTTTAGTAATTTTGAGTAATTAATTTTGTGAATTTTTACAACTTGGGGGTAGGGATACAAAATCAAACACTGTGGCACCCACAGTGATCACAGCATCACCTAGTCAAGTTTATAATATTTATTACATTCTGTTTTAATGATGTAAACCTGAAAATGGACTGCCAGTGCTATAGAAAATGTCTGAAGGCATCTGACACATTATTTTTGTCTTTTTTGCGATTTCGCGGAAATGGCCGTTTACTGGGTGAACAAATACCTTCACCGTTAGCCAGAGACTTAATATATTTTCATTCTGTTTTTTTTTTTTTTTGCAGAGGATGCAGAAGGTGTGCCTTAACATAATATTGCCTGATTTGGCTTCTGGAATGAATTCTTATTTTTTTTTAGAGGAAAATGTTTCTCAACCTCATTAGGACCTACGAAGAGCGTGAATGGGGGTACCCTTGCGCCATCGGCTATATCTCTGGAGTGTTCCTAAGGATTTTCGGGGAACATGGCTTAAACATCTCAGAACATACTAGGGTACACTTTGAAACCCATCTTATTGAGTACTGGGGGTGGGGGGGGGGGGGGTGTGTGCACGGTAGATCTGGCTAGCTTATGGACTAAATGTCAACTGATCATTTAGGGGAGATAAATCACTTGTGGAAGATAATGTCAACTGATCATGGAAGGGGAGGTCAATTACTTGTGGAGGAGAATCTCAACTGATCATGGATGGGAAGGTAAATTAGTCGTTGAAGAGAATGTCAAGTGATCGTGGATGGGGAGGAAAATTACTTGTGGGAGAGAATGTTAACTGCTCATGGAAGGGGAGGTAAATTACTTGTGGAAGAGAATGTCAACTGATAATGGAATGGTGAATCACTGGTTGATGTGGAGGTATATTGTTTGTGGAAGGCGAGCAGAGTTATTTTTGGAATTGGCTGTAAGTTGATTTTGGAAGTGGAGGTCAATTCCTTGCAGAAGGAGAGTCAAAATACATGTGAAAGTTGAGATAATCCGTGGGCGGCGGTTGGGTAGGTGTGGTGGGTTACTTACTTGTGAAAGTCGAGGTAAAATACTTGTGGAGGAGAAGATAAAATACTTGTGGAAATTTAGGTAAATTTCTTGTGGAGGGTGGGGGGTTGTGTGTGTGTGTGTGTGTGTGTGCGGGGGGGGGGGGAGGGGGGAATATAAAAATACTTGTGGAAATGGAGATAAATTTCTTTTGGAAGGTGGGGGGGGGGGGGGGGGGGGGAGGGAGAGGGGTAAATTTCTTGTGGAGGAGAAGATAACAATTCTTGTGGAAAGGGAGGTAGACTTTCTCGTGGAATGTGGGTGTGTGGGGGGGGGGGGTGGTGGGGGGGGAGGGGGGGGGGAGGGGGGGTGGTGGTGGTGGGTGGAATTACTTGTGAAACGCGAGGTCAATTACATGTAGAAGAGGAGATAAAACATACTCGTGGAAAGGGAGGTAAATTACTCCTGAAAGATGAGGTAAATTAATTATAGAAGGCGAGATAAAAGACGCGTGGAAGCATAGATACATTTCTTTTAGAAGGGAAAGTAAATTACTTTTAGAAGGGAAGGCAAATTACTGCTGAAAGGGGAGGTAAATTACTTGTGGAATGGATAATAACTAACAGGTAGAGGCGGAGATAGCTAACTCGTTGAATGGATAACTCGTAAGTGGAGAGTTAACTCATTGTAGACGCGCCATATACGGATATGCGGCTATTCGCCGCGTATTCGTATACGGCACGTCTCCAATGAGTTAATTGTGTGGAAGTCAGTTACTGGGTTTAACGCTATGCAAGCAACACCGACTGGCGGCGAGATCTTGAAGAAGAGCTAAATTACTTGTGAACGCATTTGCTGGCCTGTGATATTGGACCTTACGGCCTTTAGACCAGCTCGCACATATAAATGTTTTATTTAATCCATTCAACACAGAACAAAAGCAAGATAGGACCTCAGCCCAAAGTGGTTCCTATTTTCAAGCGTACCCTTCTGATCCATCTCCTTATACTCTAACCCACCCTCTGATCCACACACACTGGCACACAGAAATAAGGACGGACACACGGCGCTTCTCGCCATTCCTAAGCTCCGTGCCTGTGGGCTGGCGTAGCGATAGCAATTCTGAAAAAGAAGAACAGCACGAGCCGCGAAATGACGTCACTTCAAGCTTCACGTCATGGCATCATTAGTCCCACGACGCCGTGTTCTTTGTGACGACTGGGGTGTAATACGTCACTCATCGCAATACTACATTTTACGTATTAGAGGATCAAACTGCAATTTCTGATTTTCACGCCTAGGGCTTACAGGTCACAATTTGACCTAATCCTACCCCAGGGCCGGGAAAACACCAGGCTTAAACACTGTGTATGAAAAGTCACGCGGGTATTAGCGAGAAGATAGTTTTTATCGTAAAAGAAAAATCAAAGTTAGGTTAGCTGTTTTAAAAATAACTCCGAAAAAGTGGTGACAAAAATTTGCTGATTTTCAAACTTAGGGCTTTCAGGTGAGTTTGACTTAATCGTATCCGACAGCCGAGACAAACTGTAGGCTTATGAAAAATCCGTTATGAAAACAAAACAAAACATGCGATTATTAAAAAGATTCAATCGTTTTAAGATAAATCCCAAATATTTCGGGAAATTAATCCCTAAAACGTGTAAATATTTTTTAAAAAAATATTTAATTATCACTCATAAAGTTGAAGAGGTACAATGCTGGTTAACAAATTTATTCAGTGCCTTCCTTTAATCTGGCGATATGCAAAATATCTAGTAAAATTAATAAGAAAAATTATGGACTCCAGTGTTGATCAACCGGTGTTTGTGAAACAGTCATTTTCTCGCCAATGTGCGTCTTAATAAAAAAAGCAAAAAAACTGCCTCGATATTATTTTTTTAGGGACAATAATATCATAAAATTTCAAACTTGTCTGTCCTCAAACGTGGGCTTTGGTCGCTGTCACACACACACACACACACACACACACACACACACACACACACACACACACACACACACACACACACACACACACACACACACACACACACACACACAGATATTGTGCTTGGCGCCAAAAGTACGTTGTCCATCAAGGTTCGCCTAGCAAGACGTGCCGTCATTTCATCTTGTTACTTCTTTGTCAGAATGTCGGACCCGCACGCTCAAAACGTCATACGCCTGCTCCGGAACGCGCTCCGACGAGCCCCATTTCAAAGTTGTTCATATTTTTAAATGGGAACTACAATGATTGATTGATTAGCTAACCGACTGGTAGACTGTCTGTATAAGGACTTCTCTACTTTTAACGAGTCCTGTCCTTTAGGCTTGTTGGCAAAATGTCCAAGAACTATAACCCGTTCAGTGCCGGGAGAACTTGAGCACCACCCAACTGCAAGAGGTATAGTCGCGGGGGCTCATGAGGGTCTATGCCTCTTGCTGACACCACTTTGAATCCATATTCCTGCGACATGTCGGGGTTTCGGTCTTGAATTAAAGAAGATTGCAGAAACACGGTCCGCGTCAGCTGGCCCTGATCGGGTTAATTCATGCACAGATTATGCTTAAGATCAAATGAATAATGAAAGGAAAATGTCCATACCTGAGTGTCCGTTTGCAGCTGGCTGACCTGTGTTTTCAGCGTCCCCGTGTCCGCTTTCACGTGGGTCATGTCCAAAGTCAGTCTCGCCGTCTTCGCGTTCAGTGCGTCCACTTCGCCAGCTAGGACTGTCACGTTGGCTTGGAGAGACTGATCATCAGTTTGCAGGCTGTGCACCTGGGACTTGAGGGTGTTGGTGTCCGTCTTCACCACCGCCATGTCTGCCGTCAGAGAGGAGGTTCTGGAGTTCACCGTGTTCACGTCACGCCTCACACCGCTGACGTCAGTTTGCAGACTGGAAACGTCTGTCTGCAGTGTCTGGATGTCGGTCTGCAGGCTGTGCACTTGGCTCTTGAGGACGTTGCTGTCTGCTTTGACTGCAGACATGTCCCTCTGCAGGCTGGTCACTTGCGTCTGAACTCCGTGGATGTCAGTTTGGTCCTGAGTCAGCTGGCGAGTCAAAGCCTGAGTGTCTGTCTGTAGTCTGGTAACCGTGGTGTTGAGGTGTCCGCTGTCTCTCCTCACACTGTCCACCTCAGTCTGTAGACCAGTCAGATTGCGTGTCAGAACCCGGCTCTCAGACTGAAGACTCGTTATTTGCGCCTGCAGTGAGTTTTCGCGAGTGGTCGCCTGGTTTTTCTGAGCTTGGCATTCAGCTTGGAGCGTGACGAGCGCAGATTGTACGGTAGTCAGCTGAGTTTGAAGAGCTGCATGTTGCGAAGTCGCTTGATCTTTCAGGGCTTCAGTTTCATTTTTCAAGGAAGATACGTCCAAATTTAGAGCCCGGTTGTCATTCCGGAGCGAGATGAGGTCGGACTGGAGGCTAGTCAACTCAGACTGAAGAACGCTCTTCTCATTTCGCAGCGTGTTCAAATCGGACTGAAGGCCGGCCACCTGTGCATGATAATCTGCCACCAGGTTTCTGTTGGCCGTGTCGAGGGTGGCCACAGTGGCTTGAAGCTGATTGACTTGTTGTGTAAGCAGCACATTGTTTGCCTCTAGCGCGTTCAGTTTGCTGGTCAGCGTGTCAGGCGAGTTTGGGTCGGTACCGGAGCGCTGACTTAGGTCGTGAGAGGCGCACGCTTCAGGCATCATCAACAAGAACATCGTCAACAGAGTTCTCGCAGTCGTTGCCATGGTGAGGTCCTGTTTTCTGTCCGTGACTGCGTGTTCTACTACAACACTACGCAGACGGAAAGCTAACAAAGGCTCCCTGTATTATAACATAAAAGTGGAGTGTTCGTATACTATCATTTATAGACAGACCTCGCGACTCCCATTCTCAAACTGTTTGATTCATAGTCATCAAGAGCGAAGCTCTCAGTAACCCTATGAATCAAACAGTTTGAGAATGGGCGTCACTCTGTGTGTCTAGAAATGATAGTATACGAAAACTCCATTTCTATGTTTTATAGAACCTTTTCACTTGAATCCATTTAGCAAAAATCAAACAAAGCGGACGAGAGTTTCGCATTAGCCTGTTTGTCGGCTGTGCCAGTCCGAGCCGCTAATCGCTGATTTTGTTGAGATTTACTGCTTTGTAGAGCAAACAATGTAAACGTTGGATATCTACAGCAGTGGCGATCAATCGTATAGGTTTGGCTGTTTCACTTTCAGGTGTTTTTATCGCTTTCGTTTGCCGCCTTGACGAATGCTATGGATCCCAGAAAGCACCGCGCGGCAAGACTAGGATATATGGTGTGGGTTTTGCTCCTATGTTAACGCCAAAGTGACTCCAGGTCGATCTGGAGTCAGATTCGTTTTGGCGTCTTTAAGTAGTACCCCTCCAGCAAAAGTGCCACGCCAACTTGAACTCGGATCGCTCGGGTTCGAGAGTCATTTTGGCGTATTTAAATAGTACCCAGCCAACAAAATTAACACGCCAAACTGAACTCTGGTCGATCTGGCGATAGAGCTATTATTGTATGTTATTAAATATATTTTTGCGTGTTTAAGTAGTCCCCCTCCAGAAAACTTGACACGCCAAAGTAAATTTTGGTCTATGTGACGTGCGAGTCATCCTGTCGTGTTGGTACCCATGAAGCCAAATTGTGACGCCAAACTGCACTCGTGTCGATCGGGGTTGAGAGTCATTTTTTGGCGTGTTTTAAGTAGTGCCTCTCAGGAACAATTGACACGCCAAAGTAAACCTGGTCCATCTTGGCGTCTTTAAGTTGTACACCTAAAGCAAATTTTCTACGCAAAAGTGAACTCGTATCGATCTGGCGTGAGTCAGTGTGGCATGTTTAAGTAGTACCCCACCAGCAAAATGAACACGCCAAAGTGAACTCGGTTGAAGCTGACGTGAGAGTCATTTTGATGTGTTAGTAATTCTCAAGCGAAATCGCCACGCCAAAGTGAACTCGGGTCCATCTGGCTTGAGAGTCATTTTGGCGTGTTTAAGTAATACCCCTCCAGCAAACTTGACACGCTAAAGTAAACTCGGGTCCATCAGGCGTGAGAGTCATTTGGGCGTGTTAAAGTAATACCCCTCGAGGAAAATTGCCGAAATGAAGTCGGGTCAATCTGGCGTGAGATTCGTTTTGGTGTATTTAAATAGTAGCCTTCCAGCAAAATTAACAATCAAAATAAACGCTGGTCCATCTAGCGCTAAGTCATTTTGGAGTGTTCAAGTAGAACCCCTCATGCAAAATTGCTACAACAAAGTGAACTCGAGTCCATCTGGCATGATGGTCATGTTGGTGTGTTTATGTAGTACCCCTTCAGCAAACTTGACATGCCAAACTGAACTCGGGTACTACATGAGAGTCATTGGTGTGTTAAAGAAGTACCCCTCAAGCAAAATTATCACGCCAAAGCGAACCTGGATCATCTGGCGTGACAGTCATTTTGGCGTCTTTAAGTAGTACACTTGAAGTAAAAATTATTACGCAAAAGTGAACTCGGGTCCATCTGGCGTGAGAGTTATTTTGGCGTAATGGTAATTCTCAAGCAAAATTGCCACGGAAAAAGTCAACTAGGGCCATCCGGCGTGAGAGTCATTTTGTCGAGTTAGTAACCTTGAGGCAAGATTGCCAAGCCAAATGAACCCGGATTGAGCTGGCGCGAGAGTCATTTTGTCGTGTTAGTAGCCCTGAGACAAGATTGCCACACCAAACGAACTCGGATTGAGTGTCATTTGGCGAGTTTAAATAGTACCCTTAAATTAAAATTGCCACACCAAATTGTTAGCTGTAACAGGAATATCCCTTTTGGGGCAATAAAACTCTTGAAACTTTGAGTCTTGAACCCCTCAAGCAAAACTGTCACGCCAAAATGAACTCGGGTCCATCTGACGTGAGAGACATTTTGGGAGTAATAGTAATTCTCAAGTAAAATTGGCACGTCAAAGTAAAACTCG
Organism: Semisulcospira habei; assembly: GCA_036245525.1. Classification (NCBI taxonomy): domain Eukaryota; kingdom Metazoa; phylum Mollusca; class Gastropoda; family Semisulcospiridae; genus Semisulcospira; species Semisulcospira habei. Next base: position 54,108,178 of record BTPG01000002.1, on the reverse strand, counting down.
GGTCCGTCTGGCTTGAGGGTCATGTGACGAATTTAAGTAATACCCCTTAAGCAAAATTGTCACGCCAAAGTGAACTCGGGTTCATCTGGCGTACGATTCATTTTGGTTTGTTACAGTGGCAAACTTTAGTTATGAAAAACATGGATTGCAAACACTGTGGTGCATTGGAGGCACAAGAGACAAGTTATTACACTGTTTCAGTCTACACTAACCTTTGGCTGTCCGTAGCGTTTGTTTTTGCTTTTTTATTTGTCGAAGCGATTGTTATAGGAATCACCTAAAAATAAAACCCAACCGACAGTCAAATTACAGGAATCACCTCGACAAAAAGCGCTACCGACAGCCAAAGAGTTGAAGGCCCACTACCGCCGTAACTGTTCAAAGATACACTTCTGTAACATATGGTTTACCAAACGCTGCATACAGGTCTAGGTATGGTTCGTTTACACAGGACAATCCAGTTCAGCACACGTCGTCTTTATATCAAGTAACCTGACAATGACTCCACTCCGTTCTAGAAATACAATACTATCAGTACGAGAAACATCTAAAAAATAGATTGTCAAGCCAACGACAGCGCAGAATAAATAAGTGAGATTACGCGTGTGCTTTTGCTGCGTGTCCAAACTGCTGTAAAAAGCTCATTAGGTAGGTGTGTCGACAAGGCTTAACAAACACAAATGGTGCTGAAATGTGTCGGTTCAGACCTATGCGTAATGCTACTTTAACCCATTCAGCCCTGACGCACTACAGCAGGAGATGGCTCGACCATGATAATTCAAGGGTAGTGCCAGATTAGCTTGGCGCCTGTCGGCGCCAAGCTAATATGGCACTGCCCTTGAATTATCATGGCAGACCCATCTCCTACAACTGGTGCATAATTAGATGACGCCTCCAAAATTTGGGAAATACGGCCGTCGGGCTGAATGAGTTAAATGTGTGAAGTTAACCCATTTAGCCGTAAGGCTGCATTCCCCCCCTCATTTTTGAGGTGTCACCTAAAGACTATGTACCAGTTGCGGGAGATGGATCGACCATGATAATTCGAGGGTAGTGCCAGATTAGCTTGGCGCCGTCTGGCACCACCCTCGAATTATCACGGTCGATCCATCTCCTGCAGCAGTGCGTCGAGGCTAAGTGTCTTCCTAGACGTGTTCAACCTGAATGGTTTTATCTCCACAGGCTGTTTTCTGTAACCCTTTGCGTGTGGTCAGCGCTTTATGTCGCGATGATTCCTGCAGGAACGGGTTAACTCATTCTACCCCAGACACACCACAGGAAGATAAGGATCGGCCATGATAGTTCAAGGGTGATGCCAGAATAGCTTGGCGCCTATAGGCGCCAAGCTATTCTGGCATCACTCTTGAACTATCATGGTCGATCTGTGTCCTGCACTGCCTTGCAGTCTTCAGAGGACAACGACAAAATTTAAGGATTTCGGTGTTGGGGTAGAATGAGTTAACGGGCAATATGGTGGAGCCCGGGTGGCAATATGACGGACAGATTTTGGTATGGTATGGTACGGTGTCTAAAAGGCGCACATATCCATCTAATTAAAGATGCTCAAGACGCCGCCGTAGGGATGGAAGCTGGAGATTTGAAAGCCTGCTGCTACTAAGCGCTACTTTGTGTGCAAACCTCGACCCGGCTATTAACTTCGGTGCAGGTGAAATATTTTTGTTTCCATTTCACTGGCCGTACCGGGCCTTGTCTTTTCGATTAGTGGTAATGGGATTTTTAACGTGCGCACTTGATGATTATGCGTGCTGTGCACACGAAGGCGAGACAGGCAAACGTAAGCCGAGTCTGTACGTAAATGTGACTCGATGGGAATGAGGAAAAGTCCACATCCCATTCCTGCCCACCAGGGGATTCGAACCCGGGATCTTACGACTGTCAGCGCAGTGTCTTGTCCACTTAGCTACGTCCCCATGTTCTACAACATTTCTGTTGAAAAGTCCTGTAAATCAAAGTGGCACAGTTGCAGTGCGCCTGAACCAACCAGTGCTCAGGTCACACTCCATAGGCAACATAGGGCCGTTCATTATCAGTCTGATACCGTAGACATTAAACCTCGAACTAATTAATGAAATCAGTGCAGTGGGTAGAGCGTTCAACTCTCGATCGAAAGGTCACGGGCTCGGACCTGAATGGGGTCAACATTTATTCAGACCCTTTTTCGATGCCCCCTTTCGAAATCACCTCCGTAATGTGGACAAAAGACATTTAAACTTAACTCTTAAACACTTTTGTGTTAATAATTTTAAAGTGTTACAGAAAGAAAGAAAGAAAAAAGGACACCGGAGAAATAAATAAAACGATCACACCAGCTGTGTTGATAAATCGATACACACAAGAAAGCAACCCGAAATACAATTAAATTTTTTTAAAAATTGTAAGCAACCCGAAATACAATATATATATATATATATATGTATATATATATATATATATATATATATATATATATATATATATATATATATATATATTATATATATATATATATATATATATATATATATATATATATATATATATATATATATATATATATATATATATATATATATGGGGTTTAACTCATATCATTCTGAGTCTGAAAGCTTCAAATTTGTACACTGCCATATGCCGCTACATTATAGTACTTACAGAGGTAAGGATATAGACCAATGGCTCATGTTCATGGGTGGTGTCATAATAGCTTGGCGTCTAGAGGCGCCAAACTATTCTGGCTCTACCCTTCAACTATTTTAGTGAAACTTATTTCACACACTGGTGTATTCCGAATGATAAGGGTTAACGTCTTTTGTCCAACACGAAAGCTTATTTCAAAGTAGGGGCACCGAACTGGGCCTGAACAAAATATTGACCCCAGCTGGATGCGAACCCGCAACCTCTCGGACTCGAGTCGAACACTCCACCACCGAGCCGTCCCGTTCGCCTGTTAATAAATGGGGAAATTCGTTATTCGCAGTTGTGATGCTTTGAAAAGTAAACGAGAAGTGTTTGAACGCTTGTGAACTATTTGCCGGTGTCTTACCTGTAGTGGTTGGTCTCTGCGTGTACTATAGCGTGTCTTAAAACTATTGCAAGATAAAACCCAATGTTGAAAATCGGACAATCACGTTTAGAGCGTACTTTGTTTTGACATGTCTGAAAATGGGACAGCAAAGTTTAGTGTGTACCTTTTGAGGACTAAGCTAAATACAACCAGGGAGGTTTCGTTTGAAACGAACGACAACCGACCACGAACGAGCGCGAAATCATGGCGGACAACCAGCTTGTGACATAATAATAATAATAATAATAATAATAATAATAATAATAATAATAATAATAATAATAATAATAATATAATAATAATTATAATAAATACTTGTTGTATAACGCTGTTCTCCAGGAAAACACTGGACTCACTAAGCATGAACAACAACACACTCTCTCTCAGACACGCGCACAATTATACACTATTTTAAACCACCCAATCACTTCCCAGCACCTTACACCCACTTCCCTCGATAACCAGAATAAAAGGCAGTCAGTCAACAGTTAGCTATAGAGTCCCCGATCACATATGTGCCAGTGGGACATTAAAATGAATTTAACGAACGAACGAAGTTAGCTATAGGTGAGCTAAATGTTAAATGCCCCGACAGAAAAGAAAAGTCTTTAAATGAGCTTTGAACTGTGACAATGTGGGGCAGATTCCGCATTTCAATTGGCAGTGAGTTCCACACACTATACCATAATCATATAGACAATAATCCATGCATCTCCAAGATGCATAGGTCCTCATGAGCCCGGAAGGGCTCATGAGGATCTATGCCTCTTGGAGATGTTTGCAGTGTTGACTATGCTTACGGTGGACGCTCTCTTTCGTTGGTTGCAAACAAAACCTGAGTATCAAGCGTACTTGCCGGTGGTATGGGTACTAGGCGGGTGCTGTACTTGTGAGCCATTTCTACCAAAGACCTTACCTCTGCTGACGAGAGTTTCAGATTTATGTTCCAGTAGACCGCGATCGTGAATGTTTGTCCGGGCTTTTAACCCGTTCAGTGCCTGATAAATCTAACCGGCACCCAAATGCAAGAGGCATAGATCCTCATGAGCCCCCGCAGTCGCGGGGGCTCATGAGGATCTATGCCTCTTGCTGACACCCCTCTGAATCCACCATTTTCGTCGAAACACGTGCAGTTTTATGTCGCATGTTTGTCCGGGTTTTTAAGCCACCATTTTGGTCGAAACATGTACAGTTTTATATAGCATGTTTGTCCGGGGTTTTAATCCACCGTTTCCGTCGACGCACGTGCAGTTTGGACCTATTTCTGACTTCCGAATAACGCGTATTAGCCTTGCGTCTCTCAACTTCTTCTGAAGAGGATTGCAGTCAGTCTTTAAACAGAAAAATAGAAGGTATTTCAAGGCTGGGTTCAAAATTTTCCAAATGTTTGAACACCTCTCCTGACTTCAATAGTGTATAAGCGTCGAATTAGCTTCACGCGAAGAGGCCTGACGCCTATTATTAATTAGCTTGAAGCCTGATGCTTTCATTAATTGCTTGACGCGTGACGCCGTTATAAATTAGCTTGACGCCTGACGCCTTTATAAATTAACTTGAAGGCCTGGCGCCTTTACAAATAGTTTGACGTATTTATAAATTAGATTGACGCCTGACGCCTTTATAAAAATTAGCTTGACGTGTGACGCCTTCATAAATTAGCTTGACGCTTGACTCCTTCATAAATTAGCTTGACGCCATTATAAATTAGCCTGACGTCTAACGCCTTTGTAAATAAGCTTGACGCCTGACGCCTTTATGAATTAGCTTGACGCCTGACGACTTTATTAATTAGCTTGACGACTGACACCTTTAGAAATGAGCTGGGCCCCTGACGCCTTTATAAATTAGCTTGACGCGTCTCTATAATATATATGCTAAAGAGTTTTTCGTCAGACTTTTTGTTGTTGATGTTGTTATATAAGTCTTTCAAGTTTGGGTCCGAGTTCCCCAAATTTGGGAGGCCTCCTCTGACGAATTTGATTATAATAAACGTATTCGATTATCATAAACGTATTGACTGTTATAGCTGAATAGTGGCAACACATTATTTCGGCCTGTCTCTAGTGGTGGTCAGGCTTTAGAAGAAAAAAAAAAAGAAAAAAAAGAAGAGAAAACCCAGTGCACAAAGGCTATAGGGCCGTGGTCGGGCCGATGGCCTTTGCGCACTGGGAAGGTGGGTCCCAGGGTTGAACTGCACGCAATTTCGACCCTTTCATCGTCAAATGACGTACAGTGTTATTCTGCAATCTGCATTCATTGAACGCCCAAAATCCCCAGTCGTCAAAGGAACATTGATACAAATTGGTCCCAACAAGAGGCTTAAATTCTCACGAGACCCCCCCCCCCTCCCCCGCGTCGTGGGGGTTTATAAGAATCTCTGTCCTTTGTAGTTGAATCACGCTCACTTATTTTCCGGTCAGTGAAGGGGTTAATAGCCTGCGCGAAATAGTCCTAGCGGCTTTTAAAAGAAATATATTTGTAGCCCCACGCCAAAATCTCGCCGCAGTGCAAAGGAGTGACAAATGGTTGGCAGTTACTGGTATTGAAAATGTTTCTGCGACTGGCGGCAGCTTCCCCCTTTCTCTCCCTCCTCCCCCCCCCTCCATCACCCCTTTCTCCCCTCCCCTCCACACCTCCTCCCTCCTTCACCCCCTCCACCCCCCTCTCTTAATTTTCACCTATTACGTTTCATGTTCGCTTATATCGATGATAACCGAATCAGGCGCGACTGTGTTTCGTACCTGACCTGGTTTCAGTAGAACCTGTTCTGGTTTCTTCTTATCAATGACATTAACGTCATTCACTGCCGAGGGAAACTGAACACGATCCAACCGCAACCGCAAAAGGCATAGATCCTCATGAGCCCCCGCAGTCGCGGGGGCTCATGAGGATCTATGCCTCTTGCTGACATCAATTATTGTGTCTATGTTCTTTGGACAGCGGGTGGACTTTGGTGTTGATTTAACAAGGACTTTACAAACACGATCCGAGTCCACAAGCGGTGATCGAAAAACTTTGCTTACCCGATCCTAACGCAACTGCAAGAGGTATAGATCCTCATGAGCCCCCGCAGTCGCGGGGGCTCATGAGGATCTATTCCTCTTGCTGACATCTGGGGATTAGTGCGATGTAATAAATAAATAAATAAATAAATAAATCAGCGCATTAAATAGGCGCTTTATCCCAATTGAAAATCGGCTCAAAGCGCCGCCGCGAACTGAACCCAACAAGCACGCTCACGTGAATCACGCGCATTCACTCACACACTGTACATACACACAGAACATTGACGTGGTGCTATGGGCAAGCTCAAGCGAACTACTGAAGTTTTGGAAATTCAGATTGTTTATATTTGAAATTTGATTAAGTGGGCTGAAATTGATACCAAAGTCGTGAGGGAGGAATAGCCGGAGTATCCGGAGAAAGAAACCCCGACGCTCCGCCCGAATTAACGGCGAAACTTGCTGGAGGTGAAAAGTCCACCGCCGGAACCGGGTGTCGAACCTCGCACCTGTAGCTTTGGTGGCAGTCGCTTTCACCGCTGCGCCATGGACCATCCCTTGATTATGCTCTTGATTATTATATTAATAGTAGTAGTAGTAGTAGTAGTAGTAGTAGTAGTAGTAGTAGTAGTATGAAGACCCTCACAGCAGACCTTGAAAGGAGGATACAGCCACTGAAATGAGATGTTTTCGAAGGCTGCTTGGCATTTCATACAGAGATCACATCACGAACGAGGAAATGGGAAGCAGAATCAGGCAAGCCATCGGGCCCTATGAAGACCTATTAGCTATTGTGAAAAAAACGCAAACTGAAGTGGTATGGGCATGTCACGCTTTCAGCAGGGCTTGCCAAAACAATCCTGCAAGGCACCGTGCAAGGAGGACGAAGGAGAGGAAGACAGAGGAAAAGATGGGAGGACAATATCTCAGAGTGGACAGGACTGAGGCTGGGTGATACGCTAAGAATGGTAGAGAACAGAGGTGAATGGAGGGAGTTGGTTGCCAAGTCATCAGTGGTGCCACAACGGTCGGCAAGACTACGGGATATTAGATAGATAGATAGATAGATAGATAGATAGATAGATAGATAGATAGATAGATAGATAGATAGATAGATAAGGCGCCAGGTAGCGCACCATGCTAAGGTGCGAGTTCGATTCGGTTCGGCTCGATTTTTCCCTAGTAGTGTCACGTTATTCGGGGACCGCGGGTCTTCTCGGTACTCCGCTCTCCCCCCCCGCTTGTATCAGTTCAGCAACTATAAAATTCAAATACAAACGTTTCCATTACGTCAGTAGCTCGCTGAGCTGCCTTAGCACACGTGAATGTTCGTGTTACGTACAGTGTGATGAATGCGTTGATCACGTGAGCGGTTGGGTTCAGTCCGCTGCATCTGCGCATTGAGTTATTTAAAATGAGAATGCGCCATAAATGCATGCATTATTATATAGATAGATAGATAGATAGATAGATAGATAGATAGATAGATAGATAGATAGATAGATAGATAGTATGAAGAACACAAATTTGAAATTATCCGGCACAGTAGTTATATTAGAGTTAAAGTACCATGACGCATAAGTCTGAAGACACATATCAGCACCATTTGTGTTTGTTATGCCATGTCGACACAGCTTATGGACATGCAGTTTGGACATGCAGCAAAAGCACAGGCGTAATGGCACTTATTTATTCTGCGCTGCCGCTAACGTGCCAATCTATTGTTAGCTGTTTCTCGTACTAATAGCGTTGTATTTATAGAACGGAGTGGAGTCATTGTCAGGTTAGTTGATATAAAGACGTCGGGTGCTGAACTGGATTGTCCTGTGTCTATATGAAACAGAACTAGACCTGTGTGTAGCGTTTCGTAACCATGTGTTACAGAAATGTATCTTTGAACAGTTACGGTGGTAATAGGTGTTTAAGATAAATTGTGGGCTGACATACTTTTTTTTTTCATTCTTGGTCCTCTTGTCTGTTTTTTCTCTGTGCACACTTGGTGTCGCTCTCGATTCAATACCGATAAAATCAGCTAAGCACACGATCTCGACGTGTTTTGGGCGTGTTTTTTTTTTTTTCCAATTAACTTATCAAGAAGACATTTCATGACACCGTTAAGAACAAAAAGTGATCACCAAACTTGGTCCCAATTTATTTTAAAATTTAATTTGCTTTAATTCATTCAGCCCCGACACACCACAGCAAGACATGGATCGAGCATGCTAGTTCAAGGGCGGTGCCAGAATAGCTTGGCGCCCATAGGCGCCACCCTTGAACTATCATGCTCGATCTGTCTCTAGAATCGTAATACAGTCCTTCAGAGGGCAACTTCAAATCTGGGGATTTCGGACTTGGGGTAGAATGAGTTAAACCAAACTGTTTGGCCACTACCCTCTGGAGATCATGGAGATCACCTACATTATAGTTGAAATATATACCCTGTTTAGGCTTCCGTGACCACTGACCTGCATCACTGACGCTGAAACTGTGACAATGTATGCGCGGATCAGACGTCTTGCAAGACCAGGCTATGGAACATTCAGCTTGAGGAGCGTGAAGTTTACCAGAATACAATTAATATACGTGTATCAGTGTTGCTGAATGGGGCTCGATCAGGGAATGTTGCAGCAGGTGTAAAGGCCCACTACCGCCGTAAATGTTCAAATAGTGTAACAGCGGACACAGCTTCGCTGGGCGGGGCATGTCTCCAGGATGGAGGATCATCGCCTACCCAAGATCACTCTGTTCGGCGAGCTCGCCACTGGACACCGAGACAGAGGGGCACCAAAGAAGAGATACAAAGACGGTCTCAAGAAGTCGCGTAGTGCCTGCCAAATCGACCACCGCCAGTGGTCTTCGCTTGCTGCGGACCGTGACACCTGGCGCTCCACCATTCACAATGCAGCCGTCTCCTTTGAGGACTCTCGCAGAGCTAACCTTAAGGACAAGCGGCTTAGAAGAAAAAACAGAGTTGTCGTAACTCAGAACCCTGACCAGACCTTCCCCTGCAGCCACTGCGGTCAAACCTGCCTGTCCCGGATTGGCCTCCGCAGCCACGAAAATGCCTGCAGACGACGTGGGCAAGCCCTATAGAATCTTCGTTCGCGAAGTCAAGCCAAGGTAACAGATGGTTACGAACTGCTACACTCTGGTCTAGTTATGGTTCATTAGGCTCAGGACAATTCAGTTTAGCACACGTCGTCTTAATAAAAAGTAACCTGACAATGACTCCACTCCGTTCTATAAATACAACGCTATCAGTATGAGAAACGGCTAAAAATAGATTGACACGCTAACGGATGCACAGAATAAAAAAAGTGCGATTACGCGTGTGCTTTGCTGCGCGCCAAAACTGCCGTAGAAGTTCATTAGGTGTGTCGACAAAGCAAAACAAACAGAAATAGTGCAGAAATGTGTCTTCAGTTTTAGGCGTAATGGTACTATAAACAGGTCGTGTTCAACATTTTCCGAGGGCAGCGGCTACACCATTGATGTCAAGCATACAGTAAAATAAACATAAGGTTAGGACCAAAGTTGTTCATCATCGTTTCTTCTTAGAGGTGTCTTGAAATTATCTGCGTTCAAGGGTTATTTGCATCACCACCATCACCACCACCACAACAACAACAACAACAAAACGAGGCAAGCTTTACCGTCTAATAGACTATAATTACGTCTACGCGCAGTACTAAACGGGTCGAGCCTTGTCGGAGGAGTAGCCAGGAAATGAGCAGCAGCAGGGTAGGATGGCGAGTGGGTGGGTGGTGACTGCATGTACCCCCCTCCCGTCCCCCTCCTCCCCCCTCCCCGCGCATGAGTTAACTCATTCACGCGGCCAGCCGCGCATCCGGATGCGGCTGGCTGCCAATGAGTTAATCTCTTCGCTGCCGAGAAAGTGCGAGCACGATAATACCTACAAGAGGCTTTAGATCCACATGAGCCCCCGCAGAAGGCTGCGGGAGTTGGGTGGAGACCAGCGTGGGAATTTCAGTCTTGAAGTGTTGTCACTTTTCACCTGACGTCAGCTAGGTCTATATCTCACCCCCTACCCCTCACCCCCCCCCCCCCATCCCAACACAAACCCTTTCCCTCCCCTCTTCTGGAGCCAGAACGAGCTTAGTCCAGCGCCAGCCACTAAGCAAGGTGCGCCGCTGTAGCGGCGCACCTTGCTTAGTGGTTGGCGCAGGACTAAGCTCGCTCATGCAACTGACTCCAGGACATTACGCCCTAGGATGTTAAGCATGCTGGATGAACAGCTGGATGGATGGATGGGTGCGTGGGTTGGTGCGTGGGAGGGTGGATGGATGGACGGATAGATGGATGGGTTTTGGGTGGGTGGATGGATTGATGGATTGACAGACGGACGGACGTGCGGATGGATTGATGGATGGATGGATGGGTGGGTGAGTGGACGGGTGGGAGGGTGGGTGCGTGGATGGATGGAAGGATGGATGGATGCTCGGTCAGACTGATTGATAAACGGATAGTTGGAGAAATAAATAAATGCATTCATGGATAGGCGGAATAACGAAATGATTGATGGATCGACCAGCAGTTTGATAAATGGATGGATGCACATATCAGCCATAGATATGATGAACTGTAGTGCTTACTGATTGAAATGCATATTCCAAAATGATAATAATAATAAGAAGATGATGATGATGATGAAGATGAAGAAAAAACAACAACTAAAAATACTACACCTACCTTTTAGACCTTAGACATCCGTGAGTGACCAAAGAACAATGCTAAAACTAATAAGTATTTTTACACTATGAGACCTTGTTAACATTTCAGGTAACGGTTACGCATTTCAGTACAAGAAATTACTGGTCCTAATTACTGACCGGCGGCACACATGACGTCATTCCGCCTGCTTATTCCAGTTTTCTATCAGACCGCCGCAAACCAGTAGCGGTGATCCACTTAAGTTTTGAAGGCATACGAACACACGAATACAAACAAATGAAAGATATGGTCAAAGTGGGCAGGTATGGGTGAAAACTGAGACACGTACTTGTTCAGTCCTTGGCGTTCGTGAATGGTGACAGACCATTGAATTAATTATGCGTTGTTTTTTGTGACAAATACTTGTAGTTGAAAAATTAGTTTTCATTTTTAACATTAAAAAAACCCCCAAAACAACAACAGCAGCAGCAACAACAACAAAACAACCCAACCAACAGCAACAACACTGATTAACAATTAAGCCGTGTCTGGAACAACCAGTTGCCACCACCCCCCCCCCCCCCCCCGCCCCCCCCCCCCCCACACACACATACTCACACACACAAGCAAGTCATAATCATATAGTACAGCAGCACCTGTTCTCAATGATCCCCTTTTTATCAAGAGAAATAATCTTAAAAGGCAGGTGCCCTTTCAAGTGAAGTCTTGAAGGACAAAAAAGTGTTACCAGTCTTTAACCCTTTCAGCCCCAAGGTCCCATTTCTCAAATTTTGGGAGGTGTTGCCTGACGACTATGTACCAGTTGTAGGAGATGGATTGATCATGATAATTCAAGGGTAGTGCCAGACGAGCTTGGCGCCTGAAGGCGCCAAGCTCATCTGGCACTACCCTTGAATTACCATGATCAATCCATCTCCTGCTGCAGGGTCCCGGGTGCTAAAGGGGTTAAAGATCACGATTTAGGTATCTTTAAAGGCAGGTGGAATCTCTAATAAGGTCGGTCGCTTAACACGGGTTCTGTCATACGTAAAACATCGTCCTGTTCCTTTTGCGTATAAAATGACTTGAACAATGTTTCTCTTCAGCAGTCAGCAATCTGCGTTATCTTGGCGGCCGGCGGCGTCACAGCACGTCACGTAGCGCTGTGAACGCTGCGTTTGGTTGTATCTAAGTCGTTGTTGTGTTGGTAACATCACAGACAGACGACTGAACGTTACCGCGGACCACCAATCGTTTTCTCGGACGTCGTTATTTTTTTTTTTTTAATTAACCGCTTCAGCGCCAGATGTCGCGGATCGTGTTTCGGGAACCTTTGTCTACTCAACGCCTCAGAGCACAAAGCTCGTCCGAGAAACAGGGATACAAAGCGGCGTCAGCAAGAGACATAGATCCTCATGAGCCCCTGCACTATGCGGGGGCTCATGAGGATCTATATCGCTTGCAATCGGAGCGTGTTTCTTTTTTTTTTTCTCTCTCTCTCGGGAGTGAACGCGCTGTTATTTTCATCATAAAAAAGTCGAGGCACGCTTGCGGGAAATGTGCTTTACTCAGAGACCAGTTACGTTCACGCAGTGTTGTTTCTTTTGGAGGCATGCCTCCTTAGAAGGGATTAATATGGGCAGTTCTCGTGGTTAAAGACTCTATTATACACATACGACTTGACGTGCCACTTTTGTAAAAAAAAAAAAATAAATAATAATAATAATTTAAAAAAATGTTGCTTAAAAGGCCCACTACCGCCGTAACTGCTCAAAGATATACTTCTGTAACAGATGGTTACGAGAAGCTGCACACATGGTTTATTTAGACACAAGACAATCCAGTTCAGCACACGTCGTCTTTATATCAAGTAAACTGACAATGATTTCACTCCCTTCTATAAATACAACGCTTTCAGGACGAGAAACAGCTAACCATAGATTGACACGCTAACGGTTGCGCAGAATAAATAAGCGCGATTGCTCGTGTGCTGTTGCTGCGTGTCCAAACTGCTGTTAAAGTTCATTAGGTGTGTCGACAAAGCATCACACACACAATGGTGCTCATGTGTCTTCAGCTTTGTGCGTAGTGGTACTTTAATCTTTCATGTTGCTCGGTTTCATTTCTGAGACGCGCTTTGAAGAATCTCTGCTTTCTGACTACATGACGAGTCGACCGTCATGTTTGGCTGACTGAAGTTGACGCGTTTGGAAGTTTCGCTGATTAACCCCGTAACTGCGGGGACGAACCTAAATTACCCAGCTGCAAGAGGCATAAATCCTCATGAGCCCCCGCTGTTGCGGGGGCTCATGAGGATTTATGTCTCTTGTTGGTCCTGTGTTCTCTGTGCCTATTTTGGGTTTAGTCTGTGTCTTTGACGCGAAAAATCGGTCAGTGTGCGGTGGTTTCTGACGCGAAATCCGCGATCACTGGCAGCGAAGCGATTAGGTAATTGCATGGAAAACAGTCGGCGTTCCTTGACATGTTGTTATTAAACCGAGCTTTGATTTTCATCTCGTTTTGTAAACGTTGCAGAGGCTATAGACACTTCTGAATCCCCGGACACTTCGGACTTTTGGGGGAAAGCTGACACATTCGTCTAAACAATGGCAACACCAGCAATGACTCTGTTGGCGCTGTTGCTGGTAGTAGCGCACGGTGTCGCTGATGATCATGACGTGGTGGATTCTCTTCAGCGTGCTCAACGTTCGGGAACAGACCCTGCTGCGGTACAGCCCCAGATCGGTGATGTTGCTAAGAAGATTGACACCGTCAACGAAACCCTGGCGAACCATATCAGCGCCCTGGCTACAGCAATGGTTAAACTGCAGTCCGAGAATCTTGCGCTGAAAGAAAATGGAACTGCTCAGCAGGCTGCCATTCAAGCGCAAGTTACTGGTCTCTTGTCGGCTGTTGACACGCTTCTGGCTGAAAACCTGGCGTTGAAAGAAAATGCGACTAGTCTCCAGGTGGCTGTGACCTCGCTACAGGCCGAAAGCCAGGCATTGAAAGTTGAGACAGTTTCCCAGCAGAACGCGTGCACTCAGCAGATCTCCGCACTCCAGGCACAAGTGACCACTCTGCAGTCAGGCCTTGCTTCACTGCGAGCTGAAAGTCAGTCCCTGAAACAGCAAGAAGCTGCACTGAAAAACGAGTCTACTCACAATGTTTTGGGTCTGAAGACAGAGGTGTCTAGACTACAGTCAGACCTAGGGACGCTCAAGGGCGAAACTGAGGCTCTGAAAAACGAGACCGCAGCTCATGGCGAGGGCCTCAAAGAGTTGTCTGTTCTGCGCTCTAATCTCGGCACTCTTCAGTTGCAGACAAACAGACTGAACGCGGACTTGGTCAAGTCACAGGCGCAAATAACCAGTCTTCAGTCTGAGAGCCGGGCTCTGGCACACAATCTGACGGGTCTACAGACTGAAGTGGACGGTGTGAGGAGAGACAGCGGACACCTCAACACTACGCTCACCAGACTACAGACAGACACGCAGGCTTTGACACGCCAACTGACTCAGGACCAAACCGACATCCACGGAGTTCAGACGCAAGTGACCAGCCTGCAGAGGGACATGTCTGCAGTCAAAGCGGACAACAACGTCCTCAAGAGCCAAGCGCACAGCCTGCTGACCGACACCCAGACACTGCAGACAAACGTTTCCAGTCTGCAAACTGACGTCAGCGGTGTGAGGCGTGACGTGAACACGGTGAACTCCAGAACCTCCTCTCTGACGGCAGACATGGTGGTGGTGAAGACGGACACCAACACCCTCAAGTCCCAGGTGCACAGCCTGCAATCTGATGATCAGTCTCTCCAAGCCAACGTGACGGGTCTTCGTGGAGACGTCTCTGCACTCAACACTAAAACTGCTGCATTGACGACAGATATGATCCATGTCAAAACGGACACTACTGCACTAAAAACGGACACAAATACCTTGAAAACTCAAGTTCACAGCTTACAAGCGGACGCGCTGTCTCTGCAGACCAACTTGACAGTTCTTCGTGGAGACATTGCGACACTCAACGCTAACACTGCCTCCCTGACAGCCGACATGGCTCGAGTCAAAACAGACTCTGCTGCGCTGAAAACGGACACCACTACCCTAAAAACGGACACAGCCACACTGAAGAGTCAGGTGCACACACTACAAACTGACACTCACACATTACAGTTAGAATACACCGGTCTGCAGACCAACGTGACAGGAATAAAAGGGGACATCAACGCTCTGAACACCAAAGCAACTTCTCTCACCACGGACATGACCCACGTAAAGGCTGACACAACAACACTCAGAAATGACACCATCACTCTCAAAACACAAGTACACGCTCTGGAGGGCGACACACAAGCGCTTCTAACTAACATTACCAGCGTTAAAGGGGATGTGACCTCGCTGAACACCAGAATTACGGCCCTGACGACTGACATGACACACGTAAAGGCGGATACTACCAGCTTAAAAACCCAGGTCCAAGGATTGCAGACCCAGGCGGCGTCTCTCACCAAGTGAGTGAGGTTTTTTTTACGCTTGCAGAATGTTCATATTATTTGAGCAGATATTATCGAACATAATTCTGTTTATCCCAAAGGGGATAACCCTTTGCGAGTCTAGCGGATTTTGTCCCGATGATTCCTACATCGCAGCAACAAACCGCAACCGACAAGCAAAGGGTTAAGAGAGAAATGAAATGAAACAAAACTTTATTTTTCAAGAATAAATAACAAGGCAATAAAAAAGCAGTAAGTCCATTTTGCAAATAAAGCGGGATTTTCATTTTAATGCAAATAAAATCGTGCTTTTCACTACAATTGACTTAATGTCTTTTGCCTTCAAAGGGTAGAGTGAGAGAACGCAAACAAGTGTATAATCAGTTACAAATAATACCAGTGGTGGAGTTGTAGTCGTAGTATGATAAACACACCAGACGCACGCACGTAAGGTTCTTTTTAAATAAACTTCATTCAGCTGCAATCCGTCACACGTGGCTTAAAGATGTAGATAATACTGGAGTAACAGTTCCAACAATATTTTAATTCAGCGATGCGATCTCCACACAGTGCAGTTTCAAATGCACCAGCACTGATACAAAGCCTCTTCTGCAATGCCCACACTCCGACACAAAGTTTCTCATACACAGCGTCTCACACAATGTACACCCTATACCCATTACGGGCCACGTACCTAAGATAAACTGCGTATCTCTACCACTGACAATGCAAGACAATGTACGAACGTGCTTTCCTAGCGCCCTTTTTATATATACTACCAATTTCCAGAATCCTCTACGAAAATCATACAACGCAACCAATCAGAACGAAACACGCAACCGAAACTCATAAATAAGAATTTTCTGGAATCACTAAAATAGGTTACACAAACTCGGCTGCTCATTTCAGCTCTAAATCCTAATGTATAATGAAGTCACATAAAAGTATGGTAGCCCTATCACGACCTTGCATATCCGCTCTAGAAAATTCAAGAACTTTCACAAAAAAAAAAAAAAAAAAAAAAAAAAAAAAAAAAGGCTGCTCAATTCGCGCGCACAGAAAAACAAAATGTTGCAAACTGTTACGAACTCCCGACGTCACACACACGATGTCACTAGACAGCGCGACCTTTCTAGAACGTTCTGGACTAAATTTAGCGTATTATAACGAAGTGAATTCCATTCTGCGCGACCGAAAGAAAATGTTACTTAAAAAGGTACATGAATCATAACCATGATAGTTCAAATAAATATCGGATCGTTTCCTACGATAAACACATGCATGCTCTCACAGGACAACACAACCACAATCGTAACAACCAGATCGACTGATGTAAGACGAGAATAGTTTGATATTGGGTTTAACGTCAAGCAAGCAAATGAGGCCATCTCAGGGGCGAATAAGACGAGGACAGTAACTATACACATCCCACGGAAAATCACTCAGCGCTGGACAAACAGATAGAGCACAATCCAGACCAATAAAGCATGTTCTTAATTAAACGAACTTTAGTTCGCGAACTCTGACGATCTAGAGTTCACGATCTCGGGCGAACCATGTTGGTTCTTAATTGGACGATCTAAAGATACGGCGAACCTAGTTCGAAGTAGTTCACGAACCTCGGCAAACCACAGTTCGCTGTCGGAAAAAGTTCGCTCAACGTGTTGAGCGATCCAAGGTGAACCTTTTCTCTGATTGGTCAAAATTGTTACCCTCTTCTGCGTTGGAGATAAGAAGATAGTCAGCGATACAAACAACTATGGCGGACGGCGATATTTCACTCGTGCGAAGAACAAGACCTATTTTTATTGATTTGTGGGAGGCGCAACGCTGTTTGTGGGGTCGCTACTGCAAGGAGTACAAAAACAAAAATCGTCCAAATCGCGAAGCGGCATAGCCGCAGCCATTTTGAACACCTTCGCAGACAGTAAGTACGCCGAACCAAGCACTTCAGTTAAGAAAGAGAACCATGGCAAACCTGGTTTGCTGAAGTTCGACTAGGTTCGTTCAACCTCAATTAAGAAACAAACCAAAAGATCGCCGATCTTCTCCGATCTATGTTATTCCGATCAAAAGTTCGTCCAATTAAGAACAGCTCTTAAGAACGTTTCAAGACCAATTCTAAATGAGAAATTCCCCCACAGCATATTTCTTAGTCTTACCGCGCTTTTTTTTTCTGGGATCTATTGTACACCTCAAGGCGGCAAACAACCGCGGCTTACTCTACGTTAGAATCAATGAAAGCGACAAAACATATGATTTTCAAACAGACAAACCTTTACGAATAACTGTCACTGCTGTAGATATCCAACGTTGACATTGTACACTCTACAAAGCAGCGAAACTCAACACAATCAGCGATTTGGGGCTCAAAACCGGCTCAGCCCACAAACTGGATAAGCGAAACTGGATGTCGTTTGCTTTGTTTCATTTTTTTGGTGACTGGATTCATGTTGTGAAAGGTTATATAAATACACAGAAGTGGAGTGTCCATATACTATCCTTTCTAGACAAACCTCGCGACTCCCATTCTCAAACTGTTTGAATCATAGTCACCGATGACTCTGTGTCTCGGTGACTATGATTCAAACAGTTTGAGAATGAGAGTCGCGAGGTATGTATAGAAAAGAGTAGTATACTAACACTCGGCTTCTGTGCTATAAATGAGACTGCCAAGTGTTGAAAAAGCACAGAAATACTGGGCAAATTACAGGCAAAATGCCGCGGTTAGATAGAACAAGTAGAACACAGTTTATTCTCTTTTTTTAAAGGTTAATTAAATCTTCAAAAGAGACTTAGAAATGCAATGGACTTCTTGTCTTTCTCAAGTGAGACGTGTAACACTTCTCAAGTAAAAAAGTGGCCCATTGTATGTCTTTGTCTAAACAAAGGGAGGGTTGAAGGGGGAGGGAGGGAGGGCAGGTGATCTGCTTTAACTCATACCGGTACCCCAAGACTGAAATCACAAAATGTTGCCGTTGTCCTCTGTAGACTGCTTTGCAGTGCAGGACACAGATCGACCATGATAGTTCAAGGGTGATGCTAGAATAGCTTGGCGCCCATAGGCGCCAAGCTATTCTGGCATCACCCTTAAACTATCATGGTCGATCCATATCTTGCTGTGATGTGTCTGGGGTAGAACGAGTTAAGATTATGATGCGTGATTAGTGTTTGGCGTGTTTTCGGTCCTCGTGATTCGAGGCTGCACATTTTTCTTTCACGTGATTCTCAAAACCGTGTCTGTCCTTGATGGACATCACTTCCCCCCACCCCCCGCCCCAACACACGCACTCTACCCCTCTTCCCCCCTTCTTTTGTCAGATTGTTGGCAAGAGAGAAAGAGTCTTTATCGTCCCTTTCTATCTTGAAACGGGAATGATAAATAATTATATGCTCAGAATACTGAGTTTTTTAAATTTTAATTTTAGTTATGATTATTATTATTATTATTATTATTATTATTATTATTATTATTATTATTATTATTATTATTATTATTATTATTATATTAACTTATTGAGAGGGCGGGGGTGGGGGTTGGGGTGGGGGGTGGGTGGGAGCTAGGGGTTAACGGGAATTCTTGATCCATGAATCGCAAAATAAATTGTTGCGATTCAATGACGGTACCCTCGCATGCCTCCCCCCCCCCCCCACCACGCCCCCCCCCCAAAAAAAAAAAAAAAAAAAAAAAAAAAAGAAGATGAAGAAGAAGAAAGATGCTAGATCCCCTGTTTGTTTAGTGCTGAGTGTTTTCCCTTGGTACCTGTCGACCTGCCTACCGGTGCTTGCCCTCGTCTTTGTTGTTTGTTGTGATTCAGAATGTTGTGAAATGATTTTCTCAGCCACCACCTTTGCACTTTCAGCTCAGCTCACCTTCTTCTCGCTGACTCACAGAAATACAGACACAGCTCTGCAACTGTGCATGTTTGTTAATCTCCTCATTGCCCAGTGCCAGCAGATGGAGTCGCTAAAACCTGTGGTGAACTAAACGCCAACCAACCCCAGCTTTCAAAGGAACACAGATGCACAATGACTTAAGCAAGAGGTGTAGATCCTGCGGGGGCTCATGAGGATCTACGCCTCTGGCCGTTGTTGTGGTGTTCGATTTTGTTTCTTGGCATTTAAGTGGTTAACCGCATAAGATTGATTTGCCTCAGTGGGCGTGGTGATTCAGCAAAACGGGACTGTGTTTCTTTAATTATTTACTTAATTACTTAATTAACTAATATTGAATGAATGAATGAACGAAAAATGAACGAGCAAACCAACGAACGAACGAATGAATGAATGAATGACGTTTTATATATTGAAATGAGTTTTTATTATATTATTATTATTATTTTAATCTAGTTAACTTTTGATTATTTATTTATTTATGTGGCATGTGTGTGTGTGTGTGTGACTCTGTGTGTGTGTGTGTCATTGTGTGTGTGTGTGTGTGTGTATGTGTGTGTGAGTGTTTTTCTTCTTTTCTTTTTTGAGGGAGAGGGAGGGGGCGGGATGCGGAACAGAGAAGGAGGGGGGGGGGGGGTCGGCGGGGGGTGGGGCGGGGAAGGTTAGGGAACTGTACCAAACTCCGGTAAAATCAAAGAAGCAAAGAAACGGGAACGGCAAATCGCTACCTCACCATTACTGGATCCATAGACGCTTGTACGCTTTCAAAAAAAAAAAAAAAAAAAAAAAAAGGCCAGCTGCATGATTTGGTGAAATCTTGCGCAAGGCAATAAAAGAAATCAGACCTTAGGTGCACGAGTACGCTTAAAACTGCGCAAACCAATGAACAAGGTGCTCCGCTGTAGGGAGACCTGATTTCTTTTTTCTTTATTGAGGTTAGCAAATGCTTGGGGTTTAAAGGCACTAAGCGCTCCCCGAACATTCTTAACATTGCATAACACTGTTTGACGAAAATCAACATCTGGCTTGGCTTGACTTCGCGAACGAAGATTTTATAGGAGTTGCCCACGACGTCTGCAGGCTTGTTCGTGGCTGCGGAGGCCAATCCGAGACAGGCAGGTTCGACCGCAGTGGCTGCAGGGGAAGGTATGGCCAGGGTTCTGAGCTGCGGCATCTCTGTTTTTTTCTCCTGAGCCGCTTGTCCTTAAGGCTAGCTCTGTGAGAGTCCTCAAAGGAGACAGCTGCCTTGTAAATGGTGGAGCGCCAGGTGTCACGGTCCGCAGCAAGCGAAGACCACTGGTGGTGATCGATTTGGCAGGCACTAAGTGACTTCTTGAGACAGTCTTTGTATCTCTTTTTTGGCGCCCCTCTGTCACGGTGTCCAGTAGCAAGCTCGCCGAACAGGGTGATCTTTGGTAGGCGATGATCCTCCATCCTGGAGACATGCCCCGCCCAGCGGAGCTGTGTCCGCAGCAGCAAAGCCTCGATGCTCACAGTTTCAGCCTGTTCAAGGACCTCGACGTTGGTGACATAGTCACTCCAGTGAATGCCCAGGATGGTACGCAGGCAGCGCTGGTGGAAGCGTTCGAGGAGTCGTAGTTGGCTTCGGTAGAGGGCCCAGGACTCGGAACCATACAGCAGGGTGGTGAGGACCACAGCTCTATACACGCTGATCTTGGTGCCTGTTTTCAGCTGTTGATTGTGCCACACCCGCTTGAAAAGTCGCCCGAAAGCGCTGTTCGCTTTTGCCAGCCTGCTGTCAAGCTCCTTGTCCAGCTTGGCGTCCGACGTGATAACGCAGCCAAGGTAAGTAAACTGGTGCACTGACTTTAGTTCAGACTCGCCAATGGTGATGTGAGGAGGGCGATACACTGTCTTGGGTGCCGGCTGATGGAGGACCTCTGTCTTTTTCAGACTGACCTCGAGTCCAAAGAGCTGGGCAGCATCTGCGAAGCAAGTCGTGATGCGCTGCAGGGCTCTCTCTGTGTATGCAACGAGGGCAGCATCATCAGCAAAAAGCAGCTCACGAATCAGTTGGTCTAGGGTTTTCGTGTGGGCCTGCAGTCGTCTGAGGTTGAACAGGCTGCCATCGAGACGATACCTGATGTACACTGCATCGTCATCATCGAGGTCCACTGTGGCCTGCTTCAACATCATGCTAAAAAAGATGGTGAAGAGGGTCGGTGCCAGCACGCAGCCCTGCTTTACGCCGTTGAGAATAGGGAATGGTTCTGAGAGGTCATTGTTGAGTCTGACCTGGCCTTGCTGGTCCTCGTGTAGCTGGACAATCATGTTGAGGAACTTTGGGGGACAGCCAAGTCGCTCCAGGATCTGCCACATGCCTTGCCTGCTCACAGTGTCGAACGCTTTTGTTAGGTCGACAAATGTTACGTACAGCCCTTTGTTCTGCTCGCGGCACTTCTCCTGTAGCTGTCTCAGCACAAAGACCATATCGGTGGTGCTCCTGTTTGCTCTGAAGCCACACTGGCCCTCTGGGAGTTGGTCTTCAGCGATGGCAGGTACCAGCCGATTCAGGAGCAGCCTTGCAAGGATTTTCCCAGCAATGGACAGCAGGGTAATTCCCCGATAGTTGGAACAGTCAGACTTCTCGCCTTTGTTCTTGTACAGGGTGATAACGACTGTATCACGGAGATCTTTTGGTAGTGTTCCTTCCTCCCAGCAGCAGAGAAAGAGGTCATGGAGCTTGTTGTGCAGTGCTGTGCCTCCATGTTTCCAGATCTCAATCTGATGTACATAAAATATGTTATAATGCCTCCTAGCGAGTGGCTGGTTGTTATTTCGTTCATTACTGTGTGCAGCTGGCCATCTGATCTAACGGCCTTTGTGGGGCTATATCACAGTCAGGTGTTCGAATTAATCTGTCCGTGAGTGAAACATGCAGTTATGCCCGGAAATCAGTTTAACAGGTTTGTACGGTCACCGCGGACGCATAGTTAGTTTAACGCCAAGCAGGCTTTTGAGGCCATCTCGCGACGGCTGATGTATAGGGATGACCTCTATATATAACATACTGTGAAACCTGCCCACAGGGACTTGACTACAGTGAAGCAGGACACAGCTACCCTGAAGACTGGCGTCAGCACCCTCCAGACCCAGGTGACCAGCCTGCAGACTCATGACGTCATTGTCGACCGAACGACGTCCGCGCTGAACAGCAGCATTGCTCACTTGACTCTGGACGTCGTTCTCAACAAAAACCAACTGAGTATGTGTGTGTTTGTTTGGAGTATCTACCTCTATCAACTAGACTGATCGATCGATTGATCAATTGATCAATCAATCAATCGATCGATCGATCAATCGAACGAGCGAGCGAGCGAGCGATTGATTGATTGATTGGTCGATCGAGCGATCCATCCATCCATTCATTCATTCATTCATTCATTCATTCATTCATTCATTCATTTGTTTTTTTTCTTCTTCTTATTATTATTATTTGTACCGCAGGCCAGGTTACGAAAATCGTGGCCTTTGCCGCGACACACAGCCCGGACCATATCGTGGCGCCACCTGCCGTTGGACTCAGGTACGTGTACACCCCAGTCATCCCCCAGACAGTCACCCTCAACACTCCGCCGATTTACAGCAACGTTACCGGTTTCTTCACGGCTCCTGTCGGCGGGGTTTATTTCTTCGGCGCCTCCGCCGCAGTGGACAACATAAAGCAAACTCCGGTGTATCTGCGAATGCTGCTGGACAGCGCCGTCATCGCAGAAGCGTCTACAGGTGGGAGAGATTTGATTTAACTCACTACATCCTGAGGATGATAAATTATGTGATGAGTACGTCGCCTTTATACTAGTCTTTTCTAGCCCAATGTTGCCATGTGACAAGATGTAAAAACAGCATCACAATGTACACAAAAGATGACGTAATAGGTGATGTAAATATTCTCTATAAATATTACAAGTAGCCATGAAGTCATTGTGAAAGTGACGCCTTAGTTAACTGACCAAAGTTTCTTGTCTTCTCTCAGTCTCTTTACACTTTTTCTCATTGGCCTGGCTCTAATTAATTGTTTTCCTCTGGTCGTCCGTTCTCAAGGCAACGGGAGTCCCCTTGTCACATATTACCAAGGTAACAATTGATAAGTAGACTCCCTTATTAAATTTTACGATGACAGCGTTACTCGCTGAGCAAGGCATTCTTTCCCAAATGAATCTTTGTCCAATCACATTTCTCGGTACAAACATACCGTAATCTTCATTCAGTCAAAACTCTAAACAAAAATTTGCTAATAAATAAGTAATTTAGGGGGCTACACAACAAAAAAGAACTATGTATAGGTGTTCTGTGATATCGCTGGTGGAAGTTTAATAAAAGATATAACTAAATAATTGTATAAGGTAGATAATATGAACGACAGGAAAATTCAGCTGAAGCGAAGGCCCTATCATGTACTGACCGTATTCGAAACGGCGAAAAAACAAAAAAAGTTGGATAAATAAAAATTTAAAGGGTTACCCGACAAAATGACTATATGCACGCTTTGTGTTCGTCATATATTACTAATTTTATACGAAAGAATGACAGAAAGTTTGTTAAATAATAATTTAAAAAAAACTTGCGAAAGAAATTCCAGGCAAAAGCAGTTCGCGCGAGGTTGTTGATTGATAGTCGAAAGTATGGCGAATTACGTCCCCTTACCACGTAAAGTTTGGGGTCCTTTCAAGGGTACACTTCACGCTATTTCTTTTTACAGTTGAAGACAAAATCGTTGTATTACGAGTTAGGCTTTGCCAGTGGTTCTTGTCGCCTCTCGGCCATGGTCGGGGGGAGAGAGAGAGAGGGAGGGGGGGTATAATGTTGGAGTTAAGAGTCGAGGGCTAAAGAGAGAGAGAGAGAGAGAGAGAGAGAGAGAGAGAGAGAGAGAGAGAGAGAGAGAGAGAGAGAGAGAGAGAGAGAGAGAGAGAGAGAGAGAGAGAGAGAGAGAGAGAGAGAGAGAGATTGGTTGGTTGTTTGGTTGGTTGTACATTGTTGAACGTCAGGACAGCAACAAGACTTTCTCAGGACGTTTGTGAAAAAAAAAAAACAAAAAAAACGAAACAAAATATTGAATATATGTCGCCAGCCAATCTAATACGCTAAATAAACCCAAGACCATTTAGCAACACACATTATATATCGAGAGCTACAGCCAGCGCAGACAGTAGGGAGAGTTTAAAAAAGGAAAATACAGGTGAATGGACCAAGGGGAGACAGAAACACATGCCCCATAATAGAGGGGCTGACCAGCGTGACCCTGGGAACTAAAAAGCAGTTAACCCCACCCAAGTCCCCCAGGGCAGACCCGGGTGGGTGTGAGTGAGAGAGAGAGAGAGAGAGAGAGAGAGAGAGAGAGAGAGAGAGAGAGAGAGAGAGAGAGAGAGAGAGAGAGAGAGAGAGAGAGAGAGAGAGAGAGAGAGAGAGAGAGACCGAGAGACCGAGAGCGATGATGAGGATGAAACGTTTTTATTCAGGATAAAGTTTCAGGCATGCGAATGCCTCTCTTACAAACTGTCTTTCTACAATACACACATAAATATACTTCGAGCAACACAATTAAATATTAAAACAACAACAACAATATAATATCAAGAACATTTAAATGTACGAAAAGCTTGAAAGACGAAAAGACAACAAAAAACAACAACAAAACAACAACAACAACATAATAACATCGACATAAGATGAAGTCATCTTATAATTAGAACATGTCTGAAAGTACAACATAATAGAGGAAAATTAAATCGTGATATTAGTTTAGAAGTAAAAAGCGATAAAGGCGATCCTTAAATATACTAAATTTAGAAATAGACTTAAGATGCTGTGGTAAATTATTCCATGCTTTTGCACCTGAAAAGACCAGGCTAGTTTTATATATATCTAATCTTGTTCTTCGTAGGTGGAACGACCTGTTTCTCGTGTTTTGTGTATAAATATCTGAAAACAAAGTTCGCAAATGGAGTAGGGCTCTCTCGTGTAGAATCTTGTACAGAGAGAGGGAGGGAGAGAGAGAGAGAGAGAGAGAGAGAGAGAGAGAGAGAGAGAGAGAGAGAGAGAGAGAGAGAGAGAGAGAGAGAGAGAGAGAGAGAGAGAGAGAGAGAGAGAGAGAAATGAAAATGAAGTGAAAATGAAACTTTATTTCTGAACGGAGAGAAGCAGTTAGCACATGTGACATTTTTCACGCTTGCCGTTGCTAATCTACAAATGTACAACTCTGCTAAAGGTTCAAAGCTACTAACATACAGAGGTACAAAGCTACTAACATACAAGTGCACATAATATAACAAGTCATTAAAAAAAAAAAAAAAAAATGGAGGGCACCGATTATGATTGCTAATAATGTGAATGGAAGAAAAAAAAATTCTTTAAAATTCTTTCTTTCACTAAAATCACGCAAGCTATTCTGACACCACCCTTAAACTGTCATGGTCGATCTACGGTCGTAGCGTGTCGTCTAGGCTTTATGGGTTAATCGCTTGTTTGGACAGCCACACACGATAAACTCTCAATTAGTATTATTATTATTATATTATGATTATGATTATTATTGTTATTATTATTATTATTATTATTATTATTATTATTATTATTATTAATATTATTATGCAACTCAGACAACTCAGATCCTCTGCCGACAGCCGCTTTTTGCTTGTACCTATTGTCCGTATCAAGTCTTTTGGCCAGCGGTCCTTTTCATGTCTTGGGCCGCTGTACTGGAACAATCTCCCTTCCCATGTCCGCCACAGTGCTTCAAAAGATTGTTTTTAAATCTGCGCTAAAAGCACACTTTTTCCAACTCTATTACCACACCGATGAACATAGACTGCAGAAGATTCTGTTGTAGTTCTGCTGTGGTGCCTGGTGTGTGTGTGTGTGCGTGTGTGTGTGTGCGTGTGTGTGTGTGTGTGTGTGTGTGTGTGTGTGTGTGTGTGTGTGTGTGTGTGTGTGTGTGTGTGTGTGTGTGTGTGTGTGTGTAATACTGTGTACAGTTTTCGTAATTGTATTTTAGAAATGTGTAAGCTAGAGCTCTACCTAAGGATAGGCGCCACAGAAATTATATTATTATTATTATTATTATTATTATTATTATTATTATTATTATTATTATTATTATTATTATTATTATTATTATTATTGTTATTATTATTATTAGTGATTTAGTCATTAAACAATCTTTATTTTTTTCTTTGGGGTGGGGGAGGGGGGTGTGGTGGTGCTTACATCATCTTAACCCATTCAGCCCTGATGCACTACAGCAGGAGATGGGTCGACCATGATAATTCAAGGGCAGTGCCAGATTAGCTTGGCGCATGTCGGCGCCAAGCAAATCTGGCTCTGCCCCTGAATTATTATGGTCGATCCACTTCCTGCAACGTGTGCATAGTCGTTAGATGACTCCTCCAAAGTTTGTGAAATACGTGCGCTGGGTTGAATGAGTTAATAGTATATATATATATATTTCTAACCTATTGAACTCGAAATCCTCATTTAAGGTGTCATTTAAAGAGCGCCGAACGTGAATGTTTTTTACCTTTTTACCTCTAAATGACACCAAATCTCCCTTTGTCCGAGGGTATACAATGCATCATCGCAAATGTAAAAATTATTAGTTGCTGCGGCGCCTCTGATGTTTTTGTTTGGCTGGAAAGGGAGGGTTGGGTTTATTTATAGTTTATTCTCTCAGGAAAAAAATCTGGTATGTTCGGCCTGCTTTAACAGATAAATACCAACTCCTTGAGATGGATCGACCATGATAATTGAAGGGTAGCGCCAGATTAGCTTGGCGCCTAAACTCACCGTATCCTACACTTCTTTTCACAATCAGACCGTATCTCACAGAAAGTGCGGCGTCAAGACTTGTAAATGCATTCATTACGTCCAGGCTCGATTATTGCAATTCTGTACTGGCAGGTTTACCGGCAGACCAGATTTCACGCTTGCAGATGATTCAAAACAATGCGGCACGTCTCATCTTAAACAAACGAAAGAGAGACCACGTTACTCCTCTACTGAAGCAGCTCCATTGGCTGCCCGTAAAATTCCGCTGCCAGTACAAAATTGCAATTTTCGCCTATCGGCATTTTGACGGATCTCTCCCGCCGTACCTTTCTGCCAAGCTGGCTGTTTATCAGCCATCACGCACCCTCCGTTCCTCCAGTAAAAATCTTGTAAAATTCCCGAAGCTTAACATAAGAACTGTCGGGGACCGTTCTTTCACCTTTTTAGCCCCAAGTGTGTGGAACTCACTGCCAATTGAAATGCGGAATCGGCCCACATTGTCACAGTTCAAAGCTCACTTTAAAGACTTTTCTTTTCTTTAGGGCATTTAGCATTTAACTCACCTTTAGCTAACTGTTGACTGACTGCTTTCTATTCTGATTCTAGAGGGAAGTGGATGTAAGGTGTTTGGAAGGGATGGGGTGGTTTAAAGTAGTGTATAAGTGTGCGTGTGTCTGAGAGAGAGAGAGGGTGTGCTGTTATGCATGCACAGTGAGTCCAGTGTTTTCCTGGAAAACAGCGCTATACAAGAACTATTTATTATTATTATTATTATTATTATTATTATTATTATTATTATTATTATTATTATCCTTGAATTATCACGGTCGATCCATCCCCTGCTGTAACGCGTCGTGACTAAATGGCTTATCTTGGCGTGAGATACACAGTACCGGTACTTGAACGCACAAAGGGGTTAATTCTCTTTCAGCCTTGAATTTCCTGTCATCCGCCCAGCGCGGGCTTTCATTGCCCAAAATCGTCCACTCAACGGGATCTCCACGTTGTCTTGCCTTATCTTTTGCTTTACTACACTTCTTTTCACAATCCATAGCGAGGAGTCACACGTATGAGACGTTCTCTACGGTTCCCTGTGCTCACCGGAAGAGCTCTTCTACGTAGACAGGAGAAGGAGAGCAGAAACGCCTTTCATTTTATGACATTCAAATTTCATGAGTTTAGTTAACCTTTTCTTTTGTCCAGCACTTTTGTAAGACACACTAGGACCATTTATGAAGAGGATAATACGAATGGGTAATTCTGTATCGGATGGGTAATTCTGTATCGAATGGGTAATTCTGTATCGAATGGGTAATTCTGTATCGCCTAGAAATCAGGTTGTTTAACCCTTTGCGTCTCGGTAGCGGTTCTTGTCCTACGGAGTCATCGCGACAAGAACCGCTACCGACACGCAAAGGGTTAGGAAAATCCGGAAATACCCCATGACTCGTTTTTTCCACAGACTATGGAGAGCACAATGCTGACCGGATCCACGCCGGTTCGCTAACACTGCAAGCCACTGCTCATGTGCCAAAGGGATCTCACGTAAGACTTCAAGCGTACGGTAACGCTAACCACCTCGTCAACGTCACCCTCAGTGGTCTGGAAACCTTCTTCAATGGCGTGCTCGTTCAACCGGATATTGTTTAGAAGGCCCAAGGGAGAATAAAACGTGCTTTTAAAGGACAATAAAAGAACTAAAAAACAAATAAAAACAACAACAAGATGATAATTTAATCACAAAGTCTAGCGTATGTTTGGAGCTCACATGCGTTTTTCTTTTAGAATCAGAGTTGTTCATATTTATTAGCTGATCCGTGTGATCCATTTCCCTCCTCTCTAAGCCATGCAACCTATGATCAAAACACAAGCTGGCACACGGGAGAAGAATAGCACGAGCAGCAAAATGACGTCACTATAAGCTTCACGTCATGGCATCGCTTGTCTCATGAAGCCGTGGATACAGTGATGAATTCGATGTTTTACGTCACTCATCCGAAAGACACGCAGCCTCTTCCAGAACTGGCTGTTTTGTTCCACACAGCCTCTTCCATGGCTGACTGTTTGATTGGAGTATATAGTGGCTACCTGAAAGTAGAAGATACGGTAACGCCGCAGCTTCTTTGTCAGATTTTTCAAAAGATCTGGGACACTGAGGAAGCGCCGAGCGATTGGAAGACCGGCACCATCGTCAAACTTCCGAAGAAAGGAGACCTGGGGAACTGTAACAACTGGCGAGGCATCACCTTACTATCCCTCACCAGCAAGATCTTCAGCCGCATTCTCCTTGAACGCATTACGACAGCAGTGAATGGCATCCTTCGCCGGGAGCAGGCAGGTTTTAGGAAAGGCAAGTCCTGCATTGACCATATTTTCGTACTGAGACAGATCCTTGAGCAGTCTAACGAATGGAATGGATCCCTCTATGTGGTCTTTGTAGACTTTGAGAAGGCCTTCGACAGTCTGCATCGAGACTCCCTTTGGAAAATCCTGCGATACTATGGAATCCCCCAGAAACTTGTCAACGTCATCAGGTCCCTGTACAAGAATTTTGAGTGCAGAGTCGTCCACAACAACCAGCTCACCGAACCGTTTAAGGTGGAAACCGGAGTGAAACAAGGATGTATTCTTTCGCCAATCCTATTCTCAATGGCAATTGATTGGATCATGCGCCGCACCACAGAGGGAAGGAGGCAGGGAATTCAGTGGACGCTGACCTCAATGCTGGATGACCTCGACTACGCCGATGATATCGGGCTGCTGGCAAGCAGAAACCAGGACATGCAACAGAAGACACAACAGTTGACACAGTCAGCAAGCTCCATAGGTCTCGGGGTCAACATTAGGAAGACTCAAGTCATGAGGAAGAACACCATAGTGGGCGACCCAATCACCATCAATGACCAACCTCTGCAAGAGGTGGACGAGTTCACGTACCTGGGCAGCAAGGTTACCACAGATGGAGACTGCACAAGGGAGATCACCACAAGAATCAGCAAAGCCAACCAAGCCTTCGCAATGCTGAAACCCATCTGGAGGACCACAAGCCTGAGCATCCACACCAAGCTCCGTATTTTTAAGAGCAACGTGCTGAGTGTCCTTCTATATGGGTCAGAATGCTGGAAATCCACTACCGCTACGGAACGCAAGCTGGATGTCTTCCAGAACAAGTGCCTGCGACGGATCATGAAGGTCTTCTGGCCAAACATGATTACAAACGAGGAACTACGGAAGAGAGCAGGCGCAGACAGCATCGCTGAAACCATCGCCACACGGAGATGGAGATGGCTAGGCCACGTTTGCAGAATGTCACCTGACTCATTACCAAGGGTGGCACTGAGATGGACACCACAGGGGAAGAGAAACCGTGGGCGACCAAAGGAGACGTGGCGCCGAACCGTGGAGCGAGAGCTCAAGAACAGAGGCCTTACTCTGCAAACAGCACCCAAAATAGCAGCTGACAGACAAAAGTGGCGCTCCCTTGCCGTCGCCTCAAGCACCAGACGGCGCAGAGAGGACTGAATGAATGAATATAGTGGCTACAAAACGTGCAAAAATCAATTAATTTTTTATTCAAAACGTTGAAGAGTTACAACTCTGGATTACGAACTTATGCAATATCTCCCTTTGATCTAGCTGCGTGCAAGGTATCTAGTAAGAATAACAACAACAACAACAAAAAACAACAACAACAACAAAATTAGGACTCAAATGCGGATCAAACAAGAAAACATAGATTTGGTCACAACATGGTTTATGTAGAAACAACAAGATGAGGTTTTCATCCCAAAGTCTACCGTATTATTTGGATCTCAGATGCGTTTATCGTTTAGGAACATTCAGAGTTATTCTTTTTTTTTAAAGGCTTATTATGTTAATCCATTTCCCTCCTCTCTAAGCCAACCCCTGAACAACACACACTTCGGCGCACACAAATGAAAACACGGCGCGTCCCGCCATTAGTACGCTCTGTGGGCTCTTCAGTGTAGTGACAGGAGTCCATCTCCTTCTACTCTAACCCGCCCTCTGATCCACACACACTGGCACACATGAATAAAGACGGACACTTGCGATTCCCGCTTTCGTATGCTCCGTGGTTTGGTGTAGCATAACTATTCTAAAGAAAAATAACAGCACGAGCAGCGAAATGACGTCACTTCAAGCTTTCACGTCATGGCATCATTAGTCCCACGACGCTGTGTTCATAGTGACGACTGGATGTTATACGTCACTCATCGCAGAACTAACATTTGACGTATCAGAGAAACAACTTTGCAATTTTCTTGCTGATTTTCACGCCTAGGGTGAAACAAGGATGTATTCTTTCGCCAATCCTATTCTCAATGGCAATTGATTGGATCATGCGCCGCACCACAGAGGGAAGGAGGCAGGGAATTCAGTGGACACTGACCTCAATGCTGGATGACCTCGACTACGCCGATGATATCGGGCTGCTGGCAAGCAGAAACCAGGACATGCAACAGAAGACACAACAGTTGACACAGTCAGCAAGCTCCATAGGTCTCGGGGTCAACATTAGGAAGACTCAAGTCATGAGGAAGAACACCATAGTGGGCGACCCAATCACCATCAATGACCAACCTCTGCAAGAGGTGGACGAGTTCACGTACCTGGGCAGCAAGGTTACCACAGATGGAGACTGCACAAGGGAGATCACCACAAGAATCAGCAAAGCCAACCAAGCCTTCGCAATGCTGAAACCCATCTGGAGGACCACAAGCCTGAGCATCCACACCAAGCTCCGTATTTTTAAGAGCAACGTGCTGAGTGTCCTTCTATATGGGTCAGAATGCTGGAAATCCACTACCGCTACGGAACGCAAGCTGGATGTCTTCCAGAACAAGTGCCTGCGACGGATCATGAAGGTCTTCTGGCCAAACATGATTACAAACGAGGAACTACGGAAGAGAGCAGGCGCAGACAGCATCGCTGAAACCATCGCCACACGGAGATGGAGATGGCTAGGCCACGTTTGCAGAATGTCACCTGACTCATTACCAAGGGTGGCACTGAGATGGACACCACAGGGGAAGAGAAACCGTGGGCGACCAAAGGAGACGTGGCGCCGAACCGTGGAGCGAGAGCTCAAGAACAGAGGCCTTACTCTGCAAACAGCACCCAAAATAGCAGCTGACAGACAAAAGTGGCGCTCCCTTGCCGTCGCCTCAAGCACCAGACGGCGCAGAGAGGACTGAATGAATAATGAATTTCACGCCTAGGGCTTACAGGTCACAATTTGATTTAATCCTACCCCAGGGCCGGGACAACAGCAGGCTTATGCAAACACTGTTTATAAAAAATCATGCGGGTATTAATGAGAAAATAGTTTGTTTTTTTTAAAAGAAAAAATAAAGTTATGTTAGCTGTTTTACAAATGACTCCGAAAAAGTGGTGCAGAATGTTGTCTGATCTTCACACCTATGGCATACAAGTCACAATGGACCCGACAGCCGAGACAAACTGTGGGCTTATATAAATACCGTATACAAAACAATATGCGATTATTAATGAGAAGATTGGGTTTTCTTCATAAAAAAGAGTCAATTGTTTTAAGATTAACCCATATAATTCGTAAAATTAATCCCAAAACGTGAAAATATATTTTCCCAAAAAATATTTAATTATCACGCAAAAAGTTCTAAAGGTACAAATCTGGTTAACGAACTCATTCAATATCTCCCTATTATCTAGTTATACGCAAAATATCTAATACAAATAAGAAAAAATACGATCTCCAATGTGGATCAACCGGTTTTTGTGAAACGGCCATTTTCTCGCCAATGAGCATCTTAATAAAAAAGTTCCCCAGATAATTCTTTTAGGGACAATATCTTAAAATTTCAAGCTTGTCCGTCCTCAAACGCGGGCTCTAGTCGCTGTCTCACACACACACACAAGCACACACACACACACACACACACACACACACACACACACACACACACACACACACACTCACACACATACGACGTTGAGCGCCAAAAAGACGTTCTTTAGCAAGGTTTGCGCAGCTAGACGTGACGTCATTTTTATCGTGTTACTTTTTTTGGCAGAATTTCTGCGCCGCACGCCAAAAACGTCATGTGCACGTTCCGGAATGCGCTCCTACCCAGCCCACTTTCAAATTCTACAGTAATTTCAATACGGTAGACGAAAATGATTTTTTGTAAAGTCTGCAACAAAACAGGTTTAGAAAAGCATGATACATTTCACGAAAACTGATATAAACTCACGAAAACTGACATAAACTCACGAAAACTGACATAATCACAAAG
The DNA here is from genome assembly GCA_036245525.1 of Semisulcospira habei. Classification (NCBI taxonomy): domain Eukaryota; kingdom Metazoa; phylum Mollusca; class Gastropoda; family Semisulcospiridae; genus Semisulcospira; species Semisulcospira habei. The sequence goes on along the minus strand of BTPG01000002.1, from coordinate 54,074,968 downwards.
TCGTGTATCACAAAATGAGTCAAACGTGAATCTGTTTATTTCGTCTATCAGTAAACATCCAACAAGATAACAGAGATTTGCTCACAATATAGTTTATGTAGAAATAACAACAGTATAACAATATAAACCTGAACGTATACACATTTACAAGCTCTGTTTAAGTCATCAGCACGAAACAAATGATGGAAAATGGAAATACTCTATAATTAACCCCTTTGACTGCCACTGACGCTACAGCTGGGCGGAAAAGACTCGTAACTAAGCGTCTTTTCCGCCGAGGGGTATAGTCAGCCGCAGTCAAGGGGCTAATCCGAATGTGCATGCAGCCACAGGAACCGCATAACCAGCACGGTTGGCTGCAAGATCGCAGACGATGCGAGACAGTGTGCAGAGACCATTGAGTACGCAGTGTGAAACTGTGACGAAGAAAATATACTGACGAGGAAAAAGAAATGGGACAATTTTGGAGTCATCGGAAACACTGAAGTGTTTCCGATGACTCCAGAATTGTCGCATTTCTTTCTGCTCGTCAGTATAAGTGTTGAAAATGATGGAATGAATCGAGTTTACAAGTTATGTGCTGGTTGTTAGAGAATACGATTAATAATAAAAGAAATAATTTTTACAAATCCACATGTTATCGCGCATATTACAAAATAATTCACAACGATCGTCTTTTACGTAACACATCACTAATTGGTGAAAATCTGAGAGGGTGATTTCTTGGAGAAAAAAATGGACTTGGGAATATGTATGCTGACGAGCAAAAAAAAAAAAAAGCGACATTTTGGGAATCGTCGGAAACACTTCAATCGTCGGATTCCAAAAATGTCGCATTTCCTTTGCTCGTCAGTATAGTTTTGGTGGATCTGCCCAACATCACAGATACTGAAAGCTCCCTGTACTGTGTCTGTGCTGCCATTCGTCAAAAGAAGAAATTCGTTGTAACCGGATCCTGCAGTGCTCTTATTGGCAAAGCCCGAACCAGACGACCATACAGAGGCGATCAGTTTATTTATTCTTGCACCGGAATCATGTGAATCTAGGTAGGTATAGTCCGTTTATCTCATTCAGCACCAACCAGACGACCATACAGAGGCGATCAGTTCATTTATTCTTGCACCGGAATCATGTGAATCTAGGTAGGTATAGTCCGTTTATCTCATTCAGCACCAACCAGACGACCATACAGAGGCGATCAGTTCATTTATTCTTGCACCGGAATCATGTGAATCTAGGTAGGTATAGTCCGTTTAACTCATTCAGCACCAACGCACGTATTTCCCACATTTTGCCGAGGCGTCATCTAACGACGATGCACCTGTTGCAGGAGGTGGCTCGACCATGATAATTCAAGGGTAGTGCCAGAATAGCTTGGCGCCGACAGGCGCCAAGCTAATCTGGCACTTACCCTTGAATTATCATGGCCGATCCATCTCCTGCTGTAGTGCGTCAGGGCTGAATGGATCAAGCAAAGCTGGCCGCATGCTTTTTGCAAAGAACTTTTGAACGATGATGATTTCATGACAACTATATGAAGAAAAGATGGTCACTAACCTTGGTCCTAATTTATTTTAAATTGCATTTAGTCCTGACAGCAATGGTTAAGCCGCTGCCCTCGCGAAATTTTGAACGTGACCTACTTAAACCCGCTAACATCTACCCTGATCGAGCCCCACTCAGAAACACTGACACACATTATTTTGTTCCTGCAAACTTCCTGGTCTCCATGTTGAATGCTCAATAGCTTGGTCCTGCAATGCGTCTGACTCGCGCATAGCTTGTCATAGTTTCAGCGTCAGTGATGCAGGACAGTGGTTACTGAGACCTGACAAGGGTGTATACTTAATTCATTCGAGACGTGTCGCCTCCGGATAAGCGGCTTTAAGCTGCGTATCCGGAGGCAGCACGTCTCGAATGAGTTAAACTTTTAAGTGGGTCATCTCAATGATCTCACGACGGTAGTGGCTAAACCACCGAGTCCGAAACCATCCAACTGTTAAGATATATTAGGACCAAGTTTGGTGGTCACTTTTTGTTGCTAGTGCTGTCCTGAAATCTGTCTTGCTTAAAAGTTAATTGGAAAGAAATACGAATCAGGCTTTGCTCAAACGGACTGTACCATTACTCACAAACCAGTACACATACCAAGGGGAATTACTCAACTTGGACATAGACACAGTTAGATCCCTTGCCCCCCCCACCACCACCCCCTCTTATCAGGCACTCAATCGCCAGCCCACATAAAAATACGCAGGTAAAGAACAAGACCATCATATACATCCCTAGGGATGTATATGATAGTCTTGTTCTTTACCTGAGGATCCTTAGGGATGTATATGATAGTCTTTTTCTTTATCTGCGTTCCCTAGGGATGTATATGATAGTCTTGTTCTTTACCTGCGTATCCCTAGGGATGTATATGATAGTCTTGTTCTTTACCTGCGTATCCCTAGGGATGTATATGATAGTCTTGTTCTTTACCTGTGTATCCCTAGGGATGTATATGATAGTCTTGTTCTTTACCAGCGTATCCATAGGGATGTATATGATAGTCTTGTTCTTTACCTGCGTATCCCTAGGGATGTATATGATAGTCTTGTTCTTTACCAGCGTATCCATAGGGATGTATACGATAGTCTTGTTCTTTATCTGCGTATTTTTATGTTGGCTGACGATTGGGTGCCTGATAGGAGGGTGCAGGGGATCTAACTGTGTGTATGTCCAGCGCTGAGTAATTTCCCTTGGTATGTGGACTGTACTATTGCCGTGAATGATTTGCTATTACCGAAAAGCTACAAGAACTCCGCGTGTTGCTGCACACATGATATTTTTTTAAAAATTAATTTAAAAAAAATATATTATATTCCAGATTCCGATTCAGAAAACTGTATTATCCCATTTCAAGTTGAGTACGACAATTTTTTCTTTTGATCCAAGACACACACACACACACACACCAAAAAAAAAAAAAAAAATTCTGTCTAGCATTTTTTTAGTTCGTCATTTGTCCCAATTTTTTTTTTTAATTTCGTAGGATTTTTCCGCACATTTTGGAATAATCAATTAGCTAGTTAGAACAAGTATACACACTGCGTGAATAATTTATCTGTTTATATAATATCTAAGTTTACATGTCAGACAAGGAAAAAAATTGTGAAATTTGTGCTTCATTCCTTTTTCGTCTTACACACCTCCTTCTTTGCACCTTTGAGCGTAAAATCTGTATCACACAACTGGAACTGCGTGAACGGCCACGTGTGCACAAAACTGTCTTGTAGATAGTCTGGTCAACAAAATGGTACGGGCACACTCGATATTGAAACTTGATCTACTTTCAGCTCACGCTCAATGCCATCATTTCATTGTGAAGACGACTGACACTCTGGCGTCATGTATTGCTCGACTACGCCATCACGTAGGAACATTTGTCCGGCATCCAAAATATTGACGTCCTATTACAAATTAATTTAAGTCAAGATCTTTGCCAAGACACAATGCGGGCTGTGTTGTGACTAGGCATGTACCGGAAGCCCTCTAACGTTGGATTTATGCAAAGAAAAAGATGAGTAAGAAAGGGATTCTTAAATCGGTGTTGAGGGTGATACTGAGAATCTCACTCGAGTGGTTGTAAAACCTTATCCTACTCGCGAACGCGAGTAGGATAAGGTTTTGAAACCACTCGAGTGAGATTCTCAGTGTCACCTCAACGCCGATGTAAGAATTTGTATATCTCTTTTTTCAAAAATCTAATCATGTAGGTCAGCTCAAAGCGCCGCGAACCGAACCCAAGGCGCAAGCTCATGTAGAACACACGCATTCACTCTGAACACAAACGCAAAACACAGTACTTAACCCTTTCACTGACGGTGGGCACATGCCGTGTGTCTGAAATCATAGTCAATGCAGCGCCAAAGATCCCCAGCTGGTGAAGGAACATGGAGAAGCAATGGTTTCAGCATCAGGCATAGAGTAGTCCTCATGAGCCCCCGAAGCTGCGGAGGCTCATGAGGATCTATGCCTCTTGCAGTCGAGTGGTGTTGAAGTTTTCGCAGGTAGTGAAGGGCTTACAGACAAACAGAGGACTTGAAGATATCGGGGACCTGCTGCGAAGTTTTGATCGAATTGTAAAGTGGCGTGAAACTGGTTGGATATTTATGACAGGAAGCGTTGGTCGGTTGATACGACGGTGCCATGGAGGTCAATGTGGTATTCCTCGCTTCCTGTCAAACGTATCCTGGTGTGGTGTTAACCATTTTTATCCTGATACACCCATTGTTTGAAATAAATTTGACTATGATAGCTCAAGGGTGGTGCTAGAATAGTTTGGCGCCCGGGGCGCCAAGCTATTCTGGCACCGCCCTTGAACTAAAAATGGTTGATCTATCTCGCAATCTGTAATGTAGCCTTCATAGGACAATAAGCAAATGTTACAAAATTGGCCTCAGGATGTAATGGGTTATCCATGAAGAATCCCCCTCCCTCTCCCCGGGCTTGCTTAATTTTTCGAGTTTTCGGCCACTGGCAGCAAGGTCTAGGGTGGGAATGCTTTTTGGGCCCTCCCCCCCCCCCCTCCCCCCCCCCCCCGGAGGTAACTGATACACAGGACTGCAACACCTGTCTTTCAAGACGACTTTCTCTTGCCCCACCCCCCTCCCTTCCCCCTCCCCCCCCAAAAAAAAAAAAAAAAAAAAAAAAGAAAAAAAAAAAGAAAAAAAAAAGGCGAGCTACTAAAACCAGGAGCTGCTGCAGACGGAAAGTTGCATTATCGTGTGAGGCCTGGAAACGCACTGAAGTATACGGAGCGTGCGTAGTACTTCTCTTAGGGATTGTAGTAGCCAAGACCTTGCAGCCAGTCCTTGATGACGTCATATCGTTCGTCCATCCACCGCACGTTGCTGCGAACGGACTCAATGGCGACCTGGAACGCGCGCGCTGCCGTGCCGAGATTTGGGTGAGTAGACACGAAATTCTCCAACTCATCCAGCTCCGTGCGGGTGTTGAAAGTCTCCCCGATCGTGGAGGCAACGTTGGACAGCGTGAACGATTCCAGGCCGTATCTGGAAAAATGAATTGGACATTGGAGCGCACACCGGTTTCGTTTGGTCTTTTTCTCGGAAAACCCTAATCCTTTGCGTGTCGGTAGCGGTTTTTGTCGCGATGATTCCTGTAGGAATCATCGCGACGAAAATCGCTATCGACACCCACAGGGTGAAGATAAAAAATCCCACCAATTTCCCATGATTCGTTTTGTCAAGACAAGGTCTCCGCGAAAACAACAACAATAACAACAAAAAACTTTTCTGTACCACTTTAAGAACAAATATCACTTGGTGCCAGCTGACCTAATGTGGGCTTAAATTTTTAACCAGCTCATATGATTCGCTGATCTGTACAGTCGTCACCCCACCCGGGTCTGCCCTGGGGAACTTGGGTGGGTTAACTACTTTTTAGTTCCCAGGGTCACCCTAGTCAGCCCCACAGGGTGCATTTCCCTTCTACTCTGGGGCATGTGTTTCTGTCTACCCTTGGTCCATTCACCTGTATTTGCCTTTTTTAAACTCTCCCTACTGTATGCGCTGCCTGTAGCTCTTGATGTTGGATGTGTGTTGCTAAATGGTCTTAGCTTTATTTAGGCCCCATGTTGTAGGTTTATTTAACGTATTGGACCGGCTGGCGACATACATTCAATATTCTGTTTAGTTTTTTTCACAAGCAGTGCAGGCACGTCCTGAGAAAGCCTTGTTGCTGTCGGGACGTTAAGCAATGTACAATCAATCAATCTGTACAGTCGTCAAAATTTGGTCAAAAAATGAGAACAAGCCATTTTCTACACCCAAATACCGCCCCGGCGGGAACAGACCATACTTATTTCAATATCAACGTCCAGTATGCCGACTTAGTGTATGCATGCGCCGTTTCAGATTAAAAAAATTGATCAACTTGCTCATTCACGTGAAAATGCATCTTTGCTGTACACTGGTCTGAATGTACCTGAGGCACACTTAGGACGTAAAATCAGTCACTTCATGAATGTTTACGACTGCACAGCAAAACTGGTAAATTGTACGAGTTTCTCGAAAGTACGTTGTATTAGGTCAACTGACACTGAATGATATTCGTTCTAAAAGTGGTATAGGAAAGTGGTTGTCTACCAAGATATTTGCGACAAACTTTGTGCGCTCATACGTCAAACGACAATCGAGACATTATAATAATAATAATAATAATAATAATAATAATAATAATAATAATAATAATAAATAATATACTACTAATAATAATATTGTTATTACATGCAGAAATGCTCTTGTAGTAAAGCAAGCCTGGATAACTTTCTGACAGTGGCGGTCTGCGATTGTGGACCTTACGGTCCTTGGCATATAGTGGCGTTAAACTCATTCAGCCCCGGCTCATCACAGCAAGACATGGATCGAACATGATAGTTGAAGGGTGGTGCCAGAATAGCTTGGCGCCGTAGGCGCCAAGCTATTCTGGCACCACCCTTCAACTATCATATTCGATCTGTCTCTAAAATTGTAATACAGTCTTTCGGAGGGCACCTTCAAAATTTGGGGATTTCAGTCCTGAGGCGGAATGTGTTAATCGCAGGGCCTAGCGTGTACTCACAATTTGAAGATCGTGTCCCAGTTCTCTCGCAGGTATCTCCAGGCTAGCGCCCTGCCGGCTGAGTTGCTCAGGACATTTTGAACGATGTACATTTTGTCCTGCCCCCTGATGTCGTCAGAGCTCAAGACACGATCCAGAAGTCTGAAGGGGAAAGCAAATGTCTCCATTCATTACAGAACAAAAGTTACCGTTTGAGGGTGGAATTAATCGCCGTGTCTGCCAGCAAGAGGCAAAGATTCTCATGAGCCCCTGGAGGGGCTCATTAGAATCTATGCCCCTTGCAGATAGGAGAAAATAACCTCAGAGATTGAAATATAAATAGATTTGAATAATGAATATTTAATACACAGTAAAAACGTATTTAAAGAAATAAATTAAAAAGACAAGAAATTGCTTCAAGTTTTGGGATGACGAAGGAAGATGTATGATAAAAATAATTAAACAATAATAATAATAATAAAAATAAAAAAAAAAAAAGGCAAAACCCCTATGGCTCACGTGTATGACTAATCCACACTGTCGTGACAATAAGTAAAGGGATGGCTTCTGCACCAACAAAATCCATGTTTTCTCAAAATTTATACAGTTTACACACATTTGTGAAATCCCCGTGACCCTTGACCTTTGCGATGAGTCGATGAAATTAGTATACATAGGAAGGTCTTATCATCAGCTATCTTTGTGCCACATTTAATTGAAAAGTTTGCAAAAATGTTGATAATAACTACAATTCTATCAAAAATTGGCATTGTACACACATTTGCTGATCTCTTGTCACTCTTGAGCTTTCCTAGGGGTCATTCAAAACTAGTTTGCTCAGATAGGTCTTACCATCAGGTATCTCTGTAGCAGCTTGGGTTTGAAGTTGTGAATAACAATTGAGAAAGAAAAAACATTTCTTTTCAAAATATGGCTTTGTTTTGATCTATTTTTTGAGCTCTTGTGACCCTTGACCTTTCCAAAGGGTCATCCAAATTAATGTGCATAGATAGGTCTTACCATCAAGTATCTCTGTAGCAGGTTTGGGGTTGAAGTTGTGAATAGTATTTGAGGGGAAAAAATTGGTCAAAGTATGACTATTTTTGTACCTATTTCCTGAGCTCTTGTGACCCTTGACCTTTTCGAGGGATCAACCACATTAGTATGCATTGAAAGGTCTTACCATCAGGTATCTTTGTACCAAGTTTGGGTTTGAAGTTGTAAATAGTATTTGAGAAAAGATAAATTGTCATAATATTTATATATATATATTTCCTGATCACCTGTGATCTTGACCTTTGTGAGCGGCCACAGAAATTGGTATGTTTAGAAATGTCTTGCCACAAAGTAACCTTGTGCCAAGTTAGAAAATGCCAACGTCAAAGTTTACCACGGACGACGGGCGACAGACGGACGACCACTAGCCAAGAACATAGGCTCACTTTTGCTTCAAACGTGAGCTAACAAAATAAAATACTATTATTATAATTATTAATATTATTATAAATAACCGAAATTTTGGGAGTTCTTGGTTATACTGAATAATAAGCATCTTACAACACCTTGCCCCCCCCCCCCCCCTCACCCCCTGTGACGAAGCTCTATGCTCGTGCATAGTGCTCATACATTAGATTAAATGCGGTACGGTTTCTGTTAACGGTTTGTTTGTGCCGATAGTCCGTGTGGCACTAGACGCACGTGAAATCTGTAAGACATGGTTAGCGCGGAGTTTTAGTGAGTTCTGTTTAGTGAGTTCTAGGCAAAAGCTGTGTCTGTCAGAGGTCTAGTTTGGTAGTGCGGGGCTAAACTGTCTGCTTGGATAGATGTGTTTGAGATACCTAGCCCGCATTCCAAGAATCTGAAGCCTAGATTTCAGGTATGTTTCTATATAATGTAGTATTGATAGTTGCTTAGTTAAAGACAGTATGCGTTGCTAAGAGTAATTTGCTTGTATAGTGTTGACCGGTTTGGTTTAGTTATGTTGGTTTAGAATTCAGTGAAGTAACCGGTGTTTTTGTATACAGTTGTTACCGAGATAGATAACTAAAAGAATGTGAAGTGTGTATGTCTAAGCCGCTATGAAGATAGTACGTGGTTGGGTAAGCATAGTCTTTTCCAGTGTATAGAGTAGGGTATAGCAACAGTGTTAGGCTATAATCTGTTTCAAGGTAGTGACAGAGATATGGGGGTGTTACGGAAATAGACAGTTTATAAAGCACGTGTGTGTGTGTGAATGAACGTGTGAGTTATTTGTATCAGCCAGGTCACGTGACATTTCTCATTGATCCAATATGTTGTGTGTTTAGCAAGTGTTACGTTGGGATTTTTGTTGTCTATTCAGAGTTCTTGTAAAGAGTGGAACGACGGACGCCGAGACGTCGAGTCACAGGTGGGACCTAACGTGAGGTCATCCCTCCAGCTCTTCACTGAGAGTGAGTCTGACCGGAACCAAGACACCCGAGTCGAAGCGAGAACTGCGCGACAGTACGAGAACGAGGACGTCCGTGCCAAAGAGACAGGACGGCAAGAAGAAGCGTACGACGAAGGACTTTCACGCCTAGACGTGAGAAGGACCAACGTAACCAGGCAATAACATCAAACAGGTTGGAGACAGTGTGAGACTAAAACCTAGCCTGGCAAGATATTGTGATTTGTGTGTATGTGATTTGGATGCAGTGGGGAAGGTGGAGTGTATATAGTCTGATAATCTTTTAAGCGTTTCTTCCCTTATTGTATAAAAGTCACTTTAGAAAGGGAGCCCGTGTGTTGTGCTTTACCGCATGAATGCGCCTGTCTGAGTCAGTGGCGGTGTATGCGTCTGTTGCGTGAGAGTCTGTGCGTACGACTGTGGGCGAGTCTGCGTGCGTTACACCCCCCCCCCCCCGCCTCACCCCTCCCCCACCCCCACCCAAAAAAACAAACAAAAACAAACAAACAAAAAAACCCAAACAAACAAATGAGCAAACAAACAAACAAAAAACCACACATAAACAAAAATTTCACAAACATCACCTGCAGGCAGCACTACCTCCACCACACCAACAACAACAAAACAACCAACAACAACAAAACAACACCAAGCACAACAAACGTACCGGCTCAGAACCCAAATTTCTTTGCTACACGGGAGCTGGAACATCAGCCTGTTCTTTTCATTGACGTTTTCCTCCGTGACGTATCTGCTGTACAGGAAGTCCCAGTCGGCCACGCTCCCATAGCGGACAGCCGTGCAGTACACTGTCGACCGCACTTCCGGCGAAATTCTGCAGGATTGCAAAAAATACCCAATGTGCATAGGCCATCGGGCCGCCGTCGGTTGCGGTTGGCCCACGCACGGTCGTGCGCGGGCCAACCGCGACCGTCGGCGGCCTTTTTGCGCGTTGGGTGATTATCCGGATAAAACACTTAAAAAGGGGAGGTTGTACAGCGATTTCTGTTTTTCTTTTTATAAGAGGCCTGTATGCTGGTGTGAAGCTGTAAATGAGCCATTCAGTCATCCAGCCAACCAATCAAACATCCATCCGTTGTTTCGTCCGTCCGTCCGTCCGTTCATCCACCCATCCATGATTCACCCAATTATCACTCCATCTATCTGTCCGTCCGTCATTCCATCTATCCATAGCTACGTCCGTCTATCTATCCGTTCGCTCATTTATCCATCTGTCCGTCAATCGGTCCATCCGTTTTTTTATTTATCTTTTCATTGCCTGTTCCTCCCTCTTACCTCCCCTCCCCCCCTTACACACACACACACACACACACACACACACACACACACACACACACACACACACACACACACACACACACACACACACACATACACTTCCTCTGCACTCTTTCGATTCATTCATTTAAACGTTTGTCCATCTATCCATCCATCCATCCATCCATTCATCCATCCATCCATCCACCTACCCACCCACCCACCCATCCATCCATCCATCCATACAATCCATCCATCCACCCATCCATTAAGTAAGACATGAAATCAATCCATCGAGCAGTTTAGCTCAATTCATCGGGGGAGGATGGGGGGGGGGGGGGGTGGGTGGGCACGTAGCTTGCCACTGGCGGAGTCCCAGTTAGCAACAGTCCTCAGGCCGGCGTCGGCCCAAGGGTCTCTGTGAAGGGTGGTGAGGAGGGAGCACTCACGGGTTGTTGCCTGGATGACTCCTCCAGGCGCTGTAGAGATCTTTGGCGGTGTTCACGCAGTCTTCCACACCACTGCCGCAAGCCGTGCTCACTATCTGCGACCTTAAAAACCTGGGAAAGAAGGACAGGTCAGTTGATCTATAGGCACACGATGAATAACTCATTCGAGACGTACCGCCTCCGGATACGCGGCATAAACCGGATGCGGCACGTCTCGAATGAGTTAATCCACAAAACAATAAAATAATAATAAAATAATAATAATAATAATAATGGGTATTTATATATCGCCTAACCTCCTGACGGAGCTCTAGATGCTTTACAATGTTTGTTTTTTTCTTTAAACTTAATCCAAACATAAATATACAAATAATAAAAATATTAACAAAATAAAAGAACAAAACCAAACATCCACACAAACACTGGTGTGTATCTGCACACAAACACACACACACACACACACACACACACACACACACACACACACACACACACACACACACACACACACACACACACACACACACACACACACACACACACACACACAAACACGAACAAGTCATCAGTAGGCAGATACGTTTTGAGTGAACTTTTAACTCTTTCGAGACGTTGCCGCATCCGATTCGCGGCGTAAAGCCGCGAATCTGGATGCGGCACGTCTCGAAAGAGTTAAACGAGTGACTGCACTGTGAGTAGCGTATTTCATGTGGGAGATTGTTCCATAGCAAAGGACTCTGGTACGAAAAAAATACAATGTAGACTAGTAATTCACACATTCACAAACGCGCAAACGCACGCATGTACGAACACGCACGCAAGCAAGCATGTACACACACGCAGACACACACATACATGCACGCATGTACGCACGCACGCACACACACGTAGTACGTACGATTGCAGGAGGCCTGCATTGGAATTGTTCATTCCAAGTTCCTGGTACTGATTCTTTGTCTTGTTTGCCAAAAAGTCCTGGTGATCACACACAAACACACACACACACACACACACACACACACACACACACACACACACACACACACACACACACACACACACACACACCACACACAATGCATTGACATTATTAACGGTCGGAGGCAGAAACAACATGATGACGCAAGGGAGATGCCTTGAAATAGCTCGGTGCCTGTAGGCACTAACCTCAAACTATCTTGGTCGATCATACAGTGTTGTGGTGTCTCAGCGACGACTAGGTCAAAGTTTGACGCACTCGAGTAGTGCGCCATTAGGATTAGCTGCATAAAGCCGGGTGTGTGAATGCAGCAAGTCTCGCATATGTTCACCCCTTGGTTGCCGAGAAACATTAGACATGATCCCACTGCAAGAGGCATTGATTCTCATGAGCCCCCGCATATGCGGGGGCTCATGAGGATCTATGCCTCTTGCCGACACCACTTCCTGGGACGGCTCGAGTTCTTTGACGTTGAATTAACAAAGAGAAATTTAATGAACACAATATGCGTCCACTGGCATTTAACGGGTTACAAATTACAGCACAGGAGGAAAAACAGCTGCTAAATTTTCATGTAAGATAAAACATAAATCGTCCTTTTTAATTTCCGTATTTCGGACAACTCAAATCACTCCGACCCCCCTCCCCCCCCCCTCCCCCTCCCCCCCCCCCCCCCCCGTGAAATGATACACACACGCACTCACACACACACACACACACACACACACACACAAACAAATACTTGCACACATTCTACAGTTGTAACCCTCACACCAAATTCAACCCCCCCCCCCCCCCCAATACACACACAAACACACTCCATTAATCGTTACCCTCACACCCTATCAACTCCTATCCGTCCCCCCCCCCCCTCACCCCCCCCCCTCCGAACATACACGCTTAAACACACTATCAATCGTTACCCTCCCCTCTCACCCTCCTCCCCCATCTCCACCCCCCTACACTCCGCCCCCCCCCCCCCTCACCCCCCGCCCCATTACAATGTGTATAAGTGTAGAGCGAAAAAAAAAAAGCATTACCTTGAAAGCCCCATACAGCCCGGTGGTCACTAACATCGCGCTGACGTAATTCAGCTCGTTGGAGGCTGCTTTCCAAGGGACGTAATCCCGCTCCTTATCCAGATACTCCACAACTTGCAGGGCGATGGACTGGTTCAGGTAGCCTCCCCTGTACAGGAACACGACACTCTCGATTAATCACCGTAGTTCTTACAGTGAACTTAAGAACAACAAAAAAATGTTTATTTAAAGGTATTATTATAATAAATAGATAATAAATAAATAATTAAATACATAAATAAATACAAATCGAATCGCACAGGTCCTGGCAAAAAGAGGGACTTGTTCTGTATCATGTCTGTTCAAAGGTTCTGGTAAATCAAAACGATACAGTTGCAGTGCGCATGAATTGATCAGTGTTCAGTTCGTACTCTTTAGGTAATAGCTGTCTCTTTGCCCCCAAACACGCCGGTTAGGAGTCCGTCCATTATCACTCCGGTGCCGCGGACGTTCAACCTCGGCTGACCAAAACGTGGCCAAACAAACAAACTTAATAATAATAATAATAATAATAATAAAATAATAATAATAACACTAATAACAATAAAAATGTTAGTACTATAATGCCACTAATAATAATAATAATAATAATAATAATAATAATAAAAATGTTAGTACTATACTAACACTAATAATAATAATAATAACAGATGATACTGCTACAGTAATAATATTATTATTATTATTATTATTATTATTATTATTATTATTATTATTATTATTATTATTATTATTATTATTATCGTGATGATCATACCAGGCCAAGTTCCACGCGTCGTTAATGATCTGAGCTCTGTTGACTGGGTCAATCACCTGCACGGCAAAAAGGAAACCAGAACTTACAAACACATGCACATCTATAGCGATATGTCGCGGGCGGTCAACGGAGCTGTTTATCCCAAAATCACAGACAGATCGCGCAAGAGGAAGCCCAGATCGCACGCTAGTGTATGCGATCATGGGAGAGATTGAGCGAATGCGAAGAAGATGCCATACCGATCTGTTTACACTTCAGTCTTAACCCACCCAGCCCTGACGCACTACAGCAGGGGATGGGTCGACCATGATAATTCAAGGGTAGTGCCAGATTAGCTTGGCGCCTATCGGCGCCAAGCTAATCTGGCACTACCCTTGAATTATCATGAATCGATCCATTTCCTGCAACAGGTGCATAGTCGTCAAAGGACGCCTCCAAAATTTGGGAAATACGTGCGTCGGGCCGAATGAGTTAATACATGTCTGATAGGCAGGGGATCTAACTGTTTGTCTGTCAAGCGCTGAGTAATTCCCCTTGGTATGTGTACAGTTCTACCAGCGCTAGAGCTGTTCTTAATTGGACGAACTTTTGATCGGCAAACCTAGATCGTAGAAGATCGGCGATCTTTTTGGTTTGAATCTTAATTGAGGTTGAACGACCTAGGCGAACTTCAGCAAACCAGGTTTGCCATGGTTCTCTTTCTTAACTGAAGTGCTTTATTCGGCGTACTTACTGTCTGCGAAGGTGTTCAAAATGGTTGCCGCTATGCCGCTTCGCGATTTGAACGATGTTTGTTTTTGTACACCTTGCAGTAGCGACGCCACAAACAGCGTTGCGCCTCCCACAAATCAATAAAAATAGGTCTTGTTCTTCGCACGAGTGAAATATCGCCGTCCGCCATATTTGTTTGTATTGGTGACTATCTTCTTATCTCCAACGCAGAAGAGGGTACAAGTTTTGACCAATCAGAGAAAAGGTTCGCCTTTGTTTGCTCAACACGCTGAGCGAACGTTTTCCGACAGTGAACTATGGTTTGCCGAGGTTTGCGAACTACTTCGAACTAGGTTCGCCGTATCTTTAGATCGTCCAATTAAGAACCAACCTGGTTCGCCCGAGATCGTGAACTCTAGATCGTCAGAGTTCGCGAACTAATGAAAGTTCGTTTAATTAAGAACATGCTCTAGCCTCACCTATCTGGTTTGTGAGTCTTAATAACCCCTTGTCTGTCAGTGGTAGCGGATTTCGCGTCTGAAATCACTGCTCACTGACCCGACATTCGCGCAAAGAACACGCCGCATGAAACGGAGCCAGACGTGGGCATACAGAAAAGAGGACTAACAAGAGGCATAAACCCTCATGAGCCCCCGCGACTGCGGGGGCTCATGAGGATTTATGTCTCTTGCAGCTGGGCAGCGTTTGCCTGGCCCCGGCAGTCAAGGGGTTGATTCGCTCACTTAACTCTCTATTGTCTGTGGACACGTGCAAGTAGTGCTTAAGGATGCAAATACACACAGCACCCATCTGCATGCACGTGAGTAAAACTTAGTATGTCTGTGGACTATTCCTAACTCTTGGTTGGTTAGTTCGGGTTTAACGTCCACAGCACCGAGGGTGATCATGGACGGCCCTGACGGGCGGGTTATGGGGGACAGGGAAATTTATTGCCTATGGAATACGACCTGAACACTGATCAACTCAGGCGCACTCCAACTGTGCCACTTTGATTTACCAGGACCTTTCAACGGACATGCTATTGAACAAATCCGTTTTTTTCCCCATGGATTGTGAGTCCAGCTACCGGGGCCGGGACGGGATTCGAACCCAATTCCTAACTCTTAAACTAACAGAACTAAATAACTTCCAATCTACAAAATGGAGGACATTTAGTTGTGTGAGTTTAATGAGTTAATGAGCAAGCGAAAGAGGGGATTATTCAAGTGTGACCTTCACCTCACTGTTTTGGGTCGCCGCGACCTACAACATTTTGTCGACCTCATCCTTTGCCATTTTCTTCTTTTATTGTTGCAAAATGCGACACTTCTCTATGATTCGTGAGCTGCAATAACGTCAACCTCAAAATAAGGTCAGCTCAGCTAAACTAAGCCTCCCTTTCGATTTGTGATTCACAAATGGACAGGCAGGCTTCTTGTGACACGCACCTTATGAATACCTCCTCTCTGGTACCGGCTTCAGGCCACTTTATAATTTCAAATACAAGCGATCACACTTTTCGAAACTTCATTAGCTGAGCTGACCCTTC
This sequence comes from Semisulcospira habei, assembly GCA_036245525.1. Taxonomy (NCBI): domain Eukaryota; kingdom Metazoa; phylum Mollusca; class Gastropoda; family Semisulcospiridae; genus Semisulcospira; species Semisulcospira habei. Next base: position 54,059,129 of record BTPG01000002.1, on the reverse strand, counting down.
GCACCACGTAAATGTCCCGTGTTTATCTTGTACTGTGTTTAGTCTTCGGAGTGAAATGCATGAATGAATGAATGAATGAATGAATGAATGAATGAATGAATGAATGGATGAATGAATGAAAAATGTTTTATTTAAGGTCTCTTCGTTTCTTATTGACTTTAGACCATTAGTCTTCAGAGTGAATGAGTGTGTTTCACATGAGCGTGCTTGATGTATTCAGTTCACTGGCGCTTTCAGCCGATTCGCAGAACTGGGAAAAGCGCCAATAAAATAACCAGGTATTATATTGCAAAGAATAGCAAACAGCATATGAATACAGTGATGGGTGTAATGCACACTCACCAAATGGTTCGTTCTGAGTTGATTAGCTAACTTTAACCAGTTCGCGTCTTCGTAGTTGACGCGGTAGTACCCCACCTCCTTCACGTTAGCCAATACCCAATCATTCGCACCAATGTTTGTCTGCAGATGGAGGGTCTCTGGAAAGAAAGAACGGAAAACAGTGGTGGTGGTGATGATGGTGGTGGCTGTTGTGGTGTTCAGTCCTACAGGCACCAGTACTGAACACTAAATTTGAGAGAGAAGCTGGAAGACACAATGATATCACCCGTTGGCTGCCGAGAAAAGCTGAACCGCGCCCAACTGCAAGAGGGGCTCATGAGGATCTATACCTCTTGCTAACACCACTTTGTGTCTATGTTCCTCGGATGTCTGAGGTGTGTGTGTGTGTGTGTGTGTGTGTGTGTGTGTGTGTGTGTGTGTGTGTGTGTGTGTGTGCGTGCGCGCGTTTGTGTGTTTGTACTTACTTTTAGTTTCATTCTTCAACATCCAGATGACATCCCGGGTCTCGTTAAAGTCGGGCTGCAGGCTAGTGGTGTACGTAAAGGGAATGTCCCACTTGTACCTGCGTGGACATAGTGCTGAATTAAGGTTCATTGCCCCCAACAATTGACCGCCACACAGCTGCAAGAGGGATAGATCCTCATGCGCCCTCCGGCTCATGAGGATCTATGCCTGTTGGAGATGCCGTTAGGAGTGTTGTCTATGATGATGCAAGCTGGCTATCCGCTGTGACTAATTAACTCTTTGTGACCGAGGTACGAAATACCCACATAATGGAGTTATCCTCTGAGGACTGCATTACACGCTTGGAGACAGATCGACCATGATAGTTCATGGTCGAGTCGGCGTGAAAGTAACCTCGCTATTATCGTACCCTGCGAATTCAAATTCACGCAGTGAGAGAGGTGGGCAGGTATGGGTGGGGTTGGTGGGGGCCTGTGTTTGTGTGTGTGTGTGTGGGGGGGGGGGGGTAGGGGGGGTAGGGGGGGGTGGGGTGGGGGGGGGGGTGTTGGTAGAGAGGGCTCCGAGTGGGGTGGAGGGCGAGATGGGGTAGTTGTGTCGGTGTGTCTGCTTTTTTTTTCGGTAGAAAACGTACCCGAAGGGAGATTGGTAGGTACCAATATCTTTTGACGTAGGGTTCCGGAGGAATCTGTTTTGCGTGAGATTGAGTGTCTGCCCAATTGCCTTCACGGTAACAACAGGGTAGTTCATTTGTAGTGTCCACGTGTCCATGACGTCACCAACGTCAACGGTTTTTCCATCCCGCCTGGCTTGCTGTTACATGACAAAAATCAGTTAAAATAAGTGCGACAATAGACACGTGTTTTATATTTTGCTTGTTTCTTTGTTTGTTTGTTTGTTTTTGTCAAGCGGCATATTTTCTCGTTTGTCGGTCAGCTGCACATTTCTTTCGAATTTTGACCTTGTTCGAAAACAAATCCTTAATCATATACAATATGAAAAATCAAAATACTGTAATGAGTAATAATGTATTAGAAACTTATAAATAAATCACACAAGTATTATTCATAAACAATAATTCTGATCGATTGATTGATTGACTAATTGACTGATTAAATCAAATCCTAATATAACAAAAGTCAATATATTTTTCAAAAAAGAATAAACTGATTTACAAATTTGAATATTTGTTCACAAAAATCAGCAAAATGTAATGAAGTATACATGTCTAAATCCTCTGAACACCTGGTGACATACCTCGTTGAGTGCATTCCACAAGTCAGTATGGTTTGCGTTTCCGTACTTGAGACTGTTCAGGTAGTTCTAAACATACACATCGAATAACAATGAACAATAGTAATCAGGTCCATGAGCATGTTAGTGTTGCTTAAAAATGTCAGTACAAGACATTTATGAAACCATAAAAAATAAACCCTCCCCTTTCTACTTACTCCCTTTCCCCCCCCCCCCCCCCGCCCCCCAGCCCCTCCCCCCCCTCCGCCCTCCCCAATAATAATAATAATAATAATAATAATAATAATAATAATAATAATAATAATAATAATAATAATAATAATAATAATAATAACAGTAATCAATCAATAATATTTAAAAAAAAACAGTTCAAAGGAGAAATGTATGGGCAGTTGTTTATTTATAGGTCGTGGTCACACAGTTTTCAGCATTAAAAAAAAGACATTAACTCATTCAGCCCCACGGCAGTATTTCCCAAATTTTGAAGGCGTCATCTAACGACTAAGCACCAGTTGCAGGCGATGGATCGACCATGATACTTCAAGGTCAGCGCCAGATTAGCTTGGCGTCTATCGGCGCCAAGCTAATCTGGCACTGCCCTTGAAGTATCATGGTCGACCCATCTCCTGCTGTAGTGCGTCAGGGCTGCATGGGGTAAACTGATTATACGTACAAAAAGAAAGAGGAAACGTAAGTAAAAATAAACAAAACGAAGAACGACAGGGATAAAACCTACGAGCCATAGTACAAAGGAACGAACAAACGAACGAAAGACAGATCGGACGGAAGACCAAACGACGGACGGACGGACGGACGGACGGACAGACGAGTCAGCCAGCGAGCGGGCGAGCGAACGAGCGAGCAAGCGAGCGAACGAACGAACGAATGAACGAACGAACCAGCCAACTAACCAACGAACGAACCAACCAGCTAAATCCAACCCAACCCATCCCAACCAACCAACCAACCAACCAACCAACCAACCAACCAACCAACCAACCAACCAACCAACCAACCAACCAACCAACTAACCAACCAAACAACCAACCAGATGAAGACAGTATAGTGTATGCCACACTCACCGTGATGCCCCGCTTGAACGTGTCATAACCGATGGCATGACGAATCATTCTGATGACGGACGCACCCTGACAATAGAGGGGAAACAAAACAAAATGGTAAAACACTAGTTGTTTACTAGTGTGCACTGCAACATGCCATTCTCGTCGTGTTGCCGGATGTTGAACGCAAATAAATGTGCCAACCAAATTTAGCTTCTTTTTTTTGCGCTGTAGGCGGGAGAAAAAAAAAGCTAATTTGGTTGTCACATGTTGCCAGGATGGAGTGGATGCGTGTTACAAATCGTCATCATCATCATCCCCATCATCATCATCATCTCCATCATCATCATTATCTCCATCATCATAATCACCATCACGATCAACCCATACAAATAGTAGCACCCGGTAGAAAGTGTATCTCTTTAACTCATTCAAACCGTGCCGCATCCGGATACGCGGCATTTTCCGCGTATCAGGATGCGGCTTGGCTTGAATGAGTTAAAGTTTTGAACGAGTTAAAGTCCTTTTTTTAAATGAAGATAATGTTTATGACATGCTTTTACTTTCGAAAAACCGCAATGCACAAATGCAAGGCATACCTTGTCGTACGAGATGGAGTCGAACACTTCATTGATTGCCTCGGGCGACGCCACGGGAACGAAAACTGGATGTGACGACACGTAGCCGTCAAGCTTCATCCCCTTGTGTACAACTACCGTCACGAACTGGTCCCACTGGTATCAATGAACAAACAATCATGTTAATCAGTGGGTTTTTTTTTTTTTTTTTTTTTTTTAAAGACTGGAGTAGATGTCTCTGAAAAGAACAAACACCTACTGCGTGGGATTTTATACCACTCGCAGGCGTGGGGTTACAATGTGCGATTTTTATAACAACGACTTTTCTACCCTTATCGACCACGATCTTTAAAAAAAAGAGATGTACAGTGATATAAGTGACACGCACAAACCAGATGGGTGAGGCTAACGCTGTTACAACAGTACACATACCAAGGGGAATTATTCAGCGCTGGACAAACACTCGATTAAATCCTCCTATCATGTTTTTCTGTGGGCTGGCCACTGGGCTCTTGATACGGAAGGAGTGTGGGGTATGGGCAGGAATCTAACCGTTTTGTTTTTCCAGCGCTCAGTAATTGCCCTTGGTGTGTGTGATAGTGATAGAATGAGTCTTGTAGTCTGCACCTTTTTTTCCTGCCGCTCTCTGTCCGTTGTTGGGAACACTTACGTGGTTTGTGTTATTTGTACTGGGACATGAATAGGTTTCTTTATTATTCCAACACCACATGCTGTACAACAGAGACCTATTGCCTCAGAATATTTGTACAAGCATTTTCCAGAACACCACGAGGGTCACCTCTATATTATTCCAACACCACATGCTGTACAATAGAGACCTATTTCTTTTTGCCACGGAAGTACACTCGGAGGTGTCCGGCCCAATGCAAATGGCCAGGTCACTACTGAAGGCTCTTCCAACACATAAATAGTATTAGGCGACACGTGGTATAATATAAGTTATTGGCAGCTTGGGGCTTGCTACACGGATACTTGTAGGCCTGAGGGAGGTCAAAGTAATCATTCTACCATGAAGGCCTTCGGGGTACAATGGTTACTTTGACCTCCCGCAGGCCTACAGGGGTCCGTGTAGCAAACCCATGCTGCCAATAATGTAGTTTTCATTCCTCCGATATATTCGTAAATATACACAAGTTGATTGAACTTCGAACGTCTGTGGCATCTCTTATAGCTGACCTAAATACATGTTCTGAGCGAGCCACTGCAGATGCAAAGGGTCACGGTCATGCGCAAACACCGCTCTTGCTGGCAGCTTGTCAATTTCAGTTTGTCGTTTGGTAAGAGCTTTTCGAGCCGCACTGTCTACATATTGTCAGCGTAATGCTATCTAAGAGAAAGAACGTGTTTTTTCGATTTTAAATTAACAAAACAGTTCAGAATTTGAAATTAGGCATTGACGCGACAATCGTGTGACAGTGACGTTAGTGCGTCATTTTCGATCATGTGAAGGCCTGCTCTATTTTTAGTCTCGCGTGTTTCAACGCAAATATCGTTCAAAACTGGATGGTGTCGTCGTTAAAACAACCCTAATGTACGTATTGTTTCGAACAAAGCGTAAAAGCGTCTTTGTCTGGCGTGTGTTTTTCTCGTTTTGTCGAAAATAGCTGGCACTCGAGAGTCGAAAACGAGGTCATAACGCGTCATACAGCGGGGTACAAGAAGTCCGCCATTAATCGCTACAAGGGCTTTTGTAGCGAGGTCACATGGTACGGTTTTCACTAAAGAGTTTGGTCCCGTGACACGGGGATGGAAAAAAAACCGGTTTTAATATGACTCTCGTGGATTACATAGAATTTTCAACCTACAACAGAGTACAATTTTGGGGGGACGTAAAGCTTGCTAAAGCAAAAGCTAATATCCTCGGGTGAAAAATCCTTCCACTCAACCCCTATTGTTTGACCTCAATATTTCTTTCCAGATAATCATCACCTTTTCAGATTTTGTCTTGGAACTTTTGGACAAGATTGTAGACGAAGTCTATAATCCTTTCCCAAAATTTCAAGAAGGAAATCTTAAAATTTCACAAATTTGTGCATATTTGAATCTATCATATTTACAGGGTGTTCTTTAACGTATTGTGAGTAGTATATACTAATGGTCAAAACTTAAGGGCAACTTTTTATCGCAGACGCACCGACAACACTGCACAAATAATTTAACAATACTTGGAATCATTACTTTGCTAATCTGTTCAGTAACAATTTCATTTAATGTTTGAGTAAATCAAGCAATTGTAACAACAGCAGTACATTAGAATGTTCACCCACCCCTCATTTTAAAAGTCACACAAGACTGGTCCAGTCAGTATCGAGTGTACCCACAGTTTGCAGCCAAGCATTCAATGCAGCCTTGACGCATGGAGTTCACCAGGTTACGGAGAACATGTTGTGGGATCGCTTCCCACTCTTGATGCAGGATCTGAGTCAGCTGTGGGACGCCTTGAGGTGGGGGGTGGTCGCTGAATACACGTTGCTCCAGCACGACCCAGAGGTGCTCGATGGGGGCCAGATCAGGTGAACGAGATGACCATTCCTTACGCATGATGCCCTGTTGCTCAAGGTACTCATCCACCACACGGGCGCGTTGTCGTCCTGCAGAACAGCATTGTCGCCTATGGCTTGGAGAGCTAGCTGGATGAGGGGCTGCACAATCTCGTCCCGATAGCGCAGTACAGTCAAGGTGCCTCGGATGACGTGGAGGGGGAAGGGGGGGGGGGGTGTCCTGCCTTCCCTGCTGAAGCCTGCCCAGACCATGAGTGAGCCTCCTCCGTAGCGATCCACCTCTTCGACGCATCCATCCATGAATCGCTCGCCCTGGCGTCTTCAGACCCTCACCCTGCCGTCGTTGAAGGACACAGTGAACCGTGACTCATCAGTAAACAGAACCTGAGTATACTGGAGTCTGTTCCACCTCACATGTTGACGACACCAGGCAACCCGGGCTCTGCGATGAGCTGGAGTGAGGCGTATTCTCACTGTTGCTCAGCATGAAGCCAGGTCAATTTCGTGCAGACGTCGGCAGACTGCGCTTATGCTGAAGTTAACGTTTGCAGCTTGCATCAGTTGACGTCGCAGAATGGTTGACGTGACAGTTCGGTCGCTCAGAGCCGCCACACAGAGGTATCTGTCCTCCCTTCTGCTGGTGCAGCGCGGGCGTCCTGAGCAGGGTCGTCGTTCTGCCCTTCCAGTTTCTTGGAATCGTGCCAGCAGCCTCTGGATCACTGAATGGGACACCCCAAGACGTCTCCCAACTTCTCGTCCGGAAATTCCACCCTGCAGCCATGCTAGCGCCCGACCTTGATCTACTGGCGTTAGGCTTCGTCGTGGTGGCATGGTTAGGAAAGTGACAATTATGCCCCTACTGCACAGGTATTTGTAGCGAAACAGACGTGCGCAGTGTTCACGATTGACCCTTTTAGCACGTGCATCACGACTTTACCGAGTTTTTTCACCTGCTTGCATTTGGTACGCTTGCCAATATCGCACAGCTTTTCACAAAAACTGACGATGTTTCATGTGCATTTGACACGTTTGTGGAACTTGATGAATTGTTGTCTATTGTTCCCTGTACAGTGGACTGTTTAAGGTCAACTTTTAACCCATTTGGATCGAAAGAACGTTCAATGTTATTAGCGTACTTGCGACGATAAACAATGACACAAAAAGTGGGGTGGCCCTTAAGTTTTGACCATTAATATATATATTCTTTACTTTTAACAAAGGCGTCGCCCAAAGCCAAAAATTGCACTCATCAGATTAGCTCCAAGGGACATAATTTTTCATTAAATTCTGAGAATGCTGTGCTAATGCCATGGAATTCCAGGCTGGTAAGCTTGCATTTCGCTCACAAGATCTTCTGAGCCTTCCACTGAACACCTACTGCATATAGCAATACGGACTACCCCCAAAAACCGGCCGTAGGCGGCAAAAACAAAAATCTATCCAGCAGGTCCAAGATCTGTTTGGGAATATTCATGCACTAGCCTCCCCTCTCGGGGGGAGGACTGGATATTCTCCAGCGGATTGCGGGGCGCCTGGGGGTAGTCCCTATTGCTATATGCAGTTGTTGTTCAGTGGAAGGCTCAGAAGATCTTGTGAGCGATGCAGTCACAAAAAGGACAGCTGATGTCCTGATGACACAATGCAAGCTTACCAGCCTGGAATTCCATGGCATTAGCACAGCATTCTCAGAATTTAATGAAAATATATATATATATATATATATATATATATATATATATATATATATATATATATATATATATATATATATATATATCCCACCTCTTCCCAGTCGGGGTACGCGAAGTCTACAGCAAGGTACTGCATGAAGCGCGCAAACCCTTCGTTCAGCCAAATGTCGTCCCACCAATCCGGCGATACCAGGTCTCCAAACCACTAAAAAGAACATGAAAAAAGGGGGGTCACACTCAGTAAATGTCACTGCTTGCACTTACATTAACCCTTTGGGTGTCGGAAGCGCTTTTTGTCGCCATGCTTAATGCGGGGATCATGGCGACAAAAAGCGCTGCTGACACTCCAAAGTCGTTTAAAGCGACCCGCTGCAAGTCGGCTTATGATTGCTACAATTTGCCCCGATACCACAGATTTGAGGATCTGTGTCTCTGACTGCTGGATCGTGTTCCCATGTTCTCGGTAGTCAAGTGGTTAAAGCGATATGCCTCATTGCAGGCTTTGATTGCTAAAGTACGCGGACACAATGGGTTATCAATGTTGTCTTGTCTTCGGTAACACTCTTTTACTCTTCTCTTTTATTTTATTTTTTATTTATTTATTTATTTATTTATTTATTTATTTATTTATTTATTTATTTATTTATTTATTTATTTATTTATTTATTTATTTATTTATTTATTTATTTATTTATTTATTTATTTATTTATTTATTTATTTGAAATTTTTTCACTGAATTTTTGGAACATGCTAACTCCTTGAAAGGAGACCTGATCTTACTTGGATACTTCAATCTCCATTTTGACTTAGCATCCAGTCCAAGCACAAAGAAAGCAGTTGATATTCTTGACATGTTCAGTCTGTCTCAATCAGTTACAGTCCCCACTCACTATCAAGGTCACATTCTGGACTGGATGCTGGACTGGACTCCCAGTCATCAGTTTCAGCTTAAGTCATGATGTGCCCTTTGCTGTACAAGTCTTCCATACCTTCAAGAGTTTGTCCGAAGATGATGTTCGTAAGATCATGACAAAGTGCGCTGCTAAGACGTGTGACCTGGATCCCATCCCTACCCAACTTCTCTTTGATTGTATTGAAATAGTCCTCCCTATCATCACTTCCCTGGTCAATGACTCTTTGTCCTCTGGTATTTTCCCTGCCGTTTACAAATCAGCCATCGTCAAACCCTGCTTAAAAAGCCCAGTTTGGACCCTGCAAATCGGAAAAAACTTCAGGCCTGTCTCAAATCTGCACTTCCTATCCAAGCTCATTGAAAGGATTGTTCTCTGCCAGCTCCTTGACCGTGTGAATGCTCACAGTCTTCTTCCTGTTTTCCAGTCAGCGTATCGGCCCGGGCACTCCACTGAGACTGCTCTCCTGAAGATTGTGAATGGCATGCTTAAGACAATTGATGATGGACATGTCTCTGTTCTAGCCTTGCTCGATCTGACAGCCGCCTTCGATACAATAGACCATGAGATCCTACTGCATCGACTTCTTTCCACGTTTGGCATCACGGGTAGTGTCCTGTCCTGGTTCAGATTTTACCTGACTGATCGTCACCAGACTGTTGTCATTAACAGCTACCAGTCCAGTCCTTCTCTACTGCGCTTTGGGGCCCCCAAGGGCTCAGTCCTAGGCCCCATTCTCTTTATTCTCTACATCCAGCCTCTTTCTAGTGTAATTGAGAGATTCTCGGTTTCCCACTATGGCTTTGCCGGTGACTCCCAGCTGTACGAACGCGCTACTTCTGACCAAGTCCCTAGCGCCATCCTAAGGGACTGTATCTGTGATGTCAAAGAGTGGATGTCATCAAACAAACTTCAACTTAATGATAATAAAACTGAGTGTCTTATAATCAAACCCACCAGATTGACCAGTTCACTTTCTCTCTCCACGTCCATGGCCATAGGAACCAGCATCATCAATTTCTCACACACCGCCAAGAATCTTGGAGTAACCCTGGACGAAACACTGTCCATGAACCAACAGATTGTAAACACCTGTCGCACAGCCTACATGGAGCTCCGTCGAATTTCTTCTATCAGACACTATTTGACCATCGAAGCCACACAAAAACTCTCATCTGTGCATTTGTTCTTTCCAAGCTGGACTATTGTAATTCACTGTATGCAGGTTGTCCCAAATATCAGATTGACAGGCTTCAAAAAGTTCAGAATTCTGCTGCTAGGCTCGTCACTAAAAAGCGCAAATCTGATCATATTACATCTGTACTTAAATCCCTCCACTGGCTCCCTGTGGCTGCAAGAATTCAGTATAAAATTTTTTTCTGTCTGCTTCAGCTGCATTTTCACATCAAGCCCCCCGTACCTGTCCTCTCTCCTGCAGCTGTACACTCCCTCAAGACAACTCAGATCCTCTGCTGACAGCCGCATTTTGCGTGTATCTTTTGTCCGTACCAAGTCTTTTGGCCAGCGGCCTTTTTCATATCTTGGGCCGCTGTACGAACTCCGTTCCCATGTCCATCACAGTGCTTCAAAAGAGTTTTTTTTTAAATCTGCGCTAAAAACACAACTTTTTCAACTCCATTACCCCACTGATTAATCATTGACTGCTGAGGATTCTGTTGTAGTTTTGCTGTGGTACCTGGAATGTGTGTGTGTGTGTGTGTGTGTGTGTGTGTGTGTGTGTGTGTGTGTGTGTGTGTGTTTGTGTGTTTGTGCGCATGTATTATTGTGTACAGTTTTCTGTAATTGTATTTTTGAAATTTGTAAGGCGCCAAAAGCTCTACCTGAGGTTAGGCGCCATAGAAATTATTATTATTATTATTATTATTATTATTATTATCCTTATTTTATTTATTTATTAATTTATTTATTAATTTATTAATTAATTAATTAATTTTTTTTTTTGGGGGGGGGTTGGGGGGGGGGGGGCTTGGGGGGTGGGGGGTGGGGGGGGGGATGGTTGGCTCGGTGGCAGAGCGTTCGACTTTCGTCCGAAAGGTTGTGGGTTCGAATCCAGCTGGGGTCACATTTTTTCCACACCCATTTTGGTGCCCCGTATTTGAAATCACCTTCGCGGTGGACAAAGGACATGAAGCTCTAAACCTGTAAACCCTTCTTTCTCACAATACTGGGCACATGTACCAGAGTTGTTCCGCTACCTCTTGCACATAACCGATTCAAATCTAATGCGTACAAAGCAGCAAGTTAAGAGCAGAAACGATATTTAAACTTCATAATTTAACCCTTTTAGCGCCAATACTCTACTGCAGGAGATTCATTGATCATGATAATTCAAGAATAGTGCAAGATTAGTTTGGCGCCTGAGGGTGCCAAGCTAATCTGGCACTATCCTTGAATTATCATGGTCAATCCGCCTCCTGCAACTAGTACATAGTCCTTAAGTAACACTTTCAAAATTTTGGAAATGCACCCGCAGGGCTCAAAAGGTTTTAACCTACTGCAAAGAAGAAGAATTAAACTGAAGAATTAAACTTAACATTTAGAAAAGTTCTTAACTCTGGTCCGTTGCTTGTGAGTCTTGTTTCAAGCTATATAGATAACAACAGCAGAGACAAACTAATACTACATGAGTATGAAAAACGAAGATATCTTCTTACAGGTAAAAAGGGTAGAACTGATCCGACTGTTGTGTTTACACCAGCAAACTTTACCTTTCCTAGAGAAGCAACAATAGTTTTTGAAATCATACTAAGACCTTTGAAGGGTGCTAAAGAAGCAGAAATTGCACAAGGAATCAAACTTACATGGGATAACTCAGTAACGGAGTCAGCAAAATTCAATATTGTAATTAGGAAAGAAACAGATGTAGAAGTATTGTCCAGTAACCCAGCTGTTAAAGTGTTAGTTGATAAAACAGTTCTAGTATCATTAAATTACATAAAGCTAACACACATAAATCTTGTTTCGTTTTATTATGCTAGCAAATTATACACCCCAGAGGAGTTGCAAAATGTAATCGCTGATTAATGTAAAACATATTTGCCATAAAAAATGGTGCTTTTGTATCCACAAATACCTGATGAAGGATTACAGCCAGACTCATTTCGTTTAATAAACATTACAGAAGCGTTGAAGTATTTGGAAGGTGAAGAGGCAAAATGCACAAGGTGTAAAAGACTGTACAACAAGCCTTTCAATTCTGTACAAAACACAACTATGGCTGTGGGTGTGGTTTCCGACTCTGTCGGGCGTGTTGCTCTGTTTGCAACGTGAGTTGAGAGTGTCATAGGTATTGCTCTTGAAGGTGTCAGTGTTTTTACGTGCCTGGCATGCTTTGGTTTGGAAGCCTTTAACAAAAGATTTTATAAGAAACTGCAGAAGCATGAAGCATTGAGTACTCTTGCTGAAGCAAATATGAGTAGTATAAAACTTATTATCAGTAAAGCTTTAGAGGACATTACAATTGATGATGATGAGTTTAAGAGAGTGCAGGATGATTTGGCCAATTATAAACAACAGAGGTCTGAAATAAAAAATATGATGCGTAGTAAACCCATGAATGTTGAAGAACTAAAGGCATCTGTTTTAGAAGAACAAAAAACATAGGAATGAAAGAGACCATGGAAAAAGTACAAGGTCTTCTAAGCAAGTAAAGATACCTTTTTCTTTATTTCTGTCATATAATTCAGATAGGGATGTCACTCCTAGCTATTTAATCCCATCGGCTTCACCTCCAGACTATTACTGAGAAGAAAAAAAAGTTATTTTGCTGTCTTTATGCAAGGCCTGTCCCCCTATGCTCATATAGCACCCCGGACGTGAAAGGCAGTCAGTAGAAAAGCCTGATCTTGTTCCCAGCCAGGCTATTAATATTGAAATGGTCTCGCCTGTTTGAATAGAGCTGCATACCATTCCTCTTCACCCCCCCTCCTTCCGGCTGTGAATGAAACACCCCAGTATCAAACACATTCATCCGATCTCCACCTCCAGACTATTACTGAGAAAAAAAAGTTATTATACTGTCTGTGTAACTTAATAAAAATGTCCAAGTAACCTGATGACATGAGACAAGAATTTGTAAGAACTTATGTTAAGTCACTTACAAGTACATGTTTTAACCTTACAAGATAACTTTGAAGTTACTTACAAAGTTGTAGGTAACATATATAATGTATTATTAGGTGCCTGTAATTTACTTGTAGTTAAGTCAGGCTAGGTTAAACACTGACTCTATCTGCACTGGGCCAAAAATATATATTTTATAGAGCACATGCAGGCGGCATGAGTCACTGTGATATGCATGAATGATTCTCATGAAAGAAAATAGGTTTAATTTATGGATTGAATGACATGTATAGGCGTTGTCCCCAGGTTGGCAGCCGATTTGAAAATGTACTGAGTGTACTGGGAAGGCGGGGAGGGTGATAGGCCAAATTAGCCATTAATTAAGGGTCAGCTTAAGACAATTTCCAAATCTCAAAGGAACCTGGATTGACAACTGATTGAAAAAAAAGACACGCTTCTTCAACGATTTGAAAATGTACCGAGTACACTGAGAAAGGCAGATTCAAGACAATGAAAATACTGGTTTTCAAATCTTATTATCTCTATCTCTCAAGCGTTATTGTAAAACATACTACGAAGATTTACACAGGAGATATCGCGATCTATTAACCCTGGCTGGAGTAGGTCGCTTTAACGCATTTAGCCCCAAAACCCTACAGCAGGAAATGGATTGACCATGATAATTCAAGGGTAGTGCCAGGTGAGCTTGGCGCCTGCAGCTGGTACATAGTCGTTAGGTAGCACCTTTAAAATTTCAGAAATGGGACCCTGGAGTTAAATGGGTTAAGATGCAGGAATATACAGGTCGCTTTACATCGGGGCGCTCAACGTTATTTGCTAATATCAACGCAAAGAAACACTTTACTATACCAGTGTGAGAACAAATATCATTCAGTGACAGTTGACCTGACAAGATTTACTTTCAAGAAACTCGAACAATGTGTCATTTTTGCTGTACAGTCGTAAAATTTGGGAATCTGTTCATGAATTGATTGATTTACATCCCTAAATGTGCCCCATATATATTCAACCCAGGATAAGAAAGACGCATTTTCACGTGAATGATTTAAGTTGACCAAATGTTCAAACATGAAACGGCGCAGGCATGCAAGGGGTCTGCATGTTTGACCTCGATATTGAAATATCGGCCTTTTCCCGCCGGGGCTCTGTTAGGGAATTAAAACAGACCTGCTTTTGTTTTTTCACCAAATCTTTACGACTGTACAGCAAGACCAACAAATCACAAGGATTTAAGTAAAAATAGCCCATTTAGGACAACAGGCACTAAATGATGTATCGTTTTAAAGTGGTACAGAAAAGTGTTTCTTTGCGGGGGGGATATTTGCACAAACCCGTCGCGTCGTGCGGTCCGATGTCAAACGGCCTGTACCTACCATGTGAGCCAGTTCATGAGCGATGGTCATGGCGGAGGCCTCCTTGTCTCCCTGCGAGGACACTCCCTCCTCTAAAAGAATGCGGGTCTCTCGGTACGTGATCAGTCCCCAGTTCTCCATGGCGCCAGCAGAAAAGTCAGGGATTCCGATCATGGCTGAAAGCATTAGTGAGGTATAGTTTGCTAGCGAGAGCGGGAAAATAATTTTGCATGACAAGCATAGACAACACTCCAAACATCTCCAAGAGGCATAGATCCTAATGCGCCCGGAGGCTCATGAGGATCTATGCCTCTTGGAGATGGTTGGAGTGTTGTCTATGCTTATGGTACAAACTTGCCATCCGCCGAGACCTCGGTCTCGTCCGTTGTTGGCAGTCGTTCGTTGAAAAAAAAAAAAAAACCTTTTCTTGTCGCCGTCATCACCAGGGCGGCCACCACAACCTTCATGAACATCGCTACAACTGACATTTTATGTTTTAATCATGTTCATTGTCAACACCATTTTATCGTATTTTTATCGTTGTCGTCATCATCATAACCACCGCTACCATTTTCATCATCATCGGCCCCACCACCGTCATCATCATCAACAGCAGCAACAGCATCTACATCGTTATCAGCATCATTTTGTCTCCCGACAGTAACAAAAGATTGATTGATTGGTTGACTGATTGATTGATTGATTGATTGACTGAAGGACAGATTTTTAGTGAATGGGCAAGTGGGTATGCTGGTACGCCTCCTCTATGAATGTAGAGGGGCCTTAAAAATCATTAGTAGTAGTAGTAGTAGTAGTAGTAGTAGTAGTAGTAGTAGTAGTAGTATAGCTGACTGATTGATGGATGGGTGGATTGATTGATTGATTGATTGATTAGTATAGCTGACTGATTGATGGATTGATGGATTGATTGATTGATTGATTGATTGATTGATTGATTGATTGGCTGCAGGCTTGCTTGTTTGGTTGGTTGGCTGGCTGGGTGTTTGCTCGCTTGCATGCTTTCTTGGCAAACGGACTGATGAATGGATTGATGGATTGGTTGTTTGATGGATCGATCGATTGACTGGTTGCTGAGTTGACCGACTCACTAAATCAAAAACGAGAAAATTAAGGTTCTCACACTGCTTGGGCAGAGGGAAAGGGATGTTGAAGTAATCTTGAAAATAGTCAATGGCCTTGACCCCAAATTCAAGGGCGAAGTCCAGCTGTCCGTAGGAACTTGGTCGGCCCCACACCTCATACTGAAAGAAAACAAGCACAAACAAACAAACAAACAAACAAACAAACAAACAAACAAACAAACAAACAAACGTAAAGCAACTTTGACTCATTCAGCCCGACGCACGTATTTCCCAAGGTTTGGAAGCGCCATCTAACGACTATGAACTTGTTGCAGGAGATGGATCGACCATGATAAGGTGACAGATTAGCCTGGCACCGACAGGCGCCAAGCTAATCTGGCACTACCCTTGATCTCCTGCTGTAGAGCGTCAGGGCTGAATGGGTTAAACATACCTATACAGTCACCTAAAATCAATGTAACAAACCCGCCTCTCCCCCCCCCCCTCCCTCCCCCCCTTCCCCCCCCCCACCACACACACACACACTTCCAAAAAACCCGTCAGCTGTCTGGGCAAGGCGAGCTTCACCCAACTGCTATGAGACATAAACCTTCCTCATCAGCTCACCTCCCCCCTCCCCCCTGCTTCCCCCACCCCTAACCCGCCCCCCACCCCCTCCCCCGAACCACCCTCTCCCCCCCCCCACGTACCCCCCCCCCTTCCCACTGCCCACCCCCACCCTCTTTATACCGAATTTGGGTTCATGTACATCTGTTTCTGCACGCGAATATCGGTCAGCGGGCCGTAGTGTTAGCCCACATCATACTGAGGCTAAAAGCTTGGAATTTGTACACTGCCATATGCAAGCTGCATTACAGTACTTGCAGATAAGGATATAGACCAATGGCTTTAGTTCAAGGGTGGTGCCAGAATAGCTTGGCGCCTAGAGGCGCCAAGCTATTCTGGCACCACCCTTGAACTATTTTAGTCTAACGTATTCCACACACTGGTGTATTCCCACTGATAAGGGTTATGGCGGCTACCCATAAACACTAATCCGACACGACACAAACCGATCCGAAGCCGAAGCCGAAGCCGGTCCGAAACAGAAAAAAATCGTTCAGGTCCTTTTCATGTTTGTGTGTTTCCAAATAATTAGGTCCGATGCGATAAACCAATTGCATCCGGCTTCGAACGAAAATTACGCTTTTTTTTTTCTTTTTTTTTTAAAGGAAAATTGCATCATCGCATCGGGTTCGGATCGCATTCGTATCGGATTCGTGCTTGTGGAAACGTAGCTTAAGACGCAAAATTCGTGAAGACTGGAGCGAAAGTGTTAACTGTATCCCGTAAATCGCGTGATGACTACCTGGCTGCCGGGTATCGCCACAAAGTAGATCTAGAGAGGCTATGTTTACACCAGACGACTCTAGACACCAAACGAGAGCAAAGTCGATCAGGCGGGGAATCAACATTTACCATAAGCATAGACAACACTCCGAACATCTCCAAGAGGCATAGTTCCCTTTCAGCCCGGAGGGCTCATGAGGATCTATGTCTCTTGGAGATGTTAGAAGTGTTGTCTATGCGTTTGATAGAAGCCGGTTATCCGCCGTGATTTCTCCTTCGTTCTTTGATGGGGGTCGTTCGTTGCAAGGGAAAGCTGAGTACTGAGGCTGGCTCGTAACTCGTCTCTGTTGAACGTACCGTGATGTTGCCTGTCTTGGTGTAACTGGTCTTGTGCTTAAAGTCGCAGACAATCAGTGCCACAAGGTAGGACGACATTGGCAGAGAGGTCTGGAACTCGTCAGCCACTCGGCCGCCTCCCCTGAAAGTGAGGGCAGGATGAACAGCGCAGCCACACGCCATGACACATGCATACGCTCGCGCGCGCGCGCGTGCACACACACATACTCACACACGCACGCACGCACACACACATACACCACACACACACACACACATACACACACGCACGCACGCGCACACACGCACACGCATACACACACACACACACACCACACACACACACACACACACACACACACACACGCACACACACACACACACACCACACACACCACAAACACACACCACAAACACACACACACACACACACGCGCGCACGCACGCACGCACACACGCACGCACGCACGCACACACGCACACACGCACGCACGCACACACACACACATACACACGTACGCACGCATCACACACACACAAACACACACGCAAGCACGCACACACACACACACACACACACACACACACACACACACACACACACACACACACACATT
This sequence comes from Semisulcospira habei, assembly GCA_036245525.1. Classification (NCBI taxonomy): domain Eukaryota; kingdom Metazoa; phylum Mollusca; class Gastropoda; family Semisulcospiridae; genus Semisulcospira; species Semisulcospira habei. The sequence goes on along the minus strand of BTPG01000002.1, from coordinate 54,041,466 downwards.
TGGGCAATGCTTTCCCGACATAGCGGAATCGTGTCACTGGCTTGTACTGAAGTGTGTCACCTGCAAAGGGGACAGTACACTCTTTCAGCGGGTTTGTGTTGTTGTTGTTTAGCTTACTATCCCGCTTAGCGCCAGTTCATGCAAAGAGACGGACTTGGGGTGGCTCACGTGCACTCGTCGTTACTCCCCCGCCCCCCCCCCCCACCCCTTTTCGTTTTGGTTTGATTTTCCGACGTTCCTCCGCCCCTGATGCAAGCTGTTGTTTGCGATCTTCGTTAATGCACCCCCCCCCCCCACCCCCCGCCAACAACAACAAGAAAATAAATAAAAATAAACACCCGACTGCGGGGGCTCATGAGGATCTATACCTCTTGCGGGTTCAAATTTTCTCGGCATGAACGGGTTAATATAAATATGTATATGATAATTTACGGACAGTTGAGTAGACTTCTGCACCGGCATGTTGGACAAAGCCAGGTTCCACGTTCTCCGTATGATCGTCGTGCTGAATGTCGCTTTCAGCGCTGGTTCGTCCATGCAGGGGAAGGCCTTGCGAGCCGCCACCGCTTCAAACTGAGTGGTCGCCAGGTACCTGTTGACGGCAGCAACAACAACGTATCGAACAAAGTGGCAGACTTCGAGTATCCAAAAGTAGTACATCACGTTATGCCAACTCTTTTGTCCCTCGGGCTGTTACCCTCTTCAACAGTAATATCAGTAGTGTCTGTCAACATTCTTTAGTTCTTTAGTACTAGCCCTTTCAGTAGTTCACTGCAACATTGCTGACACCAGAAGCACAGGGGGCATAAGCTATACGTGTTTCAGATGCCAGTAGTGTTACAAAGGTAACGGTACGTCCGTTAAGTTCATCTTTTTAACTGAGAGTTATAGGTTATTTAATTAACTGAATGAGTGAATGATGATGCCATGTGTTATAAGGGCAGACAGTGAATTTCACCATGAGGGATTAATAAAGTATTATTGTATTGTATTGTATTGTATTGTATTGTATTGTATTGAATTGTATTGTATTGTATTGCATTGCTTTGCATTGCATTGCATTGCATTGTATTGCATTGCATTGCATTGCATTGTATTGTATTGTATTGTATTGTATTGTAATACAGATCGTTTGACATCGGAGCGCACAACATTCTTCGCAAATATCTCTGCGAAGATCCAATTTTCTGTACCAATCTTAGAAGAAATATCATTCAGTGACAGTTGACCTGATACGATTTACTTTTAAGAAGCTCGAAAAATGTGTCAGCTTTGCTGTTCTGCCGTAAAAAAAAAAAAAAAAAAAAAAAAAAAAAAAAAAAAAAAAAAAAAAAAAAAAAAATTAAAAAAAAATATTTAAAAAAATATATAAAAAAATCGGAGTTATTTCTTCATTAAATGACTGATTTACACCCCTAAATGTGCCCCGGATATATTATAGCCCAGTATAAGACAGATTCATTTTCACGCGAATGGGCCACGTTTTCAAACCTGAAACAGCGCAGGCACAGGCTACATGAAGTGTGCATGTTTGACCTCGATACTGACATCTGCCGGGGCTCTATTAGGGTATTGAAAATGGCTTCTTTTTGCCTGTTCACCAAACTTTTACGACTGTAGAGCTAAATAGAGAAATCATACGAATTCAGTGAAAATAGCCCGTATTAGGTCAACTGGCACTAAATGATAGTTTTAGCCAAAAAGTAAAGCTCCGAAGCCAGGAATCGTCCTTGCGTGACGCTGCTAATAATAATAATAATTACGGTATTTATAATGCGCTTATCTTATAATAATTATAACTCTAAGCGCGCACTCACAACTCGCACACGCATGCGCACGCTTTAGACAATGACTCACGTAACACAAATAGTGAAGATACATTAGGACGGTCAGCTTGGGCTGGGGAGTGTGGTGATATAGTGCTAGAACTGTTGAAAGAGATGAGTTTTGAGGGCAGACTGGAAGGAGGAGAGCGAGTGTTTCTGACGGAGAGAGAGTGGGAGAGTGTTCCAGGTGGTTGGACCGTATACTGAGAAAGAGCGGGGGCCGAAAGTGCTGAGTTTGGTGCGGGGGATGAGGAGGCGGAGAGGGTCAGAGGCGGAGCGGAGGGAGCGGGGAGGAGTGTAGGGGTGAAGTAAGTTGGAGAGATACGCAGGAGCGTAGTTGTTCAGGGATTTGTAGCAGAGAGACAGAATCTTGTATTGGATGCTTTGGGGGATGGGGAGCCAGTGAAGGAGCTTGAGCAGGGGAGTGATGTGGTCGGATTTTTTCTTTCTGAGGACGAGGCGGGCAGCATTGTTCTGGACGCGCTGGAGAGTGAGAGTGGTGGAGTGAGGAAGGCCAGAAAGGAGAGAGTTGCAGTAGTCGATGCGAGATAAGATGAGAGAGACAGCGAGTTTGGTGGCAGCTTCGGTAGTGAGGTATTTTCTGATCTGACTGATGCGGCGGAGGTGGAAATAACATGCCTGGGCCGTGGCGGAGACGAAGCTGGTCATGGAAAGAGAGGAATCGAGGATAACGCCAAGGTTCTTGACCGAGTCAGAGAGGGAGATGGGGGTGCTGTCGAGTTGAAGGTGGAGAGAGGGAGAGAGCTGGGAAAGTTTCTGGCGAGTGCCTATCAGCATGGCTTCCGTTTTGTCGTCGTTCAGTTTGAGCTTGTTTGCTGTCATCCAGTTTTTCACGTCCTCATAGCAGTCAGCCGTGCGAGTCAGTAGTGTCTGAGTGTTGTCGAGTTTGTCTTTGTCTAGTAGTTGTGAGTCGTCAGCGTAGAGGTGGTGGTGTATGTGGTGAGACTGGATGATGTTGGACAGTGGGGAGATGTAGAGTGTAAAAAGGACCGGGCCCAGGACGGACCCCTGAGGAACGCCGCAGGAGAGCCTGACTGGGTTGGAGGAGACGCCGTCGATGGTGACGGACTGCTGTCTGTCGGAGAGGTAGGAGAGAAACCAGGAGTGAGCAGAGTCAGTGATGCCAAAGGAGTGGTGGAGGCGGTGGAGGAGGATAGAGTGGTCTATGGTGTCGAAGGCGGCAGAGAGATCGAGTAGCGTAAGAAGGGAGATGTTGCCCGAGTCAGTGGAGAGAAGCAGGTCGTTTAGGATATGTAGAAGGGCAGTTTCAGTGCTGTGATGTTTGCGATAGGCAGACTGGAAGGGACTGAGGAGGTTGTTGTCGGTGAGGTGGAGGTTGAGTTGGTTGAGGACGACCTTCTCAAGAAGCTTGGACAGGAAAGAGAGATTGGAGACTGGGCGGTAGTTCTTGAGTTCGTTTGGGTCGAGGTTGTGTTTTTTGAGGAGAGGACGGACGATGGCGGACTTGAAGATATCGGGGACGGAGCCATTTTCTAGAGATGTGTTGATGATGTCCGTAATGAAGGGCAAAAGTTTTGGGAGGCCGTCCTGGTAGAGGGAAGCTGGGAGGGGGTCTAGTTCGCAGGTTTTGAAAGGCATGGACTTTATGGTCTTGAGGACTTCATCCTGAGAGACGGGGCGGAAGGACGAGAGGGGAGCGCCGGAAAAGGGGGTGTCAGGGAGGCAAGGCGAAGAAGGCAGAGTGTCGAGTGTGTTGCGCAGAGTTTGGATTTTGTCGGAGAAATAGGAGGAAAAGGCGGACGGAAGTTCTTCTTTGCTGTGTGTGTTGGGAAGAGGAGAGTCTTCAGAAGTGCCTAGGAGTGTGTTCATGGTAGCGTAGAGGGTTTTGGAAGAAGTGGATTCCAGGATTTTGTTTTGAAGGTGTTTGCGTTTGGAGTCGGAGATCATTCTGCAGACTTTGGATCTGGTGGTGCACAACAAATGAATGAGGACAAACGATACGCCGACCGAAGCAACGCGGTTCTTAAGGATACACACCATGGAAACATGAGCCTGTGACTAAAGGTCGTTGGTGCCCAAAGTAACAACCAACAAAAATGTCTAAAGTAAAAACCAACAGAAATGTCTAAAGTAATAACCAACAGAAATGTCTAAAGTAATAACCAACAGAAATGTCTAAAGTAATAACCAACAGAAATGTCTAAAACAACAACCAACTTAGACGTCTTAACTCATTCATCGCAACGCACGTATTTCCCAAATTTTGGACGCGTCATCTAATGACTATGCACCAGTTGCAGGAGATGGATCGACCATGATAATTCAAGGGTAGTGCCAGAATAGCTTGGCGCCCATCGGCGCCAAGCTAATCTGGCACTAGCCTTGAATTATCATGGTCGACCCATCTCCTGCTGTAGTGCGTCAGGGCTGAATGGGTTAAATACAGGTTTTATTTTAGGCACTGGTTAGTTTTGATGTATCTGGCACGTGGGCATGTGAAATTAAAGATTTGTGAACGCAGAAACAGATGATTTCCAGCAGAGAATAATAAAATATACTTACATCTAGCCCTTTCTGAAAATGTTGGTCGTTATGGTGGAGATACAGTGATAAATTTGATCATAGTAAGTCAGTTTTTCTTTATTTATGTTATAACCTGTTCTCTGCGATATAAGTATGAAGAATATTTTATTTCTTTTGAAATGAAGTTTTCTTTCACTGTCGCTGTTGGTTGTTACTGTGGACATACTCACCCAATTTAAATCATCCCCCCCACCCACTCACTCCCCCCCCCACCACCCCACCCCCCTTCCCCCCCCCCCAAAAAAAAAAAAAAAGAAAAAAAAAGAAAAAAAGATTTCAGTCATTATACTTAGATAAGATAACAGACATACAAATATATTTGTCTCATGCAGTTTTTAGAGAAAAAAAAAAAGTTTGTTGTCACACTAGACACAATATTGGACATACACGTGAAAATCATCTTAGATTAAACTACCAAGTGAGTAGGAAAAATCACAGTCAGGGGAGAGAATTGTGCAGTAGCGACCAATGATCATAGATCTACTTTAGTCAAAGCACACACACACACACACACACACACACACACACACACACACACACACACACACACACACACAAAGATAGGAAATGGGGTCCCCTAAGTAAGTGACTGGAAGCAATGCATGTGGAAGCCCCCCCCCCCTCACCCCCCTCAGCCCCCCTCCCCCGAAAGGGGGGCATATCACATATTGGTAATTATTGCACAATTCTCTCCCCTCACAGTGCTTTTTCCTAGTAACTTGGTAGTTTCTTCTAAATTACAAGCACTGGCAGTAAACCCTTTGGTCTAGTTTTGTTTTCATCTTAGATTAGTCCATTTTGGTAAGGAGGAAACTATGAGAGAAATATAAGTATTCCAACAATATCTTCATAGGGGAATCACAAAAAGGACAAATTTCCTGTTGTAGTGTTGTTTTCTTGACTAAAAATATGTCGGTTGTTTGCGCACGACGTTTTGTCACAGGCTCATATGCGAAAAGAAACGTGTAACTAGTGGACAGAGACACTGATATACATTTTAACTAGTATCATAAATGGATCAGTTTGTGTGTGTGTGTGTGTGTGTGTGTGTGTGTGTGTGTGTGTGTGTGTGTGTGTGTGTGTGTGTGTGTGTGATGGTGTGTGTGTGTGTGTGTGCGTGTGCGTGTGTGATGGTATATGTGTGTGTGTGTGTGTGTGTGTGTGTGTGACAGCGACTAGAACCCGCGTTTGAGGACGCATGTTCCCAACTTGTATATTGTCAATAACGTCTAAAATATAATATATAAAAAAATTCTAAGCACATTTTTGAAAACGTTATTGTGTGCGAAATCAGAAAATATAAGTGTTATAAAAATTATGTAAGAAACTTAGAAGTCCCCAACTTGTAGGTCTGCAACTGTGTCTGAGAGGTCCCCAACTTGTAGGCCAGACCTGTCATTGTGTGATGGTGTGTGTGTGTGTGTGTGTGTGTGTGTGTGTGTGTGTGTGTGTGTGTGTGTGTGTGTGTGTGCGTGTGTGATGGTGTGTGTGTGTGATCGTGTGTGTGTGTGTGTGTGATCGTGTGTGTGTGTGTGTGTGTGTGATCGTGTGTGCGGTGTGTGTGTGATGGTGTGTGTGTGTGATGGTGTGTGTGTGTATGTGTGTTCGTGTGTGATGGTGTGTGTGTGTGTGTGTGTGTGTGTGTGTGTGTGTGTGTGTGTGTGTGTGTGTGTGTGTGTGTGGCGTGGGTGGGGGTGGACAGTGACAAAGAACACTTTTACACATATAATCAATATTCATAAATTTACATCTTTAACAGTTTGGCTCTTCGCATGTATGTGGTTACGGAAAATGCATATTAACTCTTTGCACGCAGCCACCTGTACGTTAAACAGTACTGGTGGCTGCATGTACAAGGAGGTTAAAAAACAAAACGAGACAAAATTGTAAAACATATACTGACTAGCAAAAGAAATGCGACATTTTTGGAATCATCGGAAACGCTTAGCGTTTCCGATGATTCCAAAAATGTCGCATTTCTTTTGCTTGTCAATATAGAGTACTCACACTGTCGTACTGCTGTTTTTGTACGAACTAAGGTACAAGCCATCTCTGTCGTTCTCCAGCTTCCCTTCAAAGTGCATGCTGACGCTGTAATTCTGTCCTGGGGTCAGCTGTCTGTCCAGTTTTATGATCAGAAACTGTTTGTCTGTGTCCAGTTTTTGGGAGACGAAGTGAGGTGAACTTGGGGGCGTAAGCGCGATGTTGTGTACCTCCAGCTGTAAAAAAACAAAAAAAAAAAACAAAATGCCAGTTGACAATGTCAGTTCGACATCAGGAGAAGGCCCAACACTGTACGTCTTTGGAAGCAAACTGTGGATGATGATGTTAAAAAAAAAAGCCCGGACAAACATGCGATGTCGCATGTTTAGCTGGGCTTTTTAAAAAAAATCTCGCTGTGTTAACTCCTTAACCCATTCAGCCCCGACACACCAAAACAAGGCGTGGATCATCGAGCATGATAGTTCAAGGGTGGTGCCAGAATAGCTTGGCGCCCACATGCGCCAAGTTATTCCGGCACCACCCTTGAACTGTCACGCTCGATCTGTCTCTAGCATTGTAATACAGTCCTTCAGAGGGCAACTTCAAAATTTGGGGATCATTTCGGTCCTGGGACATAATGTGTTAACAAGAACTATTTGGAACGGTATCTGATGGCCAGTTTAACACTTTGGGTATCGGTAAAGGTTACCGGGGATCATCACGACTTAAACCGCTACCGAATGCAAATGGTTCATGTGATCAGCTTCAGGGCGGCTTTGGACTGCGAGATTCGATTTGCCGATACAAACCGTTGCCAAATCAGATCGCTATATCCGCGGCTTATTCACTACCCAAGGACGATATAGGGGAAGTAACCTTATATATTGTTATAAAGTCCAGGCCGTACGGATTTTAGAAATTACTTCCCTTTGTTTGGATTTACCATCCCGGGTTCAACACGCCATTTGATTCCCCCCCTTTCACACACTCTTCTATAGGCCACGGAACACAGTGCCGTTTCCGTACTGTCAGTCTCTTAGCCATAGTCAGTCCCAGGCATCCCCTAATATTTCAATCCCCTAAAAAACACTACTGCCCACCACTGAGCTGCACATTTGCCATGCACAAAATAACAATAAAAACAGCACATTGACAGTCTCATTTCTTGGCTATGAACCTGATTCCTTACCAACCCCACACCCAAGCACAGCTGAAATCAGCGTGCCCCTCAAATCACTACGTCAATGGCAACTCAACATAGGCCCACAATTGTCCACTGGATAAGCTCAGGATGGTATGAATCAAAGCACCAAACATGTCTCCTCTCATCTAACCAAACATTTCCAGCAAATTCCAACATTCAGCCCTACTACAAATTTTTAAACAAGGCAAAAATTATTCTTAAAAACACCAGTCCTCTTACTGCCTGAACTGGCCAAATTTGACTATGTAATGTGACCTATACTAATATATATTAGCCTCTTGCAACGCAAAGTTATGAACGAAGAATCTTTCTGCACGCACGCACGCACACTCACGCACGCACACAAAATATATCACAGGAGAAACATTTCCAGTAATTCTTCAACAAATTGTCTCTTAGCGTTTTCCGCAACTGACACTCTAATGCATTAATTACCCCATGACAAGATTCTCGTCTGCAAGCCTGCATACAACTGTGCACATGCCCCATATAAGGCTCCCATGAAAACACTAGGTCGACTACGATTACCCAAACTTTGCTCATTTTTACAGTACTTGTCATGGCTTTTGCTGCTCAAAACGCCCAAAAAGGCCAAAAGCCAAAAAAAAAAAAAAAAAAAGAAACCCACAAAAAACCCTTAAACCTTAAAACATTTGCGAAAAGGGTGGATTAAAATAAAAACTATTTCTTGCGAAATAGTTACTACATGCATCTGAAGCAATACGCATGTTAGGCATGTGCGTCTTCCGAGTGAACCCTGTGGCTCTCGGTAGCGCTGTGTTGGTAGAGGGGAATCCCGCAAGAATCACCTCCACCAAAATAGCCACGGACAGCCGACCCTGTCTTGCACGCGGTATGTCTCTTTAACCCTTTTAGCCCCGGATCCCTACAGCAGGAGATGGCTTGACCATGATAATTCAAGGGTAGTGCCAGATTAGCTTGGCGCCTTCAGGCGCCAAGCTAATCTGGCACTACCCTTGAATTATCATGGTCAAGCCATGTCCTGCAGCTGGTACATAGTCGTTAGTCAACACCTCCAAAATTTGAGAAATGGGACTTTGGGGCTAAAAGGGTTAACCAATTTTGCGGTCGGGAGCGTTTCTTGTCGCGATGATTCATTGCAGGAATCATCGCGACTAAAGCCGCTACCCATAGCCAAAGGATTAACACGGAACTAAATGGCGCATATTTCTGCCGCCCCGGCAGTCCCCTGTCCAATCAAAATAATTGACTTTAATCAGACCTACCTCATGAGCGTGCATGACGATCTGACTCGTGGCTTTGACACAGGTAAAGGTCATGGCTAACGTGCCGTTGAAGGTGAACTTGGCAGGGTCACTGCCGTACATGTCGGGTTCGATGACGAGGTCATAGTGCGAAGGTCGAATGTCATCGGGCAAGAGAACGTCCTCTTTGGTGACGCTGCTGGTTTTGCTCTCCGACCCTTCGAACTCTGGAATGGACGAACTCAATCGAGACAGATAAAAAAAAAACAAAAAAAAAAACAACATACCAACCACCAGCGCGTCATTTGACCCAGACAGTGGATTAAAACAGTCGACTAACCCCTTCCATGCTACATTTAGTTCAAGGGCAGTGCCAGATTAGCTTGGCGCCGACAGGCGCCAAGCTAATCTGGCACTGCCCTTGAATTAAAACAGTCGACAAACTCCTTCCATGCTACTGTAAGTACATTTGTTGTTGTTGTTGTTGTTGTTGTTGTTGTGTGTGTGCGTTCAACGACCAAAACCCAGCACCGGTCACACGTTTTTTTTTCTTCTCGGCAGTGAAGGGGTTAAAAGCCCGGACAAACAAGCGATATGTTGCATGTTTGTCCGGGCTTTTAATCCACTGTTGTTGTTAGTTTTTTTTTCTTTCGCCGAAACACCAGCAATTTTCAGCTACTTCCGATTTTGGAACAAGGTATAATTAAGTAGGCATAATTATGCACTGCGTGTATTACTAGTTGCTGTAGACAATTGGTGTAGATATGGTTAGATATTTAGAAAGAAAAGGAAACAAAATGTTTTGATCTAAATGCATTGTACACTGCAGTCTCAATAATTTTATTTCAACAATTTGTTCCTTATCGATCACTGCAGTTTGGGTCTTTTTCTATGTGTGCGGTTGCGAGCGTGTGTGTGTGCATGCGAGTTCATTTGTGTTTGTGAGTGCGTGCGTGTATGTGTGTGTTTTTGCGCGCGAGTGTTTGTGTGCGCGCTTGTGTGTATATATGCATGTGCTGATGTGCGTGTGTTTTTCCTTTGTATACATGTGCACGTTCTTTTTGTGTATGTACGTGCGGGCGTGCGCGTGAACATGTCGATGCTGTTGCGTACTCGTGTGTATGTGTGTATGAGCGCACGCGAGTGTGTATGCGTACCCGAGTAAGTGTGTTTATGTGCGTACGATAGTGTGTGTGTGTGTGTGTGTGTGTGTGTGTGTGTGTGTGTGTGTGTGTGTGTGTGTGTGTGTGTGTGCTTGCGTGCGTGTGCGTACCCGTGTGTGCGCGTGTGTATATATGTGTGTGTACGCGTGCTATCTTGGTTTTCTGCAAAGAATCATCGCGACAAAAAACGCAACCCACATCTAAAAGGTTAACCCCTTCGCTGCGAGTGATGACTGATTTCGTGTTTGTAACGGCTGCACACTGACAGACCGACATTCGCGTGAAGAACACAAAAGAAATGGGGCCAAAAATGGGCACTAAAAAAAAAAAAAAAAACACCGTTAAACGTTTAGAGTTTAAAGTCTGTTGTCCACCACAAAGATGATTTCAAAGACGGGGCACCGAACAGTGTCTGACCAAATATTGACTTCAGCTGAATTCGAATCCGGGACCATTCGGACGACAGTCGAACGCTCTACCGCCGAGCCACCGAGCTCCCCCACAAAACAAGGCAGGACTTTACAAGAGATATAAATCCTCATGAGCCCCCGCGACTGCGGGGCCTCATGAGGATTTATGTCTCTTGCAGATGGGTGGCGTTCGCCTTGCCCCGGCAGTTGAGGGGGTTAAGCATGTACAACAGACTCACCGTGGTAGCCCTTGTCCTCCAGCCACTGTTTGATTTGAGGATAGGAGTTTTTGTACCACTTGATGTTAAACTCCACCGTCTCCAGGGCCTGATTCAGAGTCTGTTCGGCTGACCCCATGTCTCCTAGCGAGTTCATGAACGCCTTCAGCTGGACACAGCACCACAAAAAAAGAAGATAAGGATTTCATCCCAAAGCCGTCTACCGTATTGTTTTGAGCTCACATGCGTTTTCCAATCTCTTGTTGGGTCCCAACTTCGGCGTCGATCCAACCTCGGCCAAAGTGACACGTACTACTCACAAATAGTAAGGTATATTAACTTTTCAGCTTGAATTACTAAAAGTCCTCAGAGTCAGTATAATCACGGGTATATCAGTGATTAGCCGTCCAAATGGCCTACAATTTCACTACATCCGTGTGACATATAGTGCGCACAAAGATTAAAGGATGTATTACTTAAAGCTTGAAGGATTAAAATGTCCCAAAAAGTTTAAACATTAATCAGACCCAAAAGATGACTGCAGTTTGCAGATGTAAGATGTTGTCCAACATTTTCGTAATTCGAGCTGAAATTATGATGTCCCTTACTTTTTGTGAGCACTATAATTATGTAATACCAATGTTGTGAAATTGTAGGCAAATGGCATGGCTAATCAATGATATAATGTTATTATAGCCATTTTAGCAATTCAAGCTGAAAAGTTAATGTACCTTATATTTTTTAACATTATATGTCACTCTCCGGCCGAGGTTGGGTTGACGCCGAGTTTGGGACCCAACAGCCTCACCTAATCCTACCCGAGAGCCGAGTTGCGAGTCGTTTTACCGAAGAAGCTGCTAGCTACTACTTCAAAGCTGTCGGAATGAAAAGCGTGCAAAGCGTGCCAGCCGTGTCCGAAAGGCACGCAAGGGTGTCTTCCACACAGCCTCTTCCAGGGATGACTGTTTGGTGGGAGTGAAAAATGGTTCCAAAACTTGCAAAAATGAATTAAGTCATTCAGAAAGTTGAAGAGGTACAATGCTGACTAATGAACTCATTCAATGTCTTCCTTTAATCTAGCTGTAGTTAGATGTCGTGGGACGGCCATTTTTTTCATTTGAAGGCCTGCTACCGCCGGTCTGTTCACAGATGGTTACGAAGCGCTACATACAGGTCTAGTTATGGTTCATTTTGACACAAGACAATCCAGTTTAGCACATGTCGTCTTTATATGAAGTAACCTGACAATAACTCCACTCCGTTCTACAAATACAACGCTCTCAGCGCGAGAAACAGCTAAAAATAGACTGACACGCTATCGGCAGCGCATAATAAATCTGTGCGATTACGCGTGTGCTTTTGCTGCGTGTCTAAACTGCTGTTAAAGTTCATCAAGTGTGTGGACAAGGCATAACAACACAAATGGTGCTGAAATATGTCTTCGGATTTATGCGTAATGGTGCTTTAATGTGTACTCGAATTACAAAAACAAAAACAAAAACAAAAAAAATGTTTAGGAATAGCAAAGGAGTTGCAATTCTGTTTAACAATAACTTTAAGTATAAAGTACATAATGTGATTAGAAGTAATGATGGCGCTTATATTGTACTAGATATTGACATGCAGGGTAAGCGGATGACTATTGTTAACCTGTATGGGCCTAGTAATGGGGACTCTCCCATCTTTTTTGAAACTGTCTTTGAAGAAATAGGTAGGTTAGATAATCAATATGTAATAGTAGGCGGTGACTGGAATGTTGTACTGGATGTTAATATGGATATGTACAGGTATAGAAATATTAATCGCCCTCGATCAATGCAAAAGGTGCTTGAATGTATGCAGGTGTATGATCTAGTGGATGTATGGAGGGTGCTTCACCCAGCATCTAGACAGTACACATGGCGTCGCTTTAACTCTGCTCAACAAGGCAGATTAGATTATTTCCTGGTATCGGAATGTTTGATAGTAGAGGTTACTAAGGCAAAAATTAACTCAAGTTATCGTTCAGATCATTCGCTTGTGTCTATTGATTTTTTTGCATCGCTTCATAAGAGAAATAGAACTTACTGGAAATTCAACAATTCACTTCTTAAGGACAAGTCATTTGTAGAAATGGTAAAAAAATTGATTCTGGACTTGAAGAGGCAATATGGACTTTTGATTTATAACATTGATTCTATTGACAATGTGAGAAATGATGACCTACAATTTTGCATTAGTGATCAAACCTTTTTTGAGATGATACTCCTAGAAACTCGGGGCCAGTCCATCTCATATGCTAGCCACAAGAAAAAGGAAGAAACAAAAAAAGAAGATTCTCTTAAGAACGAGATTAAAAACTTAGAACGTAGTATCCAGCACAATAATATCCCTCTTCTTGAGGCTAAAAAAGCAGAACTTGTGGAATTACGCAAGAAAAAGATAGAGGGTATGATTGTCCGGTCCCGAGCTAAGTGGATCCAAGATGGGGAAAAGACATCAAAATACTTTTGTAGTTTGGAAAGTAGGAATTTTGTTAGTAAATCAATGAACTACTTAGAGAACGATAACGGAGAAGTGATAAATAATGTGGATGCTATTGTAAAAGAAACTCAAGCGTTTTATGAGCAATTGTACGCTTCGAGGGAAGCAGAGTTAGTTGAGGTTGACCTCCCCTCCACTGTTTTTGCACCCTCGTTGTCTGATGATGCGAAGATGTCTATTGAAGGCCCCATTTCGATGGAGGAGGCATTAAAATCATTGAAAAGAATGTGTAACAATAAATCTCCAGGTTCAGATGGTTTTACCACCGAATTTTTTAAATTCTTTTGGGCTGATATTGGTCATTTTCTGGTGAGATCTATAAATTATGGCTTTCAGCATGGCCAGCTGTCAGTAACACAAAAGCAAGGGGTGATCACTTGTATACCCAAAGAGGGAAAGGATAAGAAATTTTTGAAAAACTGGAGACCCATTACTCTTTTAAATACTAGTTATAAAATAGCCTCTGCCTGCATAGCAGAACGTCTGAAACTGGTTTTACCCTCTATTATACACCAAGACCAAAAGGGCTTTTTGAAGGGCAGATATATTGGTGACAACATACGGCTTCTTTACGATGTACTTTTTTACACTCATGTAAACCAGGTGCCGGGTCAACTGGTTCTCATAGACTTTGAGAAAGCATTTGATTCGGTCGCCTGGTCCTTTGTGGAAAAATGTCTTGACTTTTTCAACTTTGGTCCAGATATGAAGAAATGGATTAAAACATTTTACTGTGATATTAAGGCCTGTGTCTCTGTTAATGGTCGCTATTCTGGGTGGTTTCCAGTAGAAAGAGGATGTCGTCAAGGCGACCCAAGCTCTCCGTACATTTACTTAATCTGCGCGGAAATTCTGGCCTCTATTCTACGCCAGAATGAAAATATAAGTGGGTTAAAAGTTAAAGATATATACTTACTTCTGTCCCAGTTTGCAGATGACACTTCATTGTTTTTAAATGGAAGCAAAAGGTCTTTCGAAGAAAGCATCCACAGTCTACAATACTTTGCATCTATCTCAGGTCTCAAGATGAATATGGATAAAACGCAGGTGGTCTGGCTTGGACCTATGAGGAATTCACACATTCGGTTCATGCCCGAATTCAACTTCATCTGGGACCCTGGGATTTTTAAGGTTCTTGGTATAAAGCTCTCCACAAACATTAATATTATAACCGCTATTAATTACGATGGCAAACTTGCTGAAATTCAGCGAGTTTTGTATGTTTGGTCTAAGCGTCAACTTACACCATTAGGTAAAATTACGGTAATCAAAACACTTGCAGTGTCAAAGATTGTCCATCTTTTTATGAACCTCCCAGATCCTCCTGCACAGTTTTTGACTGACCTTGAAAAAATGTTGTTTACATTCTTGTGGGATGGGAAGAGAGCAAAAATAAATAAAGCTGTTGTCTGTTCAGCATACAATGAAGGTGGCTTGCGAATGTTAAATGTTTATTCTTTTTTGACGTCTATGAAGGTCAGTTGGCTTAGAAGGGTCTTTGGTGCATCATGTGACTCATTGGTACGTCGGATTCTGGTCAGCTGCTATCCTATGTTTAGTAACATGCAGGTGTTTGGTGGTGAATATGCAAACGTTTTAATGCTTCATTGTGATAATTGCTTCTGGGCCGATGTTGCCAAACATTACAAGATTGTTTGTAACAAGTGTGTACCTGAAAATTCTGATGAAGTGCTCTCAGAACGTACTCATTATAACAAGAACATTATTAGAGACAGGAAAACGGTTCATATCACCGAATGGAGAGAAAAAGGAAGTTTGGTTATTGGGGATCTGCTTGATGAGAACGGCTCTCTGTTGTCTTTCGAGTCATTCAAGTTGCTGTTCCCTGATGTTTCTACACATTTCTCGATGTACTCTGGTGTAGCTAATGCTGTCAGGGCCTACTTAACCTCATTAGCAGTAGAGCCAGTTAAGGAAGGAAATAGTACCGGCAATAAGGTCTGGAACATTATCTTGCAGGTTTGTAAAACCATATATTTAACATTGGTCAAATCAAAGTCAAGGCCTATTTGTATTCAAAAGTGGTCTCAATGTTTGGATATTGACGACATACCAAGCTGGAAATGTATTTTTTCAAAACCCTTCAAAACCACACCAGACTCCCAACTAAAATGGTTCCAGCTAAGATTATTGCATCGGTTGCTGCCCACAAAGCGATTTCTATTTCTGCGTAAATTGTCTGAATCTGCAATTTTCACCTTTTGTAAGAATGAGGACGAAACCCTTTCCCACCTGTTCTGGGACTGCTTGTATGTACAGATATTTTGGTCTGACATGGGACAATGGTTGCGAGACAACTGTGCAAACTGCACTAATTTTGAGTTCACAAAAAGTATTATTGTCTTTGGCACAGATACACACTTTAGGTCAGACATTGTCTTAGACCTCATAATATTAGTTGCTAAGTTCTATGTTTACAAATGTAGATTAGAAGAAACCCCGCCTAATCTAAGGCACTTTGTTAGAATTATGAAGAGTCGCTATCTATGCGAGAAGTACCGATTTGGAATTACTGGTCAGAGTAACAAGTTTTGTCATATGTGGTATCACTATGCTACACTTTTTGGTGAATTGTAATGCTATTACAGTGTTAGAGGCTGCAGCCTCACCATTGGCGATAGTGTGCAGACGGCTTCTGGCACTGCCAGGCATCCCACTAAGGCATCCAGGTTTGGTTTAAGGTAGCAAGGGTGGCGTAGCTGGATCCCCTTGTGCATGTATCCACCAGTGCTATCTATAGCACTGAGGAAAGCATGCCCAGGCGGTCACATTTGTGTCTGTCCAGCACGACTGTTCAGACGTATGTAAGCTTTGCTTGTCATTTGTTGTGTGTTCGAGCGGTGTGTGTTCTAAGAGAGTGGGGCGGGGAAGGGGGGGGGGGGGTAAATAGGATCGTGGGAGGGGTGGGGAGGGGGGTACATACTTATATGCTGATATGTTTTCTATACTTTTCGATCTGTGATTGTGTAACTTGATTTGCAATGTAATTATGTATATATGGCTTTTGTATATATATATATATATATATATATATATATATATATATATATATATATATATATATATATATATATATATATATATATATATATATATATATATATATATATATATATATATATATACTGTATGCCTAATTTAAATACCGAAATAAAGAATTAAAAAAACAAACAAAAAAAAAACAAAAAAAAACAAACAAACAAAAAAAAATGTTTAGGAGAATTATCGCAGGGAAAATATCTTAGAGTGTCAAGGGTCTCCGACCACACACGTGGGCGGTATTCGGGATCACATACACACACGTACACTCACGTACGCACACACGCAAAAAGCGAGATTGTCATTACACAGCAACGAAAAAAACCTCGCTTTTTTACAAAAATGGACTTACTGTCTTTTGCATTCACAGTGCGGACATCTTACCTCATTCAGATGGAACTCCTCGTGGAATCTCGATGCTATGGAGTCGACCATAAACTTCAGCATTGACGCAGACTGCGAGAAACTGAAAAATATATACATGAATATACATACAAATTGTAGTTTCTCTCAACATGTTCTGGTCATTTTGTTTGTTTTCGCTGTACCGCATGGGAGGTGATTCCGTAAGCACAGGTATTCTTCCTAAAAACTAAACTGGACCATGAGCGCAGAAAAATGTGTTTGTTTGCAGTGCTATATCTCAATAGTCTGTGAGAAACAATAGACTTCCGCGCACCCCACCCCCTCTCCCGCCCCAAACGCACACTCACAAACTGACACCAACACACACTCACACCCAACTCCCCCACCCCACCCCCGCCCCTCCCACATACATACACGCACAATCCTGAAGTTTCAGTGGCGTGGAAAGTGAATATGATGTCTTTTTACTTCGTTCAGCGAAAAAAAAAAAAGCAACAACAGCAGGGCAATTAATTCAAAACATTTGCCAAGACAGACCCAAAAATTTGCCTCACAGTTACATACGATTATATAGTATGGAGTGAGACTACCTAGTTTATACTTCAAGTAATCAGCAGTAAATGCTGAAAAGTTGACATGAATTCACAAGCTGTCACACCCGTTTTTGCTGTCTCACCTAAACAGTATAGTCCGTTTGAATAAAGCTTGCACCGTGTTTTGTTTTGCAAATAACTTTTGAACGCAGATGATTTAACGACAACTCTAGAAGAAAAGATGACCTAGGATCAAGGCCACCAAGTTGTTGCTAAACGGTCAGGAAGAAATACAGTATACGTTCACTGGCAGTGATGGGGTTAAGTATAAAGGGAAACAACTCCTCACTCTTTCATGATTGTGCCCCAGTTTTCACGAATAAAGTCCCAGGCCATCCGGGAACCCGCAGAGCTCCCAGCCACATAACCAATCATCCCTGTCGCGTCGTCACGCCTTATGTCACCACGCTCCAGCGACATCTTCAGTAATCTGAAAATCAAAGCAACCTAGAACAGGCATAATGAAAACAACTGCGAACATGCGTATGCCATCGGAAGGCAAAAGACAGAAAGTCCATTTTTGTCAAAAGCAAAGTTGTCATTGTATTACAATGAAAATCTCGCTTTTAACACACACAAAAAACTTTTTACATTTTGCCTTCTTTGGGCAGACATAGTCAAAACAACAACAAGCAGGCATAGTCAATACAACTAAGAGCATGCATAGTCAAAAGCAGCAAAAGTAGAGTCAAAATTAGGACCAACATGGAGGGTCATATAAGCGATGCAAAAGACACAATCTTCTTGTGCATTTAGCTACACGTTTGTTGTTGTTGTTGTTGTTGTTGTTGTTGTTTTGTTTGTTTGTTTTCATATTTACATTGCGAAGACTTTTTCCTCACTGAAAATATTCACGAAGATACGAAATCTGTGAGCTTGCTAATTATTATATTATGTTTTAGAATTGCGATGTAATATTAGAATATAACAAAACCTCAGACGACTCCAACTTGTTGCAAAAACCGAAGTTTGTACTAACAGAAGTAATTAATTTTTTTTTAAATGAGCGATTGCGACCTAAGAAAAAAAAATCGCTGCTATGTCTGAGTTCTTTACATAATTATTCGACCTTACAATTAACGAAGTCGAGTATAATATTATATTATT
>BTPG01000002.1:54015722-54020722 GCA_036245525.1 Semisulcospira habei | reverse complement strand
TCACGGGTTATTGTCCGGGTCGTCTCGCCATTTCTTGAAGAGTTGCACAACCTGGTTCACACACTCCGGCAACCCAGCGCCACAGGCAATGTTGGCCACAGTGGTACGCGTGTAGCTGAAATATCGTATAGTTACGAGCATATTTAACACATACAGGTCCTTAACTCATTCAAACCCAAGGCCGTATTTCCCAAATTTTGGAGACGTCATCTAACAACTATGCACCAGTTGCAGGAGTTGGATCAACCGTGATAATTCAAGGGTAGTGCCAGATTAGCTTGGCGCCGACAGGCGCCAAGCTAATCTGGCACTACCCTTGAATTATCATGGTCAATCCTATCTATCTATCTATCTATATCCCGTAGTCTTGCCGACCGTTGGGGCACCACTGATGACTTAACAACCAGCTCCCTCCATTCCTCTCTGTTGTCTGTTCTATGTGACACAAGCGTCGAGAATTAAAGAAAAAGAAATCAGAGGGAGAAGGAGCTAAACAAGACAGGGAAATTAACCGGGCTATCAAGAAAAGCACGAAAAAGGCAAAGAATATGTGGATTGAAGATCAGTGTAAGCACGTAGAAGAAAATATGAACAAAAATAATAGCAAAAAAGCATACCAGCTGGTGAAAGACCTGATCAGTGTAAAACAAGGACGCTCCTCGATCATTCAAGATAGTGAAGGGAACTGTCTTACGGAAGACCAAGACATACTGAAGAGATGGACAGAGTACTGCTCAGATTTGTACAACCACCGAGCTGCAGGGGACCCAGGCATACTTGTCAACCCACCCGTGACCAACAATGGCAAATATCCCATCCTCCGAGAAGAAGTAGAGGCTGCAGTGAAGTCGCTGAAAAAAAGGGAAGGCAGCAGGAGCAGACAACATCCCTGCAAACCTAGTCCAAGAAGGGGTGGGGGGGGGGGGGTAGACATGATAAGCGCCTTACTAACAATCTGCAATAAGATCTGGCAGTCAGGGGATTGGCCCACACCATGTACCCAATCACTTATAATAACTCTCCCCAAAAAAGGCAACTTACATCAATGCCAGAACTATCGCACGATCAGTCTTATATCCCACCCAAGCAAAGTCATGTTAAAGATCCTACTGAACAGGCTAAAGCCACAGGCAGAGGAAATCATAGCTGAGGAACAGGCAGGCTTCATACCAGGGCGCAACACAAATGAGCAGATCTTCAACCTGAGAATTCTATGTGAGAGATACCTCCAGCACCAGCAGGAACTCTATCATGTCTTTGTGGATTTTAAGAAAGCGTTTGACAGGGTGTGGCATGCAGCCCTTTGGTCCACCATGAAGCTATACAACATCAATGCCAACCTGATCAAAGTCATAGCAAACCTTTACAACAAGGTCCCTAGCGCAGTCTGCTTCAACGGCAAAATAGGAAGCTGGTTTACGACTACAGTTGGAGTCAGACAAGGCTGCTTGCTCTCACCTACTCTTTTCAACATCTTCCTGGAAAGAATCATGACGGACGCTCTGAAAGATCACGAAGGAACTGTCAGTATTGAAGGCAGAACAATCACGAACTTGCGCTTTGCGGACGACATTGATGGCCTTGCAGGAACAGAGAAGGAGCTAGCTCAGCTGGTGGAAAAGCTGGATAGTACAGCCATTGCATATGGGATGGAAATCAGTGCAGAGAAGACCAAACTGATGACCAATAACGCCAATGGCATTGGCTATGAAATCATGGTTGGAGGCCAAAAACTGGAAACAGTTAAGAAATTCAAATACTTAGGAGCCATTGTGACAGGTGAGGGATCAAAACCAGAAATACTGTCCAGGATTGCGCAGACAACAACAGCACTGACAAGATTGAATACCATATGGAAAGACAGAAACATCACACTCTGCTCCAAGATCAGACTGATGCGCTCCTTAGTTATCTCAGTGTTCTTGTATGCCTGCGAGTCATGGACCCTCACAGCAGACCTTGAAAGGAGGATACAAGTCACTGAAATGAGATGTTTTTGAAGGCTGCTTGGCATCTCATACAGAGATCACATCACAAACTAGGAAGTGGGAAGCAGAATCAGGCAAGCCATTGGGCCCTATGAAGACTTATTAGCCATTGTGAGAAAACGCAAACTGAAGTGGTATGGGCATGTCACACGTTCAGCAGGGCTTGCCAAAACAATCCTGCAAGGCACTGTGCAAGGAGGACGAAGGAGAGGAAGACAGAGGAAAAGATGGGAGGACAATATCTCAGAGTAGACAGGACTGAAGCTGGGCGATACGCTGAGAATGGCAGAGAACATGGTCAATCCATCTTCTGCTGTAATGCGTCAGTGCTGAATGAGTTGAAGCGACCTGGTTCAGGTTGGATGCTCGCTGCTAAAATCAATAATAATAATAATAATAATAATAATAATAATAATAATAATAATAATAATAATAATAATAATAATAATAATAATAATAATATATTAATACTAAGAAGAAAAAGAAGAATGACTATTTATAGACCGCTTACCCTAGCATAAGCTCGCCGCGATTTACAAATCTAGGAAGGGGGGTCGGGATTCAGGGGTGGGGGTGGGGGGGGGGGAGGGGGGTGGGTGGGTGGGTGGGGGGGGGGGGGTGATATGAGACAGAGTTCTACAATACAACCCAAAACAGCCTCAA
Source organism: Semisulcospira habei (assembly GCA_036245525.1). Classification (NCBI taxonomy): domain Eukaryota; kingdom Metazoa; phylum Mollusca; class Gastropoda; family Semisulcospiridae; genus Semisulcospira; species Semisulcospira habei. Next base: position 54,018,071 of record BTPG01000002.1, on the reverse strand, counting down.
TAACATTCGCTGATACAACTGGATCTCAATGTTGTCATGCCTCGCTCTGACTTCTTTACTGCTCTTTTTAAGCCATCTGCGCCATGGCAGGCTTTGGTTGATACACTTCACAGATAATAATAATAATAATAATAATAATAATAATAATAATAATAATAATAAAGTAATAGTAATAATGTATATTTTAAGGCGCCTATACTTTCAATAAAAAAGCTCTAGGCGCCGTACAATTGACATACTAACATACACGCACCTTTCATCCTACACCACATATATTATACTCTCCATCATACATACCCACGAAACAAAAAGTACAAGAAAAATAAAATTACCGAAATGGACACACCAACACTTACAAAAATGCTCACACAAAAAGGACATGCATGTATTATAATACTAATAAAAGATACACCAGACAACCGTAACTAATAACAAAACAAGATACAACGGGTTGTCAATCATTATTGTCTTGCCTACACAGAGGCTTTTCTACTTTTTTTCACAATCCACTTCCAACCTATATGTGATGAAGCTCTATGCCAATGCATAGAGTTCATACAGGGTTTTTGTATGGTATGGTCTTGTCAGCGGTTTGTCTTGTGACAAATATCCCGTGTATGCACGAGGCCACGTGCAATCTTAAGGAAAGCGTTTTGCACGGAGTTTTAGGCCGCAGCTCAGTCTAACCAGAGCGCTAGGTTGTTAGTACGGGCTATTCTGTCAGTGAGGACGGACGTATTCCAAGACTCTGAAACCTAGAATTCAGGTATGTTTTTATATGTATTATCGACAGCTACTGAGTTAAAGATAGTAGGCGTTAGTAGTAGTTAATTCGGTTGTGTAGCGTTGGTTTGGTTCAGTTATGTCGGTTTAGAATTCGTTGAGATAACCGGTGATTTTCCTATGTAAGTTATTTACCGAGGTGGATAACTAAGGAATGTGAGGTGTGTATGCCTAAGTCGTTATGAAGGTAGTACGTGGTTGTGTTGAGTATAATCTTTTCCAATGTACGAATCCGTGTATGGTGCGTGTTTCAGGTTATAGTCTGTTTCAATATAGAGACAGAGTTATGGTGTGTTTCAAAAGTAGTTCGTGTTATGAAGCACGTTTGTGGGAATGAACGTGTGAGAGTTATTTGTATCAGACAGGTTATGTAAGGAAACTCATTTTATCCAAGTTGTGTGTGTGTGTGTGTGTGTGTGTGTGTGTGTGTGTGTGTGTGTGTGTGTGTGTGTGTGTGTGTGTGTGTGTGTGCGCGTGTGTTGCAAGTGTTATGATGTCAGGACTTTGTGTACATAGTTCTTGTGTGGAGCGGAGCGACGTGACGCCGAGTCGTCAGTCAACAGAGGCTGCCGCCAGAGGGACCTATCGGAGTAAGCGTTCGGTGCCTAGACATCCTTGTCATCAGACTGCAAAACGGGAGCGAGTCCGGAGGACGTCCACGATACGAAGAACGGGGGACTACTCAGAATCGTGCGACGCGAGGAACTACACGCCTAGACGAAGAAGGACAGAACGTTACGGACGATAACACCAGTGAAACAGGGTGGATTGTGAGGACAATTACCTAGCCTGGCTTTTACCTTGTGTATGTGTATGCGGTGTTGATGTGCTAGTAGTGAGAAGTGTATGGTGTAAAGAATCTTTTAAGTTTACTTTATTTGTTTTGTAAAAGAGCCCAGAAAAAAGAGAAATAGTGTTTGAGTTGTGCCGCGTGAATGCGCCCGACTAAGTCAGTGGCGGTGCGTGCGTTTGTTGTGCTGAGAGTCTGTTCGTGCGACTGGGGAGAGTCTGTACGTGCGACTGGGGAGAGTCTGCATGCGTTACACTGTAGTGAGAAAAAAAAACCCAAAACAACACGACAGTGGTACTAAAAAACAAGATGAGATGAACCGTAACCCACAAAGTCCCTTCAATATGAAAAATGTCCTCGCTGTCAAGGGTTTCTACCTTTTGTCTTTGACCTGATTCTGATGTTAAAATATCTCCTACTGAACAAGATGAGAATTTCATCCCAAAGTCTACCGTATTGTTTGGAGCTCACATGCGTTTTTCTTTTAGGAACATTCACAGTTGTTCATAATATATGTTTAAGCTTCTCCTTCTGATCCATTTCCCTCCCCTCAAAGCCAATCTCTGATCAACACACACGCCGGCACACACAAATAAAGACGGACATATGGCACTTCCCGCCATTAGTACGCTCTATGGGCTGGAGTAACGACAGGAATCCTGAAGAAAAATAGCACGAGCAGCAAAACGACGTCACTATAAGCTTGATGTCATGGCATCGCTAGTCTCACGACGCCGTGTACAGAGTGACAAAATTGACGTTTCATGTCACTCATC
>BTPG01000002.1:54003222-54010722 GCA_036245525.1 Semisulcospira habei | reverse complement strand
CTGTCTTTTCTAAGCGTGTGTCCTTCTCCGTCTTACCAGGTCCTGTCAAAGTCTGGTTGCCAGTAATAACAAAAGTACAGGGACGCAAATGTGTTCTTTTACTTGGTAATTAATCAACATTTAAACAAATAAATGTGCACATACGAATGAATCCATCATCAGTCAGTTTGTGGAGCAAAATGACGCGTGCACTGAGCGAAGAGCCAATTTACGTCACTGTGGTCTCGGCGTCATGACACTGTTATTTGCGCAGCTTGTACACAAACTACCTCACCAGCCTGTCATTGTATACGCGGCTTTGTGCGAATGACGATGCCATGACGCGAAGCTACAAATGACGTCATTTTTGCTACTCTTGCTATTGACCTTCCTTAGAATGGATAGAGCACTATGAAATTCCTTTATAACTATCCATCTGAATTAAATAAACTTGTCACCGCCAGAGGACGTAGGTCGTGTTGTTGTTTTTTTAATCATTGCAAATTGATCGTCAAAGGTCCCCATATGTCCAAGGAACATGGATACAATGTTGTTTCAGCAAAAGGCATAGATCTTCATGAGCCTCCGCGACTGCGGGGGCTCATGAGAATCTATACCTCTTGCAATTAGATGGTGTTAAATTTTTCTCGGGATTGTATTTTGGATACGCTGACATGTATACAAACCTCATCTGCCCGAAAGGGTGTGTTGCTCCCAATGATATACTTGCGAGTAAAAGACATACAACCTTTTTGGAATCATCGGAAACACTGAAGTATTTCCGATGATTCCAAAAATGTCGCATTTCTTTTGCTCGTCAGTATACACAGCCAAAGAAAGTGAACTAAAATACACTCACTGCTTTCTTCAGATTTCGTCATCCACGTTACATTTTGGTATGTCACGTTGAAATCTGGGTCTTTGCTCGTGGCCAGGGTGACTGGGACCCACCACTTGTAGCTGCAAATAAATTCATAGTTAACTCATTGGAAACGCGCCGTATACGCATACGCGGCGATTCCCCGCGTATCCGTATACAGCACGTATCTAATGAGTTAAACTAAAGATGCGTCCGCGATGACCGTACAAACCTGTTACATTGATTTCCGGGCATAACTGAATGTTTCACTCATGGACAGATTAATTCGGACACCTGCCTGTGATAATTATACCCCCACGAAGGCCGTTATATCAGATCGCCAGCTACCTTCTGTTTTGCTCGAGAACCTGGAGTTTTGAGCTATAAATAGCTTTTATCTCGGCTCTGGCGCTTGGTGGAGTTGCGCAGCGCATACGCCTTAGCGGTAAAACGGACACACAATGTAATCACGCAGTTATGAACAAAATAACAACTGTAGCCACTCGATAGTAGGCATTATAACGCATTTCATACATATCAGTTGTTGATATTCGTCAAACAATGTTGAGAGTGCTCCGGGAGTGCTTAGGGCCTTAAAGTATCGTGTCCAAACAGAAAGAACACTTTCAGAGTGGTCTGGTCTGGCAGCAAAATGGCGTCGATGCTATTAAATTAGAGCTAATAATAAGCAAAAGACGTTTACCAACGCTATCAACAATAGATTCCCTCAGGGACTTTTGCTGCCTGGGCCCTTGTAATCGCTAAATTTCAACTACCATATAACTGTCAGTCTTCATATCTTTCTAATCTGGAGTCAATTGATGTGAGGCACATATACAAGCAAATGCAATTTTTAGATTCGATTGATTTTTTTTTTTTATGTAAAGCTTTCATTACACTTGTTATACTGAGTCAAACGTTATGGAACTAGAATTATTCAAGGTGCAACAATCATGTAGTTTATGCATAAATTGCATTGTTTTCATCCCTACGTCACACGGTTAATCCCTTTAGTGCAAACCGTACCATGTGACCGAGCTACAAAAACCCTTGTAGCGACTAATGGTGAACGTTTTGCAGCCCTCTTTCTGACGCTCCTTGGATGCCAGTTTTGTTCTACAAAAGATCACCAAAACGTTCTAAGGTACAAAGTTACTTATGTTGTTTGAAACAACAGGCACACTACTGGAGACAGTAACGTCATAAAAGATTTTAAATTACGTCGTGCGTCTATTATGTAAATGTATATTCCTTTGACGTCAGTCATGTCTGGCGTGATTCAGGTCGGAAAATGTCTTCTTGATTTCTTTTCCTAAAACTGCGAAGGAATGAAAAACAAATACGTTATTGGTAGCAGGGGCTTGCTGAAGGGACCCTTGTAGGCCTTCGGGAGGTCAAAGGAACCATTGTACCCCTCAGGCCTTCGGTCTTCCGGGTACAATGGTTCCTTGGCCTCCCTCAGGCCTACAACTGAGGGTCCGTGTAGCAAACTCCTGCTACTAATAGCTTATATTATTTATCCCTATGTCACACTACCAAAAGCTTCAGCGCAAACCTTACCATATGTGACGTCGCTACAAAAACCCTTGTAGCGACTAATGACGGACGTCTTGTAGCCCGCTGTATGACGCGTTTTGACATCGTTTTGACCTTTCGGAGGTCAAAGTAACCATTGTACCCTGAAAGCCTTCGCGGTACAATGGTTCCTTTGCCCTCCCTCAGGCCTACAAGGGTCCGTGTAGCAAACTCCTGCTACTAATAGCTTATATTGATTTATCCCTATGTCACACTACCAAAAGCTTCAGCGCAAACCTTACCATATGTGACGTCGCTACAAAAACCCTTGTAGCGACTAATGACGGACGTCTTGTAGCCCGCTGTATGACGCGTTTTGACATCGTTTTGACCTTTCGGAGGTCAAAGTAACCATTGTACCCCGAAAGCCTTCGCGGTACAATGGTTCCTTTGCCCTCCCTCAGGCCTACAAGGGTCCGTGTAGCAAACTCCTGCTACTAATAACTTATATTGATTTATCCCTATGTCACACTACCAAAAGCTTCAGCGCAAACCTTACCATATGTGACGTCGCTACAAAAACCCTTGTAGCGACTAATGACGGACGTCTTGTAGCCCGCTGTATGACGCGTTTTGACATCGTTTTGACCTTTCGGAGGTCAAAGTAACCATTGTACCCCGAAAGCCTTCGCGGTACAATGATTCCTTTGACCTCCCTCAGGCCTACAAGGGTCCGTGTAGCAAACCCTTGCTACCAATAACTTAAACTCTCAATACATCCGTTGTGGTTAACGGGTGTAGCTTATATATAATACTAGGTATGAAAAATACCACGAAACAGCATAATGCACGAGGACAAAATTAAAAAAAAATATTCAAGTCCGCCTTTTAGCAGAACGCTTAGTACCTAGTCCACCTAAACGTTTGGCATTAACTCACTGAAGGCGGTGCTGAATCCGGATACGCTGTGAACAGCCGCGTATCCAAATGAAGCACGCCTTCATCGCGTTAATTTAACCCTACATAAATCATCGCTTCAAAAACCGCTGCCGACAATGATAATAAAATATATGTAGACTGTTGTTGTCGTGTTGTGTTTTGTTGTTGGTGTTGGCTGTTTTCTTGTTGTTGTGTTGTTGTTGTTGGTGGTGGTGGTGGTCGTCGTGGTGGTCGTCGTGGTGGTGAAGTTAATGCAGTTGTTGCTGGTCTTGGTGGTCATACTGGTAGCCGTTGTAGCAGCGGTACTGTTAGGGATGATAGTGGCTTGAATGATTAATGTAGTAATAAAACCATCCAAACTTTGATTTGAATGTGTACTATTCTTACCCGAAAGTACTGTGAAAAACGCCCGGATCTTTCGCATCTGGGTTAATGAGGAAACGTTTCTGGGTCACCGTGACCTCAGTAGGACTGCTACGAGTGATTTTGACCACGGGGAATCCCATCTGCTCCGTCCAGGTGTTCATGATATCGTCAATGTCCATATGCCTGCCCTCGCTTTGGGCTTGCTGCGAAACAAACCAACAGTAAGTAAAAAATAAAAAATAAAAAACAATAAAAAATTCACCTCTACCATCATTGTCATCACCACCATCATTACCACCACCACCACCACTACCACCAACATCAACAACAGACCCAGCGTTTCCATTTCAAGCTATTTTGCCTTGACGCCTACCGCGCCGCTGTCAACGTGACAGCGGCGCGGTAGGCGACAAGGCAAAAAAGTACCTGAGTAGCAGGCGAAAAATCGCCTTGTCTGTTGATTTTATACAGATTGCGGTAAACAGGCCTCTCTCTCTCTGTTGTGCTTTGTATAGACATTCAGATCTACGTCTCGCTCTGCAACATCATTCGCTCACGTCACAGCGAGCATATACAAACACTAATGACTACAAACGTACAGTGCACGTCTAGATGGCAACTCATTCGAGACGAACGGCATCCGGATACGCGGCTTAAGAGAGAATGAATCAATGAATCAATGAATCAATGAAACTTTATTTTACAACGGTTTAGGCATTGACATCGTCATCGACACAGCCATTTTACAAACCTGCCGTTGCTAACAACTACAAGACTAACTACAAATATACATACATATAAGTAAACATAATACTTGCAAAGAGATGACAACACTATTCACATAGACAGACATACTCATAGACTCACAGACACCCCCCACCCCACCCACCCCCCTTCACACATAGACAGAGCTAAGTAGTCCAAATGATAATTGAAAAGGATAACAGACTTAATTGGGAATAAATTGGACCCAGCATAAAAAGAAACATATAATACAAGTGGTTGAGTCATCCCTACGAGTGATCCACAAAATATTTGAAGAGACCCTTTTTAAAACAGGCTAGCGAGGAGGCGGATTTTACATGGTCTGGAAGGGCATTCCAGATAAGTGCCCCTGAGAAGGATAAGCTAGTTTTATATAGATCGATCCTTGGTTTTGGGACTATGAAAAGCTTTCTGATGTTTCCAAGCTTGGACTCAGACTTACGGAACAAAGTGGAGATGTACTCAGGTGTTTTGCGTTTCCACACTTTGAACATAAAGATTGCTTTGTTATATTTAAAATGATCTTGAAGTGGCAGGAGACCTGCTTTTGAGAGCTTTTCTTCAGTGCTAAGGTGTTGATCAGGGCAGATTATTTTGGCCGCTCGTCTGTGTAGGGAATTGAGTCTCTTTAAATGGACCTCACTACACCCATCCCATACCGATGACGCGTAATCGATATAAGAACGTATGTGAGCGTTATAAAATAGTTTACGGGTATCTGAATCAGTATAATATTTCAGTTTTGATAACATAAAGAGATTTTTGGCTACTATTTTGCATAAGGCGTCTGTATGAGCTTGCCATTTTAGCTGACTGTCGATTTTAATCCCCAGTACTCGATGTTCATTTACCTGTTCTACCTGACTACCTTTAAGTGAAAGGTTAAGTAATAGAGGCATTATCTGCTGTTTTTCGCGCGTGGCGACTACCATCGATTTCGTTTTGGCTGGATGAACAACCATAGAATTGTTTATACACCAAGCTGATACTTCATGAAGACTTTGTTGTAGGTTGTCGGAAATTACCTGTATATCTTTACTAGTAGTATGAACTGAGGTGTCGTCAGCAAAAAGGTCGCATTGTACATCTTGGCAAGTAATATGTAGAGGCAAATCATTGATAAATAAGCAAAACAGTAGAGGGCCCAGTACAGACCCTTGGGGCACACCGAAGCTTACATCTTTGAGAGAGGAGTATGAGCCATGAACAAGAACCTTTTGTTTTCTTTTAGTAAGGTAAGATGTGAAAAAAGCAACTGCGTCTCCGTTATTGAGGTATGTGTGAAGCTTAGCAGTCAGAATAGTATGGTTAATCAGATCAAAAGCATTCTTAAAATCCAGATAGACTACTCCTGTTAACTGTGACTTATTCATACCCTTGAGCCATGTGTCAACAAGGCGTGTAAGTGCTGTGTGGCATGAATGCTGCGGACGAAATCCGGATTGGAAAGGGTGGAAGAGCTTACGGTTTTCTAGGTAAGCAAGCAGGTGTTTATGAACGTGCCTTTCCAGTGGTTTGGACAAAACAGATAATAAAGAAATAGGCCGATAATTATTAGGATCAGAACGATCTTTTGTTTTTGGAAGTGGAATTACTTTGGCATATTTAAGTTCGTTAGGAAAAGTGTTATGCTGGATACAGAGATTATAAATATAAGTTAAGGATTCTACAATGTATGGGAGAGACAGTTTAAGTATTTTCGGGCTGATGTCATCAGGCCCCGAGGACTTTTTATTTGGAAGGTTACTTATAAGTAAACCCACTTCATGAACAGCTAACATAGGGATGTTGAAGGGGGCTGTGCCCATTGTTCTTTGTTGACAAAACTCAGACAGCAAATTTGAACGGTGATAAGTGTTATCCTGGCTTGGCGATATTAGAGATTTGGCAATCGAAAGAAAATGGTCATTGAATGTATCAGCAGTAAGATTAGTGGGAATGGTAGTTGCGGTACTTGGAGACCCCCTAGTAAGTGTGTTTAGAAGGCGCCATATAGTAGAGGTATCTTTGCTGTCTTTAACCGTGTCACGAACTAACTTTTTTCTTGCCTCTCTGATCATGTATTTAACACGGTTACGCTGTTGCTTATATTCAGTGAACATTTTATTGCTACGTAGATCGTTTCTAAGCGCCATCGCCTGCATGATTTCCGGAGTAAGCCAGGGAGGAAGAGTGTTAGATTTTACCCTCCTCTCGCGTAGAGGAGCATGTTTATTAAGTACATTTAGGAAAAGAGAGTACCAAATACTGAGGGCGGTATTAGGATCATAGGACAGGAGCACGTCATTAAAAGGAGTATTTTCTAGATCAAATAGAAATTCGTCTTTCCTGAAGTGTTTGAATGTCCTATACGTTATAGTTGTATGGCCGTTCTTTTTTGGTTTAGGGAGTTTAGAAGACCAGGAGCAAGCCACAGGATAATGATCACTAACACTAAGATTTGAGACATCAACGTCAGAGACGGCTTTGGGTTTATTAGTATATATGTGGTCAATAAGCGTGGAAGTAGTTGGAGTAATTCTGGTGGGTGATTTCACTAACTGTACTAAGCCAAACAGAGATGACGTTGAGCCCCAGGCGGGGTGCGGCTTAAGTAAATCTATATTAAAATCGCCCAATAGAAGAATGTCGGCCTTCTTTTTTAAAGCTCTGTCAAGGTTATGACTAAACTGATCGTACCACTCAAAAGTTGAGGCGGGATTTCTATATAAGAACCCAATTAATACCGGTTTTGATTTCGGACACTTGACTTCGACCCATACGCACTCCACCCCCATCATTTCTAGGTCGACGCGTCGATGAACTAAATGCTGGATAGGTTACAAAGTAAAGTAGATTATAGCACTGTCAGGGGAGAGAAATGTGCATGATCGACCAGTGATCATAGATCTACTGTGGCCAAAGCACACAAAAAAAAAAAAAAGATAGGAAAGAGAGGAGGCGCTAAAAAAGTGACTGAAAGCAATGCATATGGAAGCCCCCCCGAAGGGGGGCGTATCACATATCCCACTGTTCCAGCCACTCAGTGCATGGAAATTTAAATCTAGGTCCCCCCGAGGGGGGTCCAGATATTTAGC
>BTPG01000002.1:53975722-54000722 GCA_036245525.1 Semisulcospira habei | reverse complement strand
TACATCTGGTGGGTTATGACAGCTGGGTGTACCCGGTCACAAATGTATAAATGTTGGTTTCGGCTCTGTTTAGGAACATAACATGACTATACACAGGTGATGGGAGTGTGGTCACCGACAGCTAGTGAAGGGACGACAGTTTTAGTGATAGCTTCAGGGTTGTTAGTATAGATGTGGTCTATCAAACTAGACGAGGAGTGTGTTACTCTGGTTGCAGTTGTAATCATCTGTTTTAGTCCAAATATCTTTGTTGTACATTGCCACATCGAATGGGGTTTTGAGATGTCAATGTTAAAATCGCCGAGGATGAATATATCCCTGCCTGTGTCATTCACTTTATCCTCACCTGTACAAAGTCGTCGGCGGTGGATGCTGGATTCCTGTACACAAAGCCAGCTAGCAGTGGCGAAGTGTTAGGAAGCTTGACTTCCAACCAACGTATTCCACCTCCCTGGTCTCAAGATCAAGACGTCTGCGTACCCTGTGCTGAACAGTGCTGTGCACATAAACAGCTAGCCCAATATGTCCAGTCCAGGCGAGATCAGTGAGACCAAAGAGATGGAAATGTGACGGTTGGTTCAGAAACAGGGATACATCATGTGCTTTTGGATATAAATGATACACATTTAAATGTCCAATTATCAGTCGTTGAGCTGAGCCAGTGGATGCACTCGCAATAATGTTCGTTGTATATAGACACTAGTGTACACACGACGACAAAAGACCTTTTTTAAAGTCAATAGTCAATAGTTATCCTTTCTCTCACAAGTCTGCACGACTGATCGTTGTACAGAAGAAGAAAAACAATTTAGATAGTCAAGAGTTAACGAAAGTTTTCACTATATAGTCACACTCCGGCCTCTAATGAGGACGTTATAACCGTCGCTATTCAGTCCACACATTAATAAAAACCAAACTTTACTAGTTTCACTTTCTAAAGTGCAGATTCACCGTCAGGCACAGTGGATATAACAATGAAACAAATCTTTGTGTCCCTTTTCACGTAGCTTCTCGAAATAGCCGCTTAGTGTCACACTTTGTCTAGAAAAACAAATTTCTGGCTCAATCAGAAAGCTGCTCATTTGCAAATACACAGTCATATTATCACAGACGACGTCTGTCGTCAGAAGCAAAATGAGATCAACGCGTAGCCAAAATGCGCGGCACAGTCATGTCAGTCCAGATATCTGTCTATTGCAACAAAAATCTGCACCGATTAACTAAATATGGCAGTAGAATACAAATAAATAACAACAAGCCTAACACTTTATATCCTGTTAAACTAGTTCTCATGTCACTATCAATGCATGTTTATGACAAGATTGTGAACAAGAAAATAAAAATCGTGAGACAGGCTACACCAACAAGACAGGGTACAGTTAAACCTAAGCCCTAAAACAAACACAGCTGTCCCTGGCATAATCCGATCACATGATGACATGGGGCCGCAAGCCGCCTGTGTGGTACGGGCGCGGCCACTGGGGATAAGATACTGGGTACGGTGAAAAAGCCGGGTGGAATGCAGGTAACGGTGGCACGGGTAGTCCGTGTGGTGTGACCTGCGGCCAGAAGCCGGCAGAATGGCGTACGTAGTTGCCGGGAAAACACGATGCGAAGGGTCCGGTCAAGCTTCCACACGGTGGTAAAGGAGCGGCTGGGGGAAAGGGAAGTTGGAGGCAAAAACAGCAACCGATCCGCCCTCTTTGGCACCTGTGAGTTCATTGGCAGGCGGTGCACTCTGTTCTTTGTAAGACTGGATGCCGACAGCTATAGTAGCTTGACGTCCGCCAGAGGCCGAGGGACCAATGTCACTGGTATTGTTACAGTTATTGGGAGGTGATAACAGACTATTGTGGGTTGTCTCCCAACGGCGGACAGGAAAGGTCTGTGAGGGTTGGCGCATGGTACCGTCTGAATTCTGAGTGGTATGGTCAGGTCCTGGTCCCCGGCCCTCAGTAGAATTTACTACCTTAGTACGATCACTGTCCGAGCATTGCTTGTCAAAAGTACATGTGCTGAGTACTTGACGGGTGGCGCGCTGGTCGCGAGGCTGTTGTGTGTCAGATTCCCTGTGATCTCTGGCCTGAAGGAGGAACTGTTTGACCAGACGGAGCAGGGCACCAGCACCACGCTCATTGACATGAAGTCTGTCGTTGTTGAACAGTGATGTAACCACTGCGCCTACTGGCGTGTAAAAGCCAGTCTCTTGGAGAAAGTGCACCTTTTCTTGGCGGCAGAGTTTTGCCAGACGTTCATTAATGGTGCACACTTTCTGCAGGGGGCACCGGCCTTGCGGAAAGACGGAGATGAAGGCGACAGAGGCTCTGCGGACTGCTACTGTCAAACTCTGGTAGTCTCGCAGGATGACGTCAATGTCATGGCCAGAGGCGCAGTCATTTGCACCATTTTGGACCACAGTGACTCAGGGCCACTGCCAGCTTTCCAACTGTCACCCCTCGCAGGGTTCGAACACACGTGGGCCCGCGGGGATCCAACCTCCGGCCATCTATCCGCTGTACTTTAGAGTCGCCAGTCAGTAGTCCCGCTATCCTGGTTTTAGCCGGTAGTCGCACAGTGGACAGGACATTATCCTGCGGTGGCTGACGACTGATAGGATTAGCCGACACCCCTTTTGGTCCCGGTCCCGCTACTGCTATTCCCTCCAGGGCTCATTGGCGGCGTGGACTGGCCAGCGTCCAATACTTGAGGTAGGGCCGGCGGGGTGATGAATGACTGGGCGCTTATGGTGGGGGCTTTGTCAGTGTGCGGGATAGTGTCAGTTTGAGTGGGCGCGGTGGGGGAAAGTGACCAACACAAAGTATTCAGCACTCTGAGTATTCTTGGATTTACCTAGCTTGTTCATTTGTCTGTTCAGTGTTTCGTGTTCTTTGATAAGTTTCGCATGGTCCTTGGTCAGTTGTTCAAGAGCTGCGTGGTGCGACTGTTCAGTCGCTGTTAAACACTTTTCTTCGGCTAACTTGCCATTCTTCACCATGACCTCAGTGTCCCTGATGGCACTATCGAAAACGGTTTGCTTTTCTTGAAGTGTTGCATATTGCCCTTTGATAGTAGTTAGCTCACTTTTCACAGACAATAGCTCTGTTTGTAGGTCTCTTATTGACTCTGTGGCGACTGCTAGTTGGCTCTGCGTGTCTTCCAACTGGGTAGATGAGAAGGTAGTTGAAGTGGTATTCTCATGGCTGTCGTTTTTGCTGGTGGGAAGGTCCGCTTGATCGTTGACGCCCTGGGTACTATTGGTATCTGAGTGTACACATGCCTTGGGCGTGCTGGTCAAGGTGACGTCAGAATGGGATTTCGGCAGTGTAGCAGTGTTAATGTCCGTTACATCATCAGGGGTGCCTGAGGCAGGCGAGGCTTTGCCGTCAGTCTCGGCATCAGTTGAGGTCGCCGCTGGCGACAGGGGGCTGGATGAATATGGCATGGAGTCTCTAGCGACGTGGAATCAAGATTGGAGCGAAAGTGCTCTACGACGTCCTTCAAGATTTTAAATTCCTTGATGATACACCTCTCGCACCCCTTGCCTTGGGCTCTGATAAGGCATGTAGTGGATAATACAGTTATTGTGATTCGACGGCCTGTTTTTGATTATCCATGTTTAAGTCACAGTAGAGTACTCTTTAGCGACTCGGGGTAGGAAGGTTAGATAGGGGATTTCACTTGGTCATGGTTGACATCTTCGTCTTTCCACTCTGCTGTAACCCCGAGAGGAAGCGGCTGCTCAAGATATCTTTCATGAAGGGCTATTCTCCACAGGTAGATTCTGGAGGGGTCAGTTTCCCAAATCTTCTGAATTGGGTCGAGAGTGTCATTTATAATAATAATAATAATAATAATAATAATAATAATAATAATAATTACGGTATTTATAATGCGCTTATCTTATAATAATTATAACTCTAAGCGCGCACTCACAGCTCGCACACGCATGCGCACGCTTTAAACAATGACTCACGTACCACAAATAGTGAAAATACATTACGACGGTCAGCTTGGGGTGGCGAGTGTGGTGGTGTAGTGCTATAACTGTTGAAAGAGGTGAATTTTGAGGGCGGACTGGAAGGAGGAGAGAGAGTGTTTCTGACGGAGAGAGAGTGGGAGAGTGTTCCAGGTGGATGGACCGTATACTGAGAAGGAGCGGGGGCCGAAAGTGCTGAGTTTGGTGCGGGGGATGAGGAGGCGGAGAGGGTCGGAGGCGGAGCGGAGGGAGCGGGAAGGAGTGTAGGGGTGGAGTAAGTTGGAGAGATAGGTAGGAGCGTAATTGTTCAGGGATTTGAAGCAGAGAGACAGAATCTTGTATTGGATGCGTTGGGGGATGGGGAGCCAGTGAAGGAGCTTGAGCAGGGGAGTGATGTGGTCGGATTTTTTCTTTCTAAGGACGAGGCGGGCAGCATTGCTCTGGACGCGCTGGATAGTGAGAGTGGTGGAGTGAGGAAGGCCGGAAAGGAGAGAGTTGCAGTAGTCGATGCGAGATAAGATGAGAGAGACAGCGAGTTTGGTGGCAGATTCGGTAGTGAGGTATTTTCTGATCTGACCGATGCGGCGGAGGTGGAAATACATAACATGCCTGGGCCGTGGCGGAGACGAAGCTGGTCATGGAAAGAGAGGAATCGAGGATAACGCCAAAGTTCTTGACCGAGTCAGAGAGGGAGATGGGGGTGCTGTCGAGTTGAAGGTGGAGGGAGGGAGGGAGCTGGGAAAGTTTCTGGCGAGTGCCTACCAGCATGGCTTCCGTTTTGTCGTCGTTCAGTTTGAGCTTGTTTGTTGTCATCCAGTTTTTCACGTCTTCATAGCAGTCAGCCGTGCGAGTCTGTAGTGTCTGAGTGTTGTCGAATTTGTCTTTGTCTAGTAGTTGTGAGTCGTCAGCGTAGAGGTGGTGGTGTATGTGGTGAGACTGGATGATGTTGGACAGGGAAGAGGTGTAGAGTGTGAAAAGGACCGGGCCCAGGACGGACCCCTGTGGAACTCCGCAGGAGAGCCTGACTGGGTTGGAGGAGACGCCGTCGATGGTGACGGACTGCTGTCTGTCGGAAAGGTAGGAGAGAAACCAGGAGTGGGCAGAGTCAGTGATGCCAAAGGAGTGGTGAAGGCGGTGGAGGAGGATAGAGTGGTCTATTGTGTCGAAGGCGGCAGAGAGATCGAGTAGCGTAAGAAGGGAGATGTTGCCCGAGTCAGTGGAGAGAAGCAGGTCGTTTAGGATATGTAGAAGGGCTGTTTCAGTGCTGTGATGTTTGCGATAGGCAGACTGGAAGGGACTGAGGAGGTTGTTGTCGGCGAAGTGGAGGTTGAGTTGGTTGAGGACAACCTTCTCAAGAAGCTTGGACAGGAAAGAGAGATTGGTGACTGGGCGGAAGTTCTTGAGTTCGTTTGGGTCGAGGTTGTGTTATTTTTGAGGAGATGACGGACGATGGCGGACTTGGAAGATATCGGGGACGGAGCCATTCTCTAGAGATGTGTTGATGATGTCGGTAATGAAGGGCAAAAGTTTTAGGAGGCCGTCCCGGTAGAGAGAAGCTGGGAGGGGGTCTAGTTCGCATGTTTTGAAAGGCATGGACTTTATGGTCTTGAGGACTTCATCCTGACAGACGGGGCGGAAGGACGAGAGGGGAGTGCCGGAGAAGGGGGGGGGGGGGTCGGGAAGGCAAGGCGGAGAAGGCAGAGTGTCGAGTGTGTTGCGCAGAGTTTGGATTTTGTCGGAGAAATAGGAGGAGAAAGCGGACGGAAGTTCTTCTTTGCTGTGTGTGTTGGGAAGAGGAGAGTCTTTAGAAGTGCCTAGGAGTGTGTTCATGGTGGCGTAGAGGGTTTTGGAAGAAGTGGATTCCAGGATTTTGTTTTGAAGATGTTTACGTTTGGAGTCGGAGATCATTCTGCAGACTTTGGATCTGGTGGTTTGGAAGATCTCTCTGTGAACGGTGAGGTCAGATGATCGCCAGCGGCGTTCCGCTTGTCGACGCTCGCGCTTGGCCTCAGCAATGTCGTCAGTGAGCCAGGGGGAGGGGAGTCGGTTAGGTATGGAGCAGGTGGTGACAGGGGCATGGGTGTCTAGAAGTTTTCGAAGCGAGGAATCGAAATGGGATGCAAGATCGGGAGAGGGGGCGGGGTCCAAGAGAAGGTCGACAGCTTCGTCGAAGAAGTTCTCTCGGTTGACAGATTTTAGTTTGCGACGAGAGACAAAGAGCTTGGGTTTTTTCGGGGGAGGTAGGTTGAGGGCGACGAGAATAGCGAGGTGGTCGGAGGGAAGCACAGAAGAGGTGTCAGAGTCGAGGAAGAGTTGATCGGAGGTGCGGGTGATGATCCAGTCGAGGGTGTGGCCGAGTCGATGGGTGGGTTTAGTGATGTGTTGTGTAAGATTGTGGTTTGAAAGTGACGTGCAAAGGCGTTTTGTGTCAGGGTGGTGGGTTTGTCAAAGTGGAAGTTAAAGTCGCCTAGAAGGATGTGTTTTCTGGGTCGTGTGCTGTAGTGGTCGAGGAGGAGGTCGAACTCGGTGAGGAACATGGAGTTTGTGAGTTTGTTTTGAGAGCTTGGAGGAGGGCGATAGATACATGAGAAGATGAGGGACTGGCCAGGGAGTGTTGCTACGGCCTCGACAGATTCAAAGGAGGGATGAGCAAAAGGGAGAGACTGAGAGAAGGAGAGGTGAGCAGAAAGACAGTCCCTGTAGATGATGGCAATGCCACCCCCTCTGGAAGCACGCGGGAAGGAGGCCAGGCGGTAGCCACTCGGAGTGACGCTGGCGATGATGGGTTCGTCGCCAGCTGAGCGGAGCCATGTTTCGGTGATCACGACAACATCTAGGTCATTGTCTAGAATGAAATCTGAAATCACGTCTGCTTTGCCAACTTTGCAGACAGACTGTGCATTGAACATACACAGTTTTAGGTTGGATGAGCCAGAAGAGGAAGAGAGAGAAGAAACGGACGAAGAAGAGGACGAAGGAGGAGGAGGGTGGGGAGGGGGGAAAGAGGATGGAGGGGGGAAGGAGGGGGGAGGGGGAGAGGGGGTAGGAGGAAAAGACGGGGAAGGAGAACCGGGCAAGAAAGAGGATGCGAGAGTAGGGTGAGGAGGGGAGAGGGGAGGAGGAGGAAGGGGAGTAGGAAAAGAAGAGGTAGAGGGAGGGGGAGGGCGAAGAGGAGGAGAAAGGGGGGAGAGGGGACGAGGAGGAAAAAGCAGGCGAAGGAGGAGTGGGTGAGGGGAGGAAGGGGGAAGAGGGCGGGGGAGGGGGCGGCCGAGGAGAGCAGTGAGCGGTAGATGAGCAAGAGCGGAAAAGAAATGGGAGAAGAAGGAAGGGAGGTGGAGAAATCGAGGAGGAGGGGGGGGGGGGGGGGAGGCGGAAGGGGTGGAAGGGCATAGGAAAAGGTGAAGAAGTGTGTGGTTGTGTTTGTGGTGGTGAGTCCCCCTTTTGCTACTTCCGCCCCTGTGGCCTCTCTTTTGCGATCGGATGCCGCGTAAGGCCTATGCAACACTGTCAGCGGCACCGGCCGCGTAGTAGGTGGCGTGGCGACGTTAGAGATAGCAGTTGTTGGCGTGTGTATTTGATGAGCATGATTGTTTGTGAGGACAAGAAAGAGGAAGACGAGAAGAGGGTTCAGTAGGGTGTGTGTGTGTGTGTGTGTGTGTGTGTGTGTGTGTATGCCGGTGTATGTGTGAGCAGTGTGGTAGGGGAGCGACCTGATTTCCGGCCAGTCAGCGGCGATATCGGGCAATGGCGCCGAAAGTGGGGAGGGCGAGATGTCGACGGGAGAGTACACGTAAACCTATAGAACTGTAGGAACACGAACGAGTTTACAACAACCAAGCGGCAGATGCAACCACGGGTGGCAAACAGACTCACACAGTAAACACTTCACACACTAGCACGCAGCACAAAGAAAAGGGCGGCGGAAAGGCCCGGCGAACCCACGCTGCGGAAGAAGCAAAATGGCGACGTAAACAAAAATTTAAATGACAGATACAATTCAATACGATACCACTCAAACAGCAACCAGATCCGACGAAACACAAGCATAATCCTCATCAGCGCACTCTTATACGATACTCAGCAGACTTTCAGCACACGAAAAAACAGTACATCCAACGAAAAACCACCAAAACACTGAGAGCAAAACACACGTGGTAGGTCGCACAAACAAGATGGCTCGAGTGTAGCTTTTGCGACCGACTTAGTTGAGCGAGTGGTGCGGTCGCCGGGCATGGTGGGAGGCTGATGTCATCTCGCGGCTGGACTCACTCGTAGGACGCCATGTTGTTTGATGATCACGGCTAATCCCACTTAGAAAGCTGAGGCGTGACGAAAGGAGAAGCGCCCGATTCCCATCAACGTGGCACGAATACGATGGACACACAAGAACAGTGGTTGTGATTGTCCAAAGACACTGGGCCGTCAGACAAACTAAGTACACTGACGCCACTGACGTCACATAGCGAGTCACATGTGCACATAATTGAAGAACTAATGAAGAAGCGATTCAAGAGAAAACAAAACTGCAAAAAGTAATCATAGTCATAACTCACGAAATACACAGTCCACTTTCATGAAATTTCACTATCTTGTAGAGGTCACAGTTACAAACCAGCTTGCAAAAAAATTACGTTTACCGCTGACACACACACACAAATCCACTGTGAATCAGAGTGGGACGTGAATGCGTGTTGACGCTGGGAAGCACCAAGAGAGAGAGAGAGAGAGAGAGAGAGAGAGAGAGAGAGAGAGAGAGAGAGAGAGAGAGAGAGAGAGAGAGAGGAGAGAGAGAGAGAGAGAGAGAGAGAGAGAGAGAGAGAGAGAGAGAGAGAGAGAGAGAGAGAGAGAGAGAGAGAGAGAGAGACAGACAGACAGACAGACAGACAGACAGACAGACAGACAGACACCGAGAGAGAATCAATGAATCAATGAATCAATGAAACTTTATTTTACAACGGTTTAGGCATTGACATCGTCATCGACACAGCCATTTTACAAACCTGCCGTTGCTAACAACTACAAGACTAACTACAAATATACATACATATAAGTAAACATAATACTTGCAAAGAGATGACAACACTATTCACATAGACAGACATACTCATAGACTCACAGACACCCCCCACCCCACCCACCCCCCTTCACACATAGACAGAGCTAAGTAGTCCAAATGATAATTGAAAAGGATAACAGACTTAATTGGGAATAAATTGGACCCAGCATAAAAAGAAACATATAATACAAGTGGTTGAGTCATCCCTACGAGTGATCCACAAAATATTTGAAGAGACCCTTTTTAAAACAGGCTAGCGAGGAGGCGGATTTTACATGGTCTGGAAGGGCATTCCAGATAAGTGCCCCTGAGAAGGATAAGCTAGTTTTATATAGATCGATCCTTGGTTTTGGGACTATGAAAAGCTTTCTGATATTTCCAAGCTTGGACTCAGACTTACGGAACAAAGTGGAGATGTACTCAGGTGTTTTGCGTTTCCACACTTTGAACATAAAGATTGCTTTGTTATATTTAAAATGATCTTGAAGTGGCAGGAGACCTGCTTTTGAGAGCTTTTCTTCAGTGCTAAGGTGTTGATCAGGGCATATTATTTTGGCCGCTCGTCTGTGTAGGGAATTGAGTCTCTTTAAATGGACCTCACTACACCCATCCCATACCGATGACGCGTAATCGATATAAGAACGTATGTGAGCGTTATAAAATAGTTTACGGGTATCTGAATCAGTATAATATTTCAGTTTTGATAACATAAAGAGATTTTTGGCTACTATTTTGCATAAGGCGTCTGTATGAGCTTGCCATTTTAGCTGACTGTCGATTTTAATCCCCAGTACTCGATGTTCATTTACCTGTTCTACCTGACTACCTTTAAGTGAAAGGTTAAGTAATAGAGGCATTATCTGCTGTTTTTGGCGCGTGGCGACTACCATCGATTTCGTTTTGGCTGGATGAACAACCATAGAATTGTTTATACACCAAGCTGATACTTCATGAAGACTTTGTTGTAGGTTGTCGGAAATTACCTGTATATCTTTACTAGTAGTATGAACTGAGGTGTCGTCAGCAAAAAGGTCGCATTGTACATCTTGGCAAGTAATATGTAGAGAGAGAGAGAGAGAGAGAGAGAGAGAGAGAGAGAGAGAGAGAGAGAGAGAGAGAGAGAGAGAGAGAGAGAGAGAGAGAGAGAGAGAGAGAGAGAGAGAGAGAGAGAGAGAGGAGATATAGACACAGACACACGGAGAGAGAGAGAGAGAGAGAGAGAGAGAGAGAGAGAGAGAGAGAGAGAGAGAGAGAGAGAGAGAGAGAGAGAGAGAGAGAGAGAAATGAAATGAAATGAAACTTTATTGAAATGAAACTTTATTTCTCAACGGATGTGTGCAATTTTTCATACTTGCCGTTGCTACTCTACAAACACAGGATAATAATTATAATACTAATAGTACCAAATTACATAAAGAAAAATTAGGAGACATTAAACATGAAGAGACATTAAACAAAATTTATTTATTCATTCGGTCATACAAAAACAAACGAAAAACAGAAAGTACACGCAACGCACGCACACACATACACGCTCGCGGGCACACACAGACACGCGCTAATGATAACGTGACCTATATACGAAGCAAACCATTTGGATCATAGTGAAAATTCACTTCAGACAGCAAAAAATATTTGGATTATAATAGAAACTAGAATTATGTAATTAGGCGATTATTATTAGTATGGACAAACCATACTGCAGCATGCACTGTTTGATACGGATACTTGTGGTAGATTATGTATCAGCAGACAAGTACTTGAGGAGGCATTCCTTGAAAGAGGAGAGGGAGCTAGCGTGTGTTATACATGTAGGCAGTTTGTTCTAGAAAGATGCGCCTGAGAAAGATGCACTGGTTTTAAATAGATCTATCCTGGGGCGAGGTGTAATAAAGTTTCGTCTTGAAGTAGAATAACCTGAACTTGCCTTGGTAAAGAGCTTACAAAGATATTCTGGGTGAATCTCATTCCAGATTTTATACATAACCACACCCTTGTTTACGAGGTGATGCTTGCTAAGAGGTAGCATTTCCAGTTTTTCAAGTCTTTCGTCAGTTGCCAGGGCTGAATCAGGCAGGACATGTTTCGCTTCTCTCCGATGTAGGGAGTTAAGCCTCAAGAAAGAGAGAGAGAGAGAGAGAGAGAGAGAGAGAGAGAGAGAGAGAGAGAGAGAGAGAGAGAGAGAGAGAGAGAGAGAGAGAGAGAGAGAGAGAGAGAGAGAGAGAATACGTCTAGAATATTTACAATGTTCCAGAAAACAAAATGTCCTCAGGCTAACTGTCTGCCGCAGTTGCCCCGCGCGCACATGCGCGCGGGCCAGCTGCGCCAGACAATCAGCCCAGACACCTTCTGTTCACTTGGTTATACCTGAGCCAGAGAGTTCCACAGGTCCGTGTGGTTAGCGTTGCCGTACTCGTGGTCACGTAAATATTTCTGAAACAGTACAGTGGTCGGTCGTACCAAAAAAATGCATCCACCAGAGAACGAGTACTCTATGGTCGTGCGTCCTGGCCTGGTAATTAGGACCTTACGTCGCTAGGCGGTAAGGTCCAAAGTCACAGACGAGGACGGGTATACAATGTATGCATCATTAACTCAGTCGAGAAGTGCCGTCTTCAAATACGCGGCTAACGCCGCGTATCCTTAGAAGGCACGTCTCGAATGAGTTAACACATGTGCAAAATAGAGTAGTTCGTCCAGAAGGAAACAAGCGAGAAGCTTATAACATGATCTGGATACGGCACTTAAAAAGTATAAACTAATATATCTATAGAGCATGAAGTAAGCGCAATGAATGTATTTAATAATGCACGTACAGAAAACAGATATCAGTTATGCAAAGATATGGGGGAAAATAATGTGGCTGTGGTGGTCATTTGTTCTCACAAAATATTAAAATTGCAACTACTTCAAACAGTAAAGGTAATGATAGTGTCATTTTCAAGACCCCCCTTTTTCAATACAATGAATCCATTCAACGTGTTAGCAACAGAAAAGCCTCATGCGCCCCTACTCAAAACAAAACTTTCAAAAACAGTTTTAAGCAGAGAGTTGTGGTTTTAAGGCCTCTTCGTGTTTCAGAACATGCTCATGAATGATTGTCGTAATGCATGACGTCTTTGATCTCAATACAGAAAATGACATCACCACCAAACCTGACAGCTGTTCCCCTGTCCTCATTTTGGAATGTGTCGTCATTTTGCTGCATAGTTTTGCGGGTACGCTTTTCAATGAGGGGTGCCCCCCCCCCCCCCCTCACCCGTTCTGCCTGTTTGACCTTGTGGCGAGTTTCAACACACGCACGCTACCATCCCCACTCGACATTTTGTATCAGGTTGAAGGTCCCAAACAAAACGTTGGACCTCCCCCCCCTCCCTTTAAGGTAACTGATCCGCCACTGGTGTATGTGTGTGTGTGTGCGTGCGCGCGTGCGTATATATATATATATATATATATATATATATATATATATATATATATATATATATATATATATATATATATATATATATATATATATATATATATATATATATATATATGTGTGTGTGTGTGTGTGTGTGTGTGTGTGTGTGTGTGTGTGTGTGTGTGTGTGTGTGTGTGTGTGTGTGTGTTCGCGCGTGCGTGCGTGTGTGTTTTCAGTTACAGAAAAACGGTCACTCGAAATTTTCGGGAAACCTGGCCATTTTATTATTTCTGAGTCAATGAATAATTTGCATATATAAACTCCAATGTGGCAGTTAGTCTCCTTGTTCAGAGCAAGACGTGAACAGGCATTAACTCATTCGAGACGTGTCGCCTCCGGATACGCGGCATAAGCCTCATATTTGGAGGCGGCACGTCTCGATTGAGTTAATTATCATTCATTCATTCATTCATTCATTCATTCATTCATTCATACATACAGAGTACCAATGTAGCTTAC
Source organism: Semisulcospira habei (assembly GCA_036245525.1). Classification (NCBI taxonomy): domain Eukaryota; kingdom Metazoa; phylum Mollusca; class Gastropoda; family Semisulcospiridae; genus Semisulcospira; species Semisulcospira habei. Next base: position 53,987,765 of record BTPG01000002.1, on the reverse strand, counting down.
ACTATTTCCGCACTCTCTGTCCATCACTAACCTGGAGGCCGCGGTGGAAGGTGTCCGTCCCCATGACGAACTGAAGCATGCGGATTACAGATGATCCCTATCATTGAAAAAATGATGTAATTTCACCCGTAGTGTTTGCACGAGTACTTCCCACGTGCACCCGTGCGAGGAGCACGCCACAAGTGCACGACAAGTCTAGTTTGAATAGAATTCCCTGTACTCCTTTAAGATAGATGTGTGCTTGTGGTCTGCGGGAGTACTCACCTGATGGGAGTGCACCACAAGTGCACTTCTATTCAAATGAGATGCTTCTCGTCTCATTTGAATAGAAGAGTACTTGTGGTGCACATCCCCGAACGGGTCCGTCTTGGGCGTGCTACAGGTCTGTCTGGGGCGTACTGCAGCAAACGGTACGGAAATCAACAACGGCCTCCGTACCTCCTCGGTGACCAGCACGAACCTCGTATCTGCCATTAACCCCTTCACTTCCGATAAAAATAGCAAACGCGATCTAACTGCAAGAGGCGCAGATCCTCATGTGCCCCCGCGACTGCGGGGGCTCATGAGGATCTATGCCTATTGCTGAGACCACCTTGTGTCCACTTTATTTGGGTAGTTGTGGCTTGTTGATCGTTCGGTCAACACATATTTTTGAAACAAAAATGTGCGTCCGTTGGCATGGCATGGGTTAAAATATATGTCGTATACGAGGTTTGTGCAGGACACCGATGATATGTTCACTGTGTATCATAGTTTATAATCTGTACGCGCCGCTACGGTCCCTTGTTGTCTTTTCCATCCACACAATTCTACAAGAAAAAGCAAATACAGGTGAACCAAAAACGGTACAAATATAACACATTTGCTAGATTACAGAAATAAAACCTCGTTGTTAAAGGGGCAGTCCTGACCTTTTTATTGCTTCAGTTTGCAAAAAGCTTTTACTGGGAGTCACTTAGACAATGGCCACCCTATTGTCCCACCAAATGCTTTCTTTCGTCCGTTCAAAGCGAAAAGAGGCAACCGGAATCTTGTGACTTGACCAAGTCAAAAGTTTGCTTCTGATAGGCGATGGTAGCTGCCGTCATAAGTATTCTATACGACCTTAGGTCATCTGCATAATTATAACCAATCAGAGACTACATGACGGATGAACCAGCCGAAGAAAAAAAGAAAGTATCAGTCGACTCGCGCCGGCCGACAATGACAGACTTGGAATTGAAGAGAAGAAAAAGAAAGAGAGACAAGATACCCCTAAATAGAATTGACATCGGACAAGGGAATATAGAGCTTGGCTTGACCGCCCATCCGGAATTTGTCGCTTTCTTGCTATGTGAATCAGTAAGTAAACCGGCTACGGTCTTTGTCGATCTTCCTGTAGTTCCGCGAGCGCTAGTGATTTTCAGAATTCATGATCTTTAGTAGAATTTATCTTACTGATTTTGCAAGATTTTAAACCTGTTTTATCATAAAGTTACGAGCTATTTCATCAGATTTTATGCTGCAAGGATATGTAAACTACGGCCTGTGTGTCAAAATTGCGGCACTGACATCGATGGTTGTCCCGTCAGCGTGACACGTTTTTGTCTGTGCGGGATCTCATTCACTCGATTCACAGAGGTAGTGTTTCTGCTGCGATGGTGAATTTGTCGTTTCCAGAGATGCTTTCAGTTACGTAGACTTCGATGTGTGAGATGTGAAATTGCAGTGCAGAAAGTGGGTATAAATACCACTGTTCTGTTTCGTGACGCTGGCTCAGTCGCTTGGCACGGAGAACTAGTCGAACAAGCACGATTGTTACTCCGAGTAGCAGGTCAAGCGGAACCCGCATTGATTTTGACAGTATAGCGAATATGGAAGGTTTATTTTACATTCTCCTGGAAAATTATGTCAAAGGGATGCCGAAGAACATCAGTACATGTTTACACTGACGTGTGTACTCACACCCATGATCTCGTCTACAGTATTGACCGGGTTCTGCCTTGTGACGTTGGCTAGTAAATATGCACAAATTCAAAACGAGGGCGATGCAGACGATAATTTGCGCTCTCGGGTACAAAAACAACACACCCACCAAACGATGAATTTCGACATTTGGCATTGTATTTACATCATAAAGCTCTAAGTTAGTACACAAAGGACCCATACATAATACTGTCAGCAGTATCTGTTGCAGACAGTTTTCTGACTGTGTTGAGATGCTTGATCCTGGGGAAAGTTATTTCCTTTCAGTTTTTCCATGTCACGCTTTTGATTTGGGTCATTATTTGGTACTGGTCACAACGCAGGGTTGTCATGAAAAAAGACGTAACAAAATGTGTATCTTATTATGACAACCTTGAACGTGGATGTAAGCTACGAAGAAGAAATCAAACAGCCAAGCGGTGAAATCAGGGGAAAAGTACCGAAATCGCTTTAATAAAGGCGTCTGAAAAGAGGAAATCAGTTACCTTACTTTGGAAGGCGTGCTGTGCGCATTGAATGGAGCTTCGGTGTATTTCTTTTTGTGAGTTTCCAGTGAATAAAACATTAATGAAACATAATGCAAAAAGCTAATAAATCTGTCTGCTTTATTTCCCCGTGAATTTTGTGTGCGAATTCCGGGTTTCTAACGTTTCAACCGGCGCCACGTTTCCGATGTCAACAAAAAGATAGTCTACAAGCGTTGATAAATCGTACGGTAAATGTCGTCGGTACAACTCAAAAGTGTACACCAAAAACTTCCGAAACGGGCCTATTGGTAGTCATTCCGTCCATTTCCTTGTTAATCAGATCAATTTTTGTTTGCCGTGTCACAAATGAAACGTTAGAAACCCGCAAACTTGAAAATCGGTTATCAAGAAACGGAAACAACCTCCAGTCATTTTTCACTTCAACGGCGGGAAATCGAGCCTCAAGCTCAGCAACTGATGAGAATTTACCCGCTTACTCTGAAATCAGGCTTCTTTGTGACCCCCGAAATTCACCTGAAACGCTAGAAACCGGTGGACTTTTGCAAGCCAAACGTTGCCGATTTATCTGATATATCTCTCTCTCTTGGCTTGACTTCGCGAACGAAGATTCTATAGGGCTTGCCCACGTCGTCTGCAGGCATTTTCGTGGCTGCGGAGGCCAATCCGGGACAGGCAGGTTCGACCGCAGTGGCTGCAGGGGAAGGTCTGGTCAGGGTTCTGAGTTACGACAACTCTGTTTTTTCTTCTAAGCCGCTTGTCCTTAAGGTTAGCTCTGCGAGAGTCCTCAAAGGAGACGGCTGCCTTGTGAATGGTGGAGAGCCAGGTGTCACGGTCCGCAGCAAGCGAAGACCACTGGCGGTGGTCGATTTGGCAGGCACTAAGCGACTTCTTGAGACCGTCTTTGTATCTCTTCTTTGGTGCCCCTCTGTCTCGGTGTCCAGTGGCGAGCTCGCCGAACAGAGTGATCTTGGGTAGGCGATGATCCTCCATCCTGGAGACGTGCCCCGCCCAACGAAGCTGTGTCCGCAGCAGCAAAGCCTCGATGCTCACAGTTTCCGCCTGTTCAAGGACCTCGACGTTGGTGACATAGTCACTCCAGTGAATGCTGAGGATGGTACGCAGGCAGCGCTGGTGAAAGCGTTCGAGGAGTCGTAGTTGGCTGCGGTAGAGGGCCCAGGACTCGGAACCGTACAGCAGGGTGGTGAGGACGACAGCTCTGTACACGCTGATCTTGGTGCCTGTTTTCAGCTGTTGATTGTGCCACACCCGCTTGAATAGTCGCCCGAAAGCACTGTTCGCTTTTGCCAGCCTGTTGTCCAGCTCCTTGTCCAGCTTGGCGTCTGACGTGATGATGCAGCCAAGGTAGGTAAACTGGTGTACAGACTTCAGTTCGGACTCGCCAATGGTGATGTGGGGAGGGCGATGCTCTTCCTTGGGTGCCGGCTGGTGAAGGACCTCTGTCTTTTTCAGACTGACCTCAAGTCCAAAGAGCTGGGCAGCATCTGCAAAGCAGGACGTAATGCGCTGCAAGGCTCTCTCTGTGTGTGCAACGAGGGCAGCGTCATCAGCGAAGAGCAGCTCACGAATCAGTTGGTCTAGGGTTTTCGTGTGGGCCTGCAGTCGTCTGAGGTTGAACAGGCTGCCATCGAGACGATACCTGATGTACACTGCGTCGTCATCGTCGAGGTCCACTGTGGCCTGCTTCAACATCATGCTGAAGAAGATGGTGAAGAGGGTCGGTGCCAGCACGCAGCCTTGCTTCACGCCGTTGCGAATGGGGAATGGTTCTGAGAGGTCACTGTTTAGTCTGACCTGGCCTTGCTGGTCCTCGTGGAGCTGGACGATCATGTTGAGGAACTTTGGGGGACAACCTAGTCGCTCCAGGATCTGCCACATACCTTGCCTGCTCACAGTGTCAAACGCTTTTGTTAGGTCGACAAACGTTACGTACAGCCCTTTGTTCTGCTCGCGGCACTTCTCCTGAAGCTGTCTCAGCACAAAGACCATGTCGGTGGTACTCCTGTTGGCTCTGAAGCCACACTGGCCCTCTGGGAGGTGGTCTTCAGCGATGGCAGGTACCAGCCGATTCAGGAGCAACCTTGCGAGAATTTTCCCGGCAATGGACAGCAGGGTAATTCCACGATAATTAGAGCAGGCAGACTTCTCTCCTTTGTTCTTGTACAGGGTGATGATGACTGCATCACGGAGATCCTTTGGTAGTGTTCCTTTTTCCCAGCAGCAGAGAAAGAGGTCGTGGAGCTTGTTGTGCAGTGCTGGGCCTCCATGTTTCCAGATCTCTGGGCGGGATTCCGTCAATGCCTGCTGCTTTGCCACTCTTGAGCTGGTGGATGGCTGTGAGGGTCTCTTCGGCGGTGGGCGGTTCGTCCAATTCAACCTTTAATGGAAGGTGTGGGATTTGGAGGATGACTGTTTCTTGAACAGTGCGTTCAGCGCCGAAGAGGCCCTGAAAGTATTCCGACCAGCGGTTCAAGATGGAAGTATTATCTGTGAGGAGTGCCTGTCCATCAGCGCTTCGCAGGGGACTTTGTACCAGGTGCCTAGGGCCATACACTGCTTTCAGTGCTTCGTAGAAGCCCCTGTAGTCACCGTTGTCAGCGCAGAGCTGGGTCCTCTGCGCGAGTCTGGACCACCACTCGTTCTGGAGCTCTCTAAGCTTGAGCTGGAGACTGCTGCAGATGAGGCGGAAGGCAGACTTCTTCACAGGGCAGGAAGGCTGGGCTAGGTGGGCCTGGTGGGCGGCTCTTTTTTTTGCTAGAAGTTCCTGGATCTCTACGTCGTTTTCGTCAAACCAGTCTTTGTTCCTCTTTCTAGCAAAGCCCAAGACTTCCACAGAGGATTTTACAATAGCAGTTTTCAGTTGTCTGCTGGATCAACTGTGTCTTTGAGCATGCGCTGTAAATCGGCCTGAAGGGCAGCTTTCTTGTCGTCACGCTGAAGGCTGGCAACATCAAGCTTTTTCTTGGGAGGGCCCCCTTTCTTGGGTTTCAGCTTGAGGCGGAGCCTGAGTTTGCAGCGAACAAGGCGGTGGTCAGTGTGGCACTCTGCGCTGGGCATCACTCTGGTGAGGAGGACGTCACTACGGTCCCTCTGACGCACTAGGACATAGTCGATAAGGTGCCAGTGCTTGGAGCGAGGATGCATCCAGGTGGTCTTTCGACTGTCCTTTTGCTGGAAAGTAGTGTTGGTGATGACAAGTTGTTGCTCTGCACAGAGCTCCAACAGTAGGCGACCATTGTCATTGCAGTTCCCAACGCCATGCTTGCCGAGGACTCCTTTCCAGGCTTCAGAGTCTTGGCCCACTCTGGCGTTGAAGTCGCCAAGGATGATGACTTTGTCGTCTGCAGGGGTGCTCTGCAGGAGGCTGCGCAGGTCAGAGTAGAACTTGTCTTTTTCTGCAGGCTCTGCCAGGAGGGTTGGGGAGTACACACTGAGAAGCGTGACGTATTTGCTGGTGTCTCAGTGGGAGGCGCATGGACATGATGCGGTCGGAGTGACCCGTTGGTAGGTTTTCCAACTTAGTCGCAATGGGGGTCTTCACCATGAAGCCCACGCCTGAGAGCCGTCTTTCTGATGCAGGCCTGCCTGACCAGTAGAGGGTGTAGCCAGCGCCAAGTTCTTGGAGGCTGCCTTCCTCCGGAAGGGCGTACTTCGCTGAGCGCGGCGATGTCGATGTTTAACCTCCGCAATTCATGGGCAATGAGGGCGGAGCGACGTTCAGGGCGTCCGCTGTCTGCTGTGTCGAGCATGGTTCGGATGTTCCAGCATGCTACGTTGAGTCCGGTCGTGGTCGTCATGAGAGTGGATCCATTGTTTTTTCTTGTTTTCTGACCGCATGAGAAGATGCCCGTTGACCGCAGCTAGCCAACTGGGGTTACGAGGGGATGAGCTTTGGTTAGGCCACCTTTTCTAGGCCCCTCTCCGTGTGGAGCAAGCAGTGCTGTCCCTAGAGAAGGCTGCTTGGTCGTTCAGGGTGTGCCGAGTGACGTTGTCATCCCCAGGTCAACATCAGGCGACCAATATCCTGAACCGCCTGCATGCAGGTTTGAGACTGCGGCTTCCAGTGACATCTTTCACCTGCCGTTTTGCCCCTAGCCCATCGCTACAGGACTTGGAAAGTTCAGTGTCATAGTCCGTGGGCGTTTCCTAAAGGCTGCGCGGTGGAGCTTTTTGGTGGAGTGCAGTGTGCGCAGTACTGGCCCCACCCTTTAAACCCTTGGTTCGTTTGCCATGGCCTAGCAAGCTGGGACGGTGGCATCGAGGTCCTCGGGTCGTAGGTTTTATATCAGACTGTCCTTGTCTTAGTCTCTGGCTCAAAAGCCTTCCCCGGAGACACGGGGGCTTTGATGTCAGGGGTTTCCTCCCTTAGCCTTTCCGCAGCCAAGCGGCCAGGCCTGCAAGGCAGCAGGGGACTCGTGGGGGCCGGGGTCGTCTATGTCCCGTGCAGATGTGAACATCTGCCCGCTGCCCAGACGGTGACACCAGAGGAGAAAAATCCAACGCCGGAACCCGGTATCGAACCTCGCACCTTTGGCATTGGAGGCAGACGCCTTAACCACTGCGCCACTTCCCCGCCTATCTGATATATACACCAATGGAAAACCACAACACTCTTAAACTTATCCCTTCAATGCCGTCCTTGTGCTCTTGTTTTATTTCCCCCTCTTTTTGTTTTCCAGGGCAATATGTAATAATGGCTGTGATATGATTTAACTCAGCAGACTGACTCAAAGTCCCTTTAGAATATTTACATACAGCCCATCTTAGTTGTTTATAAATAGAGTCAATAAAGTCATCTTTAATCTTATAGTTGCTGGTTTTTTTAAAAAATATATTCTCGTAACCATTTCTTAGACATGATATACAGTTTTATAAATACATATGAATTTAGTTAATATGTTTTCGTTGCGGCTCACTTGGCGGTTTTGGGCGTCAGAATATGCTTATTATGTGATAGATTTATCTTATTTTATTTACTTAGATGTGTGCGCATATTTAGTAGAATGACTGCTAGACATATGTGTGGCTTGGTATTTTAGAGTCTGCTTGGTTGTGATGTATGTATGTTTATGTTTCATGTGTTGATCTTAACATGGACGCTCTTCAGTTATGCCTCAAAAATTCCTAATGCTTATGCATATGACAATAAAGTTGATCTTATCTTAAGTTGATTTTATACCTGTTTTTCTCTTGATTACCAGTGATTTAAGCGGGCAGTGTTACATTATTTTGATATGTATCATTGTTGTTGATGTTGCTGTTGATGTTCTTGTTGTTGTCGTTGTTTAATATTTAGAGTTTTTGTACCGTAAGGAATAGTAAAACATATATATATGACTAGTCACCACCCAACTTCAACTGCATAGAGGGGGCGACATGATACATTCCTAGGTCACGTGGGCCGGTCAGCCTCGGGTTCCAAATGCAAGTGCAAACGCACCGGCGCAACCGGGTTGAACCCTGGTTGCAAGCGTAAACAGCCTCTGACTGAAAATTTGCCGATGAGTCACATGAAGCATAGAACCCTAAAATAATCACAGTGACGCACTTTTATCGAAACTTGTCAAAGATGAGTTGGGTTGCACTATCGTCCGTCATTGTATTGTAACCCTAAAAACAACACTTGGGCGCACTTTTATCGATATTTTTCAAAATGAGTTAGATTATACTATCTTTCATCGTCGTCTTGTCACAGGTGTCACATGAAACGCGGTAACTCACTGATAAACACCTTCATACTTCCAACCGACAAGGTAACGATTGATAACGTGATAACGTGCATGAAATAAATATTGATGATATTACAAGGAATGTGTTAAATAAGAAAACAAAGGAAAACATGGAAGTAGTAGATTTTGAAGGAACTTTTAAGTTGTATGGTTTTAACATTTAAGTGTAAAACGATTATGATCAGTATATGAACACAACAAATGATATTAAAATCTTCGTTTTTAAGTTTTATGGCAAAAAAAAAGGTCATCTAATTATTTCATATCAAAATAAGTTGTTTCATTCTCATATCACTTTTATCTGCACATCGGTGTCACGGTGAAACGTTAGAAAATTCTTCAAGTGGCTGAGGACTAATTTTCAATATTATGCCAAAGCAACTTGACCCCAAGCTTTTTTCATAATTAATTCTGAAACTAGATTGATACACTATGCTGCAAATTACATTTCACGAACTTTGCTCAAGTATTAATTTTGTATCACAATAACTCCTTTTTATGACCAGTGAAAAATAATGACTCATTTGAATTTCATCTGATTTATTCTGCATTATTGTATTGCATCTGTTTTAAGGTTTCTCGTAAGGTTGGGGACAGCTGGAGGCAGTCATCCGCGGTAAAATGCATAATTATCTAGTCACAAAGGAACACCAACCGTATTGTAATGACGAGCGAAAGAAATGAAACATTTTTGGAATGCGACATTATTACAATCATCGGAAACACTCTATGGTCGATCTGTCTCCTGAATTGTAATGCAACTCCAAAATGTGGGGATTTAGTACCTGGGACGCAATGAATTAACCAACATTTACAGGCGTCTGGCCAAGCAGCTTGGGCGTACTCAGAAAGCAAAAGTTCTCACACGTGTGTCTCATGCACTATCCCAGGCAGTATGAAAGATTAATGAGGCAATATCTGACGCTCGACCACTAAAAGGTAAAGTGAATGTGTAAAATTAAGTCTTTTGCCATGAGGACACCTGTTCTTGTCTTCACAAGCGACCGTGCCTTCACAGAACAAAATTAAAGCACATTTCCTCAAGAGTTCCTTTACACTTTGTGGTGAGTGTATAATTCAGTTGATGGATGCATCATTTTCATACAAAACGACCAACAAGGAAAGAAACAAGCTTTGGAAAGGAAAGTAGTTTAATGTTTTGTGCTTGCTTTTCCAAAGCGTGTTCCTTTCTCTGTTGGTTAATTCTCGGCATTTGACACGCATTGCGGCCATTCTTTATTGTCGTTCAGTCACTTCATTTTCCGACACTGTGATAGGTCAGCATCTAGAAATCGCAGTGCGTTCAATGCCCCAATGCCTACCTCCTAGAACCATTGCAGCACCTGTAATTTTTAATCAGCTGGTTGATCCGCAAATCTAGTACCGCGCACGTATCTGTCCTAGGTCTTTTGTCTGAACGCTTAGATCAGGGCTGTCGGGCACCTTACATCACAAACAACCGGAAAACACAAAGAGCAAATGGTGGTAGGCGATAGGGAAATAAAAGAAATGTACCTTATTTCGGCATGACTCAAGCGGTGACCACACAACACAAGTGCTACACAAATGTGTCGCAATTCATACTCTGAACTGAGACAGCTCGAATTGTTCCATTCTGCTCCATGTCAACACGTATGCTGTTTAGAAAGCAAAGACTGTTGTCACTCGTGCAGTAAGACAGAAAGACAATTAAAAAATAAAATGTGGCAGATCTATGACATTTCAGTTTTGTTGAAAAGATCGAGTCATTGTTAAATGCGTGAATGAGCTTAGTAACGGTTGGCGAAGGATGCCAACAATACATGCTTCATTTACGAAATCAGACCTGCCTTGCATCCAGTCGCTTGACACACAGTCCTGCGCTTAAAATTTAGAAGTTTTGTCACTTGAACGCAGGGAGAAAAGTCCGCACTTCATTGCTACAGACTTTGATCTTGTCACTGGCTGCTTAGAAGCAGTACCGCTGGTAAACGTTTGAAATTTCAGCTGCAAAAAGCAAGCACATTTGCTCGACCGGGCATGGTAGCCTCGTCACAAAGAGTCGCGTCCTCTGTGGCTGTGTATTTTCCAGAAAATACAGTCTGACGTCAGAAACATTTCGCGTTTTACTCCTGACGTCAGACACACGCTCGGGGGTTCAAATAGTGCGTAATTTAGACTGAACGACAATGGCATTGAACCGTCTGTGTTGGGTTACCTCTCGGGTTACATCATGGTTTGTAGTCCTCTGAAGCTGATTATCAGACATCCGCGCCTTCGTCGCGTCGATCTGATAATCATCTTCATCGGACTACAATACCACGATGTAACCCTCGAAGTAACCCAACACAGACGATTTAATGCATTCTTGGCGATTTCTTTGGTATTGACACGCTTAGGGGCCAATCTGTTTTGGGCTATTTCCTTGGTATTTGGCACGCTTAGGGGCCAGTCTTTTTTGGCTATTTCTTTGACATTTTACACGCTTGGCCGTCACTTTTTTGGTGTGGACTTTACCTTTTCATATGAGATGGTGTCAAAATACTGGTCGGCCTCTTCCACGGACTGCACCGGTGAGTAGAGTGGATGGGAAGAGGCCAGCTGATCCAACTCGAAGGACCTCTGTATGGAGTCCACCACAAACTGTTCCCACTGAAATGATAATTTCAAAAATCGTTATTACCGTCGTTTGTGAAATCATCGTCAGCGTCATTAGTTTTATCCTCATCACCATTTTCATACCGAGTTTTCGTTTGCCACAAACGACTACCAACAGTGAACGAGAGTGAACTCACGGCGGATAGCCAGCATAGACACAACTCCAAACATCTCCAAGCGACATAGATCTTCAAAAGAGCCCCCAGGGCTCAAGAGGATGTATGCCTCTTGGAGATGTTTGGGGTGATATCTAGGCCCAGGGCTCATGATGATGTATGCCTCTTGGAGATGCTTGGAGTAGGTGAATTATTTCAAATGCTTTTCGTACAAGCTGGTTGTCCCCCCTGACTTTGCTGTCGTTCGTTCTTGGTAGTCTTTCGTTGCAAAGGAAACCTCACTACTATAACTACTACTATTACTACTACATCGACTACTACTAATACTAATACTGCTGCTGCTACAGCTACTACTACTGCTTCTAATGTTTCCGCTACTGCTACTATTACTACTACTACTACTACTACTACTGCTGCTGCTGCTGCTGCTTCTACTGCTGCTACTATTAGTGCTGCACTACTACTGTTACTGCTAATACTACCAATTTTGATGCTATTGTAGATTAACCACGTGGACTTCTAAGACATGAATACTCAACCCACCTTTTCACACACATTAATGCCTCGCCTCCCCCAACCCCAGCCCACCACCACCACCACCACCACCCCACCACCACCCCAACCCCAATCCCCGAAGAGTGCTTCTTTTTTCCTTTTGACGTTGTCTTCTCGACAAAACACTCACGACTTTCCAATTTTTGTCGATGTAATCCATGCCGATATATTCCACGAACTCAGCGAAACCTTCGTTCAGCCAAAGGTCATCCCACCAGGCCAAGGTCACAAGGTTGCCAAACCACTGAAGAAAAACAGACGATTTCAATCACATGTACGCATAAAACTGCCCGTATTTTGACGCAAACACTGGATTAAAAGCCCGGAAAAGCATGTAATATATTTTGCTTGTCAAGGCCGCTTTAGATGTCACTGTTTTTGTCGAAACACGTGTTTCCATGAAAACAGTACAATAAAAACCCTGACAAACATGGGACAACGCCCCATGTTTGTCAGGGCTTTTATTGCACAGTTTTCATGGAAAAAGACACACAGATATTTTGTACCTAGTGCAAATGGCATAATTGCAAACGGA
>BTPG01000002.1:53970722-53973222 GCA_036245525.1 Semisulcospira habei | reverse complement strand
TGAGTCATGCCAGTCAGTCAGAAAATCAGATAAAAGTCAGTCAGTCACTCAGTCAGTCAGTCTGTGGGTCGGTCGGTCTGTCACTCAGTCAGTCTGCTGCCCGTCAGTAAGAAAGTTAGCCAAAAGGTTAGTCAGGAAATCAGAAAAAGTCAGTGAGTCGGTTGGTCAGTGGGTGGGTGGGTCGGGTCGGGTCGGGTCCGGTCAGTGAGTCGGTCGGTCAGACAGCTAGTCAGCCATGCCACACATGACGAAAGGCGGACGGAGGGAAGGAAAGAAGTGAGCGAGTCAGTAAATGAGTCAGTGAATCAGTAAAAGAGTAAGTCAGTCAGTGAATCAGTTATTATTTATTATTATTACATGGTATTTATATGGGCGCATTTATCATATTTATAATATAACTCAATGCGCATAATGTAGCCGCGAACTGAACCCAACAAGCACGCTCACGTGAATCACGCGCATTCACTCACACACTGTACGTAAACACAGAACATTCACGTGGTGCGAAGGGAAAGCTCAAGCGAGCTACTGACGGTATTTGGAAATCGTTTTGTATTTGAAATTTTATTAAGTTGGCTGAAACTGATACTGAGTGCACTGTGATAATTATGTGGTTTAACGCCGAGCAGGCGACTAAAGCCATCTCACGGCGGGAAGGATAAAAAGTCTGGTTAGCCAGACTAAGAGATAGGTCTTAAAACAGGATGTAAATACAGTTTAAAAGTAATCTTAGCTAAAATGTCGCACAGGTCAATCGTACATGTCTACAGACTTTGGAAATTCATAAGATCAGTCAGATTTATTTAGAGTAAAGAGATTTACATTTTGTGAAACAAACTGGCTTCCATAAGAAAGCTGAAGGTTTTGTCCGGGGTAACGTCACGATAAAAAAATAAAAAAATAAAACTTGAAAGAGTATGCTAACAGAGTGTTTCCGCCGTATATGGATTGCACTGAGTGAGTGCATGCGCGTGAGATAGTGCTTGAGAGTGAGACTGTATGAGTACGTGAACGAGTGCATGAGTAACATCCTGCACAGATCTATTTTTGTGGTAGTGAATCGAGACAAACTCGTTGTTTAGATCCGCGACAAAATGATGGCTTTAACACACTCGCGGCTTCAGCCGCGAGTGTGTTCTAGCGACGTCGAGATGTGACCAAAAGCCATCATTTTGTCGCGGATCTAAACAACTAATAGTGTTAAAAAAAAACAAAAAAAAAAAAACCAGAAACAATGAACGACGTTTCGGATCAAAGATCCTTCTTCAGGTGAAATGGAAACAAACGTAGAACAGAAAAGAACACGAGAGAAAGAAAAGACGTCATCCTGTATAGAATTTAGAATGACGTAAAAAAAAAAATGACGCAAATACACAAGCAGAAAACACATGGCACAAAACTGACGTCGACATACATACACGTCACTGCATATATTCGCATTCACTCGTGCCTGCTGCCGCTCACGTACATGCACACACACACACACACACACACACACACACACACACACACACACACACACACACACACACACACACACACACACACACACTAATAGTGTAATGTGTGCAAGCATTTCTGCACTACCTTGCTTCTTGAGCGGAAAGTCGATTCCGAAGAAATCGCCGTAGTAGTCCAGGATCTTCATCCCAACGTCTAGCGCGAAGCGTGTTTGGTTCAGCAGCTCTTTCCTGGCCCACACCTCAAACTGTGCATAACGTAAACAAAAGCGAATTAACCCTTTGGGTGTCGGTAGCGAGTTTGGTCAAGGTGACTCCTGAAGGAATCGTCGTGACTAAAATCGCTACCCACCTGCAAAAAGGCTGACGACACCTCTGTTACCCGTGATTGCTATACTGAGAAATGCGACATTTTGGGAATCATTGGAAACACTAAAGTGTTTCCGATGATTCCCAAAATGTCGCATTTCATTTGCCCGTCAGTTTATTACCTACGGAAAAGGGACAGTGATACCTGCACCGATTTGTTGGTCACCCCGTGGAGTCTTTCAAAGTCACACACGATTATTGCTAGCAGGTACGTGGACATTTTGGGCGTTGTTTCGTAGACATCCGCCTCCCAGCCATTCCCTCTGTGAAACAAAGAAATATAGGTGATGAAGTAAATACATGAATAAATACACGGATGAATGAATGAATGAATGAATGAATGAATGAATGAATGAGTTAGTGAGTGAGTGGGTGGGTGGGTGGGTGGGTCGGTACGTGAATGAACGAATGAATGAATAGTTAAATGAATGAATAGGTGAGTTAGTGAGTGGTTCCGTGGGTAGATGAATAAATGAATGAATGAATGAATGAATGAATGAATGAATGAATGAATGAATGAATGAATGAATGGGTGAGTGGGTAGATGAATAGATGAATGAAGGAATGAATGAACGCATGAACGAATGAATGAATGAATGAATGAATGAATGAATAAATGAATGAATGAATGAATGGGCAGATGAATGAATGAATGAATGAATGAATGAATG
>BTPG01000002.1:53745722-53965722 GCA_036245525.1 Semisulcospira habei | reverse complement strand
TCTGCCACTTGTACTTTGGAATCTGGAAAATTGTCTTGTCAAAGTGTGTAGGCTGGCTGCATGGCCTGCAAAAGCAAACGTGTACAAACATAGACAAGTCCTCAGACACTGAGCAATGTCAAGGACGGACAGATGAGGGCATCGCTGTCAGGTGCAGCTTGTTATTTTGTAGTTCTTACAGTCTGTGTCAATATTTATCGTCTTCCTTTACAGCGTATGCAAATTATATGTCTGAAAACACAGTAAAAACAAAGATAGACAGACAGACAGACAGACAGACAGACAGACAGACAGACAGGCAGGCAGGCAGGCAGGCAGGCAGGCAGGCAGGCAGGCAGGCAGGCAGGCAGGTAGGTAGATAGATAGATAGATAGATAGATAGATAGATAGATAGATAGATAGATAGATAGATAGATAGATAGATAGATAGATAGATAGATAGATAGATAGATAGATAGATAGATAGATAGATAGATAGATAGATAGATAGATAGATAGATAGATAGATATACAGGCAGACACACAGACAGACAGACACACAGACCGATCAAGAGAGGGAGAGAGAGAGAGAGAGAGAGAGAGAGAGAGAGAGAGAGAGAGAGAGAGAGAGAGAGAGAGAGAGAGAGAGAGAGAGAGAGAGAGAGAGAGAGAGAGAGAGAGAGAGAGAATGAAATGAAATGAAATGAAACTTTATTTTCGAAGGATAAAAATAATTGCGCAGACCGAGAGAGAGAGAGAGAGAGAGAGAGAGAGAGAGAGAGACTCTTTATTTTCCAAGGACAAATGATATAGGTACAAAGTCCTTTTTTCAATCAGGTCCTTGCTAAGTCTACTAACAAAACCCCCCACATCAATGCAGTACATTTATACAATAATCATAAATGACTCAAATGACTCTCTCTCTCTCTCTCTCTCTCTCTCTCTCTCTCTCTCTCTCTCTCTCTCTGTCGCTCTCTCTCTCCCCCCCCCCCCCCCCCCACACACACACACCGGCTAGCGCTGGCATGCGGCGGGAGAAGTGGAAAAGTGTTAGTGTCGCTGCACGGAGACAAACACATACTTTTTATGTTTAAGTGCAGGAAGCCGCCATTTAGAAGCACGCATTCAGTCTCATTCTCAAGGACTACATGCAGTGCAGGATACAGGTACAATTTTTAAAAAAGCGAAATACAGAGTGAAGCAAGGGGTGACATAATACATAATTATACTTGTACATGTGCACTCATGCGTTCTCAAATGTTCTAGGTTATGACACGCTTGAAGACCGTTGGTATTAACTCATTGTGCGCGAGGTACGAAATACCCACATTCTGGAGTTATCCTCTGAGGACTGAATTACAATTCAGGAGACCATGATAGTTGAAGGGTAGTGGCAGAATAGCTTGGCGCCTATATACGCCAAGCTATTCTGCCAACACCCTTCAACTATTATGGTCGGGCCATATTTTGCTGTAGTATGTCGCGGACAGAATGAGATGACACTAGGAAGATGCTGAAAATATAAAATTTAAATCTAATATTTAAAAAAAAAATAATGACGAAGATACGTGTGTAAACAGACTGTGAGAATTATACCAAAGCACTATGCAGACTCTTTCCTGTGTACTAACTGTCCTGAAGTTGCTTTGTGTAACCGGGTCTTGAACAACTGTATGGAACGTATAGATTTTAAATCATTTGGAAGAGAGTTCCAAAGTTTAGCACCTGAATATGAAACAAAACAGATAAACAAGTATAGAGATATAGATCATTTGCCACTTATCGCAGAAGGAATGTGGCAATAAGATAAGTAGCGACTGATCACTACTTGTTTGTTTGTCTATTTAAGGGTATTTAACCGAAATATCAAACATTGTGTTGTAATTGGGTTCTTCTCTGTATTTTACACGCTTGGCAGTCACCTGTTTGGTCCGGATGGGGTTACAGTGAGATTTACATGTAAACCGAATCGAGGTCGGACGACATAATTTGAGAACAAAATTCTGAGGTATAAGAAAACATTTTTGTCTAACGTATTTAAAAAATACGGTAGACTTTCAAATGGGGCTGGTTAGAGCGCATTCCGGAGCATGCACATGACGTTTTTGGCGTGTGGGGCATAAATTCTGGCAAAGAAGTCTCTGTATGCAAACCAAGGGGAATCACAGCGCTGGACAGACAACAGTTAGATCCCCTGCCCCCGCCTATCAGGCACCCAATCGCCAGCCCACAGAGAAATACGCAGGTATACAATAAGACGATCATTTCCATCCTCAAACGAATGGATCAGGTCTCTTATATAACAAATGTCTTTCTCCGGAACTTAGGAAGTGGGCAGGAGAAACATACATACACAAACATGAAGGTGCGCTACTATATGTGGTCGGGTAAATACCCTGATTTCCCACAGTAGATGCACAGAACATTACACAACAATGTAACGATACAAATTTGCCTCGAGTTATAGATACTCACAAACCAGATAGGTGAGGCTAGCGCTGGCAGAATTGTATGCAAACCAAGGGGAAACACAGCGCTGGACAGACAACAGTTAGACCCCCTGCCCCGGCCTATCAGGCACCCAATCGCAAGCCCACAGAGAAATACGCAGGTATAGAATAAGACGATCATTTCCATCCTCAAACGAATGGATCAGGTCTCTTATATAACCAATGTCTTTCTCCGGAACTTAGGAAGTGGGCAGGAGAAACATACATACACAAACATGAAGGTGCGCTACTATATGTGGTCGGGTAAATACCCTGATTTCCCACAGTAGATGCACAGAACATTACACAACAATGTAACGATACAAATTTGCCTCGAGTTATAGATACTCACAAACCAGACAGGTGAGGCTAGCGCTGGCAGAATTGTATGCAAACCAAGGGGAATAACAGCGCTGGACAGACAACAGTTAGATCCCCTGCCCCCGCCTATCAGGCACCCAATCGCCAGCCCACAGAGAAATACGCAGGTATAGAATAAGACGATCATTTCCATCCTCAAACGAATGGATCAGGTCTCTTATATAACCCATAATGATCGTCTTATTCTATACCTGCGTATTTCTCTGTGGGCTGGCGATTGGGTGCCTGATAGGCGGGGGCAGGGGATCTAACTGTTGTCTGTCCAGCGCTGTGATTCCCCTTGGTTTGCATACAATTCTGCCAGCGCTAGCCTCACCTATCTGGTTTGTGAGTATCTATAACTCGAGGCAAATTTGTATCGTTACATTGTTGTGTAATGTTCTGTGCATCTACTGTGGGAAATCAGGGTATTTACCCGACCACATATAGTAGCGCACCTTCATGTTTGTGTATGTATGTTTCTCCTGCCCACTTCCTAAGTTCCGGAGAAAGACATGGGTTATATAAGAGACCTGATCCATTCGTTTGAGGATGGAAATGATCGTCTTATTGTATACCTGCGTATTTCTCTGTGGGCTGGCGATTGGGTGCCTGATAGGCGGGGGCAGGGGATTTAACTGTTGTCTGTCCTGCGCTGTGATTCCGCTTGGTTTGCATACAATGCTGGCAAAGAAGTAACACGATAAAATTGACGTCACGTCTATCTAAGATAACCTTGCTAGAGAACCTCTTTTTGGTGCCAGCCTGTGTGTGTGTGTGTGTGTGTGTGTGTGTGTGTGTGTGTGTGTGTGTGTGTGTGTGTGTGTGTGTGTGTGTGACAGCGACTAGAGCCCGCGTTTGAGGACGGACAAGCTTGAAATTTTAGGATATTGTCCCTAAAAGAATTATCCCCGTACCTGTCTTAAACTTTTTGATTAAGATGCTCATTGGCGGGAAAATGGCCGTTTCACAAAAACCGGTTGATCCACACTGGAGTCCGTAATTTTTCTTATTTTTACTAGATATTTTGCATATAGCTAGATAAAAGGGACATAATGAATGAGTTCGTTAACCAGCATTGTACCTCTAGAACATTTTGAGTGATAATTAAATAATTTGTAAAAAATACATATTTTCACGTTTTGGGGATTAATTCACGAATTATATGGGTTAATCTTAAAACAATTGATTTTTTTTTTACGAAAAAACAACAACGCATGATTTTTTTTAAATACGGTATTTACATAAGCCTCCAGTTTGTCTCGGCTGTTGGGTACGATTAGGTCAAATGTGACCTGTATGCCCTAGGTGTGACAATCAAACAGTTTTCTGCACCACTTTTTCGGAGTCATTTGTAAAACAGCTAACATAACTTTTATTTTTCTTTTACGAAAAAAACTATCTTCTCATTAATGCCCGCATTATTTTTCATAAAAAAAGTGTTTGCATAAGCCTACTATTTGTCCCGGCCCTGGGGTAGGATTAGGTCAAATTGTGACCTGTAAGCTCTAGGCATGAAAATCAGCAAGAAAATTGCAAAGTTGATCCTTTGATACGTCAAATTTTAGTAATGAGATGATGACGTATAACATCGAATCGTTACCATGAACACGGCGTCGTGCGGCTAATCATGCCATGACGTGAAGCTTGAAGTGACGTCATTTCGCTGCTCGTGCTACTATTTTTCTTCAGAATAGCTACGCTAAGCCAGACCACAGTGGCGGGAATCGCCGTGTGTCCGTCTTTATTTCTGTGTGCCAGTGAGTGTGAATCAGAAGGTGTGTTAGAGTAGAAGGAGATGGATTCCTGTCGCTACACGAGCACACAGAGCGTACTAATGGCGGGAAGCGCCGTGTGTCCGTCTTTATTTGTGTGCGCCGACGTGTGACGCAGAGGCTGGTTTAGAGAGGAGGTAAAATGGATCAGCATAAAAAGACTAAAAATATGAACAACTCTGAATGTTCCTAAAAGATAAACGCATCTGAGCTCCAAACAACACGGTAGACTTATCTTGTTTTCTTCTTCAGATGACCTGAGCACCGTTTCCGATGTGATTGACTTCTCTTACACTTGTACACTTCGGGCATAATAGTATTAAAAAAAAAAGGTTTCCTGGTACTTTGCCTACATTCAACTTTAATGTATGATTATGTCTGACGCATGTTTTAATCCTTCCCGGACGAAGGACGCATATTTTGTTTCTGAAACTTTCGTTCATTCGACCACGGGGGTTCTTTCTCCGGGTACTCCGGTTCTTCCACCCCCCCCACCCCCCACCCCCTGCCCCCGCCCACCCCCCACACTTTGGTACCGGTTTCAGGCCACTTTACAAATTTCAAATACAAGCGATCAAAAATCTCTGTAACTTCAGTAGCTGAACTGGCCCTTCGTCTGTCTTGTACCGCGCTTGTCTTAAATGGCGTAAATCCGTGTCTGTCACGTGAGCGTGCGTGTTGGGTTTCAGTTCGCGGCGCTTTGAGTCGATTCGCCCCAAAATTGAGAAAAAGCGCCTATATAATAACGGTATTATTATTATTATTATTATGACTAAAAGCCACAACCTGTCCAAGGGACATGCGATACAAATTAGTCCCAGTAACAGGCATAGATCCTTAAAATAGGTCTCAGCAAGAGACATAGATCCTCATGAGCCCCCGCTGTCGCGGGGGCTCATGAGGATCTATGTCTCTTGCAGCTGTGTCGCGTTGGCGTTTCCTAGGCGGTGAAGAGGCGAGGTACACGTACGGACCCAAATTAAATATGCAAGAGGTCGCATACATCAGATTTTATGCGAATGCGAAGACAGGCATCTAAGCAGGATGTTTACATTGTATCACACTGGGCAAACAGATCGGTCATTCTCGTTAACCAATGGATTAAGTTTAGTACTCACCTTTTCCTGCCCTAGCCCTCCTCCCCCCCCCTTACCCCCCTCCCCCCCCCCCCGCCCCCCCCCCCCCACTCAAATCATCAACCAACTCCACCCCACCCTCTCCCACCCCCACCCACCCCCTAATCTCTGATTTTTTGTACAGTACCTCCCTCCCCCCCCCCCCCCCCCCTCCCGCGTCCTTCTTCTCTCTTCATCGTACAACTTTAACGGATAATCCGGGCTGAGTGTCGTTAGCACTACGTATCACGATCACTGCGTGTCGATAGAATTACAGCCGCTAGAACTACGTTTCAATATCAAGACCGCTCAATAGCACGACACCGCCGTGAGACTTATACCGGATAGCGAGACGCGGTGCTTAGCGGCACGTATAGTGCTAGTGATCGTAGATTTCGGCGACAGGTAGCGCTGGCAATCTCATTGTATGGACCTGTAGTTTGCGTGATAACGTGGTGCTAGCGATCGTAGTGTCATCGACACGCAGTGTCAGTAATCGTAGTGCTATCGACACGTAGTGCAAGCGAGCGTAGTCTTATGGACAACGTAGTGAAAGCGATCACGTGATACGTGGTGTCGGTAACCGGGCGTAGCTCTATGGACACGGAGCGCACGCGCAAGAGAGCGTATCGCGATCGACACTTAGTGCAAGCGATCGTAGTTCTATCAACACGCAGTGCTAGCGATCGTAGTGGTATAGACACGTTCTCGTGATACACGGTGCTAGTTATTGTATGCTCTCGACACACAGTGCAAGCGATCATCGTAGTGCTATCGACACGCAGTGCAAGCGATCGTAGTGTTATCGACACGCAGTGCAAGCGATCGTAGTGCTATCGACACGCAGTGCAAGCGATCGTAGTGCTATCGACACGCAGTGCAAGCGATCGTAGTGCTGTCGACACGAAGTGCAAGCGATCGTTGTGCTATCGATACGTAGTGCTGGCCAGCAGTCATAGTGCTGTCGATACTTAATGCTGGCCAGCGAGCGTAGTGCTAACTCCGCCGTTGCCGGTCCCAAGCCCGGATGAGAAAGGAGGAGGGAAAACCCTACGCCAAGCTACAAACCAACATGCTACAATTGCTGATAACTACGCCAAAACTGCTAGTCTCCGATCACTTCTAGTGCCAGTGGGACAGTAAATTGGAACAAAGCAAACGAAGTGCAATCGACAAATAGTTCTCGTACTTAGTAGTGCTAGTCATGCACACTCGATATTTAATCAGACCAACTTGTTAGCGCGGGCAAGCGCTGATAACTTTTCACGACCTTTTCAGTCGCTACCGTTTCACGGCGTTTTAGTGGATTACATCCAGATACAAGAGGCAAAGATCCTCATGAGCCCCCGCGTCTGCGGGGGCTCATGAGGATCTGTGCCTCTTGCAGCTGTTGTCCTCATTCGTGACCAAGTACCCCACGTAGGCAAGGTTAACCGGTACGGGATCTGTGTTGGTTTCATAGGGTGATGACTGCGAAGAGATTAACATTCGGATACAATGTCCTTTGCGGACGAATTTCTGACAGACGCTGGGAAGTAGGTTGTTTTAACCCCTCTGTGCATGCAGACACCGGTACTGTAAACAGTATGCATGCACAAGAGGATTAAAGGAGATCACTAATTTCAATTTCGAAAGACTATATTCTTCTTTTAATAATAATAATAACCATAATAATAATGATGCTGATGTGGCTGATGTTGATGATAATAATAATAATACATTTCTTGTATAGCCCAGTATCCCAATTAAAAAACTGTACATACAAATTATTTAGGAGATAATTCTTTTTCAAAATAATATAGCGGTTAACAATAATAATAATGCTTAATAATAAAAAAAACCTACTACTACTACTACTACATTATTTTTTACTACTACTAATATTATAATATTTAATAACAATAATAATAATAATAATAATAATAATAATAATAATAATAATAATAGTGACCTGATATTGGTTTCAACGTGTCGAGGGGGGAGGGAGGGAGGGGGGGAGGGGGGGGGGAGGTGGCGGAGGGTGCCGGGTCGGGTTTGGAGGGGCGGGGGTGAGGGGGGGGGGTTGTTGAGAGATCCAGGGTATCCGGAAAAATAACCTCAATATAAAGGCAATTGCTCATTCGTTCGTTATGGGGGGGGGGGGGGGGTACATGTGAGGGCAGGAGGAACGCTTTGTGTGTGTGTGTGTTTGTGTGTGTGTGTGTGTGTGTGTGTGTGTGTGTGTGTGTGTGTGTGTGTGTGTGTGAGAGAGAGAGAGAGGGGGGGGGGGGAGGGGGGCGGGAGTGTGGGTGGGGGGTGCGAGGCAGAAGTTAGAGACTACTTTTAGTTTATTTTACCTGGGGATGGGGAGGAGGAGGGGGGAAGTTGGCGGCTTAATTCCCAAATATTTAGTGCGACACAAACATGCTGGGCCCTAGTGTCAACATTTACAAATATGGTCATTGTCCTCTGCTCACCACTGTGGGTTCAGAAGACAGATCGATCACGATAGTTCAATGGAGGTGCCGGAAAAGCCTGGCGCCTAGATCAGTCCCGACAGTTCAAGGGTGGTGCCAGAACAGCTTGGCGCTTAGAGGCGCCAAGCTATTCTGGCACCACCCTTGAAACGATTTTCTGGAACTACCACAGCCTCTTACCTCGTGCACTGCATCAGCAAAAGAAAAAAAACACGCTTAGAGAGGACAAGCGCGACACGTTTCATGACATTGCAAAGGGTCTTTAGCCTTTTAAGGTCGATCCAAATTGTGTTCACACGTGTTAGCACCGCGAGAACGTGTGCGGTGCCCCGTCCAAAATCCGCGACTTGGTTCAGACTTGTCTGAACGTCAGAGTGCGCAAGTCCTTGAGTTCATTCCCGGTAAGTCAAGGTCCTCGTGCCCACGACGGCTGTGCGCAGGCCCACTGCGGCCGTCCTGGGCCCGAAGACGTCTCGCTACTGGGGTTTAGTAGAGTAAGGTCATGTCGTCAAGTACACAGAGAAATAGTAATGCAAAGATAATTATTTGTCAGTCATGCAGGTGGTCGGCTTGGAGGTGGAGTGGGGTTGTTGGGGGAGGAGAGAGGTGAGGAGGGGGAGGGTCAACTGGCTGCAAGATGCATAGATCCTCATGAGCTCCCCTCACCTGCATCGGGCTCTTGAGAGTCTACGAGGTGCAGGGGGCTCTTGAGGATATATGCAATTGAACTTGACTTTCTTTACGTATAGGTCACGGAAAATATACTCATTTTCAAACGTTCAGAAACATTCGTCCAACCCGTGAAAGATAAAGGGTATCGCTTTCACGTTCACTTTAACCCCATTCAGCCGCCAAAGCACAGCAGCAGGAGCTGGATCGGCCATGCTAATTCAAGGGTAGCGCCAGATTAGCTTGGCGCCTTCAGGCGCCAAGCGAATCTGGCGCTACCCTTGAATTAGCATGGTCGATTGATCTCCTGCAACTGGTGCATAGTTGTTAGGTGACACCTCCAGCACTTGGGAAATGCGGCCGTGGGGTGAAATGGATTAACAACAATGTACTGCCTTTTAAAATTCGATCGTTGCAATAACTTTACCAGCACGGCCATAACATAAAATAACCCGCCACCACAAAATGAGTCTTAAGTCACCTTTTGGACATTTTGAGATATTGATATCAGCAGAAACTAGAAAGAAAACCCTTTTCAATGGTGCCAATAACATGTGAATCAGACGATTGGTCACCGAGTTATGGTTTATAGAAACTGGGGACCCCACACATGTACCCGACCACGCAACCCGACAATTTTCAAAATGAGTCAAAAGCACTTTTTGGACATTTTGAGATATTGATATCAGCAGAAACTAGAAAGAAACCCCTTTTTAATGGTGCGAATAACATGTGAATCAGACGATTGGTCACCGAGTTATGGTTTTTAGAAACTGTGGACCCCGCACATGTACCCGACTATGCCACCCGACAATTTTCACCAACAGCGGGAAATCGGGTCAGGGACATTACGACTCATTTCGTGAATAAATTAATAAATTAATACATTAATAAATTAATTTAAAAAAAAAAAAACAAGAATAGAAACTCAGCGTACAAACTGTTGCAAAAACAAAAATCTTATTTGTCTGTTATTCTTTTCTTTTCTTTTTAAATCCAACTTTTCATTTTTCAAGGTCCAAAGCGCACCCGGAGCATTGTCAACATTGTTTGCCGAATATCAACACCTGATTTATATTAAATGCGTTATAATGCCACCTACCGAGTGGCTACGCTTGTTATTTTGTTTATAACTGCGTGATTACATCACTTTGCGTCCACTATTCCGCTGAAGCGCATGCGCCGCTCATCTCCACCAAGCGTCAGAGCCGAGGTAAAAACTATTTATAGCACAACTCCTGGACCTTGAGCAAAACAGAAATAGCTGGCGGTCTAAAATAACGGCCTTTGTGGGGTTACATCACAGTCAGGTGTCTTAATTAACCCTTTGCGTGTCGGTAGCGGTTTTTGTCGCGATGATTCCTGTCGCAATCATCGCGACAAAACCCGCTACCGACACGCAATGGGTTAACTCATTCTACCCCAACACCGAAATCCCCAAATTTTGCCCTTGTCCTCTGAAGACTGCATTGCAGTGCAGGACACAGATCGACCATGATAGTTCAAGGGTGATGCCAGAATAGCTTGGCGCCCATAGGCGCCAAGCTATTCAGGCATCACCCTTGAACTATCACGGTCGATCCCTTATCTTTCTGTGGTGTGTCTGGGGTATAATGAGTTAATCTGTCTGTGAGTCAAATATGCAGTTATACCCGGAGATCGCTATTACAGGTTTGTATGGTCCCCGCGGACGCATAGTTGAATTTAAAGACAGTTGTTTGCTGATGGCAAAAAAAAAAAAAAAAAAAAAAAAAAAAAAAAAAAAAAAAAAAAAAAAAACCCACAAAAAACCCCAACAACCTTTGTTTTGAACTCACACAAGTCCAAAGGGATTTAATTCTGCCTCGTCACCTCGAGTGGACGTAGGTTGTGTTTTTGAAATCATTGTAATTTCGGCGTCAAAGGAACATGGAACTCTTTACAAGTGGTTTGAGCAAGAGCCATAGGCCTTCATGAGCCCCCGCAACTGCGGGGGCTCATGAGGATCTATACCTCTTGCATTTGGGTGGGGTTCCATTTTTATCGGCAGTGAAGGGGTTAACGACTTACTTGTGTCAAAAAATATGAACGAAGTATATGCGAAAGGCCAAAAGCGAGCTCTCCATATCTAGGCTGCCATCTTCTCATCTTTGTCCTACAGACGGCACGTCCTTTTTGGTGAAAAGCGAGTTTTTCTTTGTAATACGATAAAATCTCGCTTTTCGCAAATAAAGACTTCCATTTTTATGAAGAACGAGATTTTCATTGAAATACCATGAAAACCTAGCTTTTCACACACACACACACACACACACACACACACACACACACACACACACACACACACACACACACACACACACACACACACACACACACACACACACAATGCTTCCATCATTTCACAAGAAAAACTTTCTTATTTTTTTTTAAAGCAAGATTTTCATTGTATTAGAATAAAAATCTCGCCTACCCCCCCCCCCCCCCCCCCCCACCCCCATCCCTTCCACCAAAAAAATAAATAAATAAATAAAAATAAGTAGTTGCCTTCTGCAGCCAAACTAGAGGCAGAACTGTTACATCCCACGTGTTTTGTTCCCCCCTCCCCCCCCCCACCCTCCCCACCTTTGCCATGCTCTAACAACACCCAACCCTCTCTCCCACCCCCAGGCCCTCTTACCCCCAAACTTCCCAGTACTGTTAGTGTGTGCCCAAGAAACGCATACCACGTACCTCGGGTAGCTGCACGATTTGTGTCCAGGTGTGCGTGGAAACAGTCAGAAAGTGTAACTTAAAGTGACATTTACAGGCAGCCAAGGTCAATAGTTCATGAAATCTCATGTGTAAAACGTGTTTGTGACGTCTTTTCGACAAGACTGACTTTGTCTGAATTCTATTCTAAATGTCGTAATATGAATGAATATGAATTAAACAAGAAGAAACAACAATTATACTAATAAAAGCAATAGTAATATAATAATCATAATAATCATAATAATAATAATAATAATAATCATAATAAAAAAAAATAATAATAATAAATACTAAAAATAAATACTACTACTACTACTAATAATAGTAATAATAATAATATAACAATGATATACTGCGGAACAAAAGAAATGTGACACTTTTGGGATCAGCGGAAACACTTCAGTGTTTTCGATGATTTCAAAAATGTCGCATTTCTTTTGGTCCTCAGTATATAATGATAAAACGGCGCATTTTATAGATGCTTTATCCTAGATATAAATCGGCTCAAATCTCCGCCGCGAGCTTGAAACCAACAGGCACACTCACTTCATGCGACACGCGCATTTAGGACTACTACTGTGAGTAGTGTTCACGTTCGCCTTGCAGGCTTGATGTGGCTCTCTCCCAATGTTCACGTTCGCCTTGCAGGCTTGATGTGGCTCTCTCCCAATGTTCACGTTCGCCTTGCAGGCTTGATGTGGCTCTCTCCCAATGTTCACGTTCGCCTTGCAGGCTTGATGTGGCTCTCTCCCAATGTTCACGTTCGCCTTGCAGGCTTGATGTGGCTCTCTCCCAATGTTCACGTTCGCCTTGCAGGCTTGATGTGGCTCTCTCCCAATGTTCACGTTCGCCTTGCAGGCTTGATGTGGCTCTCTCCCAATGTTCCATTGTTTTCTCGTTGATTACGTCCATTGTTTCTTCGTGTGATGTTCAACACTGACTTCGCAATGTTCTGGTCTACATTTTGGTGCCTCTTACTCCATCTTTTGATGGCCGATGCAAGATTCCTGGAGAATTTTCTGATTCTGACCCAGTTATCGGGACTCTATGCGAGTTTCCCGACCCAGTTCGCTGACCTACCTGTGTTGTCCACACAGTCGTGCGCACGTGCGTGTCCTATTTCACACCATGGCGACATGCGGATCACACGATCCGTATGTATACAGTACGACCGAAGAACACTTCTTGAGGTGAAACAACAATCAAGTCCTGCGTTGTCTGCGTCGACCTGTGACCGCCTTCATGAACTTTGCCTGCATGCCTCCGACCTACCCTGTCTACGACTTCGAAGGAGGAAACGCCCCTTTCGTGGCGGACGACGGAAGCAAGGCCGGCGCATCACGGTTAGAGTTACTTCCCCTACATCTGCCTTCCGGTGTAAACAAACCAGCGTTCGGGGAGTCGATACACGAAACTTGATCTATGTGCCACTTGCGTCTTCTATCGATAAAACCAAAGACATCTGCCTCGCTCTCTACAATGCCCGCAGTGTTGGTTCAATGGACAAACGCTCTGAAATCAGCGAATTCATCGTTGATAACGACCTGGATCTGCTTTTCCTGACCGAGACTTGGCTAAGGCCGACTGGTGACGAAGCTAAGTGTAGAGACCTAACTCCGCCCGGTTATGTAGTCAACTCATTCCCTCGTTCTTCTAGAGGAGGCGGAATTGCAGTGGTCTACAGAGACGTTTTCGCACCTTTCATCTCCTGCTCCTCGTTGTTTAACTTCGCTCACGAGTCCTTCGAGCTTTGCCATGTCAAACTGACTCTTCCACAACAATCACTCCACTTTTTCTGTGTTTACAGACCGCCGCCAAGCCGTAAGAATAAACTCTCTGACTCCATGTTTATGGACCAGTTTCCAGATCTTCTTGAGCTTGTTAATTCACTCAGTGGCGATCCTGTGCTCCTGGGCGATTTTAATTTCCACTATGACTGTCCATCCAATCCTTCAGTGTTAAAACTGTTGGACCTTTTCTACATGTTCAACCTGTCACAGGTTGTTGACAGGCCTACACACATCCACGGACACATTCTTGACTGGGTTGTTGTGAGATCAGACGGTGACTACCTATCCTCTACTGCAGTTACTGATGCATTATCGTCTGACCACTACTGCGTCACAGCCCGCCTTAACGAGCTTCGACCTTGTGTAGCTCCAGTGTTCAAGACAGTTCGAAACATTCGGGCTCTTGATCGACTTGCATTTAAGGCGGATCTTTTGGAGCGACTTCCCACTGTTACCGAGGTCACTGCTGAAGCACTGGATAAATGTCTACGGTCGGCACTGGACCAACTTGCTCCTGCGACACGTCGTAAGATTCCAGCCCGTAGATCAACCCCATGGCACAATGCTGTAGCGAGTACTCTGCGCACCGCCAAACAGGAACGTCGTAGGGCAGAAAGACAGTGGCGCAAATCTGGGCTTACAGTACACAAGCAATTGTTTTCTGCTGCCAAGAAAGCTGTAACCAGGTTAGTGAGCACGGCAAAAACGTCCTTCTACAGTATGAACATTGCTGCATGCAACACCAGTAAGCAACTGTACTCAGTGGCTGATCAGCTGCTGGGCAAAGTCAAGTCTTCTCCTCTTCCTAGCATATACTCCATGACAGAACTTCCATCTCGTTTTTCCACATATTTCATGGAAAAAGTCCAAGCCATTCGCGACGATCTTGACTCACAGTCTTCTCAGACAAAAACAGTCTCTTCTATCGACTTTTGCTTTCATGGTCAGACCATGTCTGTGTTTAGACCTGTATGCTGTGACGATGTACGCAAGTTGTTAATGAAGATGCCCCCTAAGTCATGTGAGCTCGATCCAGTGCCTACCACTTTGTTGTACAACTGTTTGGATAGTTTACTGCCGTATGTTACTCACATTGTCAATGCTTCGCTTGCATCTGGTGTTTTCCCTTCATTGTATAAAAGTGCTGTTGTGAAACCCCTACTGAAAAAACCCTCATTAGATCACAACGACCTTAAGAATTATAGACCTGTCTCAAACCTACCGTTTCTGTCAAAGGTGATCGAAAAGATTGTGCTTTCGCAACTTTTGGATCACCTGGCCTTGAACAATCTTATGGATCCATTTCAGTCAGCCTACAGATGTTGTCACAGTACTGAAACAGCACTTCTCAGAATCATGAATGACTTGTTACTTGCTCTGGATGATGGTAAGGTGTCAGTGCTCGCTTTACTTGATCTTTCTAGCGCGTTCGACACAATCGACCACACTACCCTGATTAATCGTCTCCAGCTTGTTTTCGGCATTGATGGCACTGCCCTGTCTTGGTTCCACTCTTACATTACTGAGCGATCACATACTGTGTCTGTCGATGGGCATGTCTCTGCACCTGCCAGCCTCCGTTTTGGGGTCCCACAAGGCTCAGTATTAGGCCCAGTGCTTTTCGTACTGTATGTACAGCCTTTGTCCAGCATTATTGCTGGACACTCTGTTTCACATCACGCATACAGTGATGATACACAGCTTTATAAGTCAGGTAGTGTGAGTCAGGTCAACGAAATCATCCAGAGCGTGTCACTTTGCATTCTTGATGTGAGGCTATGGATGTCAGAAAACAAGCTCAAACTGAATGAAGGAAAAACGGAAGCCATGCTCATTGCATCACCCAGAATGTCTTCTTCTACCGCTTTGCCTCAGCATATCATGATTGAGAACACGACCGTCAGCTTCTCTCAGTCAGTGAAGAACCTGGGTGTTGCAATTGAGCAGGACTTGTCCATGGATAAACAGGTGATAAACATTTGCAGGGCAGCCTATTTGGAGATGCGTCGTATTAGCTCTATTAGACAGTTCCTTACCTCAGAGGCTACAAAAACCCTGGTTTGTTCATTTGTTCTGTCTCGCATTGACTATGCCAACTCACTCGTATCTGGATGCCCACAGTATCTATTTGATCGGCTCCAGAGAGTCCAAAATTCAGCCGCACCTCTGGTCATGAAAGCGAAAAGGTCGGACCATGTGTCCCCCATCCTGCACGCTCTCCACTGGTTGCCAGTGAAAGAGAGAGTCAAGCACAAAGTCTTGTCCATTTGTCATGTTTCTCTTTCTGGCACTGGACCCAATTATCTCTCAGAGCTCCTTCACTGTTATATCCCTTCGAGGCAGTTGCGCAATTCGTCTGACAATAAAATGCTTCGTATTCCTACAGTAAGGACTAAAGGATTTGAGCAGAGATCTTTTTCTTACCAGGGTCCATCAGCCTGGAATGATCTTCCTAAATCATTGAGACACAGTGAGTCTAGTGCCAGTTTTAAACACAGTCTTAAAACCCATCTTTTCCCACTTTGATTATCAGTGTTCATGTATTTAGTCATAATTTTGTTCTTTTGTGTAATTGTACATGTGGCTTTGTCACTTTTTGTGTAATATTTGTATGTTTTGTTCATATGTTCGGCGCCTAGAGCATCTTACCATGTATTGGCGCCTTATAAATCTTCCTTATTATTATTATTATTATTACTCACACGATGTTCGTCGTTACATCGTCGTCTGCTTTTCGCACCGTCTGAAAACTCTGAAAATGCATGTCATGGTCTCACACTCGCATCTCTGCTCTCTCTCTCTCTCTCTCTCTCTCTCTCTCTCTCTCTCTCTCTCTCTCTCTCTCTCTCTCTCTCTCTCTCTCTCTCTCTCTCTCTCTCTCTCTCTCCCCTTGCCACCGTTCCTTTCTGACCCCCATCCTCCCTACCCCCCCCCTCTCTTCCACACACACACACACACACACACACACACACACACACACACACACACACACACACACACACACACACACACACACACACACACATACACACACACACACACACACACACACACACACACACACACACACACACACACGCACACACACACGCCTTAAAAAAAAGATAAGAAGCACGTTATCCAAACACACAATTCACCGTCTCTGTCCAGAGCTTTCAAGTGCGTTGTTTGCGTTGATGTATACGTGCAGATATTCGTGTAGGGTTTGCTATATCACGGCCTCTTGCTTTCACACGCGGGATGATAAGAAAGATACCTGGTTGGGGGGCTAGTATGCATAGCCATACCATGGCCAGAGGAGGTGTGTGACCAGCGTAGGCTTTGGACTTACCAATTATGTCGCTATATATTGGTGCTGTCTTGGTACGGCATTGCTTTCTGCACTAAAGTGGACATTGGCCACAACTCCTTTAAACCCATCGTACCTCCCGAGGCACAGCTATTGGCTAACTGTTATTGTTCTTTAACTCATTCTACCCCAGACACACCACAGCTAGATAAGGATCGACCTTGATAGTTCAAGGGTGATACCAGAATAGCTTGGCGCCCATAGGCGCCAAGCTATTCTGGCATCACCCTTGAACTATCATGGTCGATCCGTGTCCTGCACTGCAATACAGTCTTCAGAAAACAACAGCAAAGTTTGGGGATTTTGGTGTTGGGGTAGAATGAGTTAACCCATTGTACCCTAAGGCCGACATCACCAAATGTTGCCGTTGTCCTCTGTGTACAGCATTTCAGTGCAGGTGACAGGTCGACCATGATAGTACAAGGGTGATGTTGGACTAGCTTGGCGCCATTGGGCGCCAAGCTCATCTGGCATCACCCTTGAACTATCATGGTCTATCCGTATCTTTCTGTGGCGTGTCAGGGGTAGAATGACTTTAACGTTGAACAGATAATACATACTTTGAAACCCTCCCCTGCTAAGAAAAAGTAAACACAGGTGCAAGAATAATAATAATAATAATAATAATAATAAATAATAATAATAATAATAATAATAATAATAATAATAATAATAATAATAATAATAATAATAATAATAATAATAATAATAATAATAATGCCGTATACAGGCTGGAATCACCTCGAACTGAACCCAACACGCACGCTCGCGTGAAACACACGCCTCCACTCTGAAGACGAACACAGTACAAAACAAACACTGGACATTCACGTGGTCGGAAGGGTCAGCTCAGCTATTAGTTTAAAGTTTATAAGTGGCCAGAAACCGGTACCACAGTGGAAGGGAAAAAAGAACCGGCGTACCCGAAAGAAAAAAAACCGACGGTCCTCCCTCTCGCCACTTACTGGAGGAGAAAAGTCCGACGCCGGAACCGAACAAGGTATCGAGCCTCACACCTATAGCATTTGGTGGCAGACGCTTTGCCACCGCGCCAATGCATCTTACTGAAATCACTTCGTATCCATGTTCGGTCAACTGCTTGAGCTTTTTGACGTTAAATTAACTCATTCAATCCCGACAAATCATAGCAAGATAGGGCTCGACCATGATAGTTCAAGGGTGGTGCCAGAATAGCTTGGCCCCTATAGGCGCCAAGCTATTTTGCCACCACCCTTGAACTATCATGGTCGATCTGCCTCCTAAATCGTAATACGGTCCTCAATAGGACAGCTCCAAAATGTGGGTGTTTTGTACCTGGGACACAATGAGTTAACAATGATTTCAGAAAGGCATTGGAGTGGTTGATATTTGCTCTGGTCATATTAGACACAACACGATTTGCTCAGGATGCTGCAGAACGCTTGTTGCCTGACCCCCAACCGCACCACCAATCCCCGACCCCAATCGTTGGATTCTTCATGTAGGTAGGTCACGCTTTCACCAACAATCTTCCTCCACCACTGATCCAGTAAGCAACACGTCCACGGGCCCACAAAGGCTGTCGTGGACCAGAAGACGCTTTGCTTGTAGGATGCCAGTCAGAGATATTTGCTAGTGATATCTATCTATCTATCTATCTATCTATCTATCTATCTATCTATCTATCTATCTATCTATCTATCTATCTATCTATCTATCTATCTATCTATCTATCTATCTATCTATCTCTCTATCTATCTATCTATCTATCTATCTATCTATCTCCCGTAGTCTTGCCGACCGTTGGGGCACCACTGATGACTTGGCAACCAGCTCCCTCCATTCCTCTCTGTTCTCTGCCATTCTCAGCGTATCGCGCAGCTTCAGTCCTGTCCACTCTGAGATATCCCACTCCCATCTTTTCCTCTGTCTTCCTCTCCTTCGTCCTCCTTGCAGTGATAGCTAGTGATTTCTGATCGATAGCACTGATGTTTAGGAGAGTGATAAACGTTAAGGGGTTAACGTATTTCATTCACCACTAAAGTCATCTTAAAGAAGGGGCACCGAATGGGGTCTGAAGAAAGTTTGACCCCCCCCCCCCCTCCCCCCCCCCTCAGCTGGTTAGTTCGGGTTTTAACGTTCACAACACCTGGAGTGTTTATAAACTGCCCTAACCTTTTTCATCCTGATCCACTACTGCTTCAAATTAAACTGACTATGATAGTTCAAGGCCGGTGCCAGAATAGCTCCGCGCTTGAGGCGCCGAGCTATTCTGGCACCACCCTTGAACTGAAATCGTTGATCTATCTCCTAGTCCGTAATGTGGCCTTAGTAGCACAATAAGCAAATTATTTCTGTTAAAACAGCCTCTGAATGTAATGGGTTACGGGGCGAGTTATGGAGTACAGGGACACCTATAGTCAATAGAGTTCGACCTGAACACTGATCAATTCAGGCGCACTGCCACCGTGCCACTTTGATTTACCAGGACCTTTCAACGGACACGCTGTTGAACACGTCAGTCTCTATTCTTCTTTTGTTCTCCCCTGAACCCCAACTGGGTATGAAAGAACTTACAACACGGACGAAATCAAGGACATGAGTACATATATATCTAAACGTAAAAAAGAAAACCTTAAACTTTAAATGTTTGGGGTTTTAAGCGTTTTTTGCCCACTACGAAGGTTGGTTCAAAGACGGAGCACCGATTGGGGTTTGAACAAAATTTCTACCCCTGCTGGGTTCGGACGTAGACCAATATTCTAGCTGCAACCGAGCTGCGCAGCTCTACTGTTGCGGACCCCCCGAGCTCCCCCTCCGCCCCCCCCCCCCCCCCCCCCCCCCCCCCAAAAAAAAAAAAAAAAAAAAAAAAAAAAAAGAAAAAAAAAAGAAAAAGAAACGAGCTTTAGAATGGGTTGTTTTGTTACAGGGTGTCGCCTACATCTGTCGAATAAATTTTGCCACTTTGTTTGTTTGGATTTCCAGTGCCAGTGGTCTCGTGAGCCGCGGTTCTAGCCCCCCCCCCCCCCATCCCCCCTCTTCCCAATGCTCAAAAGGCCATCGGGCCAACGGCGACCGACGTCGGCCGGATGGCCTTTTGAGCATTGGGCCTTCTAGCACTGTTTGTGAAATCATGGTTCATTCGATCGATCACCTGAAAGCCAACACCGTCCAAGAAAAAGTGGATACATATTGGTCTCAGCAAGAGGCGTAGATCCTCATGATCCCTTCGTTCGCGGGGGGCTCATGAGGATCTATGTGATGAAACTCTATGCTCGTGCATAGGGTTTACACAGTAAGTTTAATACGGTACAGTTTTGTTAGCGGTTTGTCTTGTGACAACTATTCCGTAAAGCACGAGATCCACGTGGAATCTTAGAGGAACGTTTTGCACGGGAAGTTTTTAGTGAGTTTAGGCGAGAGCTCAGTCTTTCAGAGGTCTAAACAAGTTAGTATAGGGCTTTACTGTCAGTGTGGACAGACGTGTGTGAGATACCTTAGCCCGTATTCCAAGACTCAGAAACCTAGAATTCAGGTATGTTCTATACGTATTATTGATGGTTACTTGCGTTAAGGATAGTATGCGTTAATAGGAGTTAATTCAGTTGTGTAGTGTTGACTGGTTTGGTTCAGTTATGGTGGTTTGGAATTCATTGAGGTAACCGGTGTTTTCGTATATAGTTATTTACCGAGATGGATAACTAAGGAATGTTAGGGGTGTATGCCTAAGTCGTTATGAAGGCAGTACGTGGTTATGTATAGTCTTTTCCAGCGTATAGGATAACGTATGCGAGAGTGTTAGGTTATAATCTGGTTCAAGGTAGTGACAGAGATATGGGGGTGTTTCGAAAGTAGTTCGGGTTATGAGGCACGTGTGTGTGAATGAACGTGTGAGCTATTTGTATCAACCAGGTTACGTAATGTATCTCATATTATCCAATATTATGTGTGTGTGTTTAGCAAGTGTTACGATTTAGGACTTTATTATTGTTCAGAGTGCTTGTCGAGAGCGGAGTTACGGACGCCGAGACGTCAATGCGTGGTCATCTCTCCATCTCTTCACTCTGGGAGTGAGCGACCGGTGCCGAGACACCCGGGTCACAGCAAGGACTGCGCTATAAGGTACGAGCTACGAGAACGTCCATGGTACGAGAGACAGGACGACTCGGGGCGTACAACAAAGGACTTGCACGCCTAGACGTGAAAAGGACTGAACGTAACCAGGCGAGAACACCAAACAGGTTGGAGTGTGAGATACTGCTACCTAGCATGGCATTGATATTGTGTATGTGGATGTGATGTTGAGATGCTGGTAGTTGGGAAGGGGTGGTGTAAATAGTTTGATAATATTTTGAGCGTTTTCTTTATTTTGTATAAAAGTCTTCGTTACAAAGAAAGCCCGTGAGTTGTGTTTTACCGCGTGAATGCGCCCGTCTGAGTCAGTGGCGGTGTATGCGTCTGTTGTGCGAGAGTCTGTACGTGCGACTGGGGGCAAGTCTGCGTGCCTTACAATCTGTCTATTGCAGTTGGATAGTGTTTACTGGTTTTTCTCGGCAGTGGCGGGGTTAAAGTGAGGTATAAATGCAACCTCCAGAGAGCAGCGGCTGCCCCGATAGCATTTTCGTTGAAAGGTCCTGGTAACTCAAAGTGGCACAGTTGGAGTGCGCCTGAGTTGATCAGGTCGTACTCCATAGGCAACAGATTTCCCTGTTCCCCCATAACCCGCCTGTCAGGGCCGTCCATTATCACTTCGGTGCCGTGGACGTGACATTAAACCCCGAACTAACCAAACAACCAACCAGCGGATATCTCGGAAAGCGGGTACACAATGTGGTCAGCATGACTGGGGACTAGAACTGGCATCATGAACCCCCGCACCCCTGGGCGTTCATGTGGTTCTAGGCCTCTTGGGTGGCGGTCACGTAGGTTTCCGCGGCTTAAAAGCGACCTACTCCAGGCAGTATTTAAGGTGTTAACACCTCGCGATATCTCCTCTATGAATGTTCTTAGCACGTCTGACAATACTGCTGGGCAGAAGGGCTAGCTAACATCATGACGTCTGAAGCAGGTATTGGATGTGAGGACAGTGTACACGGCCCATCAGTTGGGCTTGATCGCCGCGTACACTTATGAGTGAACTGGCCCCAGCAGCCGCTCTTGACCCTGAAAGCAAAAGGTCCTCGGGCCGGCATCGGCCGCAGTGGGCCCGCGCACTGTCGTGCGCGGGCCCACTGCGGCCGATGTCGGCCCGAGGACCTTTCAGTGCTGACTTTTGTTCTCTTCTTCTCCTTTGTACAGGTCGCTTGACAGCGGCGCGCACAACGCGGTTTTCGCCCGCAAATATCTCAGCAAAAACAAACTACTCTACACCAGTCTTAGAACAAACCATTCAGTGACAGTTGACCTAATACGATTTACTGTTAAGAAACTCGAACAATGTGTCAGTTTTGCTGTACAGTCGTAAAAATTTGGAATTTTTGTACTGAAATGACTGATTTTACATCCCCAAATGTGCCTCAGATAATATAATTAAGCCCAAGACGGAAAGTTCAAACTTGAAACAGCGCAGGCACACATAAAGTCTGCATGCTTGACCTCAATATTTAAATCTGCTGGGGCTCTATTTGGGGTTTAAAAAATGGCTCGTCCCCCTCTTTGTCACTCGATTTTTACGACTGTGCAGCAAACTCGACAAATCATAGGCGTTTAGTAAAAATATCCCATATTAGGTCAATCGACGCTAAATGATATTTGTTCTAAACGTGGTACAGAAAATTGTTTCTTTGCGGAGATACTCACAAACCAGATAGGTGAGGCTAGCCGGCGCTGGCAGAATTGTACACAAACCAAGGGGAATCACTCAGCGCTGGACAGACAAACAGTTAGACCCCCTGCCCCCGCCTATCAGGCACCCAATCGCCAGCCCACAGAGAAATACGCAGGTATAGAACAAGACGATCATCTACATCCCTTATCTTGCGGAGATAGTTGGGGAATGAATATTGTGCGCTTCGATGTCAAACGCAGGAGAGCGCCTTCCGCTAGGCAGGAAAGGGCACGTGTGCCTAGATGGATTTTGAAAATAATAATAATAACAACAATGACTGTTTATAGAGCGCCTAACCCCTTCAGCCCGGCGCACGTATTTCCCCAAATTTGGAGGTGTCATCGAACGAATATGTACCAGTTGCAGGAGATGGATCGACCATGTCGGCGCCAAGCTAATCTGGCCCTACCCTTGAATTATCATGGTCGACCCACCTCCTGCTGTAGTGCGTCAGAGCTGATTGGGTTAAGCTAGAATATAATCTAAGCGCTTTACAAATCAAGGGTAAAAGAAGGGCGGACAAGTCTGCTTGAGGCAAGATAACAATGATAACCCGGTGCATCGGCCGCCAAGTTCAGCAATCAAAGCCTGCCAGGATGGATCTGCCCCGCCCCCTCCCCTCCCCCCCCCCCTCCCGAGACCCAAAATTATGTAAAATGCCAAACAAAGTATTTTTCCGCATGTTTGGACCCCCACCCCACCCCGTCCTCCTTGTTTTATTTTTGGGTGAGTTTCGACACACACTGAATTTGACACCTCCCCCCCCCCCCCCCCGCCACCGCCACCCCCCCCTCCCCTCCGCGACCCCAAATTCTTTAAAATGCCATAACAAGTCCTTTTTGGTGTGTTTGGACCCCCACTTCCTCCCTGTTTTATTTTTTGGTGAGTTTCGGCGCACACTTCATGTCCTCCCCCATCCCCCCCGCAACAAAAATAATTTATAATGCTATAACAAAGTACTTTTTGGGGTGTTTGGACTCTTCCCTCCCCCCCCCTTCCTGTTTTATTTTTGGGTGTCTCCACCCCCCCCCCCCCCCGCCCCCCTAGCATCCCAAAGGTCTTTGAAACGCCATAACAAAGTTTTTTTTCTTTAGGTGTTTAGACCCCCCCCCCCCCCCCATATTTATTTTATTTCTGGGTGAGTTTCGACACACACATGCCTCCCTCCGCCCCCCGCCCCCTCTCTCCGCCACCCGAAATTCATTAAAATGCCATAAAGTTCTTTTTAGGGTGTTTGGACCCCTCCCCCTCTCTTTCCTGCTCTATTTTGGGGTGAGTTTCGACACAGACTACATACCCCCCCCCCCCCCCCCTGACAACCCCCCTCCTCCCCGCGAACCCAAATTCTTTAAGATGCCATAGCAAAGTCCTTTTTGGGATGTTTGGACCCGGCCTCCCCCCCCCCCCCCCCCTCTTTTCCCTGTTTAATTTGGCGGTGAGTTTAGCGCACACTACATGCCCGCCCCACCTCCATCCCCACCCTCTGTTATTTGATGTTTTGGCGAGTGGTGAGAGTCTTCCCAAACTACCACCCACCCCCTCCACCCTCCACCCCTCTCCCTCCACACACCACCCCTTCCGTTGTTTGATTTTTCGGCCACTGGTTTAAGGTCTACCCTCGGGGAGGCCTTTTGCGTCAGGTTGAAGGTCCCAAACATAAAGTCCCCCCCCCCCCCCCCCCCCCCCACCTTTCGAGGTAACTGATCATCCCCTGGCTTTTAATCCGTGCAATACATTTTCAATTGTACCTTCACAATCTGTGCTCCGGCATATCTAATAATAATAATAATGCATAGCATTTATATGGCGCATTTCTCATATTTATAATATAACTCAATGCGCAGAATGTAGCCGCGAACTGAACCCAACAAGCACGCTCACGTGAATCACACGCATTCACTCACACACTGTACGTAAACACAGAAGATTCACGTGGTGCTAAGGGCAAGCTCAAGCGAGCTACTGACGGTATTTGGAAATCGTTTTGTATTTGAAATTTTATTAAGTTGGCTGAAACTGATACCAAAGTGGAGGGGGAGGAAGAGCCGGAGTACCCGGAGAAAGAACCCCCGACGGGGAACTTATATCATCCTAAATGATAACTTTCAGCCAACAGTGCTCGGTGGTGTCCCGATGCGCAAATTCTCATCGGCCCGGCGTTGACCGGCGCTGACGTGCGCAGGCTGTCCGCGGCCAACGCCGGCCCGATGAGAATTTGCGTTGCTGGGTCAACAACTTTGAGCCACAAGTAGCGGGCCGTGTTACCCCCTGCGCATTATCGCAAGCTGAGTTTCCCGGCAACAATGCGTGGCCTTTCTCCCGGCCCTGCCTAGTGCAAAGTTACTTCGGGCGGTTGGGTTGGTAAAAGTTGTGGGGATGAGGTGGGGTGGGGTGGGGGGGGGGGGGGGTAGTTGGGTAGGGAAGGGGAGCGGTGGGGGTTGGGGGGGGGGGGGTTGGAGTTGGCTGAAGTACAGAAACATACAGAGAGTCTTTCGCAGTCTATATGGTAAACGTGCCGGCCTAGTAAAGGAACAATAATAACATAACTCCCATAACATAATTCTCATAACATAAAACAACACAACACAACACAACACAACACAACACAACACAACACAACACAACACACCACTCCACACAAACACAACAACCACAACACAACCACAACACAACCACAACACAACCACAACACAACATAACATAAGTAAAATAAACGAACATTACAATAAAATAATATTATATAATATGGAAATAAAATAATGAAAACACAAAACAATTCTTTAATTTGAAAATATATAAATTATAAAAGCGAGGTTATTGCGTCTGTCCTTTCCCTTTTCACTTTTATTTTGATTATAGGTATTTTCATTTCTTGTCTTTTTTGTGTGCACTTTTTATTTTTCTCTATGGGACTGTGTTCGTTTGTCGACTTTTGTTTGTTTGTTTGTTTGTTCGAGTGTTTTCGTTTGTTCCACCAAAGAATTGTTTTTTGTTTGCTTGTTTCTTCGATTGCTTGGTTGTTGTATTTTTTGTTCGTTTCTTTGGTTCATTCTTCCTTAGTTTGTTGGTTAGTTCGTTCGTTGGAAGGTTGGTTGGTTGGTCGTTCCTTTCTTCATTTTGTTTCATTCGTTCATTTCGTTCGTTCGTTCGTTGTTTTTTTTTTTTTTTTTTTTTAGAGCAAATGTCCTGGATTGGCCGTACACCGCAGTTGTAACAGCCTGAACGGGCGTACATACTTCCATGTACACAGAAACACACACAACACACACGAGCCAACGCACTGGGGCCAACACACGTGAATGGAAACAGGCGTAGGCTGGTTTGACAAACAGCGAAATGGACAGACAGACGCATGTCTGTCTGTCCATTTCGCTGTTTGTCAAACCAAACTGCGCCCGTACCATCTACAGCACAATGACTTTATTTACATAAATACTCACACTGTGGCGTTGCCCCGCTTGTAAGAACTGAGATACAGTCCTGTGAGGTCATCGGTCAGCGGCCCGGAAAAGCGTATCGTCACTTTGTACTGCTCATTCGCTCTCAGCCCTTCCTTCAACTTGATCGTCAGCGTTTCCGCCGCGTCATCGAGCGCGTACTTCTCCGCTGCTTCGATAGTCCTGCCGGCCGAATTTTGCACGATAGGATCTCCTTGAATCGACAAGTTCTTAGCGTTGAGGACTATCGCGTTGGTCTGGGCCACACATTCGAAATGGATGACGACGCTGCCGTTAAAGTTGAAGGTCGAAGGGTCGTTGCCATAGATGTCGGGCTGGATCTCAAGGTCGTAGAAGAGCGGGTTGAGGTCACTAGGTAAGCGATGGCTCCTCTGAACGGGAGCCGCAGTTGTTGGTGCGGATGGGGAGAGGGAGGGAGTGAGAGGGGGCCTGAGGGTTGGACCGGCGGTTGGCGTTGCTGGCTGTGTTCCTGGAGGCGCTATGGTCGGAGTCACAGCTGGTGCCTTTGTGGATCCTTGATCTTGAAAACAAAAATCACTCGTGCTTTGGACACACAAGTTCTGGCTCCGAGGCTATGCCAGAACTTATGTGTCAACTTATGTGTCAAAAGCAAGAAAGCAAGACAGTTGCTTAGGTACCATGAACAAACAAACAAACAACCTACCAACGAATGAACGAACGAACGAACGAACAAACGAACGACGAACGAACTAACCAACGAACAAACAAACCCAAGTAAACAAAGAAAGATGTATAGGGTTGTTATCGCTTAGGTGTCATGAAAAAAAAAAACACCCGAACAAGCAAACAAACATACGCACATACACACATACAAAGAAACAAAAACAAACATACAAACATAAAAAGGAACACAGAAGCAATGAACGAACAAACAAAAGGACGAAACAACATATTAAAAAAATAAAAATAAAAAGAACCCAAAGACAAACAAACAAACAACAATTGAATAGTTCGTGGAATAGTTCGTGGCGTGTAAGGATAGAAACTAAACAACTAACATCGTAGTGCATGTTAACTAACATCCTAGTGCATGTTAACCAACATTAAGAGTGGATTTTAACCAACATGAAGAGTGGATGTTAACCAACATCAAGAGTGGATGTTAACCAACATCAAGAGTGCATGTTAACCAACATGAAGAGTAGATGTTAACCAACATCAAGAGTAGATGTTAACCAACATCAAGAGTGGATGTTAACCAACATCAAGAGTGCATGTTAACCAACATGAAGAGTGGATGTTAACCAACATCAAGAGTGGATGTTAACCAACATCAAGAGTGGATGTTAATCAACATCAAGAGTGGATGTTAACCAACATCAAGAGTGGATGTTAACCAACATCAAGAGTGCATGTTAACCAACATGAAGAGTGGATGTTAACCAACATGAAGAGTGGATGTTAACCAACATCAAGAGTGGATGTTAACCAACATCAAGAGTGGATGTTAATCAACATCAAGAGTGGATGTTAACCAACATCAAGAGTGGATGTTAACCAACATCAAGAGTGGATGTTAGTTGTTTAGTTTTTATCCTGATACACTGCTGCATGAAACACATCTGACTATGTGACATGTTGTACCTTGTGGTGGTTTTGGTTGTGTTTTTTTTTTTTTTCATAGGGGAGCTGGGTGTTTCTGTGGTAGTGCGTTAGCCTCGCGTGCGAAAGGTCGAGGGTTCGAATCCAGCTGTGGTCAAAATTTGTTCAGACCCCATTCACTGCCCCGTCTTTAAAATCACCTTCGTGGTGGTTAAAAGACGTTAACCCCTAAACGTTTCTTTTTTGTGTGTGTTGTCTTTCATAGTCAGATTTGTTTCATGCAGTAGTGTACCACGATTTAACCCATTTCGTCCTGAGGTTGATTTTGTACAATTTGCGTTTTGTCCTATGAAGGCTACAATACAGATTATGAGGTAGATCAACTGTTTTAGTTTAAGGGTGGTGCCAGAATAGCTTGGCACCTTAGGCGCCAAGCTATTCTGGAACCACCCTTGAACTATCGGTTAAATTTGTTTCAAGCAGTGGGTGTTTCAGAATGAAAAGGCTTAAACTAAACAACTAACAAGCACAAATGCTGTACCTTGGGTTTGCTTCAAGAGCTCGGCCAGGACGTTGTCGGGGAAAGTGCAGGTGAGTTCACGGTCGTTGCTGCCCTTTTCCGCAAAGTGGACGATCAGCCCCACCCCGACGGCGATCAACACCGCCAAAAGGACCAATACAAAGCCAATAGCCGTGCTTACGTGACACCCTGAGTCACGCCCATTCCCTTTGCCGCCCATGACACCTCCGTTAGTGCTGTCCGATTCGCTTAGGCCGGAGAAACGATAGACTGGGTTCGTTACGCCTGACATTTACGCTAGAGAAGAAGAAGAACAGCAAAATAAATTTTAATAATAATAATAATAATAATAATAATAATAATAATAATAATAATAATAATAATAATAATAATAATAATAATAAATAGCTCTTATAAAGCGCTGTTCTTTAGGAAAACACCCGACATCAGAGCGCACAACGTTTTTTTTTTTCTTCATAATTCTCCGCAAAAAAGACATATCTGTACCATTTTAAGAACAAATATCATTTAGTGTCAGTTGCCCTAATATGGGCTATTTTTTTCTGAACTCCTATGATTTGCCGACTTTGATGTACAGTCTTAAAAATTTGCTGAAAAGACAAGAACAAGCCATTTTCAATACATTAAATAGAGCCCCGGCAGATCTCAATATCGAGGTCAAGCATGCAAACGTCACGTATGCCTACGCTGTTTTAGGTTTGAAAACTTGGCCAATTCACTTGAATATGGATCTGCTTTATAATGGGTTTAATATATCTAGGGCAAATTTAGGAATGTAAAATTAGTCCTTTCGTGAAAAACTCTGAATTTTTACGACAGTACAACAAAACTGACCCATTAATCGAGTTTCTTTAATCGAGTTGCCACATTCCTTCTGCGATAAATGAAGATAAGTAGCGACTGACCTATCTATTGTCTATTTTCAAAACTGAAAAGATATTTAACCGAAATATTAATAAATTGTGTTGTAACTGTCTTTTCTAAGCGTGTTTCTTTCTCTGTTGGGTTCTTCTCTGAGTTTCTTTAAGTAAATCGTATTAGCTGAACTGTCACTGAATAATATTTGTTCTAAGATTGGTAGAGAAAAGTGCTTTGCAGAGATACTTATGAAAACCGTTGTGCGCTCCGGTGTCAAACGACCTATGTAACACATACACTCTCCCGTCAGACACACGCACGGTCAGGCACTACTTTAACCACCCCATCCCTTCCCAACGCCTTGCATCCACTTACCTGTCACATTAAAAAAACAAAAAAACAGAATAAGAAAAAAACCGGTTAACTCATTGTGCCCGAGGTACGAAATACCCACATTTTGGAGTTACTATGATCCTCTGAAGACTGCATGCCAATTATGAGACAGATCGACCATGACAGTTCAAGGGTGGTGGTAGAATAGCTTGGCGCCTGTAGGCGCCAAGCTATTCTGTCACCACCCTTGAACTATCAGGGTCAAGCCATATCTTGCTGGCAGAATGGGCGAGCTAGATGGTAAAGGTTAATTAACTCATTCTACCCCAGACACCAAAACAATATATGGATCGACCATAAAAGTTCAAGGGTGATGCCAGAATAGCTTGGCGCCTATGGGCGCCAAGCTATTCTGGCATCACCCTTGAACAATCATGGTCGATCTGTGTTCTGCACTCCATTGCAGTCTTCAGAGGACAAGGGCAAAATTTGGGGATTTCGGTGTTGGGGTAGAATGAGTTAAGCGAGGTTTCGTTTGAAACGAACGATTCCCAAGTACGAAAGAGAGCAAAACCAAGTTTCGGTGGATAAGCAACTTGTACCATAAGCAGGGCCGGATCTGGGGGTGGGGGGTGGGGGGTGTGGGGGGTGGGGGTGGGGGGTGGGTGGGTGGGGCTGGGGTTCCAGGAGTTCTGGAACCCCCTCCCCTCGACCCAATTTTCAAAAACATATGCTATAAGTCTCTTACCCTTTTTGGGGTGTTTGGAAATACATCCCCACCCTCCCACCCCCATCCACGCCCCCTTCCTCCACGTTACTAATTTTACAAATTTTGGCGAGTTTTCACACACGCCCCTCCCCCCCCCCCCCCCTTGTTTGATATTTTGGCGAACAGTGGTACTATTAACACGCACGCGCCTTCTCTCCTCTCCCCCTCCTCCCCCCGATTTTCGAGTTTTCGGCCCCTGGAAGCAAGGTCTAGTGTCGGGGAGGCCTTTTGGGGATATTTGGGGAAGGTCCCAAACCAAAAGTTGAAAACCGCTCTCTCTCTCTCCCCCCCCCCCTCCACCCCGATCTCGAGGTAACTGATCCGCTTCTGATAAGCATTGACAACTCTCTGAACATCTCTAAGAGGCATAGATCCT
Organism: Semisulcospira habei; assembly: GCA_036245525.1. NCBI lineage: Eukaryota > Metazoa > Mollusca > Gastropoda > Semisulcospiridae > Semisulcospira > Semisulcospira habei. The sequence goes on along the minus strand of BTPG01000002.1, from coordinate 53,935,303 downwards.
CATGAGCCCAGGGGGCTCATAAGGATCAATGCCTCTTGGAGATGTCCGGAGTGTCTGTTCCTTTTGGAGATATTTCAAGTGTCTGTAGAATCTACGCCAGAAACTCTTTTTTTTTTTTTCCTATGAATTAAGAATGAACCTGATCACTACCGATAAAAATTGAACAGCACACAACTGCAAGAGGTATAGATCCTCATGAGGCCCCGCGGTTGCGGGGGCACATAAGGATCTGTGCCTCTTGCTGGCACCACTTTGGATCAATACTTATCTCATTCTACCCCAACACCAAAATCCTTAAATTTTGCCGTTGTCCTCAGAAGACTGCATTGCAGTGCTGGATACAGATCGACCATGATTGTTCAAGGACGATGCCAGAATAGCTTGGCGCCCATAGGCGCCAAGCTATTCTGGCATCACCCTTGAACTATCATGGTCGATCCTTATCTGGCTGTGGTGTGTCTGGGGTAGAATGAGTTAAGTCAACGCATTAAATAGGCACTTTGGCCAATTGAATATCGGCTCAAAGCGCCGCCGCGAACTGAACCCAACAAGCACGCTCACGTGAATCACGCGCATTCACTCACACACTGTACGTAAACGCAGTGACGTTTTGGGAAATTCAAATCGTTTTATACTTGACTGCTTGTCACAGGCCTAGCGGCTTCGTTTGAGTTATTAGTCCAAAGGGGAAAAATATCTCGTTGCAATGCACACACATACACACACACACACACACACACACACACACACACACACACACACACACACACACACACACACACACGCACACACACAGCCACACACACCCACACACACACACACACACACACACAAACACACAAACACACACACACAGAGAGGGAGAGTGGGAGAGAGAGAGAGAGAGAGAGAGAGAGAGAGAGAGAGAGAGAGAGAGAGAGAGAGAGAGAGAGAGAGAGAGAGAGAGAGAGAGAGTGAATGAATGAATGAATGAATGAATGAATGCATGAAACTTTATTTTTAAAAGATGGAGACAATAGGTTAGCTAGCTAGTTATTGACGTTTCACGCCGAGCAGGCGACTAAGGCCATCTCACGGCGGTTAGAGCCGTCCACTATCACCCCTCGGTACCGTGGACGTTAAACCCCTAGCTAATTAATCATCTAACCTTTGACTGACCCGTTGAAAAGCGACTTACCGGTTTTATTCCCACACCTTTAGAATCAGTAGTTCGTGTGGTCTTTGCCAAGGGAAGTATTGGGTCAGTTTTAAAAACAGTAATATACAAAATAATAATAATAAAATTAACAATTATGAAATATTTAACAAAAACAAATAAATAAAAAAATAATATATAATACTATTGACCAAAGGAGCTCAAAAGGTAGTGTTCACTTTCTCAGTGGGAATTACTTTGTATTCTAGAGCATCCTATGCTTGTCAGTCATGTACACTGCATTGTAGACAGCGCGTTCATTTTGTTAAAACCGAGATTTACATCGTAATACAATGAAACATCCAGCTTTTCACAACGATCGACTCACTGTGTTTTGCCTTCGCAGTGTAAAGGTGTGTTAATTGCCTCAAGTATGAAAATGACAAAGGAGTACTATGCCTGCGGCTTGGGTATCGGATAACCGGAGATTGCAGAGTAACGCATGTTTACCTACGTTTCGTGCACGAGTTTAGTAATGCTGTCGTCTTGGCTCATAACAGGGTAGTGAATACAATTACTGGGGCCCAGTTGCATGACCGAGCATCAGCGGAGCACCTTGCTTAGTGACTTGCGCGGGACTAAGCTCCATCGGCATGCGACTGGTCGCTGGTGTATAACAATATGGGGAAAATACGGGCTTGCTCAATAGCATGTCTGTTAATTTAAAAGGTCCTGGTACAGGCCGTTTGACATTGGAGCGCACGACTTTCTTCCCATGAATATCTCCGCAAAGAAACACTTTTCTGTACCACTTTAAGAACAAATATCATTTAGTGCCAATTGACCTAATGTGGAATATTTTTAATATTTTAAGAACTCCTATGATTTGTCGACTTTGCTGTACAGTCGAAAAAAATGGTGAAAATGTGAGAGCAAGCCATTTTGAGTACCCCAAATAGAGCCCCGCCAGATATCAATATCGAGGTCAAGCATGCAGACGTCATGTATGACTGCTGCCTGCACTGTTTCAGGTTTGAAAACTTGGCCAATTTATGTAAAAATGAATCTTTCTTAGACTACCCCCACCCGGGTCTGCCCTGGGGGACTTGGGTGGGGTTAACTACTTTTTAGTTCCCAGGGTCACCCTGGTCAGCCCCACAGGGTGGGTTTTCCCCTCTATTCTGGGGTATGTGTTTCTGTGTACCCTTGGTCCATTCACCTGTATCTTCCTTTTTAAACTCTCCCTACTGTCTGCACTTTCTGTAGCTCTTGATTTTGGATGTGTATTATATTATGGTGATTACAATATGTTATTATTATTATTATTATTATTATTATTATTATTATTATTATTATCATTATCATAATCATCGTCATTATTATTATTATTATTATTATTATTATGATTATCATCATCATCAGCATCCATTATTAAAATATTGAAAACATGTTTACATATTCGGTCAGAATATTATTACCATCATCATCATTATCATCATCATCATTATCGTCATCATCACTATCACCATCATCATCATCATCATTATCATCATTATCATCACCATCATCATATCATCATCATCACTATCATCATCATCGTCGTCGTCGTCATCATAATTGCAATTGTGATAAACTGTTGACAGTTTGGTCAGAACATGTGATCCGAGACTTTCCTCACAAGGCGGTTATGAGCGATTCCCGCCGAGGTTCAAGTTTGAGATTGTGTCAAAATAGGGAGAAACATCAAAGATGACGGACGCGGCAGAAGGTGAATGACACTTACGCCTGACACAATGTCACACTATCGATATGGGAAGCTTACTTCCTTAGCCCCTTCCGTGCCACTGTAGGTACAGTTTTGTTTCTGAATAATATTATTCGTTCATTCAACGACCAAAAGCCAAAACCGTCCAAAAAACATGGATGCACATAGGTCTCAGCAAGAGCCATAGATCCTCATGAGCCCCCGCAGTCGCGGGGGCTCATGAGGATCTATGTCTCTTGCAGTTGGATCGTGTTCACTTTTACTCGGCGGTGTAGGGGTTAAATTACGTGAAACGTGGGATCCGAATTTTCCTGAAGAGACATTTGCTTGAATAGACAATTGCTCGACGGACACATGCTCTAAATGACATCTGCTCGAAACGACCCTTGCTCGAAGCACATGCTCTAAATGACATCTGCTCAAAATGACTTTTGCTCGAAAGACAAATGCTCTGAACGATCTGCTAAAAAAATACTTTGCTTGAAGGACATACCCTAAACGACGGTCCTCGAAAAGACCTTTGCTCGAAGGACATAATCTGAACGACATCTGCTCAAAATGACATTTACTCGAAGGACACATGATTTAAACGACATCAGTTCGAAATGATCTTTGCTCGAAGGACATGCTCTAAACGACATCTGCTCTAAATTACCCTTGCTCGAAACACATGCTCTAAACCCAATCTGCTCGAAATGACCTTTGCTCGAAGGATATACTCTAAACGATATATTTATGCTGAAATGACCTTTGATCGAAAGACACATGCTCTAAATGACATCTGTTCAAAATGACCTCTGCACGAAGAACAAATGCTCTAAACGATCTGCTCCAAAAGACTTCATTTGCTTGAAGGATATGCCCTAAACGACATCTGCTCGAAATGAACTTTGCATGCTCAAAGGGCATACTCTAAACGACATCTGCTCAAAATGGCAGTTACTCAAAAGACACATGATCTAAACAACATCAGTTCGAAATGACCTTGCTCGAGAGACACATGATCTAAACGACATCTGCTAAAAAAATAACCTTTGCTCGAAGCACATGCTCTAAACGACATCTGCTGGAAATGAACTTTGCTCGAAGAATATACTCTAAACGATATATGCTGGAAATGTCCTTTGCTCAAAAGACACATACACTAAAAGACATCTGCTCTAAATGACCTTTGCACGAAGGACATTCTCTAAAGGACATATGTTCGAAATGACCTTTGCTCCAAGGACACATACTCTAAACGACATCTGCTCGAAATGACATGTACTGGAAGAAAACATGATATAAACGACATCAGCTCGAAATGACCCTTGCTCGAGGGACGCATGATCTAAATGACATCTGCTCAAAATAACATTTACTCGAAGGACATAATCTAAACGACATCTGTTCGAAATGACCCTTGCTCTAAGGACATACGCTAAACATCTGTTCGAAATTACATTTGCTTGAAGGACATACTCTAAACGACATCTGCTCGAAATGACCCTTGCTCCAAGGACATACTCTAAACGACATATACTCGAAATGACCATTGCTCCAAGGACATACTGTAAACATCTGCTCGAACTGACCTTTGCTCGAAGGGCATACTCTAAACGACATTTGCTCGAAGGGAAACATACTCTAAATGAACTCAGCTCAAAGATTCAAAGGTTCGTTTTCCTGTATCCACTCTCGAGATATGGAGGAAAGATATTGATGACAGGTTGATATTCACTTGTACACACAGCCACAAACACTTTTTCTTTCAAGTGCCCTTTACTAATCAGGGAATGTCAGTTTGCAGATAACAGTGAACACGAGAAGACACCTGCTCGGAATGACATTTGCTCGAACTGTCTTTGTTCCAAAGGGCAGTTGGTCGAACGACAGATGTAACTTCGGTGTAACAAAAATTGGAACATTTAAAGTGTCAACAGCCAATCGATCATGTATATCTTCTAAATGCAAATAACTTTATACCCCAATAGACCCACAAAGAACCACACAACATTTTAAACCTATTTACAACGTTAGTTCATGGGTGGTACCGGGATAGCTTGGCGCCTAAAGCTGACCGCTCTTTATAGTTCAAGGGTGGCTCAAGCTATTTTGGTGCCACACTTGAACTATCTAGATCGGTCAGTTTTGGAAATTCAAACTCGTTTATATTTGAAATTGATTAAATGGGCTGAAATTGATACCAAAATCGTGGGGGAGGAAGGGCCGGGGTACCCGGAGAAAGAAGCCCCGACGGTCCGCCCGAATTAACGGTGACACTTACTAGAGGAGAAAAGTCCGACGCCGGAACCGGGTATCGAACCTCGCACCTCTAGCATTGGTGGCAGGCGCTTTTACCGCTGCCCCACGGCCCGCCCTCTATGGATAATAGTAATGTGTACAAAATAATTATGCGCATGTGACTCAATCTGTGATTAAAAGAAAACTAAGCAATTAAAGCAACAGCAAAAACATTACCTGTTCTACTGCCCCCATCCGACTGTAGACAACTTGAAATGTACTACTGTAGCACCGCGTCCCCTGCTGTCAAGTAATCCGAGACCATGAAGAGCTGTTGATGCAAACATCGAGTCGCTTATCTGCACTGGTGGTGGCGGAGCGAACCGAACAGCACCCCAGTGCGCAAAGGCCATCGGACCGACGTCGGCCGCCGTTGGCCCCCGCACAGCCGTGCGCGAGCCAACAGCGGCTGACGTCGGCCCTCGATGGCCTTCTGCGCACTGGGTGTACAGTCCTTACTGCGCGGGGCTGACAAGACGAACGCTGCCCAGCTGCACGCCGCGACACATACCGTCAGTCACGGGGGCTCCAGAGATCTTATATCCACTGCTAGTCCTGTGTTCTTTGCGCACAGGTGGAGTCCCGTTTACACGGCGCTTTCTCTCTGCAGGCTCTGCCGGCCCACTTAGTTTCAACAGCTACGCGTGTGTGCGAGCTAACCGGCGTTGAGTCCGAAATAGCTCAGCGTCGGAGCAAGAAAGCGAAGGGAATCGCCGTGTCGTGGGTTCGAGTCCCTTTCCCGGCCCCGGTAGATGGACTCGCAATCCAGGGAAAAAAGACGGGCTTGTTCCATAGCATGTCCGTTGAAAGGTCCTGGTAAATCAAAGTGGCACAGTTGCAGTGCGCCTGAATTGATCAGTGTTCAGGTCGTACTCCAAAGGCAATAGATTTCCCTGTCCCCCCATAACCCGCCCGTCAGGACTGTCCATTATCACTTCGGTGCCGTGGACGTTAGACCCGAACTAACCAACCAACCAACCTGCCACTTGCCCGCTCGCGCAGAGAAATGTAACACGCATGCGCAGAGGATAATATACAGTTATATCTGAACCGTTAGGAGATTGCTCTGCACAGAGGTAATTCCATACCCCTCAAAAAACACATGGCCCCACGAGCTTGGTAGCATCCGCGTTATCGCGGAATTGTTTACTATATTACAGGGAACGGCAGACCTAGCCGTCCCGTTAGTTTTTTTTTTTTCCTATTGTCCCTCTTTCCTCGGACTGCGTGCGCAAAATAAAACTTACCGTGAGAAGTCTTCGTAAGATTTTGTACTAAACCTGTCTTAATTATTATTGACCGTTTTGTCATTATTGACCGTTTTGTCCATTGCAGTTAAATCACCATACTGTGTGTTTATCATTATTGTTGTTCAAACCGTGCCAGCAACTCGTGAGTCATCATCAGAAGTTTGCAGCAATGTTGCTGTCAAGGCGGCCGGCCGAAGTGAAAAGGTAAGCAGATTTTATCAGTATTCTATTTTCTACTTTTCTTGAATGTCTTGTCATTTTATTCCGGCATGCGCTTCAGAAGAAGGTTTAACCCATTTAACCCATTCTAGCCGCATTTCCCAAATTTCGGAAGTGTCACTTAACGGCTGTACCAGTTGCAGGAGATGAACCGACCATGATAATTCAAGGGTAGTGCTAGATAAGCTATGCGCAAAGCTTTTCCTTCTTCTTCAGTCTCAAGTTCTTCTCGAACGCCGTCACACTTGGAGTTTGGCTCTCAAAATGAATCTGTGGTCTTCTGTAGCGCCTCCACAGGCCCGTACAGTTTCTCTTGTAGAATGGCGGACTTCGGCCATATCTCCTCCCTCTATCTCCCGCTATAGGGCGTCGGAGCTAAATGGGTTAAACGTGCCTTCTCTGTTTAATGATCTACGTCACGGATTTTGTTTTAATCAGGCGATTTGAATGATCATGTAAACTATGCACCGCATGCCACAAAAATGAATTTCCGATAAAATCGAAACTAAAAGTCTTTTGTTTGTCTACACAAAATAAATACGTTTTCATTTCTTTTGGCAGATGCCGTCGATCATCCCATCACTAAACCATCCTGCACTCAATGTTGACTGAGACGGCTGTTAGGTTTTTCTAGACGACTTTTCTGACACTTTGAGGCACAGCCGCAAGCCAGGTGATAGTGGTGTACCGAGAAAAGACAACGTGTTTCGTTATTTCAAGAGACAGAATAACGCCAGCAGGTTAGTTGAACAAAGACTTCAAGTGAAAGCGTGTGCACCTCTGAAATATTGCTGTGCATTCTCAGACACCTCATCATTTTGTCACCAAATTACAGTGGAAGTTGAGGACTGGATTGTGCACAGGCCCCAGACTGAACAAAGTTCCTTCGCTGGTCTAAACAGTGTATCAACAAAAACAATACTACAATTATACGGCGAAATAGCAAAGCAATCATTCCACCAAAAAGGCGTCGAATCAGTTCTTTTGGTTAATGACATCCCTTCGTCTCAACTAGAGAGTCACCCCCACTCTACAAACAGCCTACGAAAAACATTTTTTTGCATCTGGAATGGCAAAGAAAAAAAAATTGAGTGGAATTTCCTGCATTTTCATGCTGACCACACAAAATATACTTTCAAAGAGTTGTGTAAAAAGAAATGGTCTTTTTTCAAAAGCTGTCAATCACTGCAAGAAACACAAAATACATTGCAAAAAGCCCTGCAAAACCTGATCAAATCGGAGACAAAACGACAGGCTGCGGCTGATTACCTGGACGGTGTTCTGATAAAAGGTCAGTGTTCACATTTAAAGATCTTACAAGCAAGCGTGGCAGAGGATGCACTTGGATTTTGGAGCGATGACAGAATTTCAGGTCGTGTGCAGCTCTTGCCACGAGTCAGTCTGCAAGCACGGAAAGGGCCTTCATGTATTTGTGGAGGCAAAAGTCACTCGAGACAAAGACACTCTTGACTTAGTAGCACGAGCCATTAAACATAAATTCAAAAGTCCCACGGCGAAATTTTCCGAGAGATTTGCTTTTTCGAAGTGGGTCCGTTTTTTTCAAAACTGTGAAAATGTTGACTGAACTACTTTCGTTTGCTTTGTCTGATGACATTTTCCTCAGAAAAATTGAACCAAACGCACTTGCCACTTACGAGGACAATGAAGACAACGAAGTCATTGACAGCTGTCCTGCATGTTCTTCTGTACTCATGGAGGTACTGGGAAACTGGCAAAATCGTTAGTTGTTTGCAAGAGGTATGCGTTTTTGCTTCTTTGTTGGTACTGCGGCGCTTGCAGCCGCCTGGAGTCTGACTATGCCTTCGCTAGGCGGATCAGGTTACCGCTATCAGCAAACTAAATGGGCTAGGGGAAACTGCCGTGTTTACAGATGCGTTCCTCACGCGAATGTCGGTGAGTGTGCAGTGGTTTCTGAAGCGTCTCAGACGCGAACTTGTTAACAGCGATGGGGTTCACTTGAAGAAAGTGCACGAAAACAGGGTCAGATGAGAGGCATAGATGCTCGTAAGCCCCACCCCCGCAGCAGGTTCATGAGGATCCATGCCTCCTGCAGTTGAAGCCGAATGCTTTCGAGCAATTATCTTAGTGAGGGTGGGGAGTTGACAGGGAAGGCAGCCACGTAAGACTGACCAGTTGACACGAATTATCTTGCGTACCTGCAGAAGTTTACCATTTTTTTTTAAATTCACAAATATTTTTTATTTAATCAGTGATTACATTTTGCAGCTCGTCAGAAGTATACAATTTGCTGGCGTAAAAAAACGAAACAAGATCAATGTGTTCAAGTTTTATGTAACTCAGACGAACGAAAGTTGTTTGCTGACCACTATCTTGACAGCCGGAATACTGCTCGAAACTTCAACAACATCAACACCCTTTTTAATAGCAATAAAGACCTTTGATGACTCTGCTACTGTTTCATCCCACGTAAGTTTGATTCCCTGTGCATTTTCAGCCACTTTGACAGAAGTTACAGATTTCATGATAATTTCAAATACTATTGTCACTTCTCTAGCCATAGAAACGTTTGCTGGCATAAACACAACAGAAGTATCTGATCTACCCCTTGTATTTGCCAGAAGATACCTCCGTTTTTCATACTCTTGTCCTTTTAGTTTGTCTCTGCTATTGTTATTCTAGTGCAAAATTTGGAACAAGACTTACAATCATCGGTCCAGAGTTAACAACGTTTCTGAATATTAATGCACCTTCATCATCAGTATATACATAAGGACTAATGAATTCAAACTTTATGTCCCAGTCAATTGTGGGTGCTGGCATAGGCACAAGCGAAACTACCCACTTATTACTCACATGTTTTAAGTGGTAGAGCACATTATTTACAGGAGTAGGTACATTAACATCACGAAGCTGAGAAAGTTTAGGAATCAGACTGTCTGTTCCGTCTTTCATGTCATTGATTACTTTCTGCTTGTACATACTAAAAGAATCAAGTTCAAAACCATACACCTTCCCCACCTCCGCCTCTTTTTCCAAATTTTGTACGTCAGCCAAATCTCTCAACTCTGTTACCGGACACGCAACTGGTATAATTCTCGGCTTTGGACCAAGACCACTCATTTATATTTAACAAAAATAAAATTATTTAACTTCTAACACAACACTAAAATCATACATCAGAACTGGTTTGTCATCCTGATTAGTTATAGATATACACAGTGACTTAAAGAAACTGGATCCTAATTTCGTAAATTGCAAATTAGGAAATCAATCAAATACACTTTCGCAATAGGGTGCAGTTCCAGTCGGCAAGCATCTCAACAAAGTTGATGGTTTTCCACTGTGTACATTTTCAGCTGTGTTAAGTTCTTTCAAATTAACATTTAGTACTGTGTGTACTGACAAATGAACAGGATGTCTTCCAACTATTTTTTGTTTTTGTTTTGCTTTAAAAGTTTTTCATTTTTATTTCTCTTAATTTTTTCTTCATTATCTAATGTCCAATCTTCGTCTTCGTCTTTGTCTTTAAATGATTCTAAATAAGATATGTAATGTTTGCTTAAAAAACCAAGTAGTATTATGTCTATCTGATAATAAATACTGATTTTCTTTTGGAAATTCCAATGTAACAAGTAAGTTAGCCGTATTTAAAGTTGCTTTAATTTTAAATTTATTTTGTAACCATTCAGCTAAAGTACAAAAGTCATAATACCCAGGCATTAATTAAGAAATGGAAACAACCCCTATACTACCTATAATTCCGCAAGCATAATAATTATCATATGTTACATTAAACCACTTTACAGTGTATAACATTTCATGGATAGCTACAGCTTTGTTACCATCCCGATTATCAATCCCATTAGTTAACCACACTGGTTTGCTTGTGTCAAGAGTTGTTAAGGTAATAAACATAATTTCTTTATAATCTCATAAAAAGAATGATGGAATTTAAATCACCAACAATAGTTACAACAAACGCATTTCAATTTAATGTGGATGCCAAGTACAATGTCGCACCAACTTATGAACAGAAAATATTTCAACTATATCAGCTCGATATAGATGTGTCTGATCAAGATTTATTTCAAGTGAAAGTACCCAACCCCTTTGATCATTACATAAACCCTCCAATTACAGATAATGCAGCTGCAATAAAGTGGTCTTCAAGTCCACTACAGATGTTCCAAAACTAGCTCAACTTTGCTATACTGTGTTCAACTACTGGCTGTGGTGTTTCTTTTACAGACCACTTCAATCACTCAAACAAACTGATTAGGTCTGTGTGTCGTTTCCACGTATTACCAGCTTAGAAGAATACGGTCAGAACTGCATACCCCACTTCCCAATGAATCCAATTTCGACAGGTATAAAAACCCCATGGATATGAAAGCGTTTGAATGGATCTGTAATGAATTTAACATCGGCACAAAGTATGACTTTGCATAAAAACTTGATGATCACAACAGCATGGGTACATTGTATTACGCTATGAGTCACAGACAACCCTCAAGATTACTACCCAGTTTACACATCATTCTCTTCAAAATCACAAGTCTGGTTAGGCTCAATAGAACAGAAGCAGTCTAATGCGTGGACTACATTTATCTTAGACAGGAGTTACGGGTTTACTCAAGCGGGAGTTGAGTGCGTACATGAGTCTGATAGACTCATTTACGCGCTCAACTCCCGCTTGAGTAAATCCGTCACTCCTGTCTAAGATAAATATAGTCCATGCATTAGACCACTTCTGTTCTATTAAGCCTAAAGTCAACTTTTTATCTGGCATATCTGACAACATCTAGATAGCGTTGTATGCTTGATGAGAGATCTACCACTGAGTTTACCGAGTCTTCTAGGTTTGCAAGACAATAACAAATTATAATAATGAAATAATTGTTGCAGGTGTTGGTAAAAAATTAGGACGCAATCAATCTGTAAACTTCGAGGCAACAATCACACACTTACAGACATTAAAACCATTAATAATAATGCCTGTACAGACAGTAACAGCCTTGGCTCTGGCCCCGGTACAGCCAATAACCCCAACACCAACACCGACACTAACCCCCGACTCGGCCCCTCCGGTCGTTTCGGTAAACACACATGAGTCAGAGAGAACTGCATTGGTAATAGGCCTTACTGGATTAGGAATATTACTTCTTTACCTGTTTCATTAAATATCCTGTGATTAACCCTCCTACTGTAACCAAAAAGACTCACACATGCTCCACCAACAACAACCAAAAACAGCTGTGAAAGTGGATGTCTCAAACGGTTTGGTCTGCTGGAGAGGTTTACCAGCTTCAAAAGCAAAACATCCTCGAAACACACCTCATTCTTAAACACACAAAACTGACTGACTTGTGAGAAAAGAGTGTGTTTGGCCTGCCGAAAAAACAAAACAAAACAAAAAAACAAACAGGACATTTCATGGGATAGTGTGTGATGTGATACAGTTTATTACAAACAGTCAGGCCATACTGTTGAAAATGGCAGTGACGGAATTACAATCCAGAAACAAAAAAAGACTGAAACAGCTGGAGCAATAAACATATATTTGTTTCTGATTTATGATGCATAACTGAACATACAAGAAAGCAGGCTAAGTGCACATGTGTATTAAAATTATATTCTGTATTAAAATGAACTTGATGACACTTGACCCACACTGTAGCTTGTTTTGTGGTGCCACTGGCTGTGGTAAAACTGAATTTGTTCTTTACCTATTACAAACAAGATACATACTCCATTTTGAAAACATAGTAATATTCTGTCCTACAATAAAACACAACAATGCTTATCACAACCGTTTATTCATTTGGACTGACAGCAACATTTACTTAGTCGACCCTGAGAAAAAAATGAATGACTACCTGCAGTATTTTTACAAGCAATTTGAAGGAGAGTCAATTTTGTTTATAACTGATGACTGCTCAGCAGAGAAAGACATTGTCAAGAAGAGAAACACATTAGCAGCACTTGCCTACAGTGGTAGACACACAAATGTCAGTGTATGGATTCTCATCAAAAATATAATGCTGTACTGAAAGATTTTCGTGAGCAACTAAAGTTTATCTGTTTGTTTTACTGTAAGGATCGTGACAGCTTTGAAGACTGTCTCAGAGAAAACGATGTGTTACCAAAGCATGAACACGACAATGTGAAAAACAAACTGAAATCAACTGAGCATCTAAAGCTTATCTTAAAGACAGATCAGCCTACTGGGTATGAGTTAGTAAATTAATTTATACTTTTGTGTTTGTCCATAAAAAAGGATGGACAGACAAACCCAAGCAGTTGATGTTACAGACTGCTTCAAAGATGTTGAGCGCTTTTATGACTTAAAAACACATGTGTTTGAACCCGACTTAAAACTCACAACACCAATGAAGATATACATGACATATAATGTAACTTTGGAATATTCTGTCGGACCACCACATTATGAGTATGAGACTGTTGATCTTAAGACATATGCTTTTAAAGTTTATGATGCTGACTGTGACTGGTTTAAGACAATGTGTAAACACATATTTCATCAACTAAGAAAACTACATTATTATATTGAAAGTGTTACATTCAATGAAGTGATATTACACCTGCAGCATGAGCAGCACAAGACCTTAAGACACATACCAGGGAAGTGGTTGATTTGTTTTGGTGAGTAAACTATATAAACTAACATTGTTTATTGTAGAGGTTTCAGGTAATAAAGCGGTATTACATAAGGTGTAGTTTTTTTTCATTTATTATTTTGTCGGACAAATAAAAATGACGGACAATGCTCAAAGCCCATCAGGCCCATCAAGCTCGTCAGGCTTAAGAAACGTGTTTCACACAACAGACTTGCCTATATCTAATAGTAACAATGTCTATGAATCGATAGAAACTCTTTTTCTGTCATACAAGATAATCTTCTTACAGGCAGTGTAAAGATTCAAGTTGTTGCCAAAATATAATTTAATAGGGTAGATGGTGAAGTGATTGTTTCGTATATATCAACAAGACAACACACAGTCAATTCAAGAAGGGCATTTGAAAACGTGTTTAGAGAAAGACTGTTGCCTGACTTCCTCAAAGCAATTGACAGTGCAAGAATGAAGGGGTCTGGTTGGCACGAAGGTCATGTACATGAACTGCAATTAAAGCAGACAAGGTATCATCCTATATTAGGCAAATCATGGTTGCCACTTCCAACAGAGGTTGCAAACAAAAAGGCTGTCGTCAATATACAGAACAATGACCACCATTGTTTCATGTGGTGTGTGCTTGCTAAACTATACTTTGTAAAAACAAGACCTGATCGTGAATCTAATTATACCAAATTTGTAAGCAAACTCGATTTCAGTGGTATAGATTTTCCTGTTAAAATAGAAGATATGGACTTGTTTGAAAAACTAAATCCTGGGATATCTGTGAATGTGTATGTGTGGGATAATGAGTCTGTTGACAAGTTACAACCCATTAGAGTATCACCACTTGGCCCCACCTACGGACAGCCAGAAGATAAACATGTTGACCTTTAATTAATAGGCCCCGGCTCGGACACCGGTGATAATGATAACTTTCACTACACAATTATTAGGAGTATGTCACGTCTAATTCATGATCATACAACAAAACACAATGGCAAACAGGAAGTGTGTAAAAGATGTTTGCAAATGTTTTCCTCCATAAAAGTGTCACACAAACATGTCCAACACTGTAGGTCAGCTGATGACATACAAACAGTACTTAAGTACCCAGATCCTGGTAGTCAGGGGTATTTTAAGAAATATGGGAATCAGCTAAAGCTGCCGTTTGTAGTGTATGCTGATTTTGAATCACTGGTTGTTCTGTATGATGGTCCTGTTCCAGAATCATTACCAAAGACTATAAAACTAAGTGACCAAGTGGTGTGTTCTTTTGGATACATTCTTGTTAGGTCAGACAGTGTGCATACAGAGCCTGTTATCTACAGGCGTGAAAATGCATCATGTCTGTTTTTAACAGAAATGAGACAACTGTATAGTCAGGTAGTACAATATCTGGAAAACAATCAGATGCCTTTGGTGATGACAGAAAAAGACAAACTAAATTTTGATATAGTAGTGACGTGTTGGATTTGTGAACAACCTCTACATGATAAAGTTCATGACCATGATGACATAACTGGGCGGTACAGAGGTGCTGCACATGGTAATTGTAACTTGTTATTAAAAATAGATCATAAGACATACAAACTACCAATCTTTTTCACAATCTCAAAGGATATGATTCACACATTATCATGCGTGCTGTAGACGAGTCTTACCAAAAAAATAGTTGTATTGCTCAGACAACTGAAAAATACTTGAAATCCAGACCAAAAAGGTGACTGCCAAGCGTGTAAAATGCAAAGAAGTACCCAACGATAAAGAAACACACTTAGAAAAGATGGGGACAACACAATTTATTAATATTTTGGGTAAATACCCTTTGTCAAAATAGACAAACAAACAGAGAAATCAGCCACATCCCTTCTATGAATGAAGATAAGTAGCGGCTGATTTCTCTGTTTGTTTGTCTATTTTGACAAAGGGTATTTACCCGAAATATTAATAAATTGTGTTGTCCCCATCTTTTCTAAGCGTGTTTGTTTATCATTTGGTACTTCTTTGAAAAATACTTGAGTTTTAGGCTGGACAACAAATTTGCATTTATGACTCTATGCAACATTTGTCCTTAGGTCTTGCTAGTCTGGCAACGACGTCATTCATCACCGGTGCTGGTCTGACCATATAGCCCACTGCGAACGACAAGAAGAAGAAGCTAGTCTGGCAGAAGGACTGACTGAGTTTCCAATAACGAGTGAATATTTTGAGCCAGAGTTGATCAAAACAGGTGTTTATCCCTATGAGTACATAAATGACTGGGTTGTGTTTGAGGAAAGGAGACTGCCTCCAAAAGAGAAATTTTATTCTGCACTAAATGGCAAAGGTATTTCTGACACCAATACCAGCATGCACTTGATGCACGCGGTAAACTAGAGTGTGAAATGATTGGCGACTATCATGACCAGTACTTGAAAGCGGACGTTTGATTGCAAGCAGACGTATTTGAAAGTTACCGTGAAAAGGGTTTGTTGCACTACAGTCTTGACCTGGCATGTTACATAACTAATCCTGGCATGACATGGGATGCATTTCTGAAATCCAGTAAGATATCTATGACCTGCTGTCTGATCGTACGATGGGTGAAATGGTGGAAAGGGGATTGAGGGGAGGCATTATTATAGCGGCAAGCAACTATGGCAAAGCCAACAACAAATATCTTGATGACCTCGACTTTGACCCCTCAAGGTCATGGTCATTCATTACATACGTTGACGCTAACAATTTGTATGGGTTCGCGATGTGTGAGTTATTGCCCTTGAAAAACGTTTGTCTGTATGATTCGTCACAGTATGACATAACACAGTTAACAAACTATATTATGAATCATGACCTGAACGATGCAAAGGGTTGGATCTTTGAAGTAGACCTGGAGTACCCACACCATCTACATGATTACCACAATGATTATCCATTAGCAGTGGAGAAAATGAGTATGACAGGGAAAAAAGAAGACACTAAACTTGTGCCAAATTTGAATGACAAATTCAATTACGTTTGTCACTATCACTTACTGCAGTTTTACATCAGACATGGGTTAGTACTGAAGAATGTTCACAGAGGCATTCAATTTGATCAGAGTGCTTTTATGAAAGATTACATAATGAAAAACACTACCCTGCTTGCAAGGGACAGTTACACTATATTTGACAAAGACTTCTTTAAGCTTATGAACAATGCCTGTTTTGGCAAGCCGATAGAAAATCCTCATCACCGCAAAGATGTGAGACTGGTCACAACTGAATCAGGTGCAATTAAACTTACAGGCAAGCCACAATACACAGGGTATAAAGAGTTTCATTCATCATTGTATGCAGTGTTACTCAAAAAAAAGATTGTTAAACTGGACAAGCCAGTATTCATTGGTATGGCAATTCTTGAGTTATCAAAACTGTTGATGCTTGAATTCTACTATGATTACTTCAAACCAAAGTATCCTGAATGTCGTCTGCTATACACTGACACTGACTATATGATCATTGATGTGTCTACTGAAGACTTGTATGAAGAAATGAAAACAGAATTACATATGTATGACACGTCTGACTACCCTAAAGATCACCTGCTGTACAGCACACAAAACAAGAAAGTGCCCGGTAAGTTTAAAGACGAACTGAATGGTGTGCCAATAGTTGAGTACGTTGGACTGAGATCAAAAATGTATTCCATACTGCACCAGAAGGCAGTCAGTTGAAAGCAAAAGGAATTAAAAAAAAAAAAAAAAAAGAAGCGATAAAAAATAAAGACATCCGCCATGAGCATTACAAGCAAGTATTTGATGGAGCACTAATGCCTGACTATGCAAACAAGTCACTGAGATCAAACAAACACAACCATGAAATGATCCAAACGCATAAGAAGTCACATGCAGTATGGGACACAAAACGTGCGTTTCACACTAAGGAGAAGGCTTATGCACCTGGACATTACATTCTTAAGTTATCTGAACAAATAGCTGATGAATTGGTTGATGAACTAATCGATGAGTTAGTTGTTGAAATGTGTAACAGTGTCTGGGGGAATAATCTGTAATTCTTCTCTGACAAATGCCCTCTGTGGCACAGGCTCATATAGATAATAAATTGGCAGGTTGCCGGGAATTTTTTTTTTATATTGTGTATGGACATAGACCAAATGGGGTCGGTTGCCCTGCATCTGACATCGTTTTCTGGTTCTCTGTTACAACAGCTACTAGCTTAGCTGAATCTTCAAAATCCAATCTGCTCAGGTCAGCTGATTTTATTTTGAGGAGACTTTTTGCAAGCATAGAATAAGAAACAGTTCTTTGAGTTGCTCATTTCCTTAGGCAATAAAAATTAAAATAATAAATTTATTCACAGCATTAAAAATGGGTCCACGACTCTGGTTGTTACTGGTAATGTGGCATCTTCTGGTTTGTTTTTGGAGTGTCTGATGTTTTGGACACTTCGATTCTGCGGTTTGTATTTTTTGTATAATTGGTAACCTACGTAACCAAATCCGACAACAAATCCAGCAACTATATATTTTGTTGTTTTGGGTTTAGACTCCGTTGATTGTCTTTCACTTTGATGAGGGTGTGACACTGATGGGGTTCTTAAAAGACCTAACAGTCTTGACGGCGGGTCAGTTACACGATCTTTTTCTGTGGTTAGTGCTTGTAGCTGTAATTTCTTTTCTCTGTTCCATTCAGCTAATCTTTTTCCCGCCTGAATTCTCCAAAGATTTTTAGCCTTGGTCACAGTTTGAATCTGAGACGAGACAGGGTCGCAGCCAGGGCTCATCTGTGGGTTCGACTGTGGGGTCGTCTGGGGGTCGTCCATCATTTTCTTTTCCAAACAAATTTTAATTTTGTAAAATCGATATGACTGTCAGTAGCGAGCAAAGTTACCACAGGCGTTATGAAACTGCCAAATGTATAATATATGAGGCAAGCTAATTTGCCAATTGCGCTTGTGACTATGGGGTTGCGCTCGAGGTCATTACTTAGACTTTCTTTTTTGACTGGCAAAAAGTGACTCACTGCTTTTAAATATAAGCAGACAAGAGACTGACTCAAGTCCTGAGTCATTAGTAAAGCGATGTTATTGTCGTACTTTACGTGTATCTTAATTAACTCGTCGGCTGAGAGTGATTCTATATCTTCTGTAGAATAACATTTTCCGAGATAAGCTTTGGATTTACCAGAAACAACTACAGATAGAAGACGTTCCCGTTTTGAGTCTAAGTCTTTGTTTTCTACAGCGCCGATATCACTTAAGAGTAATAATTCGTCTTGGTTCATTTTATAATGTAATTTTAAAAAAGTGAAATAAACTTTATGAACACATTTGTCCCTTTGTCAGTAAATCTGGTTTTGAGTATACTGAGCCGACCTGTGACACCTCTTGTTAATTGACGGCTTTCAAAAAAGCAAGCTGTCCCTGTTCATGTTTGTCACCTCTCAGTGATTGAAAAGGCAATAGGCTTTTCAAAAGCTCGGCCACTTGGCAGCTTATTCATATAAGCATGCCGCATTGACTGAAAGGAATGTGTTCCCCCCCCCCTCCCCCACCCCCTAGCATACCTGAAATTGAATAGAAGGGTGTCACAAAAGGGCATTCACTGTGGCGCGTGGCAGAGATTAGGCTACACAGGCATGTATATTGCCCACGAGTCAATTTCTGAGGAACCCAAGTATACTGGGCCCTTTTCTTTTATGTCGCACATGAGGAGACAGATATTTTAGTGCAAAGAGGTATGGGTAGACCAAAGCGTCACGTGTTGTTTTTCACCTTTATTCAAAATCGATTTGCATATCTCCGGGTCACCTTTTCAATAGTGTGCATATAGAGGGGTGTTTAGAAATATCTCCGGGTCCATTTTTCGATTCTGTGCATACGGGGTAATTACTTGAACATATGAGTGGGTGTTATAGAAAATTTTGTCAATACCTCGGCGGTGGTGGTGTGAGAACCTCGAAAATTAATCATCATTGTCCTATGCCTTGCAGGCCTGGCCGCTTGGCTGCGGAAAGGCTAAGGGAGGAAACCCCTGACTTCAAAGCCCCCGTGTCTCCGGGGAAGGTTTTTGAGCCAGAGAACAGGACAAGGACAGTCTGATATAAAACCAACGACCCGAGGACCTCGATGCTATCGTCCCAGATTGCTAGGCCATGGCAGACGAACCAAGGGTTTAAAGGGTGGGGCCAGCACTGCGCACACTGCACTCCACCAAAACGCTCCACTGCGCAGGCTTTAGGAAACGTCCATGGACCATGACACAGACCATGGAAAGGAGTCCTCGGCAAGCATGGCGCCGGGAACTGCAATGACAATGGCCGCCTACTGTTGGAGTTATGTGAAGAGCAACAGCTTGTCATCACCATCACTACTTTCCAGCAAAAGGACAGTCGAAAGACCACCTGGATGCATCCTCGCTCCAAACACTGGCACCTTATCGACTATGTCCTAGTGCGTTAGAGGGACTGCAGTGACGTCCTCCTCATCAGAGTGATGCCCAGCGCAGAGTGCCACACTGACCACCGCCTTGTCCGCTGCAAACTCAGGCTCCACTTCAAGCCAAAACCCAAGAAAGGGGGGCCCCCCAAGAAAAAGCTTGATGTTGCCAGCCTTCAGCGTGACGACGTAAAAGCTGCCTTTCAGACAGATTTACAGCGCAGGCTCACAGACACAGCTGACCCAGCAGACTCCTCCCCTGAAACACTCTGGGAGCAACTGAAAACGGCTATCGCAAAATCCTCTGCAGAAGTCTTGGGTTTCGCTAGAAAGAGGAACAAAAACTGGTTTGACGAAAACGACGTAGAGATCCAGGAGCTCCTAGCAACAACAACAAAAAAAGAGCCGCCCATCAGGCCCACCTAGCCCAGCCTTCCTGCCATGTGAAGAAGTCTGCCTTCCGCCTCGTCTGCAGCAGTCTCCAGCGCAAGCTCGGAGATCTCCAGAACGAGTGGTGGACCAGACTCGCTCAGAGGACCCAACTTTGCGCTGACAACGGTGACTACAGGGGCTTCTACGAAGCACTGAAAGAAGTGTATGGCCCTAGGCACCTGATACAAAGTCCCCTGCGAAGCGCTGATGGACAGGCACTCCTCACAGATAATAACTCCATCTTGAACCGCTGGTTGGAATACTTTCAGGACCTCTAAAGTGCTGAGCGCACTGTTCAAGAAGCAGTCATCCTCCAAATCCCACACCTCCCAGTAAAGGTTGAATTGGATGAACCACCCACTGCTGAAGAGACCCTCACAGCCATCCACCAGCTCAAGAGTGGCAAAGCAGCAGGCATTGATGGAATCCCACCAGAGATCTGGAAACATGGAGGCCCAGCACTGCACAACAAGATCCATGACCTCTTTCTCTACTGCTGGGAGGAAGGAACACTACCAAAGTATCTCCACAATGCAGTCATCATCACCCTGTACAAGAACAAAGGAGAGAAGTCCGCCTGCTCCAACTATAGTGGAATTACCCTGCTGTCCATTGCTGGGAAAATTCTTGCAAGGCTGCTCCTGAATCAGCTGGTACCTGCCATTGCAGAAGACCACCTCCCAGAGGGCCAGTGTGGCTTCAGAGCCAACAGGAGCACCACCGACATGGTCTTTGTGCTGAGACAGCTTCAGGAGAAGTGCCGCGAGCAGATCAAAGGGTTATATGTAACGTTTGTCGACCTAACAAAAGCGTTCGACACTGTGATCAGGCAAGGCATGTGGCAAATCCTGAAGCGACTTGGCTGTTCCCCTAAGTTCCTCAGCATGATCGTCCAGCTGCACGAGGACCAGCAAGGCCAGGTCAGACTCAGCAATGACCTCTCAGAACCATTCCCCATTCTCAATGGTGTGAAGCAGGGCTGTGTGTTGGCACCGACCCTCTTCACCATCTTTTTTAGCATGATGTTGAAGCAGGTCACAGTGGACCTGGACGATGACGATGCAGTGTACATCAGGTATCGTCTCGATGGCAGTCTGTTCAACCTCAGACGACAGCAGGCCCACACCAAAACCCTAGACCAACTGATTCGTGAGCTGCTCTTTGCTGACGACGCTGCCCTCGTTGCACACACAGAGAGATCCCTGCAGCATATCGCATCCTGCTTCGCAGACGCTGCCCAGCTCTTTGGACTCGAGGTCAGTCTGAAAAAGACAGAGGTCCTCCATCAGCCGGCACCCAAGGAAGAGCATCGCCCTCCCCACATCACCATCGGTGATTCTAAACTGAAGTCAGTGCACCAGTTTACCTACCTTGGCTGAATCATCAAATCAGACGCCAAGCTGGACAAGGAGCTGGACAGCAGGCTGGCAAAAACGAACAGTGCTTTCAGGCGTCTATATAAGCGGGTGTGGCACAATCAACAGCTGAAAACAGGCACCAAGATCAGCGTGTACAGAGCTGTCGTCCTCACAACCCTGTTGTTCCGGGTCCTGGGCCCTCTACCGCAGCCAACTACGATTTCTTGAACGCTTGCACCAGCGCTGCCTGTGTACATTTCTGGGCATTCACTGGAGTGACTATGTCACCAACGTCGAGGTCCTTGAACAGGCAGAAACTGTGAGCATCGAGGCTTTGCTGCTGCGGACACAGGCACGTCTGCAGGATGGAGGATCATCGCCTACCCAAGCTCACCCTGTTCGGCGAGCTCGCCACTGGACACAGAGACAGAGGGGCACCAAAGAAGAGATACAAAGAATGTCTCAAGAAGTCACTTAGTGCCTGCCAAATCGACCACCGTCAGTGGTCTTCACTCGCTGCGGACCGTGACACCTGGCGCTCCACCATTTACAAGGCAGCTGTCTCCTTTGAGGACTCGCGCAGAGCTAGTCTTAAAGACAAGTGGCTCAGGAGAAAAAAAACAGAGATGCTGCAACTCAGAACCCTGGCCAGACCTCCCTCTGCAGCCACTGCGGTCGAACCTGCCTGTCCCGGATTGGCCTCCACAGTCACGAGCATGCCTGCAGACGTTGTGGGCAACCCCCATAGACTTTTCCTATAGTATCTTCGTTCACGAAGTCAAGCCAAGAAGGTGTGTAAACGATTTCAATGCCATACATATTTAATTCAGTGTAGACGGGTTGAGTGTTCTTTATGTTCAGATAAAGGCAGTAGCAACGGGCGGCGTGCAGGTAAATAGTAACCCTGCGGCCGCGGACATATGAACTAATTAAGAGAGAGAGAGAATATGAGAGGACAAAAGATATTATTAACACAATGACTGAGTTAACCCCTGTTGGTATTACTTTTTGAAAGTACATAAAATGGTGTATGTTTAAATAACAATGATTTAGGGGGGTAAATTCCGACGGTATTTACTCTGTGAGAGATACGTGATTGATGAGGTTTCAAAAGTAACATTAAAAGGGTTAACTCAGTCATTGTGTTAATGAAGCTTTTGTCCTCTCATATCCTCTCTCTCTGAGTCTGCACGTGCCTAAGCGTGACATTATCTTCCCCCCCCCCCCCCCCCCCCCCCCCCCCCGCCTTTACGAAACGCCACTGACTGCCCATACAAGAACGCATTCTGTATAAATTGTCCTGCATGTGCTTTACCTCTCTCAGCCTGACTTCCCTTGCCTATATCTCTTACTTACTCAATCTGTATACTCCATCTCACACCCTCCACTCTTTCTCTGACACACGTAAATTTCGCCTTCCCAATTTCAAATGTAAAACACGTGGCGGTCGTGCCTTCTCCCATCTTGGCCCCGCCACTTGAAACAGCCTCCCCGCCCCTGTCCATTACCGCCAGACGCTCCCATCATTCAAATCACTTCTCAAAACCCACCTGTACAACGCTGCCTTTAACTGGTTCATTTCCCCAGCCATGCACAATTCATCACCACTGTCACGTGTGTGTGTGTGTGTGTGTGTGTGTGTGTGTGTGTGTGTGTGCACGTATGTTGTGTGTGTGTGTGTGTGTGTGTGTGTGTGTGTGTGTGTGTGTGTGTGTGTGTGTGTGTGTGTGTGTGCATGTTAGCTGTTAGCCCTTTCATTATATCTGCACTTAGAACTACTTTTAGAATAAGCACTTAACAAATCGCCTTTATTGTTATTATTATTATTATTATTATTATTATTATTATTATTATTATTATTATTAGTAGTAGTAGTAGTAGTAGTAGTAGTATTACTTACGTTATTGTGGAAAGAAATGTCAGCCGTGGCTATCAAAAAGCTCAGAACTGTCCTTTCATATTGGAAAGAAATGTCTGCCATGGCTATCGAAAAGTTCACAACTGTCATTTTATTTTGGAAAAAAATGTCTGCCACGACTAGGGATCATCAGAAGAAACGAAATCTGAAGAATTTTTGGTCTAGCTGCGATTTATTCTGCTACACTGCCACAGGCTGTGCCGTGCCCCAGCCTGTGCATAAAAATCTTTCGGGTCTCGAATAGTCTGGTAATGACTGGTACACAGTTGTTGGGTGACACATCCATGGGACATGGAGTTAAATGGGTTAAACTACCAGAACAACCATTTTTTATTTTGACAATTTTGGAGTCGGGACCTGTTTGCATCTACATTTTTGGTGTTAGCGGGTGGTTTGCGGTAGGTCATTTACATTTTCGTCATTATTACAATTTTTGCGGCAGGCCCTTTACATTTTGTATCTTTTTTGCCACCGAGTTTTCACGTAACAGAAACTATTTTGTGTATAAAACCAACCATTTCCCAACGAACGCAGTTGCTGTGAAGACACTCCCGGGCCAGAGATTATTTTTTTTTAAGTTTTGCGGCAGGCCCTTTATATATTTTTATTATTTTGACAAATTTGGAGTCAGAGTCTGTCCGTATATACATATTGCGACGGCGATTTGCGGTAGGCCCTTTATTTTACATTTTCATCTTTTTTTGTGGCAGGCCATCCTTTTACATTTTGTGTCTTTTATTTTTCCACCGAGTTTTCACGTCACAGTAACTATTTCCTGGAGTAGCCAACGATTTTCCCCACGAAAGCAATAACTGTGAAGAGAATTCCAGGCATGAGAAATTTTTCCAATTTTTGCGACAGGCCCCTTAACTTACGTTTCTCATATGTGTGCCTGGTGGAAAAATAACACTGCAGCCAAGCTAGGGATGAAAATGTTAAACACAGCGGAAGCCGTGCAAAGGGGGCAAAAGCTACCAGCTACCGTAGCCTGCTGTACCAATTGGTTGCCGCCGCCAGCAGCAGCAACAAAAACAAAACAAAAACAAAACAAAAAGCCTTGGCCAAATACGGCGGAGATGCGTCTCCTGATCCAAGGCGGACTCTCAACAGATCGCAGTTAGGTGGCAGCTCTACTAAGTACGACACCTCGACCGACACATAGGTCTACGAATGATTTGGCACCTCCACATCGCACGGGGTGAATTTCCATCTCAGTCGCCACCTGCGCTGCTCGGCGAAATGGCCAGTGACCAAGTACTGTGGCTTTACCACCGCGCGCGTTCTGTCACGATTCCGCAGCGTGTGCATCGTTCACTCCCGACGCTGAGGCACTAAGAGTATGGTTACAGATCCGGAGGGATTCTGACTTAGAGGCGTTCAAATCATAATCCGTCAGATGGTAGCCTCACACCATTGGCTTTGTCACGACACGGGTTTGTTTTTCCTATTTTATAAGGGGGTTAAATTTAGAGGGGTGAGAGGGATTGGAATAGTCACCGGCTAAAAGCATCGGACACCAAAAAATGGTGAGTCGTTTGGCCTTTACACGAGGAATTGTTGCCGTGCGTGATGCCAAGGTCGGTGCGTGACTCCCGTGATTGCTCTGCGCGATCGGGTGATTACTGATCCGCGTGATCTTACATCGCACTTTTTTTCTGAGCACAAGATTTTGCTAAACCGTACCATATCCAAATTGTTAGTCAGTCGCTCGCAAGCAGCGAAAGAAACAGCAGTCTCTGAGGGCGGATTTTGCGGGCGTGGCTAGCCATTTGCATCCTCAAGCACTGTGTTTCTTTTCGGTATCGGCCTTGCAATACGGCCCTGGTCGCTCCGGAGCCGGTGTCCTGGGAAAAAAGAAACTGCAACAACTGATCCCTGGCTTGTCTTGTTTGTCTCCGTCCCAGCCGGACGACAGTAAGTGTGGACAACAATTCTCTAGTGGCCATAAGCTCGGGGGGGGGGGGGGGGGGTGTGTTTGTCTGTGTTTGTTCTGTTATTATTGTTATTATTATTATTATTATTATTATTATTATTATTATTATTATTATTATTATTGTGGTTAGTATGAGAAGGGGGGGGGGGGGGTAAGGGTAAGAATGTAGAAATGTCATATATTTTATTTGTAGCATTTTTATCTCGGAGGGTAAATTTGAAAGTGAGTAATATGGTAATGTGTAATATGTGTTTCGTTGAGTTTGAATTATTGTTGTTTTGGGAGAGAGGTGACGGAATATAAAAGACCGCAATTAAAATTGCGGGAAGGGTGATGTGATTACCTTTCTTCTTTATGTTAGTTATTCATATGTGTATTTTTGCACCGTTGTGTTAGTGCATCCAAAGATCTAAGTGGATTAGTCTGCCGCCTTTGCTGTGCGGAAGGGCTGGGTGGTACGATTGTGAGAGTGGAGGCTGGCTGTGTCACTCCTCGTGGGATTACGACGCTGTACCTGAGCGCTGTTGCGAGCGTCGGTGCAGACCCCGCTTTTAGCACAGGTCGGGTCGTCCCATTTAGTGTTTACTAACTTACTTTTAATTAAAGTCGTGTTCATTTGTAAACTGGTAAAAGGACTTTGTGAGACATTTTTTTTTCGTGTGGTGACAGTAATATGTGAGAAACTTTGTCGCAGTGATAGAAATATTTTGTATTTTACTTATTCAAAAAGAGACATGTGCTATGAAGGACGTTATCGCGGAAGCGAAGGCATTAATTTAATCTAAGCTTGTCATTTGTGCTCTCGCAAAGGAAATCCAGTAACTTGCAAATTTTAGTAAGTTGTTTCTCAATTGTTATTTGTATTTTATTAAGGATATTTGTTTTATTATATATTTGTTGTTGTTGTGTATTGCGTATGTTGGATATTTATGCTGGGGAGTGTGGGCGTGTGTGTGAATGTGATGCATGAGTGTGGGGTTAGGATTGGGTGAGGATATTTTAAATTGTTGTTATTTTTATATGTAATAAAATTGTATGTTGTCGTAATTGTTCATCTGGTGTTTGTGTTAGTCTGGGATGGTAGTGCTCGAGTGGTAGCGCTCATAGTTTGCTCCCCGGAAGCGGGGGTCGTGACAGTCGTATCAGCCAAGCACAAAAAAACCTTGTCTGAATATGCGGTTCCTCTCGTACTGAGCAGAATTACCGGAGCAACGTCTTGTCATCAGCAGGGTAAAACTAACCTGTCTCACGACGGACTAAATCCAGCTCACGTTCCCTATTAGTGGGTTAACAATCCAACGCTTGGCGAATTCTGCTTCGCAATGATAAGAAGAGCCGACTTAGACGGATCAAAAAACAAGGTCGCTATGAACGCTTGGCTGCCACAAGCCAGTTATCCCTGTGGTAACTTTTCTGACACCTGTTGATTAAAACTCCCAAAGTCAAAAGGCTCGATAGGCCACGCTTTCAGGGTCTGTACTTGTACTGAAAATCAAGCGAGCTTTTGCCCTTTTACTCTACGCGAGGTTTCCGTCCTCGCTGAGCTCTCCTTAGGACACCTGCGATACCTACTGACAGATGTACCGCCCCAGTCAAACTCCCCGCCTGACATGGTCTTCTAAGCGGATCGCCCTCGACGGCGAAGTCGAGAGTATTATGCCAGAAGGTAAGGGCTTGCGCCCAGTTCTCCGCTCGACTGAATAAGTAGAGAAACGATAAAAGTAGTGGTATTTCAAGGTCGCGTGCGCTCCCATCTATTCTACACCTCTCATGTCTCTTCACAAAGTCAGACTGGAGTCGAGCTCAACAGGGTCTTCTTTCCACGCTGATTTCACCAAGCACGTTCCCTTGGCTGTGGTTTTGCTAGATAGTAAAAAGGGACAGTGGGAATCTTGTTAATCCATTCGTGCGCGTCACTAATTAGATGACGAGGCATTTGGCTACCTTAAGAGAGCCATAGTTACTCCCGCCGTTTACCCGCGCTTGATTGAATCTTTTCACTTTGACAATAAAAGCACTGGGGCAGAAATCGCATTGTGTCAACACCGAGTGATGGCCATCGCAATGCTTTGTTTGATTTGACAGTCGGATTCCCCTGGTCCGTCCCAGTTCTTTGCTGACTCTTAAATGCCAGCCGACGTGAACGGCTGCCACCTAGCTGAGGCGGTCCACGGGAAGGTTGAACCGGCTGTTTGAACTCGCCTCCCCCCCCCCCCCTCCCTAACCCCCGCCAAAACAGGGGGATAGACCTCGCCCAGCCCGCGGCCGTGCCAAAACCCGCTTCACACTTCAGCCCTACTGATCCAGTCCTCAGAGCCAACCCTTTTCCCGAAGTTACGGATCGAATTTGCTCTATTGTTCTATCGACTAGAGGCTATGCACCTTGGAGACCTGCTGCGGATATGGTACGGCCTGGCACGAGATTCACACCATCTCCGTGGGATTTTCAAGGGCCGATCGAGACACACCGGACGCCGCAAGAGCCGTGATGCTTTACGGTACCCGTGTCCCTATCTCCGGGCAAGCCGATTCCAGGGAGCCCCTTACAAAGAAAAGAGAACTCTTCCCGCGGTCTCGGCCGACATCTCCCACTTCGTTTGCGTTACAGCACGTGGCCCGTGAATATTAACCCGATTTCCTTTCGATCCAACGAAAGCACAAAAAGTGTGATTTTTTTTTTCTCAATTCGCCAACAACAGTGCTTCGATTCAGAACTGACTTCCCCTATCTCTTAGGACCGACTAACCCATGATCAACTGCTGTTCACATGAACCATTCTCCACTTCAGTCTTCAAAATTCTTGTTTGAATATTTGCTACTACCACCCAGATCTGCGCCCGCGGCGGCTCCACCCAGACTCGTGTCCCAGGCTTTGGCGCTCATCGCGGCGGCTCTCTTACTCGTCTCGGCTTGGACGGTATAGGTCCGACGCTCCAGCGCCATCCATTTTCAGGGCCGGTTGACTTCGGCAGGTCAGTTGTTGCACATTCCTTATCGGATTTCGACTTCCATGGCCACCGTCCTGCTGTCTATATCAACCAACACCTTTTATGGTGTCTGATGAGCGTCAGTGTTAGGCACCTGAACAGAACGTTTGGTTCATCCCACAGCGCCAGTTCTGCTTATCAAAAGTGGCCCACAGGGCACTCGCATTCCAACGTTCGGTCCCAATTAAGCGGGTCGGACTTCTTATCCATTTAAAGTTTGAGAACAGGTCGAGGTCGTTTCGTCCCCAAGGCCTCTAATCATTCGCTTTACTGGATAAAACTGCGTAATGAGTACCAGCTATGCTGAGGGAAACTTCGCAGGGAACCAGCTACTAGATGGTTCGATTATGCTTTTGTCCCTATACCCAAATTTGACGATCGATTTGCACGTTAGAATCGCTGCGGAATTTCCTCTGGTTTCATCCTACTAAGGCATAGTTCACCAGCTTTCGGATTCCAACGTGTACGCTTTTGCTCCAGAGAAGTACCCAACGGAGAAAGAACGTTGGGTACTTCTTTGCATTTCACACGCTTGGCAGTCACCTTTTTGGTCTGGATCGCTTTTGCTCCGTCTCACCGACAGCGCGGACGAGACGGGCCGGCGGTGCGCCCACACTCCGTGAGGAGCGGGATCCCGCCTGAGCGCACCAGAGGCGCGCCCTTGCTTTCACTTTGCCTGCGGGTTTTGTAATACCCAACGACTCGTTTGCATGTTTAACTCCTTGGTCCGTGTTTCAGACGGGTCGGGTGGAGGGCCAACCGATTCGCCACCAACCCTGTGCCGGCCAGGCCCACTCGGACCATCCGAGAGAGCAGTCCGCAGAAACGGTTGCCCAGTCTCTGCCAGTCGAACTCCCCAGGAGAGCAGAGTGGCCGCGACCGACGGCGGCTCCTCGGTCCCAAGCGGATCGAGACAAGCGAGGCTGTAACAGCGGCCGCGGAAGCAACCACCTACCTTCCTCGCCACCTTCTGACCGCCCGAGAACCGGTCGTAGCGCTCTGCTCGCGGAAAGTGCATACGGCCGACCAGCGGTCGAGCGACAGTCGAGTCCGATCAGATCTCTTTCCCGCCGCTCGCGCCAGCTCTCCGAGCTGAATTGCGCGGACCGGCTTTGCGGATCAACCCGTTTACCTCTAGGTGGTTTCACGTACTGTTGAACTCTCTCTTCAAAGTTCTTTTCAACTTTCCCTCACGGTACTTGTTCGTTATCGGACTTGTGCCACTATATTAGCATTAGATGGAGTTTACCACCCAGTTAGGGCTGCATTCTCAAACAACCCGACTCCGCCGGAGACGCTCGCGTTATGAAACACAAAGAGCACCAAATATGAAATAGTGCCATAAGGAGCAATGTTTGTGTATGGTATAGATTGGAAACCATCCAGCCAGTTTGTTCAACATTTCTGATATTGATACCTTTTCGCAATACACGGATCATGACACTTTCGTCAAGGTCAAGGTCACAACGGCTATATTTAGTGTGTATGGTCTAGGCGACGTTAATATAAACACCGAAACGATTTGATCCAAATGGCAAATTGTGATATTTTGTGATGACACAGAGTGTTGCACACCAGAATCTATTCACTATGGGAAGAGTGAAAATGAATATTTGCGTTTCTTTAAAAGATACTGTGAAAAATACTTCATGACCACTCTGCTTAAATGATTTGGCGCTAATTCTTCTTGAGATCAGGTCAAAAATTAAAATGTCAATGGAGGTCAACAAATGTTCGAAAATGCACGTCTTAATAAAAATTTCAACGAAATATATACGTGTTGCCAACGCCTAGCCAAAATATGAAGACGGCCAAGCCTGTAACATAAACCACTCTAAAACTATCCTCTTCCCTATCTTTTCTAACTCGAATGAAACGCAAAATTGTTCGTTATATCATTCACTGCGTGATTAAATTTTACTGCTTTCACACTCTTCCTTGTCGATTCTTCTTTTCTTTTAAAGTACGATACCATGGCAGATAGTCCCAAACCCAGTCTAAGAAACCTTCAATGGAATTGTCGAGCTATTTCTCGAAATATCCGTTACCTAAATAACTGTCTAAAGGAATCTAATCCACAAATAATTTGCTTACAATATCTTTATGCTATTGAAACAAAATTACCATGCATATCTGGTTATCATTATCCACCTATTACGGAGTCAAATAAA
Source organism: Semisulcospira habei (assembly GCA_036245525.1). Lineage (NCBI taxonomy): Eukaryota > Metazoa > Mollusca > Gastropoda > Semisulcospiridae > Semisulcospira > Semisulcospira habei. The sequence continues at coordinate 53,904,819 of BTPG01000002.1, read as the reverse complement.
AAAATTAAATTATACTATACACACAGCTACCTATATTAAAATAGGGCTGGAACACCAAGCCCTTAGTTCTCCTGTTTCATTACATCCAACCCATCCTATCTATAGTAATAATGTCAAAATAATTTTTGTCCCCTACTCATAAGAAAATTAAATTAATCAACACATATGCTCCTAAAGCCGTTCATTTTACCGGCTTGAAGTGGTTGAGGACCCTACCGGTTGATGGATGGATTGTCCTAGGAGACCTAAACATCCACCACCCATTGTGGCTCTCCAAATCACAGAATGCACGTAACATAACACACAAACAAGCCACGGATATTCTTAAATCCAGTTTATTGATTCTAAATAATGGTAACATAACCAGATTACCTGATACTTCTAACCACAACCCTTCAGCAGTCGATTTGACATTGATGTCCCCAAATCTTTTTTATTGATAAAACGTGGACATTGAGGGATAACCCGATGTTCAGTGACCATCTCCCAATATGTCTCGAATTAAATTCATACCAACAGCCTGGTTTAAATCACCCTCAAAATAAAGGCAATTCATTTATGATAAGGCCAATCGACCCCTCTATGAGTCCATTATCAAACAGAATATTAAGGTAGTTGTCACTTCTGACGTCAACTCCCTGAATACTACATTAACTAAATTAATAATAGAAGCTGCGGAAAGAGCCATCCCACGTGGTAGGGGAGCTACCATTGATAAACCAGCCAATCCCTGGTGGTCGGACGACTGCGACAAGGCTGTAAAAGAAAAGAAATATGCCTATAATAAATGGAAAAAGTATAGAATTCCCCCTAATCGCCTAGCTATGAAGCTAGCAAATATTCAGTGTAACAAAACCATAGCCTTGGCTAAGTTAAAATACATAAACCAGCAAATTCAATCTGAATTCAGTCTCCCACGGATACCATCAAGGCATGGAAGATTATTATAAAAAACTAAAAAATAATAATAATCCGTCCCCAGACCCATTGGTCAATAACGGCCTTAAATATTCTACGGATCAAGAAAAAGCCGAACTGTTGGCCGAGAGTTTTGCTACCATCAGTTCCACAAATAACCTTATCCCACAGTTAAAGACTACTGAAGAAATTAAAGTAGAATACCTAGACCCTCCTCCCCCTGAGAACACCCTTCCAATTAATCTCCCCTTCACTGTAGCAGAAATAGATACCCTACTTACTCAGGTAAAATCTACTAAAACTTCCCCGGGCCCAGATGAAATCATTTATGTAATGTTAAAACACCTCCCCTCTGAGGGAAAGAATCTTCTTCTCCAGCTCTTTAACCAATATTATAGTGAGGGCTCCCTACCCCCAGCCTGGCAGCACGGCACTGTTATTCCTATCCCTAAACCAAAAAAGCATAGAAACCTTCCCAGTTCCTATCAGCCTTTAACCTTAACCTCTGATCTCAGTGAAGTATTAGAAAAATTACTCAAAAATCGGTCGGAATACTTCCTAGATAAAAACAATGTTATTCCAATTGTACAAGCTGGTTTTCGAAAGCGTATATCCACATCGGACTAACTTTACACTCTTTCTTCTTCGATCAAGCAAGCCTAAAAAAAAAACAAAAAAACAGAAAGTTATGGCCTGCTTTTTCGACGTCAAACACGCGTTTGATGTCGTATGGCATAGGACATTATTACAAAAATCAAAATACTTGGACTTTCTGGGAATATATATATATATATATATATATATATATATATATATATATATATATATATATATATATATATATATATATATATATATATATATATATATTTATCTTAAGTTTTTTCAACGAACCTTACAAGTTAAATTTAAACAAGCCTTCTCTAAAACACATAAAACAGACTGCGGAGTACCTCAAGGCACATGCTTTGCCCCGACTCTATGTAACATTATGATGGCTGCTCTCCCTTTCTTCCTTAATCCAAATTGGATAAACAACTAGCTCTACTCTTAAATTTTCCAATTTGATGATGATATTGCTATTTGGAAACGTGTTTAAACCAAAAGTCCTGAAAATGGAATCAAAGAGATACCATTCAATAAAGTCATTTCAGAGGGCATTCGATGTGGTACAAAAATATCTCGAGGAAAACGGATTTGAGTTAGCACCTGAAAAAAATCAACTGATATTTTTTAGTCCGTGTAGAGCTCAATCTAAATTTCAGTGCCATAAGTGCTCATGATATCAGACACCCTATAAACTCTTTGAATCAAATAACATTTCTTGGAGTACTTTTTATGTCAACATTAAATTAGACTCCTCATATAAATCATCTTATTTCTGAAGCTAATAAAGAAACTAATTTGATTAAAAGTCTAAAACATGAACCATGGGGCAGAAATACGAAACTGTTACTGCACCTGCACCACGCATTGGTGCGCTCAAATCTGAATTATGGAGCCGAATGTTTTTTTTATCGGCTTCTAAACATTCCCTAAAAGCATTAGAGTCTGCAGAGATGCGCTCTCTGAAGTGTATTCTTGGCACTCCTTTACATGCGTCAAATAAGGCAGTCTACGCCTTTGCAAATATCCTTCCTCTCCATTATTACAGACTTAAATTCTGTGCAACTTATGTAACGCGTATTTTTGTAACTCAAAATAATGCACACAAGACTTACAATAATGAATTAAAAGCGGATTGTGCCAACCAAAATCCCTAAGCAATTCGTAAACGTAAAGGTAAGGAAGAGGCTTCACTCACCTCAGCTACCCAGGAACTCTGCGCCCAGGCTAAGATTGTCCCTCACTCAATCCCTTTCCCTCCCTGGACTCTCCATACGGCCACTATTAAAACATTAATTCCTAACAGCAAAAAAAGCGATCCTCATCTGCAGAAAGCAACTACTTTAGAATATCTAGATGTCACTATTCCTCAGGCTCTTGTTGCCTACACCGACGGATCTATCAACGATGCCGGCGGTGTAGGATGTGGCATCCCATCTCAGGGAAAAACTTCGTTTTATAATTTAGGCAAGGACTGGTCCATATGCACGGCGGGAGCTTATTGCCATCTTGATGGCATTAACCACGTTCTAGCTCTTCCTTTGCAACTGTACCAGTTCCTTGTCTGTAGTGACTCTAAAGCAGCTCTGCAACGTATAAAACTAAATGACAAATCTGCTCGACCAGATGTTGTTAATTAGAAATTAAACTTATAATTCCTCAATTAATCAGTAGAGGTATCGATACTGCTCTTCAGTGGATTCCCTCGCATGTTGGTATCATAGGAAATGAAACTGCGGAGTCGCCCGAATGGGCGCTGCAAATAGCCCGGGCTCACAACCCATTCATCTTTCTTTGACTGCAAAAGAAATGCAAATCAAACTTAAAAAGCAAATAAATGATATCGGTCAGAAAAAAACTCCCTTGCACGCGAGTATCGAGGCGTTCTGGCCTATCGCTTAAATAAGACTCATCCTATTCATAATTTACCTCTTGCTGTAGATGCTATAAACCGATTGTGTACGAACAGCTGGAGAGTCCGATGGTCTGACCCCGTCAGCTTCACCCATAATCATGCGATCCTGGTGTGTGAGGCCTTCGCCGCTGAGTGCGGGGTGATCAGGGACTCAAACCCCGATGTAATAAATATCCCTGCTATCGTAGAGTCAGCTGACCCAGATACCATTACTAGGATCAGTACGGTACTGAAATCCCGCTTTCTAGCCACCTTGATTTGATCTAAACTGAGTGTCCTTCGTACATTCGGGATTTATTCCTAAATTGAATACTGGTATTATAAAATACGCTAAAACGAAGGCTAATGAAAGAATAGCAATAATACTTACTTTCAATATCGATGATACCTTTTCTATTTATCCACGGGCCCTTTGTACGCGTCCACTTCTGTCCAACCATGCTACTGACCGCCTTTTGCACACATTCCAATCTTACTGCGCATGCGCGTAGCCTGCTTAATTTCCTGGTGAGGCGGCCGGCGTTGCTGCTTTCCTGCCTAGTCGCACTGAAATCCCTCGCTCGCTTGCCATTAGCGTGTATATACACCATATATATATATATATATATATATATATATATATATATATATATATATATATATATATATATATATATATATATACATGTATGTATGTATGTATGTATGTATATATATATATATATATATATATATATATATATATACATACATACATACATACATATATATATATATATATATATATATGTATGTATATATATGTATGTATGTATATATATAAAAACCACTGTAGCGAAAAATGGCGGACGTTTTATAGCCCTCTCAATGACGCGTTACGACCTCGTTTTCGAGTCTTGATAGCAACTTGGTTCGACAAAATAGCAGAAAAGAACGCACTAACGTCGTCCTATTTGACGTAATACACATCATCTGCCTTATTTTTTTACGACATGAGGAGCCAACTAAACAATATTTCACCACTAATTACATAGCTCAAACTGCAAAAGCCTTTCACCGAGACATTTTCAAAGTTCGGGAAACCACCGAACAAAAATAGCTTCCGAGTTTTTTTTTTTAACCAATCAGAGACACAATCCTTGCAAACCGGCAAGCCAGACACTGTCGTCTGCTCAAACACCAACAGGCGACATGCCACAATTTCACCAAAGCACAGAGCAACAAATTCAAGAACTAAAACGAAAATACACACCCAGCAACACTATACACAAAGCACGCTATTGCCAAATTTTCACGTCACTCAATGCGGGACTATCTGAAGAAAATCATATCCCGAATTTTCGAAGACTATCTGACATCATGTCTACGCTGTAAAATAAAATCTTACCTTAAAATCCATCAATCTCAGCACTAGTCCTGCTGTTAACAACGAGCGTTTTGTTTTCGTATTCCTTTTTCCAGATATCCCAACACACATGACACTTTAGGATAAAACAACGACAATCTGCTGCACACTCCAAGCCATCCCCTTCTGACATCTTGAATCTAAAAGCACGAGGCACCATGCTAACTTGCACAAGCTGTCACATCAGTGGTCAAATGCCGATCGCTTCATCAAAAAGTTCTTAATTTTTCTGAATCACACAGCAGCCAAGAAGCACTGTCACTGTAATACTTTAACGACCTTTTGTAGACATTGCAGCTTGAATCATTCTGTACACAAGCCAAGATTAGCTTTTTACTCGCGAAAACAAGACTTGCGCTTCTGACACGGAATCGTGCTACGTCACAGTCTGGGAATCCCCGGCAGAACATGTATATTCAATGGTGTCACCTATCCGCCACAGAAGCGGCCGTCTTCATAAACCGGATTTTTTCTAAACAATAAACGGAGGAAGGAAAACAAATACGTTATTGGTCGGAGGGGTTCGCTACACGGACCTTTGTAGGCCTTCGGGAGGCCAAAGGAATCATTGTACCCCGAAGGCCGAAGGCCTGAGGGGTACAATGATTCCTTTGACCTCCCGAAGGCCTACAAAGGTCCGTGTAGCGAACCCCTCCGACCAATAACTTATAATATTATATCCTAGCATAGGATACTTTTTATCATTTTGAATTATTAACATTTTAAACCCCTTAGTCTTTAGCAAGAAAATCATATTTTAGAGTTTACTGTGTGTGTGTGTGTGTGTGTGTGTGTGTGTGTGTATGTGTGTGTATGTGTGTGAGAGAGAGAGAGAGAGAGTGTGTGTGTGTGTGTGTGTGTGTGTGTGTGTGTGTGTGTGTGTGTGTGTGTGTGTGTGTGTGTGTGTGTTATTTTAGTCATAGTAACTGACATCAAGACAAATTCCAATGTTATTATTGTATTGTACATGGAAACATATGGCAATAAACTATCTTATCTTTTATCCTGGTGGTCCTGAATTTTAAACTTGATTTTAAAATATAATAAACTTTTCACACGTAATAAGGGCCGTTGTTGGGTCGATAGCATGTAAAGGTTAAACCAAAATCCAATACGTTCATTCGGTATGATTAATATTTTTTACCCCAAAAAAATCAAGTTAAAATGTTAGTCCCCGATCACCTCGGTGCCAGTGGGACAGTAAATTGGAAGAAGAAGAAGAGAAAACAGTCCATCAGTGTCAACAGTTAAATTTTCTACAATGTCTTTAGTACGGCTTAATAAACGCCGATTTAGATGAGAACGATTTCATAAAACTTCCACACAGTGGAATGCAAGTGAAATGCTATCTTAAAGCAGCGTTCACGTAAGACACTCGGTCTAGTCCGGAAAAGATGTAAGAGAAGTCCATAAGTCCGAGCAAGTCAGTCAGAGTGTTTCGACAGAAGCTATAGAGATACGGCACCATGCATACACACCTTTGTCATGCAGTACTTAAACGTAACAGCTTACACTCGCGAAAAGCGCAGATGTGAGTGTAACCTGCAGGAGGCAGCTATCCTTCTGAGCACGTGCAACTGCAGGAGCGTATGAGGATCTATGTCTCTTGCATTTGCGGCTTGTAGATGGCATGTGGTATTTATCTTCATGAGCCGAGCATGAGGTATCTATCCGCATGAGCCAGAGCAGCTGCAAAGACTCATGAGGACCTACGCCTCTTGCATTTGCATTTTGTAGTCATAAGGCATCTTCATGAGCCCGTGCAGCTGCAGGGGCGCATGAGAACTGACTTTTTCTTTCAGATTGTCAAGTTTCGTTCCGGAGAGGTCTCTGCGGAACGAAACTTGACGAGATGAACAATTAAGCACATGCAGGTAGATACGGCAGCAGCAGCTGAACCATAGCTGCATTGTTTGTAGGGGATTGGGAGGAGTTGTCTCTGTTGGCGGCGATTGTTCCCACTCTCTGGGCGGCGGTTTTGCTGTAACTGTGGCGGGCGCAGCGAAAGGGTGACCAGCTGATATGTTTGCACTAGACACTGGCATGCTGGGGAATTCTCCCTGTGACGTCACGACTGGCCCGCCCTGGCATTGCTGAGGACGCGGGGGAAAGGCGTGGCGGAGCTGGCCCGGCGGATTTTGTGGGCGTGAAGCTGGTCGCGCTGTGGTTGCACGTAGTTCAGCAGAGTCCCGTAAACACGTCGCAGATCCTGCTGCTGGTGTCTGGCTCCGCTAAATTGCCTGTGGGACTCTTGCTCCTGTTTGTAGATGTAAAAAGCCAGGCTACTGGCGCGGCGGATTTCCTCCATCCCGCGTCCGCTGTGGGGCTGGCGTGGAACACCAGCAAAACGAATGTTCAGTGCAAGCTTCATGGCACCAGCAGGACTCGGGTGGGTGCCGTCCTGGTAGAGCTTATTTCGGGGGGAGGGGGCTCTGTTGGCCGTGAGGAAGATGGAGGTGTGGTCCGTGAACAGAATTCTCATCAGCTCACAGGCCTCCCTAAGGGCGTCATTGGAGACGGAGGCGAGAGAGAGACAGAGAGAGAGACAGAGACAGAGAGAGAGAGAGAGAGAGAGAGAGAGAGAGAGAGAGAGAGAGAGAGAGAGAGAGGAGAGAGGAGAGTGAGAGAGTGAGTGAGAGAGTGAGTGAGGTGGTGAGGGAGGGTGGGTGAGTGAGTGAGTGAGTGAGTGAGTGAGTGAGTGAGTGAGTGAGTGAGTGAGTGAGTGAGTGAGTGAGTGAGTGAGTGAGTGAGTGAGTGAGTGAGTGAGTGAATGAATGAAACTTTATTTTCCAAGGATAAAAGAATAGGTGCGCAGACCTTTTTTCATTCTTGCCCTTGCTACAAACTAAAACACACAGAACACCCCCTCCCCCCCCCCTCCCCCCCAAAAAAAAATCCCCCCAACAACAACAACAACAACAAAACAACAACAACACACACACACATATATATACACGAACGCACGCACGCACACACACACGCACGCACGCACACATACACACAGACACACACACACACACCTACCCAACTACACGAGAGAGAGAGAGAGAGAGAGAGAGAGAGAGAGAGAGAGAGAGAGAGAGAGAGAGAGAGAGAGAGAGAGAGAGAGAGAGAGAGAGAGAGAGATGATGATGAAACGTTTTTATTCAGGATAAAAAGTTTTAGGCATAGCAATGCCTATCTTCCAAACTGTCCTGCTATTCTACACATATAAAAATACATCAGACGATACATCAAAAAATAAAACATATGTAAGTAAAAAGACCCATTCCCCCCCCCCCACCCACCACTCAGAGGAAAAAAAGAAGAAATAAAAAATTAAGAAAATATATAATTATATACACAGGTATGAACCTGACATGTTAATGCAGACAGTCGAACTATTACATAATCTGCAGCAACAGTAGAAGAGTATTAGGTAATAGGAAATTTGTCACTAACTATACGAATATTAGCATAAGGGAGCCAAACATCCGAGAGTGAGTGAATATGAGAACGGATACACCAGTCGTTTGATTTCACTTCGATGATCATAAACTGTGAGTCAGGTGTACGGGCTGTCCGAAACAGAACAAGTACAGTAGTCATGCAATTTAAAATGTTTGCATAACTTACAGTTTGCAGTGCAACTAGTCACTGTACTATTATGTGGAACAAAGATTCACAGATACAACCAAGCACCAGTGCAAACAGGTGTAGCTGTCAACCATGTTTATCTGTCACATAAGAAATTAATCTTTAAACTACTGAGTCACTGTCAAAACCAGACAACTAAATAAGTCGTTACTAAATTTATGTAATGTCAGATCGAGCGTGTTTGATGACACCTTCACACACACACCCCCCCCCCCCCCCCACACACACACACACACACACACGGAGTGTATACGCGTATCTTTTTCACTTCCAGCGCCAAGTAGAAACGACTAATCGACCCTGAAAACCGGAAGGTAGTAACCGACCAGCATTGCGCGGCGCAGAGCTGATCGCACAAAACCTACATCGATAAAGTCCATCCATCGCCCCTCGTTTGGTTAGAACAAAGAAAACATCTTAAAGTCTATACCACTTGGCCCTGGAAGAAAAGAGTTAGCGGGATGTCCTTCAGACAAACGGCCTTAGAAACTGAGCCAGCAACTTCAGCAGGTGTTGAGGATCCAGGGCCGTGTTGGTCTCCACTCCCTAACACTCTGGAACCAGGCGTTGGTGGGTGGGGCGGCCATTGGCGGAACGATAGGCCCTGTTCCTGCTGGCACTAGTGGTGGGAAATCTGAAGACTGGAGCTGCTGCCCCTGACGTGCTCGGCGTTGTTTACTCCCCAACTGGTTGTCGGGCGCTAGTTGGTTAAGCTGGCTGTTCGACGTGTGGCGTATGGTTGAATCGGACTGTTGGCGGTCCTGGGCGTCGAACATCAAAGGCTGCATCTGCCAAGGTCCGACAACAAGTTGCCTTGCGGCCTTTTTTCACCACGTGTCACGTTACGGCTTATAGGTAGGCTACTACTTGCCGGATACATGGTTTAGTGGGGGGGGGGGGGGGGGGTTGTAAGCCACTTGCCCAAGGTCTCGACTGATGGGCCGGCCACTGCCAGGTTCTGCACGTTGCAGTCTTTATCCGACATTTATCGTTCGCTGGCCCGCTTCATAATGGAGTCGCCGAGCAGCAGAACGTTAGAATCTGACCTGATGTTCATGTTGCAGAGGTGGTCATACGGTGTTTTGGCAACGGGCGCAAAAGTGGTTTTAGGGGTTGTCTGTTCATCTTCTTGCAAGAGTCCGTATGTGATTACATCACAATCATCATGTGTGGCAAGGGTTGCGAAACGATTACGGGTGACAATATTAACAGCTGAGTTAGGGGTTCCGCTTGTTAACGACAGGCGTTGTGAAGTCACTGGTGTGCTATGGGTTGAAGACGAGTCCTGCATACTGACGTGGTTGTTGCAGCTTGAGGGAGATGGGAAGTGTGATAGGGACTAGCTTGTACCCGGGTCTTGGACGGACAGTGTGGTACTGGATTTTGTTGAAGGCGACAGGGATTCGATTTGTTTTTTCAGCGTACGAAGCGTAGCGCCGTGTGTGTCTTTGCTGAGTGCAAGTTTCGTCACTTGTGTGGACAGAGTGCTGTGTTCGTGAGTTAACTTCTCAATCGCCTTTTCAGTTGAGGTTGCATAGTCTTGTAGGGACTGGTCAGCAGCTTGAAGGCCGTGCATGAGCTTGGCTTCATTGTCACTGCGGTCATTGTCAAGGCAGTCCTGTCTGTCTGGCGCTGAGGGATGCATGCTGCTGCCTGACAGTAGCCAGCTCTTGTTTGACCGTCTGCAGCTCAGTTCTAAGTTCCTGGATGCAAGCGGTGGCTTCCATCAGTTGTTGTTGAAGAATGGACAGGGTAGTCGGGGATGGCGCAATCTCAAGTAAGTAGGGAGGGTGAGATTGACCAGAGGATAACGCTGTACCGTTAAACTTATCAACTTGTTGACGGCTGCTATTGTGATTGCATGTGGTCGCTGCGTCAGTCAAGAACAGTGACATGGCAATCGCCAGGAGGCCTGGTCCATAACCAGATTGACTTCATCTTGCTGCCTCGACGATTCAAATCCAGCGTTAACAAAGCACAAACGAGGTCCTTTCCTGGCGCTGATATTGGCAGCGACCACAACCTCGTCTTTACTAGCCTCAAGTTGAAGCTGGCATTGAAACGAGATAGCAAGAGCCCTCGCATCAGATTCGACCTCCAGAAGCTAAAAGACCCGGAAGTAGAAGAGCTCTTCCAAGCCCAGGTGGGAGGCAGATTTGCAGCCTTGGCTACTTTGGACTGCGACGTAGACACCCTTGCTGGAAATATAAAAGAGGTGTTACTTTCTACAGCAGAAGAAGTGCTGGGGAAGCAGAGGAAGCGCAAACAGCCCTGGGTCACCGATGACATCCTCGATCTCTGTGATGAGAGGAGAGCCTGGAAGAAAAAGAGAGGCCAAGACCTCACATCAGCAAACAAGTACAGACTTGTCAACAAGAAGATCAGGAAGAGGATGAAAGAAGCCAAAGAAGATTGGATTGAAGACCAGTGTTGTAGCGTGGAAGAGGGCATGGCAAACGGCAACAGCAAGAAGGCTTATGAAACGCTAAGGACCCTCACCAAGACTCAACAGCGAACAGCCACAGTCATCGAAGACAGCAGCGGCCAACTCCTTACGGAAAACACTGCTGTACTAAACAGATGGACTGAGTACTGCCGAGACTTGTATAACTACAAGGCTGAGCCAGACACCAGCATCCTCCAAAACAACCAGGCTGGGGCCAGGAAGGCTGAAGACCTGCCAGTGTTAGCTGAAGAGGTGGAAGCAGCCGTACGAGGCCTGAAGGGAGGAAAGTCTCCAGGTGTAGACAACATACCTGCTGAACTGTTGAAACATGGAGGAGAAGTAACAACGAAGGTCCTCACTACACTCTGTCAAAAGATCTGGGAGCAAAAGAAATGGCCAGTAGAATGGACACAGTCTCTAGTGATCCCGCTCCCCAAGAAAGGAAACATGAAACAGTGCCAGAACTACAGAACTATCAGTCTGATAAGTCACCCTAGCAAAGTAATGCTTAGAATCATTCTCAACCGCCTCAAAACTTTCGCCGAGGAACTGCTGGCAGAAGAACAGGCTGGCTTCAGAGTTGGAAGAAGCACTGTAGAGCAGATTTTCAACTGCCGCGTCCTGATCGAGAAACATCTGCAGCATCAGCGCGAACTCTACCACAACTTCATTGATTTCAGGAAAGCATTTGATCGCGTCTGGCACGACGGACTCTGGCAAGTCATGAGATCGTTCAACATAGAGGAGGGACTGATCCAAATGATAGAAGCGCTTTACAAGAACGCCTGCAGCGCGGTTCTACTTAACAATCAGTCAGGCGAGTTCTTCAGGACGACGATCGGTGTCCGTCAAGGATGCCTGCTCTCTCCTGTCCTTTTCAACATATTCCTGGAGAAGATCATGCAGGAAACCCTCCACGACCACCATACTTCAATCTCTATTGGTGGCAGATCCCTGTGCAATCTTCGATTCGCAGACGATATTGACCTCATGGCAGGCAGCAATAGTGAGCTCCAAAACCTGACAGACAAAATTTCAAGTAGCGCAGGGTCTTATGGCATGGAGATCAGTACGGATAAAAGCAAAGTGATGATCAACACCACAAGCGACAGCAGCAGCAACATTCACATGAACGGCCAGAAGCTAGAAGAGGTCAATAGCTTCAAGTACTTGGGAGCCACCCTGTCCAAAGACGGTAGTTGCGTAGCAGAGATCCGTATCAGGATAGGTACAGCAACATCCGCAATGGCCAGGCTGGACAGGATATGGCGAAGTAACTTCATCAGCTTCACCATCAAGTACAGGCTTTACAAGTCCCTCGTAGTGTCTATTCTACTCTACGGCTGTGAGACTTGGACACTGCTTGCAGACTCAGAAAAGAAAATCCAGGCCTTTGAGAACAAGTGCCTGAGGAAGTTGCTCCGCATCTCGTACCGCGAGCACAAAACCAACGAATATGTACGGAGCATCGTCACTTCCCTGGTGGGCCCACGTGAACCTCTTCTGGCAGCCGTGAAACGGCGCAAGCTTGCTTGGTTTGGCCACGTGACCCGACACAACACCTTGTCCAAGACTATCCTCCAAGGCACTCTCGAAGGAAGTCGTCGGCGAGGTCGTCAGAGAAAGAGTTGGGTCGCAAACATAAAAGAATGGACCGAACTCGAGATGCCAGACTTGCTTGCCACCGCCCAAAATAGAACTCAGTGGAGAGCACTGTCTGTTGCTGCTGCCTTTCAGTCCCCCCAACGCCCAGTTCGGGCAAGGGACTGATGATGATGATGATGATGATAGTGTTGTATGGGGTGGGGACGGGTTCCGAGCTCTCGCCGCGGGGTGGTATGGGCGTGGCTTTGGGCGGGTCGGTGGACTTGGTGACGTCAGACGAAGGATCTGAAGGGGAAGGGTTAGAAAAGTCTTGCTCCTGGGAAGCAGTTTCGATGTCACACTGGAGGCTGGTCGTGGATTGGAGGAATGTGGGCGGGGCAACGTCGTTGTTGACTGGGCCGGTGGTCGCCACCTCAGGTGGAAGAGTACACTCGCGAGACTGAGTGGAGGGTGGGCAACCGATGCCTGGCGTTCGCTCCATGGCTGGTGATAGGGCGGGCGTCTGGGGGGAGAAATGGCAATGGGAAAGAATGTCAGTGCTCGCTGCAAGATTGTTTACCATCTCTTGGACAGGCTGAAATTCGTCGTATATCCACCACTTATAATAATAAGCGCATTAAATAGGCGCTTTATCCCAATTGAAAATCGGCTCAAAGCGCCGCCGCGAACTGAACCCAACAAGCACGCTCACGTGAATCACGCGCATTCACTCACACACTGTACATAAACACAGAACATTCACGTGGTGCTAAGGGCAAGCTCAAGCGAGCTACTGAAGTTTTTGGAAATTCAAAATCATTTGTATTTGAAATTTGATTAAGTGGGCTGAAACTGATACCAAAGTCGTACTTACAGTTTTTAGTCTGTATCCTAATGAGATAAGACGTGTAGTATACGGTGATTGTGACCACACCACCGGGTGCTCCGTCTGAAATCTGTACAAGGGTGTTATTCAAGGCATCAGGCCAGTGAGGTTGGATGGGGGTCTCGAGGTTTTTCTTGTCTTTGTTGCGATCTTCCCATGACGCTGATACTCCGGGGTGTGGATGGGCGATGTAGCGTTCGTGCAGAGCTAGTCAATGCGGAAACTCTGCAGGGGTCGGTCAGAAAGTGTTTTTGGATGGGATCATTAGTATCTGTGATCTCCTCAAGGGGTTCGAGTGGGGACTGGTCGAGGACATCGGGTGGAGACTTGGGTTTGGCAGAAGATGATCGGGTGATGGGACCTGACATGGTCGGGGGGTTGGTGTTATCACTGTGTTCTGATTACTTTCTAGGTGCCATGATGTTTGCTGATAATTATATCTGGCCTCTCTGCCCACTGAAGTGTGACGAGAGTGGGGCGCAGCATCCGTATTATCGTGGCCGACACTGGCGAGTCGAGAGTTAAATTTTAGCAGAACCGTGTTATAACTTGTACAACGAGAGAGAGAGAGAGAGAGAGAGAGAGAGAGAGAGAGAGAGAGAGAGAGAGAGAGAGAGAGAGAGAGAGAGAGAGAGAGAGAGAGAGAGAGAGAGAGAGAGATTCAATGATTCAATGAAGCTTTATTTATCAACGGTTGAGGCATTGACATCGTCACAGACAGCCATTTTTCAAACCTGCCGTTGCTACAAAACTACGAGACAAAATACAAAAAAACTAAGTATATAGTTAAATGTAAATGAAACTGACAAAAACATTGCTAGTTTAGGGAAAGAAAGTCCCATGACAATCTCACACACCTAAACTCACACACACACACACACACACACACACACACACACACACACACACACACACACACACACACACACACACACACACACCATCACACCATCACACACGCACGCACAGAGTTTGTAATTGGGAAAATACATAATCAGGGTTACAGGGCAGTATATATTTCACAACGTAATGATTACGACTGCTTCGAGAAGTACTTGAAGAGACTGATTTTGAAACGGGCTAGAGAGGAAGCGGATTTTACGTAATCAGGAAGCGTGTTCCAAGTCTGCGTTCCCGCGAATGACAAACTAGATTTGTATATATCAATTCTCGTTTTGGGGACTAAGAAAAGTTGCCTAATGTTACCAAGCCTAGATTCCGACTTAGAGAAAAGAGTTGTGATATATTCTGGTATTTTCTGGTTCCACACTTTGAACATAAAAATAGCCTTATTGTATTTGAAGTGGTCTTGCAGCGGCAGAAATCCTATTTTGGCGAGTTTTTCTTCTGTTGTGAGTCGTGGGTCAGGAAGGATTAACTTAGCTGCCCTTCTGTGTAACGAGTTGAGTCTCTTCAAGTGGACTTCACTGCATCCATCCCACACCGTTGACGCGTAATCAATATGAGAACGTATGTGAGCATTATAGAATAGTTTGCGCGTGTCCGAGTCGGTGTAATATTTCAGTTTGGACAACATGAAAAGATTTTTGGCTACCGTTCTGCATAAAGTGTCCGTATGAGCCTTCCACTTAAGCTGACTGTCAATTGTAATCCCTAGTAGGCGATGTTCATTAACGTGTTCTATTTGCCTGCCCTTTAATAAAAGGTTAAGTAACAGGGGAGCTAACTGGTGTTTTTGACGAGTGGCGATTATCATAGATTTGGTTTTAATTGGATGAACAATCATAGAATTCCTGTGACACCATTCAGACACTTCATCAAGACTATGCCGCAAGTTGGAAGAGAGAGAGAGAGAGAGAGAGAGAGAGAGAGAGAGAGAGAGAGAGAGAGAGAGAGAGAGAGAGAGAGAGAGACAGAGAGAGAGAGAGAGATAGAGAAAGAGAGAAATGAAATGAAATGAAATGAAACTTTATTTTTCAAGGATAAATGATTAGGTACCTTCAATGACCTTTTTTTCAATCATGTCCTTGCTAAGCTATAGCATGCACGTAAACACACATAATTATATATATATATATATATATATATATATATATATATATATATATATATATATATATATATATATATATATATATATATATATATATATATATATATATATATATATATAAGTATACAAAATAGTAAAAAAAACAGGCAACAATAATTCCATTTCAAATAATCAATGCTCACATTACACCACACACACACACACACACACACACACACACACACACACACAAACACACACACACACACACACACGTTCACACTGATATATACCAGTGCGCACACAGACACACACTCACACACACACACACACACACACACATACACACACACTGACATCAAGCAAAACATCGAACATTAACATTAAAAAAAGTTATGATGTTATGCTGCAAAAGAAATGACAAAGAACACTTCAGCAAGTCTAAAGTATTATGTATGATACATGAATATGAATAAAGAAATGTTTCTGCAGTCAATTGGGGTATGTGAAAAAAAAATGAACAATATGTTTTCAGATGTTCTTAATAAATTTATGCAGTTGGTACTTGAAGGTTTGTAAACAAGGTGCTGCTTTAATGTCTGCAGGAACTGTGTTCCATACTTTTGCACCAGAGTAGGAAAGGGACGTCTTGTAAATATCTAAGCGGGGCCTTGGTACTACCAGATTGTTCCCTGATGTTCGACTAGCTCTGTGGGCAAGTGCGAACAAATTAGAGAGATAGGCTGGTGAGTCTGAGAGGGTGATTTTGCATATAAGTACCAACTTATTATAAATGAACTGCTTGTCAAGTGGTAGAATATCCAGCAGCTTGAACTTGTAATCCGTACTAATGACTTGCATGGGTCTGTCAACGATTAATTTGATTGCCTGCCTGTGAAGCGAATTCATCCTTTTGAGGTTAGCATCACTGCTCCCATCCCAAACTGAGGAGGCATAATCCAAATGTGGCTGAATATGGGCACAGTAAAAAAGTTTCCTTGTTGGTTCGTTAGTGAAAAATCTTAATTTTGACAGTAAAAATAAGTTTTTTGATATTGTTTTACACACTTTGGTAATATGGCTTTGCCAACACAGTTTGTCATCAATGATGATTCCAAGCACACGCTGTTCCTTGACTTGCTCAACATACTGATCATTCAAATAGAGCTGTAGGGGAGGCGGGTTCAGCTGATGCTTTTGTCTGGTAGTAATTAACATACATTTGGTCTTAGTAGGATTCGGAATCATATAATTATTTTGACACCATGTGGAAACATCATTCAAGCCGCTTTGTAGGGACTGGGTTATACACGATGCATCCGACGATGACACGTCAAGAGTTCCATCATCAGCAAAGAGACTACAGATTAAACGGGGGTCGGATATATGTAAGGGAAGATCGTTTATAAAAACTGAAAATAATAATGGACCGAGGACGGATCCTTGTGGTACTCCGTGCTCTATCACCCCCTCACGTGAGTTTGTACCATTCACACAGACGTACAGTGTGCGCCTATTTAGATATGATGTAATGAAGGCAAGGGTGCCATTACTCAGCTGATAGGCAGCAAGCTTTTTAATTAAAAGATCATGGTTGACAAGATCAAAAGCTTTAGAAAGATCCAAAAATACCGCTCCAGTCATTTGCCCATTTTTCATAGCAGTTAACCATCTATCAACCAGGTGAACCAAAGCTGTGTGACAAGAATGTCTCCTACGAAAAAAGGACTGTAGTGGATGAATGAGTTTGTATTTATCTAAGAAATGTTGTAAATGTGTGTGGATATGTCTTTCAATCGGTTTTGACAGAGTTGTCAACAGAGAAATGGGTCTGAAATGGTTGGGGTCATTTAAATCTTTTGTTTTAGGTAGCGGTATTACCTTTGCCGTTTTCAGACCAGACGGAAATTGTCCATGTTGTATGCAAAGGTTGTAGATGTATGTTAGCGATTCGACGACGTATGGAATAGCCATTTTAAGAACAGTGCTGCTAATTCCATCATGGCCAGATGTACGTTTACTCTTTAATGAAGAAATGGATTTTCCCACTTCATAAACTGTTAAGAGCGGAATGTTGCAAGACGTGTTAGGTGTTAATCTTTTAGCACAAAACCTTTTTAGTTTTTCTGAAACATCAGACGGTTGATCGGGCGACGTAAGATTATGTAGCTGTGTAGTGGCGGTAGAGAGAAAATGCTGATTAAACGTATCAGCTGATATTTTAGTGCACTGTGCGGTATTTCTTGACCTCGTAAAGGCGTTTATTGCACGCCAAACTGAAACGATATCTTTTTTGCCGTTCATGAGATGGTGAAAGTGAGACCTCTGAGCATTTCTAACCAAATATTTTATAAGGTTCCTTTGTTTTCAGTAAGCTACAAAATTATTGCTCTTTTTATAATCATCTCGGAGCTGCATGGCATCCTTAATTTCGTTGTTCAACCACGCGGGAAGTTGGGGATTTTTTTACTCGTTTCTCTCTGAAAGGAGCATGTTTATCAAGAACACCAAGAAACAATCTGTACCATTCAGACAGAGCCTCGTTTGGGTCACCTTGGTTGTAAACTGTGTGGAAAGATACTTGACTTAGTTCGTGCAGAAATATGTCTTTGTTGAAGTGCTTCAAAGATCTATATCTAATAGTTGTGTGCTGGTGTTTACGAAAAGTAGTATTTACTTTCAATGCCCAGCCACAACACACAGGGTAATGATCACTAATCCCTATTTGGGGCACCTCTACTCCCACTACCCTAGACTTATTAGTTGTGTAGATGTGGTCAATAAGGGTGGAGGAAGTAGAACTAACGCGGGTAGCAGTAGTTACTAACTGCTTCAGTCCAAACATAGAAATGGTACATTCCCAGGCAGGGTTATTCAGGAGCAAATTGATATTAAATTAATAATAATAATAATTAATAATTACGGTATTTATAATGCGCTTATCTTATAATAATTATAACTCTAAGCACGCACTCACAACTCGCGCACGCATGCGCACGCTTTAGACAATGACTTGCGTACCACAAACAGTGGAATACATTACGACGGTCAGCTTGGGGTAGGGAGTGTGGTGATATAGTGCTAAAGCTGTTGAAAGAGGTGAGTTTTGAGGGCGGACTGGAAGGAGGAGAGAGAGTGTTTCTGACGGAGATAGAGTGGGAGAGTGTTCCAGGTGGATGGACCGTAGACGGAGAAGGAGCGGGGGCCGAAAGTGTTAAGTTTGGTGCGAGGGATGTGGAGGCGGAGAGGGTCGGAGGCAGAGCGGAGGGAGCGGAAAGGTGTGTAGGGGTGAAGTAAGTTGGAGAGATAGGCAGGAGCGCAGTTGTTCAGGGATTTGTAGTAGAGAGACAGAATTTTGTATTGGATGCGTTGGGGGATGGGGAGCCAGTGAAGGAGTTTGAGCAGGGGTGTGACGTGGTCGGATTTTTTCTTTCTGAGGACGAGGCGGGCAGCATTGTTCTGAACGCGTTGGAGAGTGAAAATGGTGGAGTGAGGGAGGCCGGAAAGGAGAGAGTTGCAGTAGTCGATGCGAGATAAGATGAGAGAGACAGCACGTTTGGTGGCAGCTTCGGTAGTGAGGTATTTTCTGATCTGATTGATGCGGCGGAGGTGGAAATAACATGCCTGGGCCGTGGCGGAAACGAAGCGGGTCATGGACAGAGAGGAATCGAGGATAACGCCGAGGTTCTTGGCCGAGTCAGAGAGGGAGATGGGGGTGCTATCGAGTTGAAGGTGGAGAGAGGGAGGGAGCTGGGAGAGTTTCTGGCGAGTGCCTACCGGCATGGCTTCCGTTTTGTCGTCGTTCAGTTTTAGCTTGTTTTCTGTCATCCAGTTTTTCACGTCTTCGTAGCAGTCAGCCGTGCGAGTCAGTAGTGACTGAGTGTTGTCGAGTTTGTCTTTGTCTAGCAGTTGTGAGTCGTCAGCGTAGAGGTGGTGGTGTATGCGGTGAGACTGGATGATGTTGGACAGAGGAGAGGTGTAGAGTGTGAAAAGGACGGGGCCCAGGACGGAACCCTGTGGGACTCCGCAGGAGAGCGTGACTGGGTTGGAAGAGACGCCGTTGATGGTGACGGACTGCTGTCTGTCGGAGAGGTATGAGAGAAACCATGAGTGAGCAGAATAAGTGATGCCAAAGGAGTGGTGGAGTCGGTGGAGAAGGATAGAGTGGTCTATAGTGTCAAAGGCGGCAGAGAGATCGAGTAGTGTAAGAAGAGAGATGTTGCCCGAGTCGGTGGAGAGAAGCAGATCGTTTAAGATATGTAGAAGGGCTGTTTCAGTGCTGTGATGTTTGCGATAGGCAGACTGGAATGGACTGAGGAGATTGTTGTCGGTGAGGTGGAGGTTGAGCTGGTTGAGAACAACCTTCTCAAGAAGCTTGGACAGGAAAGAGAGATTGGAGACTGGGCGATAGTTCTTGAGTTCGTTTGGGTCGAGGTTGTGTTTTTTTAGGAGAGGACGGACGATGGCGGACTTGAAGATATCGGGGACGGAGCCGTTTTCTAGAGATGCGTTGATGATGTCGGTAATGAAGGGCAGAAGTTTTGGAAGGCCGTCACGGTAGAGAGAAGCTGGGAGGGGGTCTAGCTCCCAGGTTTTGAAGGGCATGGACTTTATGGTCTTGAGTACTTCATCCTGAGAGACGGGGCGGAAGGACGAGAGGGGAGTGCCGGAAAAGGGGGGGTCGGGAGGGCAAGGCGGAGAAGGCAGGGTGTCGAGTGTGTCGCGCAGAGTTTGGATTTTGGCCGAAAAATAGGTAGAAAAAGCAGACGGGAGTTCTTCTTTGCTGTGTGTGTTGGGGAGAGGAGAGTCTTTAGAAGTGCCTAGGAGTGTGTTCATGGTGGCGTAGAGGGTTTTGGAAGAGGTGGATTCCAGGATTTGGTTTTGAAGGTATTTGCGTTTAGATTCGGAGATCATTTTGCAGACTTTGGATCTAGTTGTTTGGAAGATCTGTCTGTGAACGGTGAGGTCAGATGAGCGCCAGCGGCGTTCCGCTTGTCGGCGCTCGCGCTTGGCTTCAGCTATGTCGTCAGTGAGCCAGGGGGAGGGGAGTCGGTTGGGTATGGAGCAGGTAGTGACAGGGGCATGGGTGTCTAGAAGTTTTCGAAGGGAGGAATCGAAATGGGATGCAAGATCGGGAGAGGGGGCGGGGTCCAAGAGAAGGTCGACAGCTTCGTCGAAGAAGCTCTCGCGGTTGACAGATTTTAGTTTGCGACGAGAGACGATGAGCTTGGTTTTTTTCGGGGGAGGTAGGTTGAGGGAGACGAGAATAGCGAGGTGGTCAGAGGGAAGCACAGAGGAGGTGTCAGAGTCGAGAAAGAGTTGATCGGAGGTGCGGGTGATGATCCAGTCGAGGGTGTGGCCGAGTCGGTGGGTGGGTTTAGTGATGTGTTGTGTAAGATTGTGGTTTGAAAGTGACGTGCAAAGGCGTTTTGTGTCAGGGTGGTCGGGTTTGTCAAAGTGGAAGTAAAAGTCGCCTACAAGGATGTTTTTTCCGGGTCGTGTGCTGTAGTGGTCGAGGAGGAGGTCGAAATCGGTGAGGAACATGGAGTTTGTGAGTTTGTTTTGAGAGCTTGGAGGAGGGCGATAGATACATCAGAAGATGAGGGACTGGCCAGGGAGTGTTGCTACGGCCTCGACAGATTCAAAGGAGGGATGAGCAAAAGGTAGAGACTGAGAGAAGGAGAGGTGAGCGGAAAGACAGTCCCTGTAGATGATGGCAATGCCACCCCCTCTGGAAGCGCGCGGGAAGGAGGCCAGGTGGTGGCCACTCGGAGTGACGCTGGCGATGATGGGTTCATCGCCAGCTGAGCGGAGCCACGTTTCGGTGATCGCGACAATATCTAGGTCATTGTCTCCCAAAATCAACATTTCTGAGGTGGCCTTTCTGACCTTATCCATCATAACTGTAAATTCGTCATACCATTGAAATGTTGATGCTGGGTTTCTATAAATGTATCCGACGAGCACGGGACTAGATTTGTCTGCCCTCAACTCAATCCAGACACATTCCACCGTTGGTGATTCCAGGTCTTTACGCCTGCGGGTGATACCGCTGGTTGAATTGTGTATATACACTGCTATACCTGTCTGTCCCGAGTGTTCAGCATCGCGGCGCAAGACAGCAAAGTCCTGGATAGAAACGGCCTCATCACTGATGTTAGGATTGAGGCGAGAGAGAGAGAGAGAGAGAGAGAGAGAGAGAGAGAGAGAGAGAGAGAGAGAGAGAGGAGAGAGAGAGAGAGAGAGAGAGAGAGAGAGAGAGAGAGAGAGAGAGAGAGAGAGAGAGAGAGAGAGAGAGAGAGAGAGAGAGAGAGAGAGAGAGAGAGAGAGAGAGAGCGTTTTATTTGCACGAGAGAACAACCGAGATCGTCTTTTGCACAGTGTAGTCCTTAAATCAAATAAACGTATTCAGTTCGAAGGACACTAAAAGTCCCTAACCTAACCACTTATTGTGATTTGTACAACCCACAAGAATGTTGACACGTGTATTTAGTGTAGTGTAGACTCAGTTCAGCAGCAGAATCCGGCCTGACGAATCGGACACGCGATCATTCAAATATTGCACACTAAATCTCGGCCACATGTTTTACCTCTGCAACTAGGTACAGGTCGTACCCCAATCTATTTGCAACCAGATGATGCTTCAAGGAACAATATTGACCTACATTTTGATTGATCCAAGCATACATTGCAACCCATTGGGTAGTATGGGACGTAGTGCTTACTTGCGCTACGTGCACAGGCGTAGTTCTGTCTACATACCCTGTTCATAATGACGCGCACAGTTGCTGCGGATGCTTTCAGGCAAAGTGGCGCATCATGTTACTCTCTGCAGGGAAGGGGGTCAGGCTAAAACGTTGTTCTAAGAGCAAACCGTGTAGCAAGTTTGGGTTTGAAGGTGTTAATAGTTTATGAGAAAAACTCCTTTTAACAAAATATGGCTATTTTTGTTTTTACCTATTTCCTGAGCTCTTGTGACCTTTGAAGATTTTAGCTTGAATAGTCTCCGAGAAAATGCCAACGCTAAAGTTAACTACAGGCGACGGCAGACGGACGACAGACGAAGAACGATGGACGGACGACCACTGGACCAGAACATATACACTTTTGCTTCGCACGTGAGCCACAAATCAACAAACTACTGATTGTGTATGCACAGCACGGCTAACAAGACGGTCTGACTATTATTTTGTTTGAGGTGTTTTGTATCAGTTGAGTAGGTTCAGTTTCTACGTTTGTGCTCCAGGTGCATGTGTTTATAAGCTAGTGTTTTCGTTATGATCCTAGTTATGATCTTTTGTACATTTCCTTTAATTGGGGGCACTTTTACTCACACATTGCATTCACCTGTATCAGCGTTTGAGCTGGACATTTTTACCCACCACAAATTGACTTGATGTTACGTGAAACTATCTTTCGTGTTAGATATATGACGCTTTAACAAAAATTAAAACAAAAATGCCGAGACTTGTGTCAGGCGACTTTAAACCGCTGCAGTTACGAATTGGGTAGGTATTTTCACCCAAATTTACTGTTAATACAATACAATACAATACAATACAATACAATACAATACAACTTTATTGTCTGTTCGAGTCAAAGAACGACAGAAATTAGCCTTTTGACTCGTCATAAAAAAACAAGAGACTAATAAACACTATAAGAACATTCCATTAAAATTATCATTACAGCAATCTATCGCAGGCAATCTATAACAAGATGGGAGGTAATGTTAAGTAGATCAGGCATTATATATCACGTCGTTATAAACAAAAGTTCGAAATCGAGACAGCAGTTGCAATAAAAGACTTCTTAAAAACATTCTTTTTGGCAAGTGACATGTTGAAACGTCTGCTTGATGGTAGCATTTGAAACTATCAAATAGTGGGTGACGAGGATCACTGACAGTGCTAGCAGCTTTCCTTCGGACGTCCCTTTGGTACAGATCATCTAATGGGTACTGTCCTAGGCCATTGATCTTAACCAGAAGTTCTCATGATACGGGACACATTAATTTAAGCACGCTTCAGATATGAACACAACAAGAATTATGACAATATCTTACATTCTAGCGCTATATCTCATACCTGGAATTATAAATGCATTTTCCATCATTTTTCAAATGTACCAGCTGCAGGACGTCTGTTGACTTTGGAAACAAGCAAAGTGGTTATTTGCATCGTGTTTCCTGTTTAAGATACCTCTTTTCCCCCCTCCCCTGTTCATGAGAGGGGTCTACTGAAGTCACCCTATGTGTCACTGTAGCTGGGTGTCTGTCTGATTTTTTTTTTTTTTTTTTTTTTTTTTTTTTTTTGGCAGGTGATTTCTCCAAAAGCAACCACCAGAATTGTATAAATTTTCAAATCTGGTCAGTATTAGATTAGAAGATGTGTCTTATACCAAACTGAGGTCCTAAGGTCAAAATCACAGTAGAGATATAAAGGCTTTGTATATTAATGCAATATCACAAAAAAAGGATGTCTCATTTGATTTATATTGTTGTTAAAGTAAAGGTACCCCGAAGAAAGCTACGCAAAAGACATTTCTTACTCATTTCCTGTATCTCGTCAATAAGTGTACTTGCGAAATGCGAGCTGCCTATCCCCTCCGTTCGCGCCTAGCCGCCGACCAGGTCGGACGTACCCTCATTACTTGCCACCCGTGCCTAGTGACCGACTTTCACTCTTTTACCGCGTCTGTTGAGTTTCGTGTGTACGGTGTGTGCAGTACCTGTAACGTAGGAGTATATTACCCTGTGTAGATTATTGGGTTGTGTAGTTGTGGTTGTGATGTCGGATTTAGAGGAGATGACATGATCTCGAACGACAACGTATTAGACGTGGATGCGGAGATTTCGTTTGGCGAAGGTGAGTTTCCAACACTGGCCCCGCCTGACCGAGTCAGTGTCACCGACATGAGAATCGGAGCGAAACGAAACGTTTTGCAGCCCTCTGTAAAGCGGTTCAACTTCTCACCGAGAAGGTTAACACTTTGGAAAAAAACAGGCTGCAGGACACCCAGTCCACTGGTCCTTAAGCTAAAAGTAGACATTTTTCCCGCTTTCAGTGCCAACACCGATGATGGTGAGGCGGAACGGCGAAATGCAGAGGCAGAAAATATAGAAAGGGAACCGCTTGACGCAGGGGGGCATGAGACTGAGGAGACTATAAAAGATGATATTTTTGCCGATATGGACGCAGCCTTCGCTGTCTCAGAAGAGTTGGGACCACTGGCCAAAGAAAGGTAGGCAAACCTACTTAACTCCCTTTTGGTTTCAAGCAGCTGCCGCATACAAATCTCCAAGGAAAGCTGAAAAACTGTACAAAATTCCCGACAATTGCAAAAACATGAGTGTGCCCCGCACAAATAGAGCGGCGTTTCTTGTGCTAAAACCCCACCAGGCAGGCGGACGTACGAATGTTCAATACTCAAACTACCTTTTCTATGGCAGTTGTCGCTATGACCTTTTGCACAGATAAGCCGCTGACAGTGTTTTCCGCGCAAAATTGCGGCCATCTGTGCTCCGCGCGTAGCAATGACCTCTGAGTGGCTGGCTTTAACCTCATGGCACAGATTTTGGGAAATCCCCCCAAAAAGCCCGCAAAAAAGACAAAATCAGTCAAGATATGCGTAGTCATGGCTGGCATCACAGCCAGCCATAAGCTGGCAAGACCAATAATGGTGACGACCTTTTTTTTTAAGCTGACACAGAAAGGCCTGGAAGTGGGAGCGGGGCGGAAAAGCCTACCCCCGCGCGAGGATTTTTTTCCCCAGAAATTCTAGACGAACATCTGACACTCCCCACTACAAACGAGGTCAGTATTTTTTAACAGTGCATATCTTGGGTGCGTGAGTACCTGAACAGGAAACATTTGTCCTTCAAAGCCGGCCAGATTGATATAAAATTGAAAATTTAGGAAATCCTTACTTCTGACCAGGAAGTACTAGAAATGGTCATAGGTGTGAAACTTAGTTTCGATCAGACACCTGACACTAAGCTGTGTAAAGAACAGTTCTATTTCTGTGAAGCAGAAAACAAAACAATGGATGCAGAAATCAAAGACCTGCTACGAGAATGGGTCATTAAAGAGTCTTGCAATGAAGCAGATGAATTTGTCTCTCCCATTTTTCTCAGAGATAAAACGTGACCATACCCACCGGGTTATATTTAACCTTGGGTTTCTGAACAAGGACATTCAGTACCAGAAATTCAAAATGGAAACCATTCATACTGCACTTAATCTTGTCACTAAGGACTGCTATTTCCCATCTATTGATCTTCGAGATGCGTTCTACTCCGTCCCTGATCATACCGAATACCAGAAGTACCTAAAATTTCGCTGGCGAGACAAATTGTATTGTTTCCAAGCAGCACCATTGGGCCTTGGCCAATACCCAGGACGTTTACGAAACTCACAAAACCAATCTTGGCAAGGCTGCATGATTTAGGACATTCAATCACGTCCTTTATTGACGACAGCCTCGTAGTGGGCAAGACAAAAGAGGACACAGTTCAAAATGTTATCGATACTGTCAGACTGTTTGATGCAATGGGTTTCACGGTCCACAGGGACACGTCTCAATTCTTACCCATGCAAAAGATTACATACTTGGGATTCGTGATTGATTCTGCTGACATGTCGGTGATACTGACGAACGAACGTAAGCAAAAACTCAGCAAAGCGTGTTCCGAAATAATGAGAAAACCAGTAGCCAACATTAGAGCAGTAGCTTCTGTCATAGGGCTGATGGTAGCAAGTTTTTCAAGTTTTTGGCGGTACCCCTAGACCTTCTCTATTAAAGGGCCCTTGAAGAAGGCAAAACCCGAGCTCTCAAAGAAAACAAAGGAGAAAAAAATGCCTATAACACAAGACGTGGTTCTTGAGCTGCAATGGTGGGTTGATAACATTGGAACCAAAAAGCTCCCCTACAGAGGGAAGACCCTACAGTTACGCTGAAAACAGACAACTCATTTTCAGGCTAGTGGCTGTGGTTGATGGCACCACTCGGACAGCTAAGGGGCTTTAGAATGAAAATGACAACAACAAAAAACAACAACAACAACAACAACAAACAAACAAAAAACACATAAACTTTCTTGAGCTGCAAGCTATTCTGTTTAGATTGAAATCGCTCCTACGAGAGATGAGAGACATACATGTTCGTGTACTGACACACAACACCACGGTTGTTGCTTGCGTAAACAAGATGGGCACAATGAAAGCGAGTTCGCTAAATGAAATTACTCGGGATATCTGGCTCTGGTGTGACCAGAGGAGACTGTGGCTGAGCGCAGCACACATACCATGTACCGAGGATGTAGAAGAAGACAGTCTGTCCAGACAGTTGCACAGTGACACAGAGTGGAGAATCGACCCTGAACTCCTTAACTGTTTGCATCCAGAATCAATGCTCAGTTTCCCAAGTATGTATCTTTTCTCCCAGACACTGGGGCGTTCGCTGTGGATGCTTTCTCCATTGGGTGGGGTGATTGTACTGTCTATGTTTTCCCCTGTCAGTCGAGTCTGTTACCGGTGGACCTGGCAAAGATAAACAAGGACAAAGCCAGGGGAGTGGTAGTGGCACCATCGTGGCGAAGCCATAGTGTTTTCGCCAGTGCTGATGCAAATGCTGGTAGGAAAACCAGTACTGCCGTCAGGAAGAGAGACTTTGTTATGTTAACCAAACAACCTGACACAAAGACACAAAGACACCCTCTGCGCCAAAAACAAAAACAACTGAAACTACTCATTTGCAAGGTGTCAGGAATAGATACAGAGGTGAGGTATTTTCTTCAGATGCAACCGACATCATGATGTTATCGTGGCGACCGGCCACCCGTCGCTTGTACGTTGGAGACGGTACGCGAGTGAGAGATCGGTGGATCATGTCTCGCCACCGCTAGTCAAGGCAGTCAACTTTCTTGCATCACTTGCACTCAATGACCTGTCCTATAAAGTATAATACTATAGCTACAGAGGGGCCAAGGCTCAGCTTTTATTTGTGTACATATCAGATGAAGTGCCGCTAGGGTCTACAGAAGTGAGTAAGAGATTCATGAAGGGTGTTTTTGTGAGAAAACCCGTGTTTCCCAAATACCATAGCACTTGGGATGTGAATGTAGTGTTTCACATACTAAAGACGTGGTTGCCTCTAAACAAACGTACGTTCAAAGAACTCACGCTAAACTTGTAATGCTTATTGCTTTGCTCTCTGGACAGAGGTGCCAAACGCTACGAGCGCTAAATGTTACTAACATGCACTTAACTTGTCAGAACACGTGTATATTGTATGTAACTAAACTGTTAAAACATCCGATAGGGGGGAAACATCAGGAACCCTTGAACTTCATGCTATTCCAACATTCAGTTCTTTGTGCGTGATTTAGATGTTAGGAATATTTGAAACAAAAAGAAAAGCTGGAGCTGACGGACAAAACACGTTTGTTTGTTGCCATGCTCGCTCCGCACAGCATGCCAAGCTCAAATACTGTGGCCAGGTGGCTAAAATGGACTCTAAAGAGAGCACCGGTGGACACTGTACATTATTACGCTCACTCCACCAGACTGGTCAGCACCTCAGCAGCAAAAGATAGGGGTGCTTCCATACATGTCATCATGTGGACACTGTACATTATTACGCTCACTCCACCAGACTGGCCAGCACCTCAGCAGCAAAAGATATGGGTGCTTCCATACATGTCATCATGTGGACACTGTACATTATTATGCTCACTCCACCAGACTGGCCAGCACCTCAGCAGCAAAAGATATGGGTGCTTCCATACATGTCATCATGAAAGCTGCGGGAAACTGGACAAAAGCCTCCACCTTCTCACGTTTTTATTACCGGGTTCCGATTGGGAAATCCACCTTAGGCCAGGTGGTGATGGACAGGTATCTGGCAAAGAAGTAGAGATGAGGCTACTTGTCATCATCAGCATGACTTAGCCTTTACGCTCATTAACACTGCTGCTCTCAAATCTCAAGTGCACTTAGTGACGGGATACAGGAAATGAGTAAGAATTGTTAGCAATACAGCGAGACTTGCCTGTAAGGTGAAGCTGATTGCAAATTCTTACGCATTTGTTGTAGACCGGAACTAGTGCACTTGCCCCCCCCCCCCCCTAAATTGTATTGAAGAGCACTGTGCTCAACACTGCCCTTTCACTTCGTTGTAAGGTGCACTTGTTCCAGGGTTCCGTCAAGGCTAATGAGCTGTCTTTTAATACTGAGGGGATAGGCAGCCCACGTTTCTCAAGTGCACTAGTTCCGGTCTACAACAAATTCGTAAGAATTTGCAATCAGCTTCACCTTGCAGGTAAGTCTCGCTGTATTGCTAACAATTATCTGACATACCGAATGTGAAGGCCCTGACAGCCATATTTGTTTTCAGTGCTTCCGTTATTTGTCTGTGCGATATCTCTGGAGCCACTATTCCGATTTTCGTCAAGGTTTAGTACCTGGTAGACTTCAGTGTGAGACATGGTCGTAAGCAAAAACGGATTTAAAACTTTTTAGTTTTAGGTTCACGTGCGGAACGTGAATCTATGTAATGGGCCAGTGGTCATCCGTCCGTCCTTCGTAAACTTCAAGGTTGGCATGTTCTCGGAGACTATTGAATACACACTCTTCAAACTTGGGACAAAGATATAATAGTGTGTTAAGGTCTTTCTACAAATACCAAATTCAGTGACCTCTTTCAAGGTCAAATTCACAAGGGATTAGAAAAAATATTAAACAAATACACATTTTAACCAAAACAAATTACTTTTCTGAAATACTTTTAACGGAGTAATCACCTTCGTTGTAGACAAAACACGTTAAGGCAAAAACATTTAACATTTTTTTGTTTGTTAACGGAGTAACGGTTAGTTAGTTAGTTATTTGGGTTTAACGCCGAGCAGGCGACTAAGGCCATATCACGGCGAGAAGAGTAAAAGTCTGGCCATCCAGACTAAAAGAAAGGTCGTAAGACAAAATGTAAATATAATTATCTTTAATCTTTTATCTTTCATGCTAAAATGTCGCACATGTCTTTAAGGAATTGTCTACGGACTCTCCAATAGGTCAAAATAAAAAATTAACAGGCTATAAATGCTCCAATTTTATTAAAAAGTATGCACTCCCTCAGAAAACTGAAGATTTTGTCCGGGGGTACATCCCGAAGAAAAACTTCAAGGAGTCTGTTGTGAGTTGAGGGCAAGATGGCGGCCATCCACCATCTCCTGGCCGGCCGCTCCGGCAAAATCCGCCAACTGTGCTTTGAAGCGACTCCTTATTATTGTTGTGCCATCACGTTCTGATGAAACAATGATGTACTTTTTTGACATTTTTATGTGATAGCTGTGATGTACTGCCTAGAACATCGTCTTAATCTTGTACAATAGTCGGAATTTGGACTTGTTTCACCAGTCGTGCCAGCCTAGTTATCTAAAGAAATGCGTGCAGATGAACTGTGGAATTACTAAACATGTGCAATTCCGGGCTCCATCCTACATTATTCACAAACGAACGCACTGTCAGATTTTTCTTCGTTTATGTATCACGTACTGCGTGGCCCACCGACCTTCGCTGTTGACAGATATTTTCCCAACAAGCGGCGTGCCAGTGAAAATGACTGTGTGTGGGGGTACTGTTTTTATTTCATTATAATGACTCATGACTGTTACCATCATGATATTATGTGTTATGATGATGTTGACGGACTTTGTCGGAGCAGTGCCCTCTGAACACCGGCGCTGTACTATAGCGACGGGCCTACAGGTGCAACTTTCACCGTTGTTTTATTTTGCCTGGATCGCGATTATTTGCCTTTCGACGGTAATTTGTTTCTGTTGTTAACTTGTATTTTATGTAGTAGCTTTAGTCTAGTAGGAATTTAACAAAACAGCATACATTAGTGTGTTCAGGAGATATAGGGCTGTCTTAGCATTTTGTCTTTGTCAGGGAGGTTCGGGTCGGGAGGCTATTAGATGCCTTGGCGACGGGCTTCACCCGTCCCGAATCATTGCCCGTTTTGTAGCTCTGTTATTGTAACTTTTGGAATGAGCAAGTGAGTGAATGTTGGATGCTCCTGCGGTGGCAAGACATTTTTTGATGTGTGTGATTTTTTTTTATCACAGCAACAATAAATTCATCTTCAATCTTGAATCTTGAAGTGTTTATATATTGTGTCAATTAGATCGGCACAAGATATTAAAATGATTTTAACAGAGTACTTGTTACGTGGTGGAGTTGTAGTCGTAGTATGATAAACACACCAGACGCACGCACGTAAGGTTCTTTCAAATAAACTTCATTCAGCTGCAATCCGTCACACGTGGCTTAAGGATGTAGACAATACTGGAGTAACAGTTCCAACAATATTTTAATTCAGTGATGCGATCTTCACACAATGCATTTCCAATTTCACCAAAAACTGATACACAGTCTCTTCTGCAATGTCCACACTGGCAACTCAAAGTTTCTCATACGCAGCGTCTCACACAATGTACACCCTCTACGGGCCACGTACCTACAATAAACTGCGTGTCTCTACCACTGACAATTGCAAGACAATGTACAAATCAGCTTTCCCAGCGCCCTCCTTAAATGTACTACCAATTTCCAGAACCATCTACGGAAATAATACAATGCAACCAATCGGAACGAAATACGCAACTGAAACTAATAAATAAGAATTTTCTTGAATCACTAAAATAGGCTACAAAAATTCGGCTGCTAACTTCAGCTCTAAATCCTAATGTAAAATGAAGACACATAAAAGTATGGTAGCCCTATCACCACGTTATATATTCACTCTAGAAGAGTCTAGACCTTTCACAAAACAAAAGAAAGGCTGCTCAATTCACGCGCACAGGAAAACAAAATGTTACGAAATGTTACGAAATGTTGCCAACTACCAGACGACACGCAATACGAGGTCACTAGACAGTGCGACCTATCTAGACCGTACTGGACTAACAAAACGAAATCTGCTCTATGCACGAACAAAAGAAAATCTTACTAAAAAGGCACGTGAATCGTAAACATGATAGCTCAAATAAAATATCAGATCGTTTCCTACGATCAAAACATGTACGCTCTCACAGGATAACACAACCACAATCGTATGCTTGTCGCTGGCATAACACCATAGACGCTCCTCCTGTTTTAGTAAATAAGAGTGCGTAACATACGTGTGCCCGATGTTGAACCGAACAGAGACAGTCTCCTCAAGGCGGTTGCCGCAGCGATAAGGTAGACTGTCAAAGACGTTAGGAAGAGCTTCATGCAGCTTGTTTTAGCTTCCTCTTTGTCCCACTCGGACTGCCACTCACGGGCTATGTACGCACCAATCACAGGTCTAAAATCACTATTAACAGTCTGTGCGACAGGCACAGGGTCGTTGCGGGCATGGTTGGCGGCAGAACTGCGATCCTGTTGCCTTTGATGCCCACATGCCTTGGGACCCAACCGGAGTAACGGAAAAGGTGGGGTGGGGGATGGAGACAGGGGCTCACAAGCTTTAGAGAGATGTTATTCGTTATGAATGGGGGAGATGGGGTGCGGGGAGTAGAGGCAGAGGCTCATGTCCCTCAGAGAGGTGCTGTCAGTTGGGGACTGCGGGAGAGAAGGGGGGGGGGGAGGGTAAAGATTTTGGTCTCGATGTAGGTCTTTTTCAACCGCGTAACGATTTTCTGGGGTTTGCTTACGTCAGCAAAAAGCAAGAAAAGGCAAACATGTTGCACCCATCGTTTCAGGTCAGCGCTTACTGAAGGGCACACCTTCTTTGCACCTGGTACGATATCACCCATTTCTTGGTCGCGATATTCATGTCGTTCGTCAAGTGTATATTTTCTAATTTGATGGATTCGCGTTTGTGTCGTCGAAAGTACTGGACAGACGGGCAAATCTGCAGAGTAGGTCTCATTAAATAAAGTCTGAATTGAATAACTGTTGTTTGATGATTGAGGTGGGAGAGGTTTTGTTTAATCCTCTTCGTTTCCTTTGGTGAATTCTGTCTGACAGCATATTGAAGTGTTTGTCTAAATAAAATTAAAAGCAACTGAAACTATCGGTTGTTCATTGTGATTTTGTTTTATCTATAGCAAAAAACTGACAAAAAGATTAAAAATCAAATATAATAATAATAAGTACATGCAATAATAATAACAATAATAATAATAATAATAATAATAATAATAATAATAATAATAATAATAATAATAATAATAATAATAATAATAATAATAATAATAATAATAATAATAATAATGTGTGTTCGCATCATTTGCTTTATTAACAAGTACGTTACAACGACCAGAAAAACATACAACACACAGACACACACAAACACACACACACACACACACACACACACACACAAACACACACACACACACACACACACACACACACACACACACACACACACACACATGGAGACAAAAGCCTCAGAGTGGGTTACCTACCGTTTTATGTGAAAATGGGTTCCATATTTCTATTTATACTAGGGCTCTGGAATTGATGCGAATGTTTAGAACTCACCTTATAACTAAGCTCTATAACTTAAAATAAAATAGACATTTTCTAGAAACAGAGCCACTAGATGGAGAAAAATGGGTGCCCCTCACACAAAAACTGGCATTACAGTGAAAATGGGTGTCTTCACAACATGAGGCGTCTGTAATAAGGTCAAGTTCATGGAATACTTCTTTTTCACAATTTTTGTTCAACTTAATGTGTATGTATGCTTTAACATTTTTAACATTGTATGTGCAAAATTGAATAAACACTGGCCCGTAACCTTTCGATTATGATTTTTACAGAGGAAATCTTTTAAATATTGCTACGTTTTGTCCTTCTGAAGCAAAACAGTTTATCATGTCATTTATGTGAGAATCAACATAATGTATTCTGGAAATTAAAAGACTTTTTTATGTACTCTGGAGTTTCAGACAAACAGCAGCAGAGCATTTTGAATATTAACCTTATCATTCGGAATACACCAGTGTGTGCAACAAGTGTGACTGAAATAGTCCAAGGACAGTGCCATAATAGCTTGGCGCCTCTAGGCGCCAAGCTATTCAAATTCAAATTCAAATAACTTTATTATCCCGTAAAGGGCAATTACATGTGTGTGGACCGGGAAAACAATCAAATAAAGTCATTTAATAAACATTAATTAATATCAGGACATTCTAATATCCCATTTGTACCTGATATTAATATTCTAAATCTGTAAGACTTATAATGCTAATATTAAGACATATTAAAATTCTAAACAAATACAATTACTAAAAATTAAAAAAAAACTTAAAGAGCATTATTAACGACATTATCAGCGAACACATTAACGTCTTACTTTCCACTTACACCCTCTACAACTGTCCATCCAGCCCAGCGATACCCATGTGATGAAACAGCTTCATAAACACACACACACACACACACACACACACACACACACACACACACACACACACACACACACACACACACACCCCGGCACATCACACACACACACACACACACACTTTTAATAGCTGTGTAGATTACAAAATATTTAACAGTCAGACGGCAACAGGGATGAAAGACAGTTTCCTACGGTTGGTTTTACATGATGGTTGTCTGTATCGGCGGCCAGACGGTAGCAATTGAAAGAGGTCTTTCATCACGTGAGCATCATTAGCCAGGATGGGATGGAAGTAGCTTTTCTTACACTGACGGTCGCAGAACACGGTTAGACTTCTCTGTTCTTCCCCAATGAACTTGGAGCTGAGATGAACAATTCTCTGAAGACTGTTTTTGTTTTTAACACTAAGATTTGGGAACCAGCAAATGAACGAAAAAGTCAGGATGCTTTCTAAGAAAGATTTGTAAAACAAAGTTAAAATGGTC
This sequence comes from Semisulcospira habei, assembly GCA_036245525.1. Classification (NCBI taxonomy): domain Eukaryota; kingdom Metazoa; phylum Mollusca; class Gastropoda; family Semisulcospiridae; genus Semisulcospira; species Semisulcospira habei. The sequence continues at coordinate 53,870,567 of BTPG01000002.1, read as the reverse complement.
TTGTCAACAGAGAAAGAGTTCAGCTTTCTCAGAAAATACAATCTCTGTTGGCCCTTCTTCACAACAGTTTCAGTATTGTCATCCCAACTGAGTTTATCATCCAAGATGGTGCCTAAGTATTTATACTTCTGGACAATGGCACCACCCTTGAACTAAACCCATTGGTCTATGTCCTCATCTGTAAGTACTGTAATGTAGCTTGCATATAATTATGGCAGTGTACAAATTTGAAGCTTTTAGCCTCAGTATGATGCGGGTCAAAAAGTGCGGAAAAATATGAAAGATAGAAAAAGACCCAGATGAAGAAACTAACACTTAACTTATTCTACCCCAGACATACCACAGCAAAATAAAGATCAACCATGATAGTTCAAAGGTGATGCCAGAATAGCTTGGCGCCTATGGGCGCCAAGCTATTCTGGCATCACCCTTGAACTATCATGGTCGATCTGTGTCCTGCACTGCATTGCAGTCTTCAGAAGACGACTTCAACATTTGGGGATTCCGGTCTTGGGGTAGAATGAGTTATAATGACAGAACAGAACACTGACATTAATTAATTAACTGACAACATAAGAAATCACTTGAAACTTCAGCCTTTATTAATCACATCAAAGATGCATGCATATAAAAACACAGTAATTGTTTGTAAACACTTCAAATCAAACAATGAAGAGCAGTCAAACCTTTTTCTGGCAACTTTGTGATGAGGAAAACTAGTTCTTGCCTTCGGCACGTAAAGGGTTTCCACGACTTATGTGCCTCTATTAATAAAATGAAGAGAGAAAAATAAAAAAGTTTAGCCGAATTGGTATACCTCGTCCAGTGCCTAGGTTAAACGCACCAGCGGTGCCAATGTTGCTATTTTGGCACCAGACCAGTCGCTCGGACCGGTCTGGTGCACCCGATCGGTTTAGAGCTTGTGCTTTCTGCACCTGTAAAGGGCATCTTCGGAGAAAGAATCACGTGACCTTCGTTTGATTGCTGCAAAATAACACGAATAAAGCATAAACCCTTTCCCATATATGCAATCCGGCAATAATGCATCCATCCTTATGCTAGCACCACGAAACATTATGCGATTTGGCAGATTAGAGAGATGAATATAGGAGATTTCAAGCCCACCCATTTAAGAATCAATTGATTTATTTGATCCTTTCCGTAAATAAACAAACACACTTGACCAAATACCTTCAACAGCTTTATCTGCCCAGTCAGGCCACCCGGCCCCTTGGTAACAAAGGCTAGTTAAAATATCAATGCTGTCACTGTTGGCGTTCCTGAGAAATAGCAACTACATCCTGTAAACGCCACCCACCCCCCTACCCCCACACCCCACCCCCACCAACCTTGCCCCTTAGAAACAATGGCTAGTTAAAATATCAATGCTGTCACTTTTGGCGTTCCTGAGAAATAGCGGCTACATCCTGTACACGCCACCCACCCCCCTACCCCCACACCCCACCCCCCACCAACCTCGCACACACACACATACCCCCCCAACCCCCACACCCCACCCCCCACCAACCGCGCACACACACATACCCACCCACCCCCCTATACCCACACCCCTACACCCCACCAACTTCGCACACACACACAAGCACACACAAACATATTAGGTCAAATTATTCCGTTCTGTGTCAACACTTCAAATTTATGTCACTAAGCCACTAGGACAGATTTGTTTTGTGGCACAAACCTTGAATATAGGTTTTCTTCCAAATATGGAGCACCAAATCGTTCCTAAATAAAATAAAACTCGCCAAGTGAGGAGTTTGTGTGGAGAAAAAAGAATTTTTGTTTCAACGTCTGTGTGAAGAAAATGTTTTCTCTTCGCTCATCAGCACATCGTGACTGCTGGGAAGCAATAAAAATAAAAGACAAAACCCATAACTCTACTCCCAGTGAGAGACCTCAGTGATTCACAGTCACTATACACCCACCCTGTTTTACAGGTGTTTTTAGATCACCAACTCACGCGAGGAGAAAATTGGGTGTGAGTGGTTAGTTTGAAACCGGATCTGTGTTACATGCGGCAGTGGGGACGACCCTGAACAATAGACCTTTTATGCCCAAGATTTTGCGTAGTCATTATATAACACATGCTCTGTGTGGGTGAGTGAGTTTATGCATCCCTTTCATAACCAGAAGGTTGAAATTGGTAGTGAAACAGTTTGTACAATAGGCCTTTTATTTTCAGTTTTGTCTGAGTTTAAGAGCACAAGCGTGACGTGCCCGCTAACACGTTCGGATTTTATTGTGATTTGGTGCATTTCTGATTCAAAATGGGCTGTGAAGGATTAAAACCAAAACAACTCAAAAGCTAAGTGATTTTTTAATATATGTGAGCGCTTAGCCTGCTCTCAGAAATATTTAGTTGTGCGTCATAAATCAGATACAAATATATATTTATTGCTTCGGCTTTTTCAGTCTTTTTCTGTATTTGAATTGTAATCCCATCACTGCCGTTTTCGATAGTATGGCCAGAGCCATGAAGAAAATCATCTTCCGTAGAATGCAGATCTAGCCACAGTGCGTACTTGTTTGTCAGGTATTCACCGATTCTTACATCATACAGATGCAGATCCTTACATGCTATGTTAGCCGATTTATCTCTAATTCTCCCCCCAGCAAAATACTTTGTGATCTCATCATAATGCTGATATCCCATCATTCCCGATGCATACACTTGATTTGGGCGTCCTTCGATTGTACAGGATAAATGTGTAATTTTCGGATTATAGAATTTTTCTGAATCTCGTTGGTATGGAGCCGCTGGTTCAACAAATAACATAAGCATACCTTTCAGTGACCTAGCAGGTGTGTTCAAGTTGATGTTCCACATTGGATCGCTTTTGTTTTTATTAATTAAACTGTGTCTTATCACATGGTCGTAATAAATCTTCAGTCTTGACTGGTACTGATTTTGTATGAGAGTTACTAAATGAGTATGTGTGACAATTTCATATTCCAAGGAAATGTTAGAGATCTTGTATGATGCATTGAGATCCGTTGATTTGATAACTTTGGAGTAGTCATTAAACATTAGTTCAAAACTCAGGCGGTCATTTAGTGCTCCTTGGTAATAAGGCAAATGCGCTGTTAGGATTTCAAACTCAAGTGGAATGCAAAATCTATTTCCATATGTTTCTGCCACTATAATGTCTTTGACTTCTGTGGTTGATTTATCATCTGCGTTGATTCGAATTTTCATAATGCTATCTGACTGTATGCCTTGATAAATACGATCCTCTCGTTCTTCCGTGTAAGCCACAAATCTTTGTAACAGTAGAACACATCGGAATCGTCAAGACTAAACACTTCCTGTCCTTCAAGTTCAACTTTAATATTCTTAATAATTGCTCTACCTAGGTTGTTAACTAGTGTTCTTTTGACATCTGTGTCTGATAAAAGTTCAATATTAAATGCAAGGCGTGCAATACCAGGAACAATAACGTCACTGGGGCCTACGTTAGGAAACTTGACAGTAAGGGTTTGGTTTGGATCTATAGTACTAGGATTGTTAGTGATGACAATTGATTGTCTAATGCCCTTAACACCAAAAGGTTCATGCAGTTTTCTGTATGGGTCTAACTTTGATCTGTAGGACTGTGTCATTTTATTATGCAAAAATCAAAAATATTAAATTAATAAAAACAATGGCAGCGGGAGGATTCAACCATGAAGATTTTGAAATGGATGACATGAATGTCTTTGATACTAGTGTTACAGATATGACTGGAATGGTAAATACTTCTCCTCTGTATCACGAACTGTTAAAAGACAAAGTGAACTCGTTTTATGATAGTGTTGGTGACCGCCCAGAAGTTTTGGATCCTAATCAATTTGAACTTGATAACAAGGGCCATTTATATTTAAATACAGACAGAGGAAAAGTACAATTGACTTATATAAAAAAAAAATCCAGCTAAGTTTAAAGCTTTAAGTTCAATTAAAACTAGTGTTGGTGGTGAGGCAGCACTACAGCGTTACCTTGGTGTTGGTAGTAAAAAGTTGCCACCTAGACTTGCTAGTACCCTTCATGGCGTACAAACAAGGTTGCCAACTGGTCAAGAAATTGAAATGACTGATGTAACAAGACTGCCAGAATTAGCAAACACAGTAATACAAGAAACTTCATTTACAGAAGGGCAAATAAATGAGGCTATGAAAACAATGGGTGACTCTCCTTTGACAATGCGGGAGTTAGTGGGGTTGGATAAAACACTGCAGTCAATCAGAGGTGAGCTTGTGAATAATGTAGCCAAACTAGGGGAGCTTGATAATCACAAAGAAAAAGAAAAAGAAAAACTGGCTACCGCAGATAATGGGAATCTTGACACAGAAATGAAAGAAAGAATACAACACAGATTAAATGATTTGCAGATAGAAAGATCAGCGCGACTAGAAGTGATTGAAATTGGGGGGAAAAAAAACCCTCAAAACACAGGTCAACAGGGTTAGAGAAACTATTCAGAAAATACTTCACTAAGACACAACGTTGGCTGAGAGATTGAAAACACTTTTCAGAGAGCAGGGTATCACAATTGCAAGTTTAATTACTGCTCTCAGATTTATTATCAGTACTGTAGTGTTAGCTGTAACGGGTGGACCAGGGGGTAGCGCTCCGGCCCCACCAGCACCACCAACTGATCCAAAAGATTTACAGTCGTGGGTAAAGAAACAATTTCTCATATATCAGACTTACTTAAGAAATTAGCTGTAAAAGCGATGGATGTGCTGCCTGGCATTTTAGGCTCACTTGTCAGTTGGATGATAAGTACTGCAACAAAGGTAGTAGGATTTATGGCAGAGAATGTTTGGGTCTTTTTGGTGACAGTAGGAGGGTTAATGGTAGGTTATTTAATGAAACAGGTAAAGAAGTAATATTCCTACTCCAGTGAGACCTATTGTCAATGCTGTTCTCTCGGAATTATGTGTGGAGTCAGAGGACTGAAGTATTACATCTTGGGTTACTACCGGGGCAGGGGAAGTAACCGCCTGTAATGGTTTTAACAACTGTATATGCGCAGTAAGGACAAAATATGCGTTTGTGACTTCCTTATTTATTAGGAAGAAATTCATGTTCCATTTTTGTGGGAAGAATCAGGATTGAAGTAAAATAGTAATTTTGCTTTTGAGGTTATATGCGAGTTCAGGTGTACTGTTGGCACAACCCTTTAACCCTTATCGTCCTGATATGCCCATTGCTTGAAATAAATTAGGCTGTTAGTTCAAGGGTGGTGCCAGAATAGCTTGGTGCCTCAGGTGCCAAGCTATTCTGGCACCACCCTTGAACTAAAACGGTTCATTTATCTTTTATCTGTAATGGAGGCTTCATAGGACAATAACCAAATTTTCCAAAATCAGCCTCAGGATGTAATGGGTTAACTCATATCATATTGACAGTGTTGATTCTAAAGCGCGTTTTGCGCGATTTCTCGCAATATTATGCTCCAAATCGCAAAAAAACACCGATAGCGCGGCCGAAGAATCGCAGAAAAAAGAAACTGGACGCTTTTTTGCACGACCAGCGCGGCCGCACCGCTGCTGCGTAAAAGCCTGCTCGAGCGTCTTGGTGCAGTGTGGCCTGAGTCGAGCCAGGGCAATTTCACTATTATTCACCTGTTTAACACGAACACAGATTCCATTCACAGAAAACCAATTCACGTGTCGCTCTCGTGCTGTGGAAGTACACATGACAGATCAGAGCGAACTCTAGTCTGTGATTGGCTGAATAGCCTTCAGCTGTTGTAATCTGTCTTCTCATTGGCTAGCATTTCTGTACTGTATTCATGTTGTATCATTCGTGTACCAACACAACCCTTTTACCGATGCGGGATTGTACTTCAGCCTGTGTTGCTTTTACCTGAGGATTGTAACTTGTGGGCAGTGGGCAGATGTTCACATCTGCACGGGACATAGACGACCCCGCCCTCCACGAGTCGCCTGCTGCCTTGCAGGCCTGGCCGCTTGGATGCGGAAAGGCTAAGGGAGGAAACCCCTGACATCAAAGCCCCCTGTGTCTCCGGGGAAGGCTTTTGAGCCAGAGATTAGGACAAGGACAGTCTGATATAAAACCTACGACCCGAGGACCTCGATGCCATTGTCCCAGCTTGCTAGGCCATGGCAGATGAACCAAGGGTTTAAAGGGTGGGGCCAGTACTGCGCACACTGCACTCTACCAAAAAGCTCCACCGCGCAGGCTTTAGGAAACGTCCACGGACCATGACACTGACCATTCCAAGTCCTGTAGCGACGGGCGAGGGGCGAAACGGCAGGTGAAAGATGTCACTGGAAGCCGCAGTCTCAAACCTGCATGCAGACGGTTCAGGATATTGGTCGCCTGATGTTGACCTGGGGATGACAACATCACTCGGCACACCCTGAACGACCAAGCAGCCTTCTCTAGGGACAGCACTGCTTGCTCCACACGGAAAGGGGCCTAGAAAAGGTGGCCTAACCAAAGCTCATCCCCTCGCAACCCCAGTTGCCTAGCCGCGGTCAACGGGCATCTTCTCCTGCGGTCAAAAAACAAGAAAGAATAACGGATCCACTCTCATGACGACCACGACCGGACTTAACGTAGCATGCTGGAACGTCCGAACCATGCTCGACAAAGCAGACAGCGGACGCCCTGAACGTCACTCCGCGCTCATTGCCCATGAATTGCGGAGGTTAAACATCGACATCGCCGCGCTCAGCGAAGTACGTCTTCCGGACGAAGGCAGCCTCCAAGAACTTGGTGCTGGGTACACCCTCTACTGGTCAGGCAGGCCTGCATCAGAAAGACGGCTTTCAGGCGTGGGTTTCATGGTCAAGACATCCATTGCGACTAAGCTGGAAAACCTACCAACGGGCCACTCAGACCGCATCATGTCCATGCGCTTCCCACTGAGACACCAGCAGCACGTCACCCTTCTCAGTGTGTACTCCCCAACCCTCCTGGCAGAGCCTGCTGAAAAGGACAAGTTTTACACTGACCTGCGCAGCCTCCTACAGAGTTCCCCTGCAGACGACAAAGTCATCATCCTTGGCGACTTCAACGCCAGAGTGGGCCAGGACTCTGAAGCCTGGAAAGGAGTCCTCGGCAAGCATGGCGTGGGGAACTGCAATGACAATGGCCGCCTACTGTTGGAGTTCTGTGCGGAGCAGCAACTGGTCATCACCAACACTACTTTTCAGCAAAAGGACAGTCGAAAGACCACCTGGATGCATCCTCGCTCCAAACACTGGCACCTTATCGACTATGTCCTAGTGCGCCAGAGGGACCGCAGTGACGTCCTCCTCACCAGAGTGATGCCCAGCGCAGAGTGCCACACTGACCACCGCCTTGTCCGCTGCAAACTCAGGCTCCACTTCAAGCCAAAACCCAAGAAATGGGGGCCCCCCAAGAAAAAGCTTGATGTTGCCAGCCTTCAGCGTGACGATGTGAAAGCTGCCTTTCAGACAGATTTACAGCGCAGGCTCAAAGACACAGCGGACCCAGTAGACTCCTCCCCTGAAACACTTTGGGAACAACTGAAAACTGCTATTGCAAAATCCTCTGCAGAAGTCTTGGGTTTCGCCAGAAAGAGAACAAAGACTGGTTTGACGAAAACGATGTAGAGATCCAGGAACATCTAGCAAAAAAAAAGAGCCGCCCATCAGGCCCACCTAGCCCAGCCTTCCTGCCCTGTGAAGAAGTCTGCCTTCCGCCTCCTCTGCAGCGGTCTCCAGCGCAAGCTCAGAGATCTCCAGAATGAGTGGTGGACCAGACTTGCACAGAGGACCCAGCTTTGTGCTGACAATGGTGACTACAGGGGCTTCTACGAAGCACTGAAAGCAGTGTATGGCCCCAGGCACCTGGTACAAAGTCCCCTGCAAAACGCGCGAATGGCCAGGCACTCCTCACAGATAATACCTCCATCTTGAACCGCTGGTCGGAATACTTTCAGAGCCTCTTCAGCGCTGAGCGCACTGTTCAAGAAGCAGTCATCCTACAAATCCCACACCTCCCAGTAAAGGTTGAATTGGACGAACCGCCCACCGCTGAAGAGACCCTCACAGCCATCCACCAGCTCAAGAGTGGCAAAGCAGCAGGCATTGATGGAATACCGCCAGAGATCTGGAAACATGGAGGCACAGCACTGCACAACAAGCTCCATGACTTCTTTCTCTGCTGCTGGGAGGAAGGAACACTACCAAAAGATCTCCGTGATGCAGTCGTTATCACCCTGTACAAGAACAAAGGCGAGAAGTCTGACTGTTCCAACTATCGGGGAATTACCCTGCTGTCCATTGCTGGGAAAATCCTTGCAAGGCTGCTCCTGAATCGGCTGGTACCTGCCATCGCTGAAGACCAACTCCCAGAGGGCCAGTGTGGCTTCAGAGCAAACAGGAGCACCACCGATAGGGTCTTTTTGCTGAGACAGCTACAGGAGAAGTGCCGCGAACAGAACAAAGGGCTGTACGTAAAATTTGTCGACCTAACAAAAGCGTTCGACACTGTGAGCAGGCAAGGCATGTGGTAGATCCTGGAGCGACTTGGCTGTCCCCCAAAGTTCCTCAACATGATTGTCCAGCTATACGAGGACCAGCAAGGCCAGGTCAGACTCAACAATGACCTCTCAGAACCATTCCCTATTCTCAACGGCGTAAAGCAGGGCTGCGTGCTGGCACCGACCCTCTTCACCATCTTTTTTAGCATGATGTTGAAGCAGGCCACAGTGGACCTCGATGATGACGATGCAGTGTACATCAGGTACCGTCTCGATGGCAGCCTGTTCAACCTCAGACGACTGCAGGCTCACACGAAAACCCTAGACCAACTGATTCGTGAGCTGCTTTTTGCTGATGATGCTGCCCTCGTTGCACACACAGAGAGAGCCCTGCAACGCATCACGTCTTGCTTCGCAGATGCTGCCCAGCTCTTTGGACTCGAGGTCAGTCTGAAAAAGACAGAGGTCCTCCATCAGCCGGCACCCAAGACAGTGTATCGCCCTCCTCACATCACCATTGGTGAGTCTGAACTAAAGTCAGTGCACCAGTTTACTTACCTTGGCTGCATTATCACGTCGGACGCCAAGCTGGACAAGGAGCTTGACAGCATGCTGGCAAAAGCGAACAGCGCTTTCGGGCGACTTTTCAAGCTGGTGTGACACAATCAACTGCTAAAAACAGGCACCAAGATCAGCGTGTACAGAGCTGTGGTCCTCACCACCCTGCTGTATGGTTCCGAGTCCTGGGCACTCTACCGGAGCCAACTACGACTCCTCGAACGCTTCCACCAGCGCTGCCTGCGTACCATCCTCACCATTCACTGGAGTGACTATGTCACCAACGTCGAGGTCCTTGAACAGGCTGAAACTGTGAGCATCGAGGCTTTGCTGCTGCGGACACAGCTCCGCTGGGCAGGGCACGTCTCCAGGATGGAGGATCATCGCCTACCAAAGATCACCCTGTTCGGCGAGCTTGCTACTGGACACTGTGACAGAGGGGCACCAAAGAAGAGATACAAAGACTGTCTCAAGAAGTCACTTATTGCCTGCCAAATCGACCACCACCAGTCGTCTTCGCTTGCTGCGGACCGTGACACCTGGCGCTCCACCATTTACAAGGCAGCTGTCTCCTTTGAGGACTCTCACAGAGCTAGCCTTAAGGACAAGCGGCTCAGGAGAAAAAACAGAGATGCCGCAGCTCAGAACCCTGGCCATACCTTCCCCTGCAGCCACTGCGGTCGAACCTGCCTGTCTCGGATTGGCCTCCGCAGCCACGAACAAGCCTGCAGACGTTGTGGGCAACTCCTATAAAATCTTCGTTCGCGAAGTCAAGCCAAGAGATGCGCAGTTGTTCCTCCTAAGTTTACAGATTGATTGAGACCGAGTTTTTGACCAACACCTGCAACAACTATTTCATTATTATAATTTGTTATTGTCCCCATTTGGAGTTGAAGATCAGACCGCAACATGTATAACCCGATGCCAACTACAAAGTCAACTTTTGATCTCGCATATCTGAGAACGTCTTGATAGCGCTGTATGCTTGATGGGAGATCAACTGTTGAGTTAATTGAATCTTCCAGGTTTGCAAGAAACTGTTTTTGTGTCTCGAACTTCCCACTTCCATTCAAAATATTTGATTTTGTTTGAGCTTGTGCTCCTAGTATACACCACACATAAGTTATGATAGACTCATTTACGCGCTCCACTCCCACTTGAGTAAACCCGTCACTCCTTTTCTAAGATAAATGTGGTCCAGGCATTAGACTGTTTCTGTTGAATTGATCCTAACCATACTTGTGATTTTGATGAGAATGAAGTGTAACCAGGGTAATAATCTTGTGGGCACTGTCTGTGACTCATAGCGTAATACAATGTACCCATGCCGTTGTGATCATCATGTTTTTGTGTGAAGTCATACCCGGCACGGGGGCTTATGTTAAACTCATTACAAATCCGTTCAAACGCTTTCATATCCATGGGGTTGTTATACCTGTTGAAACTAGATTCAGTTGGTAATGGGGTATGCAGTTCTGACAGTATTCTTCTAAGCTGGTAATAAGTGTGGAAACGATAGACAGACTTAATCAGTTTGTTTGGGTGATTCAAATGGTCTGTAAAATAAATGCCGCATCCTGTAGTGCTACACAGTATAGCAAAGTTGAGTTGGTTTTGAAACATCTGTAGTGGACTTGAAGACCACTTTCTTGCAGTAGCGTCGTCTGTTATTGGAGGGTTTAGGTAATGATCAAAAGGGTTGGGTACTTTGACTTGAAATAAATCTTGTTCGCTTACAGCTATGTCGAGTTGATTTAGTTGAATTATTTTCTGTTCATAAGTTGGTGCGACATTATATTTGGCATCCACATTAAATTGAAATGCGTTTATTGTGGTAATGGTTGTGATTTAAATTCCATCCTTTTTTTATGAGATAATAAAAATGTTTATTACCTTAACAAATCTTGACACAAGCAAACCAGTGTGGTTAACTAATGGGATTGATAATCGTGATGGTAGCAAGGCTGTAGCCATCCATGAAATGTTTTATACAGTAAAGTGGTTTAATGTAACAGATGATAAAAATTATTCTGTAAGTGGAACTCTTGATGGTTTAGAAAAGGGTGATATTTTACGAGCTGGATATTATGACTTTTGTACTTTAGCTGAATGGCTTCAAAATGAATTTAAAATTAAAGCAACTTTAAACCCAGGTAATTTACTTGTTACAATTGATTTTCCGAAAAGTGGTCAGTTTTTTTTTATCAATTAGTCTTTTATTATTACTTGGTTTTTTAGGTAAAAAAATAACATATCCAGACGAAGATTAGTCACAATCAGATGGACGTCTACTAACACCAAAAAAATTAAGAATAACTGGAAGATACCCTGTTCATTTGTCAGTACACACAGTGCTAAATGTTCATTTAAAAGAACTAAGCACTACTGATAATCTTCACAATGGAAAGCCTTCAACTTTGTTGAAATGTGTGTCGACTGGAACTGCCCCATATTGTGAAAATGTAGTTGCTAGATTTCCTAATTCACAGTTTTAAAAAATTGGGCTCCAGTTTCTTTGGATCATTGTGCATATCTGTAACTAAGCAGGATGACAAACCAGTTGTCATGCATGATTTTTATGTTGTGTTGGAAGTGAAATAAATTTTATTTTTGTTTTATAAAAATGAGTGGTCTTGGTCCAAAGCCGAGAATTGTTCCAGTTGCGTGTTCATCAATAGAGTTGAAAGATTTGGCTGACGTGCAAGATTTTGATAAAGAAGGTGAGGTAGGAGAGGTGTATGGCCTTGAACTTGTGTCCGTTGGATTGTACAAACGAAAGGCAATTGAAGATGTAAAAGATGGCACGTTTCCTAAACTTAGTCAACTTCGTGATGTTACTGTTCCAACTCCTGTAAGTAATTTGCTCTACAGCTTAAAACATGAGGGTAATAAATAGAGATGCAACAATAGTTTTTGAAATTCTCATGAGATCTGTGGAAGCTGTGAAAGAAGCAGATATCACACAGGGAATAAAACTTACATGGGATAGCACAGTAGCAGAGTCAACAAAGGTTGTTATTGCTATTAGAAAAATCAATACAGATTTTGAAGTTTTGATTAGTGTCCCTGCTGTTAAGGTACTGATTGATAAAACAACTCTAGTTTATCTAAGTTTCATAAACCTGGAACATATAGATCTTGTTTCATTTTATTACACTAGCAAATTGTATACCTTTGAAGAGTTGCAAAATATATTAGAAGATTAATAAAAAAATATATTTGCCTCAAAAAATGCCACCACTGTATCTGCAAATACCGCCTGAGCCGCTTGATCCTATTGTTCCCGATAAAACATTACAGGCAGACTCATTCCGTTTAATGAATATTACAGAAGCATTGAAGTATTTGGAAGAAGAACAAGCAAAATACTCCCGGTGCAAATGACGTTACAAAATGGTTTTCAATTCTGTACACAACACTTCAATGGCCGTGGGTGTGGTTTCAGCCGGATTATCTGTAGGAGGTATAGCTCTGTTTGCGACGGGAATGGGAAGTGTCATAGGAATTGCTATTGAAGGTGTTGGCCTTGCCACAAGCCTGGCATGCTTTGGTATGGAGGCCCTTAACAAAAGATTTTATACGAAGTTGCAGAAGCATGAAGCATTGAGTACGCTCGCTGGAGCTAAGCTGAGCAGTATGAAACTTATTATCAGTAAGGCTTTAGATTATAATACAGTTGACGATCACGAATTTAAGAGAGTCCAGGATGATTTGGCTAATTACAAACAACAGAAATCTGAAATACAGAATAAGATGCATAATCAACCCGTAAACGTTGAAGAGCTAAAGAAATCTTTTTTAGAACAAGGAAAAAAGATAGGCGTAGAAGAAACTATGAAAAAAAGTACAAGGACTTATAAACAATTAACGATCAGTTTTGGTAATCCATTATTTTTGTCATACACTTCGCAAAGTGATGTCATGCCTTTCACGTCTGCTCATCTAACGCCATCAGCTCCACCACCAGAGTACTAAAAAACGTTTTCTTGTTGTCCTTGTAACTTGAGAAATCTGACCGAGTGTCTTATTGTCTGAAGTCAAGAACTTGTGACAACTAACTTCAAAGTTAACGTCAAAGTCACTTGTAAGTTGTAGGTAACTTTGAAATTAGTTATCAAGTAAGATCATAAGTTATTCACAGGTCCAAGCAAAGCTGTGTTATTTTTTTTTTTGTTCATTATAAAATGAACCAAGACGAATTACTTCTTCTAAGCGATAGCTGTGCTGTAGAAAACAAAGACTTAGACTCGAAAAAACAGAGTCTTCTCTCTGTAGTTGTTTCTGGAAAATCAAAAGCTTTTCTCGGAAAACAATACATGACAGAAGACATAGAATCTCTTACCGCTGATGAACTATTTAAACTTCATTCGAAATATGAAAACCACATTAGTTCACTAATGACACGTGATTTGAGTCGATCTCTTGTCTGCCTATACACAAAAGCTGTGAGAAACTTCCTGCCTGTTGATAGTGACAGTCTGTCACACGGCCTTGAAAGCAATCCCATAGTTTCAAGTTCAATAGGCAAATTAGCATGCCTTATGTTTTACAAGTTTGGCAATTACCTTGCACCTGTGGTAACCTTGCTCGTTACTAGTAGTCATGTTGATTTTTTTCTAAAATAAATTTTAAATTAGAAGAAAATGGACGAGACCCAGATGACTCCACATCAGAGTCCTGTCTTGACGCAAGTTCAAACGGTGACTAAGACTAAAAGTCCAGGTCGAATAGAGGCTGGAAAAAGATTAGCTGAATATAACAGACAAAACAAATTACAGCTTCAGACATTAACAGAAAAGACTGACACACCATCAACAGCACCAGTGTCACTACCATCACACCCCCAACAAAGTGAGAGACAAACAACTGAGTCTAAACCTGAAACAACAAAATATATAGTTGCTGGATTTGTTCTCGGATTTGGTTATGTAGGTTACCAATTATACAAAAAATACAAACCAAACACTCGAACAGTTGTCCAAAAAATCAAACACTCCAAAAACAAAAGAAGAAGTCGCCACATTACCAGCAACACCCAAAGCCGTGGACCCATTTTACATGCAGTAAATAAATTTATTATTTTAATTTTTGTGGCATAAGAAAATGAGCGACACAAACAACATAATGAACCTCGTCTATCACTCTGCTGTAATAAGCTGACTAACAGTTGCTTATTCTATGCTGGGGAAAAGTCTTCTCAAAATGAAATCAGCAGACTTGAGTAGATTAGACTTCAAAGACAGTGCTAAGCTAGTAGCAGTTGTCACAGCATCGATTGCCACAAAAGACCTTCTCGTCAAGCAAGGAATTATTCCAGAAAATGTTTCTATGTAAATAAAAAATATGGCAACTATAGCTATTATGATTGGTGGGGCCGTTGTTAACGCACTTGCATTTAGTGGTTCAAACTATCTTTTTTCAAAAATGGGTAGAGAGGAATCTGCAGAAGAAATGAAGCGTCACAATGAGGCATCTGAAAAACTGGCACAAGCACAACAGGATTATGAGAAGCAGAGAATTGAGAAACTTGATTTCATCAATGAAAAACTGAGGCTTGAGGGTCATGCACAGCATACATTTTCTAATGTCGATGATGCAATCAAAGAATACTTTCTTGTTACTGGCGAAGACGTGACATCCCATGACCAAAACTTAGCGACTATTACCAACCAAGCCCAGAACAAAAAAAATAGAGAAATAATATTTGTTCTAGTAGGAATGACATTAGTATATTTTACAGGAGTTTTTATTGCTAGAAGAAATGACAGACGTCGGAGCTAAACTATCAAAAATATATTACTCCCCTATTGGCTACTGGAAAGAAAAAACTGCAATAGAAAAACTACATGCTGCTGTGGGTGGAGATGTCACACTCGACCAAATAAAACAGTGGCTACAAAAACAAGCAATTTGGCAAATATATCTTCCTGCTCCAAGAAAAATAACAAGACCTCATTTTGTAAACACTATCCATAATGACACCCATCAAATGGATCTTCTGTCCCTACCACACGATACAATAAAAAAAAAGAAACGATACAAGTATGCATTAACTGTTGTCGACATAGCTTCAAGGTATAAGGATGCCGAACCCATAACTGACAAAAATGCTGTAACAGTGGCCACTGAGTTAACAAAGATATATAGTTGTGGTCCTTTAAAATACCCTAGGCTTGTGCAAGTCGATGACGGATCTGAATTTAAAGGCGCTGTTAATCAGTTATTTGCAAAGCATGGAGTGGTAGTGCGGCGAGGCATTCCAGGCATGCATAGATCACAGGCAATTGTTGAAAACTTTAACAAGCAGTTATCGGAGAGACTTTTCAGCTATCAGTATTCTAAGGAACTCATGCATGACACACGTAACACTGAGTGGGTTAAGAGATTACCGTCTGTGATAAAAGCAATGAATAATGAAGGTCACCCTAAGCCTGCTGATGCTATTAAATTGAAAACATTGCCATCAGGGTCAGAAATAAAAACAACACCTCCAGACACAAGCTTGTTTACAAAACAGGTGAGATATTTGTATCAACCTGGCGAGGTCGAGAATGATGTCAGGTGCAGGGCAACTGATCCAATTTGGTCTACGTCTGTCTACAATATTAAAAAAATAGTTCCTTCCGCTTATGCATCGATTTATTATCTGTATGAGCCTGCGCCTCAGAGGGCATTTGTTAGAGAAGAATTACAGATTATTCCCCCAGACACTGTTACACATTTTTAATCATTTCATCAACTAATTCATCGATTAGTTCATCAGCTATTTCTTCAGATAACTTAAGTGCATAATGCCCAGGTGTGAAACACTCGTTTTGTGTCCCCTACTGCTAGAGACTTTTTATGTGTTTGGATCATTTCAATATTGTGTTTGTTTGACCTCAGTGTCTTGTTTGGATAATCAGGCATTAGTTCTCCATCTAATACTTGCTTATAATGTTCATGTCTAATGTCTTTATTTTTTATCGCTGTTTTTTTATGCCTTTGGCTTTCGACTGACTACCTTATTGGTGCAGTATAGAATACATTTTTGATCTCAGTCCAACATACTCAACTATCGGCACACCATTTACTTCATCTTTAAACTTACCAGGCACTTTCTTGTTTTGTGTGCTAAACAGCGGGTGATCCTTAGGGTAGTCAGACGTGTCATACATATGCAGTTCTGTTTTCATGTCTTCATAAAAGTCTTCAGTAGGCACATCAATGATCATAGAGTCAGTGTCAGTGTATAGCAGACGGCACTCAGGATACTTTGGTTTAAAGTAATCATAGTAAAATTCAAGCATCAACAGTTTTGATAACTCGAGTATTGCCATACCAATGAATACTGGCTTGTCCAGTTTGACAATTATTTTTTTTGAGTGAAACTGCATACAATGATGAATGAAACTCTTTGTACCCTGTGTACTGTGGCTTGACTGTAAGTTTAATTGCACCCGATTCAGTTGTGACCAGTCTCACATCTTTGCGGTGATGAGGATTTTCCATCGTCTTACCAAAACAGGCATTGTTCATAGCTTAAAGAAGTCTTTGTCAAATGCAGTGTTGCCATCCCTCGCACGCAATGTTGTGTTCTTCATTATATAATCTTTCATGAAAGCACTCTGATCAAATTGAATACCTCTGTGAACTTTCTTTAGTACTAACCCATGTCTGATGTAAAACTGTAACAAGCGATAGTGGCAAACGTAATTGAATTTGTCATTAAAATTTGGCACAAGTTTGGTGTCTTCTTTTTTCCCCGTCATACTCATTTTCTCAACAGCCAACGGATAATCATTGTGGTAATCATGTAGGTGGTGTGGGTACTCCAGGTCTACTTCAAAGATCCAACCCTTTGCATCATTCCTGTCATGAGTCATAATATAGTTTGCTGTGTTATGTCATACTGTTACAAATCATACAGACAAAAGTTTTTCAAGGGCAATAACTCACACATTGCAAATCCATAAAGGTTATTAGCGTCCAAGTACGTAATGAATGACCTTGACCTTTAGGGGTCAAACCCCAGGCCGTCCAGATATTTGTTGTTGGCTCTGGCATAATTGTTCGCTGCAATACTAATGCCTCCCCTCAATCCACGTTCCACCATTTCACCCATCATACAATCAGACAACAGGTATATAAATATCTTGCTGGATTTTAAAAATCCATCCCATGTCATGCCAGGACTAGTTATGTAGCAAGCTGGGTCAAGACTGTAGTGTAACAAACCCTTTTCACGATAACTTTCAAATACGTCTGCTAGCAAGCAAACATCAGCTTTCAAGTACTGGTCATGGTAATCACCAATCGTTTCACACCCCTGTTTACCCCATGCATCAAGTGCGTGCTGGTAATCAGAGTCAGAAATACCTTTACCATTAAGTGTGGAATAAAATTTCTCTTTTGGTGGCAGTCTCCTTTCTTCAAACACAACCCAGTGATCAATGTATTCGTAGGGGTAGACTCCTTTCTTAATCAAGTCTGGCTCAAAATATTTACTTGTTATTGGATACTCAGTCAGTCCTTCTGCGAGACTAGCAAGCCCTAAAGACAAATGTTGCATGGAGTCATAAAATGCTAATTTGTTGTCCAGCCTAAAAGTCAAGTATTTTTCAGTTGTCTGGGCAATACAACTAACTTTTTTTTTTTGTAAGACTCATCCACAGCCTGCATGATAATATGTGAATCATACCCCTTGAGATTGTGGAAAAAGATAGGCAGTTTGTATGCCTTGGGATCTATTTTTAATTTCAAGTTACAATCACCATGGGCAGCACCTCTGTACTGTCCAGTTATGTGATCATGGTCACGAACTTTATCACCACCCCGAGGTTGTTCACAAATCCAACACATCACTGCTGTATCAAAATTCTGCTTGTCTTCTTCTGTCAACAACAAAGGCATCTGACACTTTTCCAAATACTGTACTACCTGACTATACAGTTGTCTCATTTCTGTTAAAAACTCAGCTGCTGCATTTTCACCCCTGTAGATAACAGGTTCTGTATGCTGGCCGTCAGACCTAACAAGAATATATCCGAAAGAACACACCACTTGATCACTCAATTTTACCGTCTTTGGTAATGATTCTGGAACAGGACCCTCATATGGCACAACCAGTGATTCAAAATCAGCATACACTACAAACGGCAGCGTTTGCTGATTAACATAGTTCTTAAAATAAACCTTGCTACCAGGATCTGGATACCTAAGTATTGTTTGAATGTCATCAGCTGATCTACAGTGCAGGGTATGTTTATGTGCCACTTTTATAGAGGAGAACCTTTGTAAGCATCTCTTACATACTTCCTGTTTGCCATTGTGTTTTGATACATGGTTGTGAATTAGTCGTGACATACTCCTAATAATTGTGTAGTAAAAGTTATCACCAGAGCTTATTAGTAACATGTCATCATGCTTATCTTCTGACTGACCGTAGGTTGGGGCAATTGGTGACACTCTAATTGGTTGTAACCTGTACTCAGACTCATTATCCCATACATACACATTCACAGATAACCCAGGATTTAGTTTTTCAAACAGATCAATATCCTCCACCTTAACAGGAAAATCTATGCCACTGAAGTTGAGTTCATTTACAAATTTGGTATAGTTAGATACACTTTCAGGTTTTGTTTTTACAAAATGCAGTTTGGCAAGCACACACCACATAAAACACAAATTATCTTTGTTCTGCACATTGACGACAGCCTTTTTGTCTGCAACCTCAGTTGGTAGGGGCAGCCACGATTTGCCTAAAATAGGATGGTATCTTGACTGCTTCAGTTGCAGTTCATGTACACGGCCTTCATGCCAACCAGATCCCTGCATTTTTGCTCTGTCAATTGCTTCAAGGAAGTCAGGCAATAGTCTTTCTGTAAACACTTTTTCCAATTCCTCTTTTGAATTAACTGTGCGTGTCTTGTCGAGATATATGAAATGATCACTTCACCATCTACCCTGGTAAATTCTATTTTAGCAACAATCTGAATCTTTACACTACCAGAAAAAAAGGTTATCTTGTATGACCAAAAAGACCTTTCTATCGATTCATAGACACTGTAAGTGTTGAATATAGGCAAGTCTGTTGTGTGAAACACGTTTCTTAAGCTTTGGGCATTGTCCGTCATTTTTATTTGACTGACAAAATAATAAATAGGAAAAAATACACCTGAGTAATACCACTTTATTGTCTGTAATCCCTATAATAATAAATATTTAGTTCATTTCCCAACAAATCAACCACTTCCCCGGTATGTGTCTTAAGGTCTTGTACTCATGTTGCAGGTGTAATATCACTTTATTGACAGTAACAAATTCAATATAATCATGTTTACTTAGATGGTAGAATATGTGTAAACACATACTCTCAAACCAGTCACATTTAGCATTATAAACTATAAAATCTTGTGTCTTAATATCAACAGTATTGTAATTATAATGTGGTGGATAATTAGAATATCCAAAAGTTACATTAAATGCCATGTACATCTTCGTTGGTGTTGAGAGTTTTATCAAAGGCTCAAACGGATGTTTAACTTGTGTTTTTAAGTCATAAAAATGCACAACACCTCTGAAGCTCTCTGTGATATCAAATGCTCGCCCGCTTTGTCTGTCCATCATTTTTTATGGACAAAATAAAAAGCTAAATTAATTCACTAATCCATACCCTGTGGGTTGATCTGTCTTTAAAATAAGCTTTAGATGCTTAGTCAATTTCAGTTTGTTTTTCACAATGTCTCATTCGTGTTTGTTGGGGATGACATCATTCTCTCTGAGACAGTCTTCAAAGCTGTCATGATCTTTACAGTAAAACAAACAGATAAACTTTAACTGCTCACGAAAATCTTTCAGTACAGCATTATATTTCTGAGTGAAAATCGATACACTGATGTTATCATGTCTGCCACTGAAGGCCAGGTCTGCTAGTGTGTTTCTCTTCTTAACAATATCCTTATCTGCAGAGCAGTCATCGACTATGAACAGGGTTGGCTGTCCTTCAAATTGCTTGTAAAAATACTGCAGGTAGTCGTTAAGTTTCTTTTCAGGATCAACTAAGTAAATGTTGCTGTCAGTCCAAATGAATGAACGGTTGTGATAAGCTGTGTTGTGTTTGACAGTAGGGCAGAATATCACAATGTTTTCAAAATTATGAATGTATCTTGTTTGTAATAGATTAAGTACAAATTCAGTTTTTACACAGCCCGTGGCACCAACAAATAAGCCACAGTGTGGGTCGAGCGTCATTAAGTTCATTTTTAAAACACAATATATAAACTGTGTGTACAAAACACTATGCATACCTTTCTGCTCATGAAAGGGGTGCATTCTAATAAACGCACTCACCCACACAGAGCATGTGTTATATAATGACTATGCAAAAGCTTCGGCATAAAAGGTCTATTGTTCAGGGTCATCCCCACTGCCGCACGTAACACAGATCCGGTTTTGAAACTAACCACTCATACCCAATTTTCTCCTCGCGTGAGTTGGTGATCTAAAAACACTCGTAAAACAGGGTGGGTGCATAGTGACTTTGAATCACTGAGGTCTCTCACTGGGAGTAGAGTTATGGGTTTTGTCTTTTATTTTTAATGCTTCCCAGCAGTCACGATGTGCTGATGAGTGAAGTGAAAACTTTTTCTTCACACAGACGTTGAAACAATTCTTTTTTCTCCACACAAACTCTTCACTTGGCGAGTTTTATTTTATTTAGGAACGATTTGGTGCTCCATATTTGGAAGAAAGCCTATATTCAAGGTTTGCCTTATATTTAAAATTTGTACTAGTGACATAGTGACATAAATTTGAAGCGTTGACACAGAACGGAATAATTTGGCCTAATATGTTTGTGTGTGCCTGTGTGTGTGTGCGAGGTGGGTGGGTGGGGGTTGGGGTGGTGTGAGGGGCTTTGTAGGGTGGTGGGTATGTATGTGTGTGTGCGAGGTTGGTGGGGGGTGGGGTGTGGGGGTAGGGGGTGGGTGGCGTGTACAGGATGTTGTCGCTATTTCTCAGGAACGCCAACAGTCACATCATTGATATTTTAACTAGCCTTTGTTTCCAAGGGCCCGGGTGGCCTGCCTGGTGGTTGGTGGGAGGAAGGGGGGTGTGGGGATAGGGGTGGGTATGTGTGTGTGTGCGAGGTTGGTGGGGTGTGGGGGTAGGGGGGTGGGTGTCGTGTACAGGATGTAGTCGCTATTTGTCAGGAACGCCAACAGTGACAACGGGAAATTAGAAATTCTGGACCGTAACGTAATTACGTACGTAATTTACCCTGATTTATAACTATCGATACGGCATTTTTGATTATAGGTGTCCGTCCGCTCTCTAATGTTCATCTCTCTAGATTTGAAAAATAGCTTTTTTTAATCCTCAATGAAGGTGATTTTGCAACATCTGCGTCGTTTGCGGCAGGAAGCACCGTCATAGTTGAAGTTCGAGAAATGAGCGCACTGCATGTACAATGGACTTGATTCGGTGGTGTGGGGCATGACACAAGCCTCCGCCATCTGAACACAAAACTGGCGTGTTAGGGGAGGTAAACTGCGCGGCTAAAAGTTGAAACCGCAAACGAACCTTTTTTTCGACTGCGATCACAATCTTCCGCGTGAACGTACGAGACCACACTACAAATAGCAACAATGGCGCCGCTGGAGGTTTTAACCTGGATAGAGGGCGAGCCATACCAACTCAGCCAAGGTTTAGGCTTCCTGTGACATTTGAAACAATGGACAGCAGGCAAAGTGTACTTTATAGTAACAAAATTTATTTATTTATTTATTGGGATTTAAGCCGAGCAGGCGACTAAGGCCATCTCACGGCGGGATGGGTAAAAATCTGCGCAGCCAGACCAAAAACAAGGTCGTAAGACAAGATGAAAATATATCTTAAAAATATGACAGGCTAAAATGTCGCACGAGTCTTTAAAAGAAACGTCTACAGACTCTAAAAAAGGGCAAAATAAAGAAAGTTACATAGTCTAGGAATGCTCAGATCTTGTTAAAAATATTACATTCTCTCAAGAAATTGAAGATTTTGTCCGGGGGAACATCCCGGAACAAAACCTTCAATGAGTCTGCTGTGAAATGTTTATTTCTCGTGTCAATGAGATCGGCACAATACAGCAAAAAGTGTCGAACAAAAAACTGCTCATCACAGGCAAAACACCATGGAACTCACATCCTGTTTAAGTAAGTAAGAGTGCGTAACATACGTGTGCTCGATGTGGAGCCGAGTAAGAACAGTCTCCTCACGGCGGCTGCCGCAGCGGAAAGGGAGACTGTCGGACACCGTAGGAAGAGCTTCATGCAGCTTGTTTCCTTCCTCTTTGTCTCACTCGGACTGCCACTCGCGGGCTATGTACGCACTAATCACAGGTTTAAAATCACTATAAAACAGTCTGTGTGTCAGAGACAGGGTCACTGCGGGCACTGTTGGCAGCAGAATCTGCGATTCTGTTGCCTTCGATGCCCACATGGCCTGGGACCCAAATAAAAATGATGTCATAATATTCCTTCATCAAGTCTGCGTAGAGCTCTCTAATCTGCACCAGCAGTGGGTGGTATGTTCCCGCGCCCTGAAGGGCCTGCAGGGCAGAAAGAGAGTCAGACAGAATCAGGAAGTTCCTTTCCCGAGACTGATAGGCATGCTTGAGTGCCAGCAGAATTGCCTGCATTTCTGCACTAAATACAGAGGAATGGTCAGGGAGGCGGATCTTAAATGGACGTCTAGGATGGCGAGAGGACACTGCAGCCGCAGCCACTCTCCCATCCGCAGATTTGGACCCATCCGTAGAAAGACGACTATAGCCAGGAAAAATTGACAGGAGTTCATTGAGGATCTGGTGGTATATGGCTGGTGGGGTACAATCCTTCTTGTGGGCGGTCAAGTCCAGCAAGATGTCAGGAACTGGTAGAAGCCAGGGAGGAGGGATGTGTTGCAGAGATTCCGAAACTTTGTCCAGGTCAACTCCGGCCGCCTGCAGATGAGGTCGGACACGGAAGGAAAGTGGACGGACAGGTCCCGGATGGGCATCGTAAATCTCTGCAAACGACGGGTTAAAAACACAATCATAGGCAGGATTGTTTGGATGGGCCTTCAGCTTCAGAACGTAGCTGAGCATGAGGCGGATGCGGCGGAGCCTGAGAGAAGGCTCCCCTGCCTCGGCATACATACTAGGAACTGGAGATGTCCTGAAGGCTCCCAGACATATTAGCAGACCTTGATGGTGAATTGTGTTCAAACGCTGTAGAACAGGCTTGAAAGCCGAGCCATGTACCACAGAGCCGTAATTCAGTTTAGACCAAACAAGGGCCCGGTACAGGCGAAGTAAGACAATGCGGTCTGCACCCCAGTCAGTACGACCACCGACACGAAGAATGTCGAGGGCCTTCCGACAAGAGGTTCGAAGGTAGTTAACATACTTTCGGAAGTTCAATCTTTTGTCAAAGATGACCCCCAAAAACTTGGCCTCTTCAGCCACCGTAATTGGCACTCCAGCAATGTTCAGGCTAGGTTCTGGAAAAACTTTCGTCTGGTTAGTAAAATGCACACAGACTGTCTTGGAGGGCGAGAACCTGAATCCGTTGAGAGAAACCCACCCTTGGATGTGATCAACGCACAGCTGCAAGCGCTTCTCAAGGGACGCAAGTCATCGACCTTGTGCACACAAAGCAAAGGCGTCCACGAACAAAGAGCATTCAGAATCATCCTTGACGGCTTTAACAATGTTATTAATTTTAATGCTAAATAAAACAGGAGATAAAATGCTGCCCTGCGGGACACCCATCCCCTGTTCAAAGGAGTCGGAAAGGGTGTAGCCCACACGGACATGGAACGACCGATTACACAAAAAATTGTGAATAAAAACGGGCGGGTACCCTTTAAAACCCATGTCCGACAAATCAGACATTATACCATACTTTCAGGTAGTGTCATATGCCTTTTCAAGATCGAAGAAAATTGCATAGACATGCTGCTTGTTGACAAAAGCATCTCGGATAAACGACTCAAAGCGGACTAGCTGGTCAGTTGTACTACGGAAGATCTGGAAACCGCATTGGAGGTCTGTGATGAGACCCTGTGACTCAAGATGCCACACCAGGCGGGCGTTGACCAAGCGTTCCATAGTTTTACATAAACATAATGTCAAAGCGATCGGCCGGTAGTTGCCCTGGTCGGAGGGATCCTTACCCGGCTTGGGGATTGGCACAACCACAGCCTGGCGCCAAGATGGTGGAAAATGACCGGTTATCCAGATATGGTTAAAGGCCTTGAGAAGTACAAGGAGTGAATCCTCAGGCAGATGAGTTAGGAGCTGATAGTGGATGTTATCTAATCCAGCAGCAGAGTCATCACATTTCTGCATGGCTTGCTGCAATTCTGAAAATGTAAAAGGGGCATTATAGTCTTCCGAGTTATCCGATATAAAATCACAAGTACAAGACTCTCGTTTCTCCTTCTCTCTCTGGAAGAAAGGTGAATAATGCTCTGTGGAAGAATTATGGGCAATGGTGGAGGCAAGCAAATTGACCACAGCCTTTTTATCCGTGAACAAACCGGCACCATCTCTAAGATAGCCGACAGAAGCCGAGCCACCTCTGCCCCTAAATCTTCGAACAGCCTTCCAGACATTTTGGGACGGAGTCCTAGAAGATAAGGAGGAGACGAAGCGTCTCCAGGAAGCACGGCGTTCACGTTTAAAAATGTAACGGGCTGTCACCCTCAGTCTTTTAAAGGTTAAAATATTCGCTTGCGACGGATTACAAAAAGCACGTCGCTGAGCAGATTTGCGCGTTTTTTGGGCCTTGCTGCACTCTTCATTGAACCATGGTACTCTCAGCTTCCGAGGGAGTGATGTGGAAGTTCTAGGGATGGTTTCACCTGCTGCGTCCAACAAAATAGAAGTAAAACAAGAAACAGGTTCTTCAGCTGACGACCCCACCCGGGTCTGCCCTGAGGGACTTGGGTGGGGTTAGGTATTTTTTAGTTCCCAGGGTCACCCTGGTCAGCCCCACAGGGTGGGTTTTCTCTCTATTCTGGGGCATGTGTTTCTGTCTACCCTTGGTCCATTCACCTGTATTTGCCTTTTTAAAACTCTCCTTACTGTCTGCACTGCCTGTAGCTCTTGATATTGGATGTGTGTTGCTAAATGGTCTTAGCTTTATTTAGGCCCCATGTGTTAGGTTTATTTAATGTATTTGACCGGCTGGCGACATAATTCAATGTTCTATTTTTTTTTCACAAGCAGTGCAGGCACGTCCTGAGAAAGCCTTGTTGCTGTCGGGACGTTAAGCAATGTAAATCAATCTTCAGCTGACATGACCACCTCCTCTGTAAGAAGAGACTGACAGAAGGAGGCGAACAGAGGCCAGTTAGCTTTCTTGAGATTCCAGCGCCCCACTGGCGAATCCTCCTCACAGCTGACTGATGACAGGACTACTGGGAAGTGGTCACTACCACACAGGTCGTCGTGAACCTTCCAGTCAAAGTCCTGCATGAGACAAGGATCACACACAGTGAGGTCTAGAACAGAACTAGATCCTGAACCTGGGTTATTGTACGTAGGTGAGCCATCATTAAAGACGCATAGGTTAAGGTGATAAAAAACATCTTCTAACATCTGACCTCTGCCATCATAGTGGTCACCACCCCAACGGTGAGCGTGACCGTTAAAATCCCCCATGAGAATAAAGGGAGGTGGCAGATGATATACTAAGTTAAAAACAGCATTACTACTGCCCCACAGCGATGGTGGCAGGTAAACACAGTTATGGTGATGGTCTTCTTCATGGTAACCCGAGCTGCGACAGCCTGAAGACAGGTGTCGATGCTGACGGGGCTAAATAAAATTTGGCTACGAATGAGAAGAACCACTCCACCCGAGCGCCTCTCCGAATCAGAGCCTTTACGTAAAACGGTAAAACCATTAAAGGACACAGGGTCAGAAGTCTTCAAGTAAGTCTCCTGAAGAGATATTACTGAGGGGTTATAGAACTTGACTAAAAGACGTAATTCCTCAAAGTTAGCTTGAAAACCACGACAATTCCACTGAAGCAGAGAGTACATGATTATGTCTTATCTGGGGTGAAGTGTTTTTTTTTTCCCCTTTTTCCTTTGCCTTGGAAGGAGTTGAAGAAACAGAGGGTGGCCGGCTCCCGGGCCTCCTCTGGTTCTTCGGAGAGGAAGGGAGTGGAGCTGCCGCAGCATCATCAACGACAACTTCCACCCCCTCCATCCGCTCCTCTAGTGCAGCATATTTGTTTTGAAGGGGGACATCAGTGTTCCCCTTCTGGGCCCGTGCGCACAACGGTCCCATAGATTTCTTAAACTTCTGGTCCTGGGCAGCGCGCCTGCCGCTAGAGTTAGCGGCCTTAGAACACTGACCAGAGGCAGAAGCCTTTGGAGTTGACAGACTAACAGGTGTGGGTTGGGGCTGAGGCTTAGGGGCAACAGAAGGCAACACAACCGAACCGGCAGTGTCCGCCTTCTGTGTTCCCTGGCTCCTCGACACCACCGGAGGAGGATTTCTCTCCAGGGGCGAGAGGAGCCGAGGCTCCGCCCCCAACAAAGAAGTGGGGGTTTGACATGAAAAGTCTTTGTTGGGGCGCTGGCCTGCCACCGTTGCACTGAAATTATAGACAGAGGTGTTAGAGGTTGGGGCAGCCGCAGCTGCACCAGGACCTTCAACCAGTTTTTTGGGCATCCAGAAAGGACAGCCCCACACGCACCTGCTGAATCCTACACTCGGTTAGCCAACGAGGGCATTTCTTATCCGAAGCCATAATATGCGGCCCCTGGCAATTCACACACAGGGGGGTGGCTGTGTGCAACGGGCGCATGAAGGCTCTGCCTGGCGGCATGTCTTCTGCCCATGGCCATACTTTTGGCACTTAAAGCACCGGAGGGGGAGAGGGAAGTACTTTTTCACTTTCAGGGAGTAGTAACCTCCCCAGTTGGTAGTAGGAGGGGTGGGGTGCCAAACGTCAGGATGATGGTAGGGTGACGGATCTCCCTACCACCTCGCTTGGAAGCGAAGCGCCTGACGTAAGTCACTTAAGGTTCCGTACAAGTTCATCGTCTGACAGTTCTGCCAAAGCTTGATCTTTGATTACACCTCTTGACGAATTCATAGTTTTGTGGGGTGTCACCTCCACTGGAGTGTCTCCGATGGAAGAGAGCCTCAGCAGCCCGCTGGAGTGTGCCCGGGTACGGCACTCTACCAGCAAGTCATCAGACCTGAGGCGCTGGGCCTCTGGCCTGCCAACACTGCTCCTGAGGGTCTCCCCCACCAGAAATGGATGCAGCTTGGAAACAGTTTTGTCTGTCATCTTGCTATGAACAATGAGGAAGCGAGGCCATACGGCCGACGCCTGAGGCGTCGCTTCCTCACAGTCTGAGTCACTGTCATGTTCAATGTTGGTGGATATGTGCCGCTTCTGTGCAAGTTTTTTGTGTTTGCCATATTAGAATAGTAGAGATATTCATCCACCGGGTGTCCCCGCCCGCCACCGAGCCCGACAAGGGAAAGTGCAACTGTCGGCGGGTCTCCAGCCGAAGCACAATGGAGACTGCCCGAAAGATATACTCAAGGGGGTAAGCCCGATTGAACCGTCTGAGCCACCGCCTTCTATCACACCTTTGAATGCAAGGGAATACAGGCGTAGAGCACCTAATCAGCAGCAGAGGCTATAGCATGGTGCTCCGTATATCAGCCTGTATGTCAACAATGGGATAGGGCTCAACGTGACAAGAGCCGATTGACTAGGCCGGTACGACTAGCCTCCCGTTTAGGCAGAAGTCAAGGCCAAAGTGGAGTGTTTTAGCCACCAGGATCCTCTTCTCCCCCGACACGGGTCTCCAAGCACGGCAAACACTTGGGATCCAAAGGACCAACAGCTCACGAGTATTTTTAAGGACCAATCAAACATGGTAAGACCTGGGTTAGCACAGCTCCTTAAAAACCGGACCATTGAAAAAGACTGAACAACATATCTGCTGACATCAAGTCCTAATCCTGGACAAAGATGGCACCCCTCTGCTAGCACACTCAGTCAGGAACTGAGGGGCTACCCACCCACGCCAAGTAGAGGCCGGTGTCCAGTTGGCTTTATAGTAACAAAAAAGTTAGAGAAATTTCCAACATGATCCAGGCGTACATCAGATAAAAGCAAGCTATACACACTGAAATAATAACACCCTTGTAATAAATCTTTAGGTTGACAATGGTTTTCTTATCTTATTATTGTCTTTCGTCCCGATTGGTTGTACATTACTGAACGTCCCGACTTTTTCAGGAAGTGCCAGCACAGCTTGTGAAAAAAAGAAAAAGAAAAAGAAAATGAACAGAATATTGAATGTATGTCGCCAGCCGGTCTAATACGCTAAATAAACCTAAGACCATTTAGCAACACACATCCAAAATCAAGAGAGATACCAACATTTTTTTTTATTCAGAGCAAACTGTTGACTGCCAATCGTGTAAAAAATGCAAAGAAGTACCCAAGGGAGAAATAAACACGCTTAGAAAAGATGGTTACAACACAATTTATTAATATTTTGGGTAAATCCACTTTTACAAAGCAGACAAACAAACAGAGAGATCAGTGGCTACTTATCTTCATTCGCAAAAGGAGCCACATTCCTTTTGCGAATGAAGATAAGTAGCGACTGATCTCTCTGTTTGTTTGTCTGCTTTGACAAAGTGGATTTACCGGAAATATTAATAAATTGTGTTGTAACTGTCTTTTCTAAGCGTGTTTATTTCTCCGTTGGGCACTTCTTTTCAAGAGATACAGGCAGCACAGACAGTAGGGAGAGCTTAAAAAAGAAAAATACAAGTTAATGGACCAAGGGTAGACAGAAACACATGCCCCAGAGTTGAGAGGAAAACCCACCCTGTGGGGCTAACCAGGGTGACGGTAGGAACTAAAAAGTAGTTGACACCCAAGTCCCCCAGGGCAGACCTGGGTGGGGGCCACAGTTTTGCTGCAAAGTAAGGTTAGTGTTACACAGTATGCTAAATGATCCAGGTGTACTTCAGATAAAAACAGAGCTATACATGCTGAAAACAACCGAATAATAACGCTCTTGTAATAAATCTTTATGTTGACAATGGTTTTATTACCCTTATTATTGTCTTTCGTCCTCAACCATTCTTCCGTTTGCAGAGTTTTAAATGTTATGCAGTATACAAAATGATCCAGGCGGACCAGCCCCCATAGTAGCACTGTTGTAATAAATCTTTATGTTGACAATGGTTTTCTTACCCCTTATTATTGTCTTTTGTCCCCAACCATTCTTCCGTTTGCAGAGTTTTAAATGTTATGCAGTATACAAAATGATCCAGGCGGTCCAGCCCCCATAGTAGCACTCTTGTAATAAATCTTTATGTTGACAATGGTTTTCTTACCCTTATTATTGTCTTTCGTCCCCAACCATTCTTCCGTTTGCAGAGTTTTAAATGTTATGCAGTATACAAAATGATTCAGGCGGACCAACCCCATAATAACACTCTTGTAATAAATCTTTACGTTGTCAATGTTTTTCTTATCTTATTATCTTATCTTTGTCCCCAGCTGGCTGTTTCGTTTTGCAAATTCAAAGGTTATACAGTATACAAAATGATCCAGGCATCCATCAGATAAAAAAGCAAGCTATACATGCTGAAACCAACCCAATAATAACACTCTTGTAATAAATCTGTATGAAAACGAAAATGCCCCGAGTGTCAGAGAATCTCAATTCATTTCTTTTGTAACTTTTGTAACTTTTACAGTCTGTTGTGGATGTAGTCGTTAATGTTTGTCCAGCGCTTATGTCTAAGTGTGGGCTATTCTGCGATTGCCTGCTGTATCTCGGCCTTTCCAGGAAGTTTGTTCATGACGAGGTTTGTCTTGAAACGAGTTTGAACAGCTTTCTCTTCAGCTTTCCCCCTTGGTTTCCTTGTAAATCTAGCTTTCTTTCGAACAGGATCTGATGCAGTACTGTCATCATCAAAACTATCTAGATTGTCATCAGGATCTGGACGTCTTTTCTCTCTCATGCTCATTGATTCCTGTGTTGTTGACTTGCTACTTGCTTCATTCACAGGTGCTGTTTTCCCCAAGACCTATCTTCTAGTTTCTGATGTGTCTTCTTTGTCAAAGTCAATCTCTTCATCATCGCCCAGGTCAGCTCTAATGCAACTCTCAAGATCTGTCATCCCATTGTTAACTGACAGAAGAATCTTTGCCACTTTTGCCTTTTGAAGGACGTCTTGAGGTTGGCGGTAAATATGGCGATGTATCCGAATATCATGACCAAGGAAGTCTGCCAGCTGATCCTGGTCTAACTCCGAGATGGCCATTGACTGAGCCAAAGTTGCAACCTGCTTCCGTAACTGAGTAAATGTGAACATGGCTGGGTTTGACACCCATGCTTCTAGCGCATGTGCCTTCAGAACATCATGGCCTCTGTAAGGCCTCTGACCAGAAGGTGTGACAAAGATGTACTGGGGACCAGCGAGAGCTGGCACTGATTGCCTCATTTGAAGGATTCTGTCCACAGTTGTCATCATCTTATTCGTCAGCAAAATGGGAACACTCCTATTAAACTTGCTTCTGATTTCCACTCACTGAAAATGATTCACCATTTTCTTCTCAAACTCTGTGAGACCTTTCAAGATATCTTGATTGGTGATCGATCCAATCTTAGCATTCTGGAAGTCTGACATCTTCATTCTCTGAACGTCCCCCCCTGGTTTTCGGTTGAAAAGTGATACAGAGCAAAGAGTTGCATTAACCACTGTCAGATAATCTTCCGAAACCATCCTTGTCTCAAGAAGCTGTTGGACCTTCCTCACATCTTCACATGATGGGATCAGCTTGGGTTTGTTCATGGTCATTTTCCCGACCAAATGGGCTGCTGTAGCGGACACACAATCATACCAGTCCCCGTTGAAGACAAGAGTCAAACTGCTGCGCCTCAGAGAGCTCCTGTCGCCACCTGTCATCTGAACCTGCCCAAGCTGTTTGGATGCCTGTGACTGTTTGATCTGTGAACATTTTTTCAAAGCATGGCCTATGCGCATTGCGAGATTGCCTTTTTTGAACTGGTGTGTGTCCTCATCAAAATCTGCTAGCTCTTTTACAGCCAGGACAACATCATCAAAGCTAGCTGAATTGATCACAGCATTTAAACTTGCGATTTTCATTTCTGACCTCACTCTGATAATCTTTAATAGTCTCCCTAACTCCCGCATCCTGGAGCTGATTTGTCCAGCTGTGTGTTCTTTAATGTCACTGCGGTCAAATAATCTCTTTCCATACTCAAGAAGCAAGGGGTCAGTTTTGATGAGATGACTTATCTCATCATCTCTCTGCCTGGTTAATACCTTATGATAGAAGGAAAATTTAACGTCTAAGGATATTGGAAGCATTAGCCGACCACGGCGTGCCGCCTCACCTCTCTTAGCGATCTGAAACCCTTCTGGTTTCTGATAGCAACGGTTTGAGTGTACAGAGATCAGCTTTTTTTGGATAGAGCCCTTTGCAATGGCTACAGGCGAGAAGGTCGTTTACCTTACTAGTTTTGGTGCGATACTTAAGAATCAAACATCCTGTTTTCTTTTCAAGAACGGCAACGTTATGCATGTAATCACCCTCATCTTGTAGTCTGATCCATACTTGACGTCTCTGCTTTGTCCCTTTTTTCATCAACAAAATTTTAGCAACGTCTGACTCATCTGCATGGACATCTTGTAAGAAATTGCATGCATGTTTCTTGTCCCATTTCTACTTTCCTTTCCCTCTCTGCGACACGTGCACACCTGTTTTTTCTGCAAGTGCTCTTTCCCCACCCCCATCATCATGTTCCTTCTCCCTATCCACATTCTCATTGCCACCCCCCCCCCCCCCCTAATTCACCATCTAACGCACACTGCACCTTGCTGGTACTAGCTTCACTGACACCTGCCCACCCTGAACCTGCCACTTTGATGAAATCTAACATAGTCAATACAATACTGTCTGTGTCAGAGATCCCAGCGATTGATACCGACACACCGTCTGAATCCGGTGAGCTCGAGCCAGGAACAAAATCTTCGTCATCACTGTCATTGTATTGCGATGCGCTTGCACTCTCAGTCTCAGGTCCATCCCAGGCTCCATTTGCCAAGTTGGGAAAGAAAGAAAGTAACAAAAGCTGCATTAGGACAGAAAAAGCCCAATTTTGGTTTAAGGGGCCTTGCACAAGAATAAAAAGAGTAATCCCGTGTATGACCGATTTACATGTGTGACCTCGGTGACGAGGTCTGGCTTCTGCAGCAACAAAATCCACGTTTTCTGAAAATGTAAGCAGTTTTCACACATCTGTCAACCCGCGTGACCCTTTGAGAGAGGTCACTCAAATTGGTATGTTTACAAAGGTCTTGCCACAAAGTATCCTTGGGCCAAGCTTGAAGAATGTGGCTTGAATAGTCTCCGAGAAAATGCCACCGTTAACTCATTCTACCCCAGACACACCACAGCAGGATAAGGATCCACCATGATAGTTCAAGGGTGATGCCAAGCTATTCTGGCATCACCCTTGAACTATCATGGTCGATCTGTGTCCTGTACTGCAATGCAGTCTTGAGTGGACAGGGGCAAAATTTAAGGATTTTGGTGTTGGGGTAGAATGAGTTAAAGTTGACCATGGACGACGGACGGACGACCAGTGGCCCAGAACATAAACTCAGTTTTGCTTTGCACGCGAGCCAATAAAATGAAGATGATCATAGAATCACTTACCAGTTTGTAATTGGGGGCATTCCACTGCCGTCTATGCACCCTCCTACCAGACGCACCCTCTGTGGCAGAGGCTGGGCTATGATGCTGCAGCTGACTAATTTTGCCATGGGCCTTGGTCATGTGCCAGGAAGGGGCGTGATTGTCCACTTCCATAGATCCCGATTGGTTTGGACATCCTGCTGCCATCTGGCGCTTGGTGTGTGCAGAAAGTGCTGAGTGTGACCAAAACAGTGTTGCTACAAACATGTCAAATGCAACCATGTAAACCATTGACATTTTGAATCAAATATATATATATATATATATATATATATATATATATATATATATATATATATATATATATATATATATATATATAATTACTGCAGTACCCCCAGCCCCCTATGAACAATAACTGGTAATACAGTAAAAAGCGACACTTCAGTTGCACAATCCGAAAAACCTGTTCGTGGAAGTCTGTTCTTCTATTCGCGAGACAGTTTGGCGTACGAGGAATGAAATACACACTGAAATCTGGCGTCATTTTTTTTCTTTTAGTCATAGTGCATGCATGTGTCAAGTTACTTTTCGATCACAATCACACATGTCAGAAAAAAGTAACAAAATCGCATGACAGATTGACCTTGTTATGGTGTTATTAAACGAATTCCTTTCATTGAAGAAGAAAGCTTTTGTTAAAATCGTGGTGTTCTATTATCCTTTACTACAAGACTGAGCAGAAGACGCGGACCGACCGCCAGCAGACTAGCAGACGTCTCAGTTTTCTGGGCCAAACGGGTCAGTTTTGGCTGACTGTGCAATTGTATCGAATTGGGAGGATCTCAGTTAAATAATTGCACTGAACAAGTACACTTGGGCGTGCTCTTAACTTAAAAAATATTGTAAACTGAAAAATGGCTGGCGCGGACGAAAGAACAATAGAAAGGGAAACAACTGAGTTCATCAGTGTCACTGGGCAGCCGACCAATCAACTATCATCAAGTTGATCTATAGACACTCGCTTCTGTGAACACACAGGCCCAGTGCGTCGCAAAAACACATGAGGTAAACCTCGGAAAATGGGACATCCTATTTTGATTTTTTTTTCTGACTTTTGAATGAAAGATAATGCAGAAACAACCCCCAGAAAAAAATGGATGCCTGACTTGGTCACCCAGAATTTTACACACACCCATTTTCAATATGGATAGTAAAGAAAGTCACCCATTTTAGGGGTTTTGTGCACACACACACACACACACACACACACACACACACACACACACACACACACACACACACACACACACACACACACACATACACAACAAACATTTTTGTTATAGTTTAGGAAATCAAAACAAAACGAGTTAGCATTCTGAAAATTCACAGTAAAAATTAAACTACGGGTCCAAATAAACAATTTCATCAATCAGTGTTATTTTATTATGCTGACAATTTTTTTAAACAATTAATCATAACATTTGTGTACTTGCGCAATGTTTCTGCAAATCATAAGCAAAATGTGTGTCATCTTTGACGAAAGTAGCTTCTATAGCGGGCGCCATTGTGAAGTCGTGTTCGCGCGTTGGGGTGTCAGTTAACAGAGCAGCTGCGCAAATCCAAGATTTGATCGTCCGTGTCAGATGAGATATCATTTAAAGGTTTTTGAATGAGCTTTTCGTCGGTAGCTGGCGCACGTGCACGAGATTATTCCCAGATGTCAAATGCAATGAATTAAAAAAAAAAAAAAAAAAAATTTTCACGTCAAAATTTAATGCAGTTTTGTCTTGAATTTAAACATGCGCCAGTCACCTTGATAAAGAGCGGAAAACGCTCTTTCCAACGATACAATACAATACAATACTTTATTAATCCCTCATGGGAAAATTTACTGTCTGCCCAAACAACACATGACATCATCATTCACTCAATGAAATAATTAAATAACCCATAACTCTCAATTTAGCTATTTTGCAACAAGAGCGCAGTGCGTTTTATCTTGGATGTGCGCAAGCGATTATTCTAACGCCACTGTTGCGCGGCTCTGTGCGGGGCGCTCATGGATAGCTGACAAAGTTTTTATTTTTTACGCTTACCCCTGCTCAACATTCGGGCGGTGCTACAAATGCATCTTTTTTTTCAGAACAAAACAAACACAACAGAAATGTAGTCCGGATGATGCTTATTTTTGCGCATGTTTTTTTTGTTGTTGTTGTTGTTGTTTTGTTGTTGTTGTTAAGTGTGCTATATGTTGAGAGCAGCTCTTATTGCAAAATAGCCAAATATCGCTCTCCGGCACTGATGTTACTCACTGTTTGTGACGAGACGGACCTATCTGCTCATAGCGTTGATTGATTAAAGTCTGTAGTGTTTTGTAGTGTGTGATTTGTCATTTGCTTGTCTTTTTCTGGCGAGCTTTAAAGTTTAAGATACTAACCCGATGACATGTAGGTCAATGGAGCGTACAGACAATAGACCGTTCTATATTCCTGAGTTGAACTGTCAATCAGATTTAGCCTCTCGACCAATCAAAACGCTGTAGACCATGTGCTTCTGACTGCCAAGTTGAAGGTCCGGCACAACAACTGATATTTATGCTTGCGGGGCATGGAAGAGCGTCCACGGTTCAATTGTTTTAGCCATTTTCGCCGGTATAGGAGATGCCTGGAAAGCCATTATCGATATCCATGTGTAGATTTTTTTTCCGTCCCCGAAAAAGAATGCATATAGTAAAAAGCTTGCATTCGGCCACATTGTCAACTGAACCCTGATGTCACGACCCCGTTCCCGGGGTGCGAACTATGAGTGCTGTCACTCGAGATCCACCCAACCCACACTAACACAAACCTAACACAAACACCAGAGGAACAATAACGACGACGTTTATTAAATAAAACCCTAACAATAAACAACTATATCCTCATTCAGTCCTAACCACACGCTCACACGTCACATTCACACACATACGTCCAAACTCCCACCACCGATTTACCACTACACATCACGAAATAACAAAATATATACTAACTAAATATCACTAATAAAATGCACTGCTTGAAACGAACAATATATAAATAAACTACTATCCTTAATATTACAAGAAAACGGGCTAGAAACTTAAACCATACGCCACTAGACCCCGCCGGAAGCACAAGCGCCAAGCGCTGACGCCAGTTAGATCAACGCCTTTGCTTCCGCGGAGAGTCTATTACAACACGTGGCTCCTTAATACAGTACTGCAAATAGCACAATAACTATAACTTACTAACTCAAAGATCGGGAAAGAATACAACCGTTCACATAGCAAAACGTCAACCAAATGAACCAAACACGCTTGCTTACTAACTTAAATAAAGATCAAGGAAAATGAATATTGTTCAACAGCTATCTACCCCTCAGCGGGAGCACGAACGACAAGTTCAATTTGCACTAATATTCTAGCGAACCAACAACACAAGGCTCCTTTAAGTAACAACGTTACAGAATGCACAATACTACAATGCAAATGGAGACTCAACAATGTCATATAGGCAAATGGAGCAGATGTCCTTAACTCAAGATAACACAAAGTCGAATAAACAATATAGTTTACGTCACGGGGACTTTCTCGCCGGAAGCACAACCGTTGAGCGCAGGTCAACTCGACGCTCTTGCTTCCGCGATAATGTCTCCCGTAACATAGGCTACTTTTAAATAATATAACAACTCAAAAGCTACGGTGACAAAGCTCCTCACGCAATATTGCTACTACTAGGATATGAAATATACTAACGTCCTTTATAACATTATACTTATACACAACTTCACGTAACCAGGTCAGAAAAGAACTACGTGGGACGACCCGACCTGACTAAATACTAGGCGTGCCGCGACTCTCGCGAAGGCACCCAGGTCCGGTGTCGTAGCCCACAAGGAGGAGTGACACAGTCAGCTTCCACGCAGTACCACAGCACGGTGGCAGACTAGCTGGTTAGTTCTCAGGGTTTACAGATGCACTAAAACACAGGTGCAAAAATAATCATATAAATAACTAACAAAAGAAGACAAAATAATCACATGACCCTTCCCGCAACTTTACATTCCCTTCACCTCTTTCCCGCAACAATAAACTCAACCTCCACAAATACATATTTACGCGTCACTACCTAACTCACTTCCGATATTTACACTCCTACGCTAAATAGAGAACGACCTTAGTCGCCTGCTCGGCGTTAAGCCCCCAATAACTAATTCGCCGCTAGCTGCCCTATAAACTACAATATACAACAAACGACATTCAATCTACATTATACTCTTATATTCTACACCTGCCCCCAATACACACTAGCCAACATAATCATAATAACGGAACAAGCAAACACAAACACACCCCCCCCCCCCCCCCCCCCCGAGCAAATGGCCACTAGAGAACTGTTGCGTGTACTTACTGTCATCCGTGAAGATGCCCCGGCTTAGACGAAGACAAACAAGACAAGACAAGCCAGGGGTAAAGTCGTCGCAGCTCTTCTTCTCGACACAGGACACCGACTCCCGGGCTCGAACCAGGGCCGTATCGTAGGGACGCCACAGGTGGGACGACACAGCTACTTGAGGCGGCGGCTAATGGAAAACCACGCCCGCACAAACCCCCCTCAGAGACTACGTTGAAAAAGACGTCTGCTTCGTTCGCTGGTGTAAATGCGACTGACTAGTAATTTTGATACCGTTAGGTTGGCAAAAATCTGCTCACTACCTCACGTGATAAAAACACGTGAAATAAATACCACCCGATGGCGTTCAGACTGGGCGGCCACGTGCGGTACGCCAACCTCCGAACTCTCACATGGCAAGAAAACCTCGTGCAAAGGCCAAATACTACACACCTATGCTATAGCTACCCAGTGAATACCTGAACCCTGCCACCCCTCTAAACGTATTCCTCTACAACTTGAAATTAGACGAAAAAATCCGTGTTGTGACACCTGATAGAATCACGTCACTACGTATGCTCGAAAGTAAAAATTTAAATTTTCCGTGTTCCGTCATGGTATTCACAGACTGACACGATCGCTTGCACTTACATTTATTCTGCTAAATTGGATCGTAGATATGTCAGTTGTGTGTGAACCATTTGTGCGTGTACGCTGACTCCGTACGCCTGTGAGAGTGAGTGAGAGACGCCTCACTGATGTAATGAGACTAGCACAAACAAAAGTTCTCAGGGGGGAAAAGACATATATTTAGACACACTTCAGAAATTGTACTGATGACTGCCTGCGCCAAGATTTCTTTTAGAGCCTCAGTAGCGGGACCTGCCCACATGTAGGTATAGGATCACCCATCATTTTAGACTGAAGACACATTAAAACTAATATCACCATCGAAAAGACCGCATTCAAATGTATAGTCGTGCAAAATTTCAAAGCTCTACGTTTTATAGTTTATGCTAAATTACAGCTTGATTTGGCAAAATGAGACGATTTGCACATTTCATACAATGCTAAGTTTAGGGTCGCAAAACTGCATAAGCTGTATACTGACAATATTCCCACTTGCTTTACTGATTAAACCCTTTACCTAGCTTGTACTGATTATTTTATACCCCCAATAATGGTATACGTTAGAAGACATGCCATCTTTAAAATGGTTTTAAAAAATCAACGTCTAATAACGCGCTTTACTATGCTAGTAGTTTACACTTGTGCTCTTTCCGTCAAACACGCGTAGCACGTTCACCGGACCCGGACTAAAGGGACTGAGCCAAATGAAAAGTGAGTGGGTCTATTCCGCAGCTACCACCGCACATTAAAATACATAAGGTGGGCGTGCAGACAAAGCACATCTTGTGTTACCGTCAGACGCAAAACAACATATACATGAGGGGTTGGTGTGAGGGGGCTTGGGTGGGTGGGGGTGGGGGTGGGGGATTGGGGGGGGGGGAATTGTATGATCAGGTCCGTCTATGTGTGGATTTGGCACGTGTAATGTTCGGAGAGTAAACTAGCTTATGGATCAATGTTTGTCAAGCTTCCGTGGTACACCGGGCACAAACGTTTTGTGTACAATCCAAACGTTTAAACTCTTTATTAACGTTTGAGGGATTCGACGTCCATTTTTGTCGATACTTGGCCTAACGCACTGTTAAATAAAGTTACAAATGCTGCATATTTTGTTATAGTGTGTTTTCTTTTCTGTTAACAAATATCCTTTCTGTTTCAATTCTATTTTTTAGCAGTTAAAAAAAATTGTGTAAAATAACATTTTGCGGGCTGTGAAACTCTCAGCAAAGACTTTACATGAAAATTAGTCCGAAAATATTTTTAATGATACAATATCTTTTCATGTTAAAGTTTATCGACTAATAACAGTATTTTGTAATTTCGCAGATTTAGAAAACAGCAACACGTATTCGATTTTGTCTAATCAGATTTTACATGTGTTAGGCATCTACATGGCTTTTATTTTGTAGAGTTTGTTTCTGTGATGCCCACTTAAATCCGACGTGGGAAACAATTTTACGTCTGATAAGAGCAAATAAGTTTTGGATGACCTCAACGATAATTTTACAAACTATCAATGTAAAGGTATTCATATTAGACTGAAATTGTTTAATTTTACTCCCCTTGAAGAAAGCAACGAAGAATCTTTTGGCATAAATAATTTTTTATGTTTTTTATCTATCATTTTCCCCCCTCATGTTCAGACCTCAGTAAGTTTTGAAAAAGCATCTTATAACTTGTATCCACAAACTGCCGATGTTTAAAACACTATATTTGCATCAAATAACAGTCACGTATCTTGTATAACATATGTTAACAGCAGATCGTTCTTGTTTATTTGATTTTTATTCTGTTAAGTAAAGAACTGTATAGCATAGACAATCTTTTTTGTTCAAAATGTGGCAAAGCGTCTGATAACAGCAAAGAAATTGTTGATGAAATCAACGATGATTTTTGTTCTAATTTTCAAAGTAAGTGTTTCTTAGAGTATTTTTCGACTTAATTTTACTTGAACGAACAAAGAATCGTTTGGTAAAGTAAAATTATAGGTTTGAACAACTTTCTTTTATTTTCTTTTTTTCTCATTTTCATAGCTCAGCAATTTTTAAAAAGCGTTACAAACAGGAAAGCACTGCATTCAACAGTCTTGACCAGTGTGATGAAACTGATTTTGTCAGCGGTTTGCCTTGTGACAGATATACCGTGGGGGCACGAGGCCCTCGTAAAATCGTAAGGAAACGATTGATTGATTGTACATTGCTTAACGTCCCGACAGCAACAAGGCTTTCTCAGGACGTCCGTAAGGAAACGGTTTGCACGGGGATTTTAATGAGAGGCGAACAAAGCTGTAGGAAAGTCAGTGCGGGCTAGATTGTCAATATAAACGGATGTATGTCAGATACACTAGCCGTATTCCAAGACTCTGAAACCTAGAATTCAGATGTTTTTGTATGTATTATTAACAGCTACTGAGTTAAAGTTAGTATGCGCTAGTAGGAGGTAATTCGGTTGTGTAGCGTTGACTGATTTGGTTCAGTTGTGTGGGTTTGGAATTCGTTGAGGTACCTGGTGTTTGTCCTGTGTGGTTATTTACCGAGATGGATAACTAAGGAATG
This sequence comes from Semisulcospira habei, assembly GCA_036245525.1. Taxonomy (NCBI): domain Eukaryota; kingdom Metazoa; phylum Mollusca; class Gastropoda; family Semisulcospiridae; genus Semisulcospira; species Semisulcospira habei. The sequence goes on along the minus strand of BTPG01000002.1, from coordinate 53,830,191 downwards.
TGAGGTGTGTATGCCTAAGTCATTATGAAGGTAGTACGGGTTAAGTATAGTCTTTTCCAGTGTATGAAATAATGTATGGCGAGTGTTAGGTTATAGTCTGTTTAAATGTAGTGATAGAGTTATGGGGTGTTACGAAAGTAGTTCGGGTTATGAAGCACGTGTGTGTGTGTGTGTGTGTGTGTGTGTGTGTGTGTGTGTGTGTGTGTGTGTGAATGAATGTGAGAGTTATTTGTATCAGCCAGGTTACGTAATGTATCTCATATCATCCAATACGTGTGTGTTTAGCAAGTGTTATGATTGAGGCCTTTATTATTCAGAGTGCTTGTCGGGGAGAGCAGAGCGACGGACGCCGAGTTAGTTAGTTATTTATTTGGGTTTAACGCCGAGCAGGCGACTAAGGCCATCTCACGGCGGGATGGGTAAAAATCTGGTCAGCCAGACTAAAAGCAAGGTCTTAAGACAAGATGTAAATATAGCATAAAAATGTCAGGCTAAAATGTCGCACAATTCTTTAAAAGAAACGTATACAGACTCTCAAAAAGGGCAAATAAAAAATATTTACATAGTCTATGAATGCTCAGATCTTGTGAAAAATATTGCATTCTCTAAAGAAATTGAAGATTTTGTCCAGGGGAACATCCCGGAACAAAACTTCAAGGAGTCTGCTGTGAAGTGTTTATATCTAGTGTCAATGAGATCGGCACAATACAGCAAAAAGTGTCGAACAGAAAACTATTCATCACAGGCAAAACACCATGGACGCTCATCCTGTTTAAGTAAGTAAGAGTGCGTAACATACGTGTGCCCGATGTGGAGCCGAGCAAGGACAGTCTCCTCACGGCGGCTGTCGCAGCGGAACGGGAGATTGTCGGACAACGTAGGAAGAGCTTCATGAAGCTTGTTCTCTTCCTCTTTGTCCCACTCGGACTGCCACTCGCGGGCTATGTACACACTAATCACAGGTTGAAAATCACTATAAACAGTCTTTGTGTCAGGGACAGGGTCACTGCGGGCACTGTTGGCAGCAGAAACTGCGATTCTGTTGCCTTCGATGCCCACATGGCCCGGGAACCAAATAAAAATGATGTCATAATATTCCTTCATCAAATCTGCGTAGAGCTCTCTAATCTGCACCAGCAGTGGATGGTCTGTTCCCGCACCCTGAAGGGCCTGCAAGGCAGAAAGAGAGTCAGACAGAATCAGGAAGTTCCTTTCCCGAGACTGATAGGCATGCTTGAGTGCCAGCAGAATTGCCTGCAGTTCTGCACTAAATACAGAGGAATGGTCAGGGAGACGGAGCTTAAATGGGCGTCTAGGATGGCGAGAGGACACTGCAGCCGCAGCCACCCTCCCATCCACAGACTTGGACCCATCCGTATAAAGACGACAATAGCCAGGAAACATTGAAAGGAGTTCATTGAGGCTATGGTGGTATATGGCTGGTGGAGTACAATCCTTCTTGTGGGCGGTCAAGTCCAACAAGATGTCAGGAACTGGTAGTAGCCAGGGTGGAGTGATGTGTTGCAGAGATTTCGAAACTTTGTCCAGGTCCACTCCGGCCGCCTGCAGATGAGGTCGGACACGGAAGGAAAGTGGACGGACAGCTCCCGGATGGGCATCGTAAATCTCTGCAAACGACGGGTTAAAGACACAATCATAGGCAGGATTGTCTGGATGTCAGTCAACAGAGGCTACCGCCGAGGGACCTATTGTGAGGTCATCTCTTTATCTCTTTACTCAGTGAGTAAGCGACCGGTGCCGAGACACCCGGGTCAGCAAGGACTGCGTTACAGAGCGAGTTAAGGGGACGTCCACGGTACGAGAAACGGGACGACGCGGAAGCGTGCGACAAAGGACTTACACGCCTAGACGTGAAAGGACAGAACGTTACCAAGCGAGAACACCACTAAAACAGGTCGGATTGTGAGAGACAACTACCTAGCCTGGCATTTACATTGTGCGTGTGTATGTAGTGTTGATGTGCCTGTAGTGAGAAGGGATGTTGTACATAATATTGACAGTGTTTTCGTCGTTTTGTTTATATAAAGATCCACAGTAAAAAGAAAGCTAGTGTGTTGAGTTTTACCGCGTTAATGCGCCCGACCGAGTCAGTGGCGGTGTATGCGTCCGTTGTGCGAGAGTCTATACGTGCGACTGGGGCAAGTCTGCTTGCGTTACAACCAGCGAGATATGGTCGATTGGACTCCACAATACTACAATACTAGAAAAGAATAACACAGTTCAAACTGACACAATGAACAAATGCGGAAACATAAGTAACAAAAATAGCAAAGCTCTCATGGCTCACGTGAATGACTTGCTCCGCATCATTCGTCTCCTTTACTGTGACTTTGACGTTTCGTACAGGTGACTAATGCGAGCACTTGTTTAAATGTCAATTGTACCTACGAAATCCTCTGTCTTGTCAAAAATTATGTGCAGTTTGCACGCATTTGTTGACCTCCCTTGACCTTAAGGCGTGGTCAGCCCAAATTAGCACAAGGAGTTATTATCAGCTAGCCTTTTGATTGAAATGTTTGCAAAAGGGTCAAACAAAACTTACTTTCTAGCATAAAATGTACATTTTCACACATTTTCCGCCCCCCCCCCCCCCCCCTGTGTCCCTTGACCTTTTAGCAGGGTCGCCCAATTTAGTATTCACAGGAACGTATATGTATATCACGTTTGGCTATGCAGTTGAAATAGCCTTTCGCTATTTTTGGCCTATTTCTTGAGCTCTTGTGACCCTTGACCTTTCGTGTATACTTCCTCTTAATGATTTGTGGTGTTCGTTTTTTTTCTTTGGTGTTCCTTGTGCGTTTTTGTAAATATTGTCCTTGCTTTTGTATTGTCTTTTCTGTTGGGAGAGACAGGTTGTCACATATACTTTCAGGCTGTATTGTTCTTGTCTATGTTGATAGAAAGTGGCTAAGGGCTTACTATAGCCCACCATGTGGAATGCATGCCTGTACTTTTCATATATTTTATGGATAGGAGAGTATCTTTTTGTAGCATGAATTGTAGAGGCCTCGGAGATCCGAAGAAACGGGATGACGTGTTGCATCTTTTGAGAGAAAAAGAATATAGCATATGCTTTCTACAAGAAACACACATTACGTAAAAACAAGAGCATATCATCAGGGCGAAATGGGGCTATCAAGCATTTTTTAATTCTTATGCATCAAATGCAAAGGGTCTGGCTGTTCTAATTAACAATAATTTTGGTTTTAAACACCTTGGCTTGTATAATGACCCTGAGAGAAACTACATGATTCTTATAGCGCTTGTTGATGAAACTGTGTACTTGCTGGTTAATGTGCACGGGCCAAACAATGATTGTCCATCCTTTTATGAACAGCTGAAAAGCAAATTATGCAAATATGGGGATGTTCCTATGATTTTGGGAGGTGATTGGAATATGGTCTTGGACCCTAAGCTTGATTATCATAATTACAAGCATACAAATAATCCACTTGCCAGAGAAAAACTACACGAGGTAATTGAAGACTTTAACTTGATAGATATTTGGAGAGAAATGCACCCTGATGATAAAATATTTACGTGGAGGAGAAGAAACCACCTTCAGCAGGCACGCCTGGACTTTTTTCTTATATCGGACGCAGCTGCACATATGGTAGTGGTTTCAGGGATCAATGCATCATACAGATCCGATCACTCTGTTATCTCTTTTGCTATCCAGTCGGGAAATGGAAGTTCAGATTCTTATAATAGGCATGGCCGTACTTTTTGGAAGTTTAATACCTCCTTGTTAAAAAATGCAGAGTATGTAACATCGGTGAAAAAGTGTATTTATGAAACAAAATGTCAGTACGCACACCTGTTGTACCGGCATGAAGTTATCGGTCAAATCCCTTCTCCCGATCTGCAGCTTGTAACTAATGATCAGTTATTTTTTGAAACTCTTCTTGTTCAGATTAGGGGAACTACAATATCTTATGCTTGTCGCAAGAAGAAGGTAGAAAACGAGCGAGAAAAATGGCTGCTCAACAAAATTGAAGCTATGGAAAATAGTCTGAGCCAGCATAATCAGGGAGTTTTAGAGACTTTACAGCAGGAGTTGTATAACATTAGGGAACGGAGGATGGACGGGGTTCGAATTAGAGCGAAAGCAAGATGGATAGGAGACGGGGAAAAAATTCAAAATACTTTTGTGGGCTAGAAAAAAAAAACATTACACAAGTAAATTTATGAAGGTTATAGAAAACAACAATGGCGAAAAGATAACAGATCAGGTAGAAATTGTGAGGGAAGTGGAGGAGTACTATAGGGCATTATATAAAAACAGAGATTCAGATTTACATGAGGTTGACTCCACAGATTTTGACAGCTGTCTTTTTAGAAAGTTGTCAGAAGAACAGAGAGAAAACTTAGATGGCTATATAACGGAGGAGGAGGCTTTACGAGCTTTAAAGAATATGGAAAATGGGAAAACCCCAGCAAGTGACTGCTTCCCAGCGGAATTTTTCAAATTTTTTTGGAAGGACCTAGGGTCTTTCTTAGTGAGATCTATCAACGAAGGTTACGACCATGGGTCTTTGTCAGTCACACAAAGACATGGAATGATAACCCTTATTCCTAAAGGAGAAAAACCTAAACAATATTTAAAAAATTGGCGCCCAATATCCCTGCTTAATGTCAGTTATAAAATTGCATCCTCATGTATCGCCAATAGAATAAAACACGTTCTCCCTTGTATAATCCATGAGGACCAGAGTGGTTTCATCTCCGGCAGATCAATCTCCGACAATATTAGACATCTGTATGATGTACTTCATTATACAGAGACAGTTAAGAAACCTGGATTGTTGTTGCTCATCGATTTCGAAAAAGCGTTTGACTCTGGTTTTCACTCATTTATTCAGAAAGCTTTAAAAATGTTTAATTTGGGATGTAGCATCACAAAATGGGTGGAAATTTTTTATAAGAACAGTGAATCTTGCCTGATTGTGAACAGCCAGGTGTCTGGTCACTTCTCTGTGGATCGTGGTTGTAGACAAGGGGTCCCCCTCTCACCTTACATCTTTTTAATATGTGTTGAACTATTGGCTATAAAGTTGAGGAATAATAAGAACATTACAGGTATAAAATGCAAAGAACAGGAATTCTTAGTCTCACTGTTTGCTGATGATATGTCATTGTTTTTGGATGGGTCACAAAAATCATTTGATTCTGTCATCCTAGAATTGGAATTTTTTGCAGTTATTTCTGGGCTAAAAATTAATTTTGAGAAGACTATTGCTGTTTGGATTGGCACTAATAGGTTTTGTCTTACACTCTATTCCCCACATCTAAACATCTCCTGGAATCCAGATACCTTCACAGTGCTGGGAGTGACCTTCTCTACAGAACTGTCTGATATCATACTCCTGAATTATAAACAAAAACTTGTAAAAATGAAGAAAATTGTAAAGCAGTGGAAATTGCGAAATCTAACCCCTGTTGGAAGAAATATTGTTTTCAAGTCCATAATTCTTTCAATTTTTACTCACCTCTTCATCTCTCTTCCCTCTCCAGGGAGTGTAATTCTCAAATAAATCAATAGTACTATGTTTAACTTCATCTGGGGAGGAAAGAGAGACAAAGTGAAAAGAACCACAGTTTTCAGACAGTATGAAGAAGGAGGGCTCAAGGTAATTGATATTGAAGCTTTTTACAAGGCACTTAAGGTCACCTGGATTCGGAGAGTTCTGTCATCGGGTACTAACTGGAACCTTTTACTCTCATCTTTGTATGGTAATATCAAACAGTGTGAGGTTTTTGGTGGTTACTTCCTAGAAAATTTAGAGATGAAGAACCCCTTTTGGAAAGAAGTGGCTTCGATTTTTAAAGAATATCATAATCTTTTCTGTCCCCTAAGTATCGATGCATTCAAAAGCGAACCATTGTTTTTCAACCCACGACTTCTGAAAAACGATACTTCGAAATCTGTCGACAATGGGTTTTGAAAAATATTTTTCCAATTGGTGATGTTTTTGATGATAATGGGGACATTATTAGTTTCGATGTCTTTTGTGGAATTTTTGGTGCATATGTTTCTTTTCTCGAATACTATAGTAGAACAAGAGCTATACGAAAATACAAAAGAAAAATGTTACGAATATGGACCGATGCAGTTGATGTAACTAATTTGGGTACACCTTTGGGTGTTGTCTTTAAACATAAAAAGGGTACAAAAGATATATACAACGTTTTGGTAAATAAAACGACACCACCTACGTGTACTGAAAAATGGAAAAACAAATATAATGACCTAAAGTAGAAAGCTATATTTGTACATCCTATAACGGTCACACAAGACACCAAATTACGCTGGTTTCAGTATAGAATTGTCCATAAAATACTGACAACCAATGTTTACCTGCACTATAGACAGTTAAAGGATTCAAATCTTTGTACCTTTTGTTCACTCTCTAAGGAGTCTATTGAACATTTATTTTTGGAGTGCACAGTGGTGCGTGCTTTCTGGGACAAATTACTGAGCAGACTGAAAGAAAAAAGTGCTCATTGTGACAATTTTGAACTCTGTACAGAATTAGTTGTGTTTGGGGTGAAAAATGGGCTGCGGACAGACCCAGTTCTTGACTTGCTCTTATTAATAGCAAAGTTTTTTTTATTTACCGCTGCCATTGTTTGAATAAGCAGCTAAATCTTTCTGTTTTTTGGGCAGAGTTCAAAAACAGATACTGTACAGAGAAATATGTATTTACTGTCAGAAACTAACTTAGCCTTTTTACACGGCTGTGGCTGCCTTATTTGGACTTTGTGTAAATAATTAATTTCTGTCACCTATTTTGTTAATCTGTGTGGGCTGCAGTTGGGTTCGGTTTGGCCTGCTATGATTCACAGTTACTTTCTGCTGAATTTTGACAACTATCCTTTTGCCAATACATGCATGCACAAAACAAATTCCAGGAACAGTCCCTCTCTCTCTCTCTCTCTCTCTCTCTCTCTCTCTCTCTCTCTCTCTCTCTCTCTCTCTCTCTCTCTCTCTCTCTCTCTCTCTCTCTCTCTCTCTCTCTCTCTTTCCACAGACACACATTAATTTAATTAAATTAATTGTTTTTAACATAATTTATTATCAGTTTGTGTATGTACGATTTTTATTTCTTTTGTATTTGTGTTGTACTTGTTTGCAGTCCATATGTTTTCATGTAACTAATCTTGAAAAATGTTCAAAAATAAATTAAAAAAAAAAAAGCAACAACAACAATTCAATACAGGCAAATGACAAATACATACATTGATAAAATAATCAGTTTAACGTCAATACACACACATGCATGCACACACGCCCACCCACACCCACGCTAGCACGTACGCACTCACGCGCGCACACACACAATGCTGATATTGCCGAGGGCGTCACAGTGCAGTTAGATGTGCGAAGAGTCAAATAAACAAAATAAACTATATAAAAAAGAAAAAAAAAGTTTAGGCTTGAAGTTGTGAATAGTAGTTGAGAAAAAAACTAAATTATGTTCCAAAATAGCATTTTTTTTATATACTTCCTGATTCCCTGTGACCTTGACCTTTGTAAGAGGTCACTGAAATTGGTATTTTTAGAAAGGTCTTGCAACAAAGTATCATTTGGGCTAAGTTTGAAGACTGTAGCTTGAATTTTCTGGTAGGAAATTTGCTCATCAGAGTGTTTCCAGTTTAAATTATTTTCACCACTTATGAAACCCTGTAGCGAAGGGCGATAACTCTTCCAATTTTGGTTTGAAGATAGCTCAGATAGTACCCTGAACATCTGAAGTAAGTAGCCAAAAAAAATCGTGTTTTGTTGTAAGGTTGTCTCTTTCTTTGCGATACATTTACTGACACATTTCGCGTTTTTATTGCCTCTGAGTGTACATCTCGGCAGCAGTGACGGCTGCAGAAGACACGTACACTAGGGCCAGCAAGTTAGTAAATCGGCAAACGCGACTGCCCCAGGAACAATTATAAGAGCGGCCTACCGGGCACCGGATAACTAGGAATAAAAAATATCCCCAACTCAAATCACACCAAATAAAACAAAGCGCGTACACGCAATGAATGTAAAAAAGAAAACACACCCATAATAATAGGAGGAACTGTCGCCCTAACAGTAAAACATAGGATATATAGAAAACAACACACGTATCCACAAGGCGTGAGACTGCAGGCTCACACCACTGTGGACAGAATTTTCGATACGTTAGACGGAATGAAAGGGAAATCCAGTGAACACAACATCTCGGTCGATGCACCATCTCTGCTACATGGAAGAAATTTACATATCACTCAATTCTCTGACAGCTGCGCGCGAGTCAACAGGGATTTACCCGAGGACCTTTAGCGCACCTGGAGTAAGTAGAGCGAGGTTAACTTGCACCAAATTAACTAGCCTCCTCAGACTGTTCTGCAGATGCTTCCTTGGCATTTTCTTCTTCTCCGGGCGGAGCAGATTCAGTTGCATTTTCGGTCGGTGCAGCCTCGGAAGGATTGTCCAAAAAGACATCGTCTCCTTCTTCTTCCTGGTTTTGTGGCTGCAATGCGCGTATCCCTGCGCAATGATAATGACTAGAGTTATACGATTTTACTGGTATACCGAAAACAAGAATGGCAAGACCGTGAGGATAAGATGTATAAACGATCCAGTTATAAAGTAAGTAAAGGGTTGGCATTGGGGCATGCGAATTCCACGTTTACCTTAAAATGTGTGCATTTTCCCACACTTTTGTGAATATCCTGTGACCCTTGACCTTTGCGAGTAGTGAACCAAAGTAGTATGCATAGGCAGGTCTTATCGGCTACCTTTCTCTCAAATTTGTTTGAAACGTTTCGCAAAACTGTAAATAAAAGGTACAATTCTACTTTTTCAAACCATTTGCTCATTTGCTGAGGTCACTCGTGTGACCTTGACCTTTATGAGGGGTCATCCAATTAGCATGCGTACCAAGGTCTTACAACATGGTATCTCTGAAGCATGTTTGGGTTTTAAGTTGTAAAAAGTACTCGATTAAAAAAAAAAAAAAAAAAAAGAGCAACAGCAAAGCCATCAAGGCTCACTTATTTGACCGATCCACATAATTAATAATAATAATAATAATAATAATAATAATAATAATAATAATAATAATAATAATAATAATAATAATAATAATTACGGTATTTATAATGCGCTTATCTTATAATAATTATAACTCTAAGCGCGCACTCACAACTCGCGCACGCATGCTCACGCTTTAGACAACGACTCACGTACCACAAATAGTGAAATACATTACGACATTCAGCTTGGGGTGGGGAATGTGGTGGTATAGTGCTAGAACCGTTGAAAGAGGTGAGTTTTGAAGGCGGACTGGAAGGAGGAGAGAGAGTGTTTTTGACGGGGAGAGAGAGTGGGAGAGTGTTCCAGGTGGATGGAGCGTATACTGAGAAGGAGCGGGGGCCGAAAGTGCTGAGTTTGGTGCGGGGGATGTGAAGGCAGAGAGGGTCGGATGCGGAGTAGAGGGAGCGGGGAGGAGTGTAGGGGTGAAGTAAGTTTGAGAGATAGGCAGGAGCGCAGTTGTTCAGGGATTTGTAGCAGAGAGACAGAATCTTGTATTGGATGCGTTGGGGGATGGGAAGCCAGTGAAGGAGTTTGAGCAGGGGAGTGATGTGGTCGGATTGTTTCTTTCTGAGGACGAGGCGGGCAGCATTGTTCTGGACGCGCTGGAGAGTGAAAGTGGTGGAGTGAGGGAGGCCGGAAAGGAGAGAGTTGCAGTAGTCGATGCGAGATAGGATGAGAGAGACAGCAAGTTTGGTGGCAGCTTCGGTAGTGAGGTATTTTCTGATCTGACTGATGCGTCGGAGGTGGAAGTAGCATGCCTAATGCACTTGTGACCTTGCCCTTCCAACAGGTCCTGAAATAAGCAAGTGTTTTATGTGTTTTAACATAAAATAAGGTAAGGGTTGACAATTGTACTCACAAAATCCATGTTTTCTCATATTTTTCACTTTTGTCAACCTCCCATGTTCTTTCACCTTTTTGCGTAAAGGTAGTCCACCAAATTAGTATGCATAGAAAGACTTTATCATCAGCAACCTTCTAACAAATCTGGTTAAAATGTTTTGCAAAAATCTTCATAATATCTAAAACATCTAAACCACTTTAAAAAAAAAAAAAAAAAAAAAGATGGGATGAACCATAACCCACAAAGTCCTTTGCTGTCTTCGCTGTCAAGGGTCTCAACCTTTTGTCTTTGACTTGATTCTGATGTATAAATTCCTCTTTTTGAAAAAGCCTTGCAGATGTGCCAATGCATCATAGTGAACTCTATAAGGGGCGCGTAGTGCATACGCGTCATTGGTTTGTCAAACGTCATTTGTCATCACGTTTATTTTTGTTGTTACGTAATTTTATATTTAACGTGATATAAGATTCGCTTTTGCTTCAAGACTTCGGAAAATGGTGACAAAACTAGAATTTCATTTTACAATTTCAGTCTTACTATAATTTGTGTGAAATCCGGTTGACTTTACCTAGCTGCATACTACTAAGTACACCTGCATTTTCTTCTGAAAGCTCGTCGATGTGTGTGCATGCGTGTGCGTGCGTGCATGTGCGAGCTGCAACCATCCTCAAGTGGCATAGATGTTCATGCACCCTCCGAGTACTTGATGTTCTATGCCTCTTGGAGATGCGCGCATGTGTCATTGGTTTGTCAAACGTCATTTGTCGTGACGTATTTTTTGGTTTTTACTTAGTTTTATATTTAACCTGATTATGAGTTTTGCTTTCTATTCAAGACTTGCGAAAATGGTGACAAAACTAGAATTTCACGGTACAATTTCAGTCTTGCTATAATTTGTGTGAAATCAGGTTGACTTTACCTAGCTACATGCTATACTAAGTACACCTGCATGCTCTTCTGAAAGTGCGTCGATGTGTGTGTGTATGTGAATGCGTGTGCGTTAGTGCATGCACGCTCTTCAAACATCCTCAAGAGGCATAGATGTTCATGCGCCCTCCGGGCATATGAGGATCTATGCCTCTTGGAGGTGCGCGAATATGTGTGTGTGCGCAAGAGAGAGAGAAAGAGAGAGAGAGAGAGAGAGAGACAATGACAATGACAATGACAATGATCCTTTATTTGACAACGGTAAAAGTTTTGGTAATAACAACCATTTTTCGAACTTGCCGTTGCTAATCTACTGATTACAGAGTTACTATCGTTCTAATTGTTTTCTACTACTAAGAAGGAAGAAAAAAATGACATGACACAGCACAAGCCAAGAATTAAAGGAAAAAAAATTTAAAAAAGTAAAAATAATGTTGGGGAGAAGTGACATAGGAATTACCAACTTTACTGGTCGGGCATAATGACATGTTGTGCGGTTTAATTAAAAGCAGTAATATAATAGGAATACAGACAACCTAATACGCATACATAACGCATGCACATTTGAGCACGCCACTCTCTATCTCTAATATACACGTGCGCACACGCACACACGCACAACGCACACACGTGCACACACACACGCTTACGCGGCTTAAGCTAGTCAGTCATATGAGTAGTTGGCTACATACAAGCTGTACCGAATAAATATTATGAGTCATCAGTCGAAACCTGTGATACACGCAATTAATGATCTAATGAGAAATAGTATTTTTCAATATGTGCACAGTCACGGGGATGCTGCTGACAAAAATAAGTACTTGATGAGACTGACTTTAAACGAGGAGAAAGTAGCTGATGTCGTGACGTTTCTAGGCAAGGCATTCCAAAGACTAGAGCCAGAGAACGTCAAACTCGTTTTATAGAGATCAATTCTAGGTCGCGGCACAATAAGGGATTTTCTTGATCTGGAGTATGTTGATGACTGGACGGTAAATAGCGATGTGATATATCGGGGTAGCTTATCGTTTAATGCCTTGAACATAACCATTCCCTTATTGTAAATTAGATGATCTTTCAGGGGCAGAATTTTTAAGGCTGCCAATTTTTGGTCAGTAGTTAAGCTGGGATCATGGAGTATTAGTTTGGCAGCTCTCCGATGTAGAGAGTTCAATCTTTTCAAATTGACATCTCTCGACCCATCCCACACAGTAGAAGCATAGTCTATATGCGATCTAATATGGGCATTGAAAAACAGTTGACGTGTCTCCATATCAGTAATGTGTTTAAGTTTTGCTAAGATGTACAGATTTCTGGAGACAATTTTACAAACGTTACTGATGTGTAGCTGCCACCTAAGCTGGTTGTCCATCGTGACTCCTAGCAGGCGATGGTTAGTAACTTGGCTGATGGGTTTGCCTTGTAGGGACAGACTGAGTGAGAGAGAGCCAAGCTGGTGTTTTTGGCGAGTGCTAATTACCATGCTCTCCGTTTTTACCGGGTTTAAAATCATAATATTATGACTGCACCATTCATCAATATCTTGCAGTGTGTTTTGCAGTCGTGAATTGATGTTTGATATATCCTTATCTGGCGTGTGTACATCAGCATCATCCGCAAACATATTATATGTAACGCTTTCATTTTTTATCGCAAGAGGAAGATCATTTATGAACAATCAGAATAGAAGGGGACCAAGAATAGAGCCCTGTGGTACGCCATGCTTCACTAAACCTTGATTCGAGTATGAGCCATTTAGTAATACCTTTTGTTTTCTACCTTCGAGGTAGGATTTGAGAAACGATGCCGAGTTGTTGGTGTACATGGATACTTTCTTGATCAGTATTTCGTGGTTTACTAGATCAAAGGCTTTACGAAAATCCAGAAACATGACTCCTGTAAGTTTTGAGTCGTTGATGGAAGATAACCAGGTGTCTATCATCCGTATCAGCGCAGTGTGACATGAGTGTTCTGATCTGAAGCCCGACTGCAATGAATAGATTAATTTTCGGCTTTCCAGGTATATAGATAGATGCTTGTGAATATGCCGTTCTAAGGGCTTGGACAGAACAGGTAGAAGTGATATGGGAGAGAGAGAGAGAGAGAGAGAGAGAGAGAGAGAGAGAGAGAGAGAGAGAGAGAGAGAGAGAGAATGAAAACTTTATTAACGGAAGAAGAAGTTAGCACATGTGCCATTTTTCACGCTTGCCTTTGCTAATATACAAAGGTACAACTTTGTTAAACGTATAAAGCTACTAACATACAAAGGTACTTAGCTACTAATATACAAGTGCACATATTATAACAAGTCATTCAAAAAAGATGGATAAGTGAAAATGGAGGGCACCAATTATGAATGCTAAAACAATGTGAACGGAAAAAAAAATTCTTTACAATTCCTTCTTTCACTGAAATCAAACACGCGCATGCGCTCGTGCCGCACGCACGCACACACACACACACACACACTCTCACTCACACACACGCACACACACACACACATACACTCGCACGTGCGTGCAGAGGTTAATATCAAGACTTGAGGCGATGGGGATACCCTAACCATTGAAGGAACTGTTAGATAGCAGGTACTTGAAGAGGTTTTCCTTGAAATAGGGGAGTGAATCAGTGTGTGTTATGTGGTGCGCTGGCAATGTATTCCAAAACGAGGCGCCCGAGAAAGAGAGGGTGGTTTTAAATAAATCTATCCTCGGGCCTGGTGTGATGAAGTTACACCCCCTTGATGTTAAATATCCTAAAGCTGCCATGGTGAAGAGCTTACACAAGTATTCTGGGTGGATTTCATTCCAGATTTGTTATTTTTTACATGACTTTGTTAAAGAGATGGTGCCTCTCAAGAGGAAGCATTTTTAGTTTATCAAATTTTTGATCGGTAGAAAGGGCTGGATCAGGCAGGATCTGCTTCACTACCCTGCGATGCAAGGTTGTAGTTGTTTGTATATTGCATAATGTCCCGACAGCAACAAGACTTTCTCAGGACGTGCCTACAATGCCTGTGAAAAAAAAAAAAAAAAAAAAAAAAAAAAAACTAAACTAAACAGATTATTGAATGTATGTCGCCAGCCAGTCTAATACGCTAAATAAACAAAAGACCATTTAGCAACACACATCAAATATCAAGAGCTACAGGTAGCGCAGACAGTAGGGAAAGTTTAAAAAAGGAAAATACAGGTGAATGGACCAAGGGTAGACGAAACACATGCCCCAGAATAGAGGGGAAAACCCACCCTGTGGGGCTGACCATGGTGACCCTGGGAACTATAAAGTAGTTAATCCCACTCAAGTCCCCCTGGCAAATCCGGGTTTGGGCGCGATGCAAGGAGTTAAGCCTCTTCAAGTGTATGTCACCGCTACCGTCCCATGTGGAGGCATAAACGATGTGGGATTTGACATGGGCATGGTGGAATAGTTTGCAAGCGTCGACATCAATAAGATGTTTTAGCTTAGGCAGCATAAAACATTTCTGAACACAGTCTTACAGACAACATTGATGTGAGATTGCCATTTCATCTGGTTATCAAACAAGAACTCCAAGTAGGCTATGTTCAGTTACTTGTGTAATGGTTTGATCTTGGATTTCCAGGCTAAGCGTAAGTGGCTTGACCTGATGCTTCCGATGGGTTGCTATCTTCATACATTCGGTTTTGGTGGGATTAAGGATCATTACATTATTCTCACACCATTTGGAAATTTCGCTCAGTCCCTAATGCAAACGACCATTTAAAGACTCACGACACAGGTCAGGGGTGTGGATTGTTGTGTCATCCACAAACAATTCACAAGGGATTCTGTTGCCCGTGAATTGTACTGGCAGGTCATTGATAAATATGCAAAAGAGAAGAGGAAACAGGACAAAGCCCTGGGGCACTCCTCCTTTTACTAAACCACTTCAATAGTAAGATCCATTGACCATCACACGCTGCTGTCTGTCTGTAAGATAGGAAGCGAAAAACGAGTTTTTTTTTTTTCAAGGAATAAATAGATGCCTGAGAACTGGCATCAGATGTACGAAAACAGCTACTTGAAAAATAGCCATCCATATAATTATATATATATATATATATATATATATATATATATATATATATATATATATATATATATATATATATATATATATATATATATATATATATATATATATATATATATATACTCTTATAATGTATGGTATCTGGGGACAATCGCATGCCTATGAGCGTGAATCTGGGAACATGCTCTGGATATGGGGACATTGAAAAGTTCCCTTATCCAACCCAAGGTTTTTTTCACTCAATCTGATTCAGGCGATGAAAATAAAGGGAAAAAAACAATGTTCCCAGATACCAAAAATTTTTCGACAGGTTACTTCCCCTGGTCTACAACCACTGACCTATACTGTATGGCTTCGGTGTAGCAGAGGAGCTTTCGTCTTGATATGAAACTAAAAGTGCGACCAAGTCTCATCCATGCTCAGTGCAGCTCTTGATTCTAATTTATCACTTTTTACATAATTACCACAGTACAAAATTAAAAGAAGAAGAGAAACAAATATAAATGATGCCAAATACTAAACTCCGTGCCCAGCTCTGTTTAAGCGAGGCTATGTATACAATGGCTACAGGTATAACACTGGATTTTACCAATGACGCATCATCCCATTTCAGGACCCACTGAGATCGCAAGGTAAATCTATCTGACATTTTGAGTAGTGCATAGCGTAGTGGCTGTATACGATGATCGCTGGCCTGAACCATAATTTTCGCAAAAGTACTTTGCATGAGTTAGAACAGTTGAAAGACGTTTCATTTGCAACCGATTTACGTTGTCTTCACGGTAAACTGGGCGCCAGTTGCCTGTCTTCTAGTCCGTTGCATGCATTGCTCATCTTCATTTTCCTAAGCATGTCTAGTGTCTACAGAAAGCTTATTTTCTTAGCTTTTAAGTGTATGTCTTAAATACAAGATACGTTCAGTACAGCTTAAACAACACGCCGTAAATGACCGGTAGCATTAAAATGTATCCCGAGTGGCACACTGTCAGTCCTGAACATGTACACAGAGAGCGTGCTCGCGTAAAACAGTGACAAGAATAGCGTGACTATAGTTGCACAGCCGTAACAGATTGCGCTCAGCTCTGTCAATGCCATGAAAAGCAGAAATATCGTCTACATAATCAACACACAGTTTAAAGTGTTATAAATGATGCCAAATACTAAACTCCATGCCCAGCTCTGTTTAAGCGAGGCTATGTATACAATGGCTACAGGTATAACACTGGATTTTACCAATGACGCATCATCCCATTTCAGGACCCACTGAGATCGCAAGGTAAATCTATCTGACATTTTGAGTAGTGCATAGCGTAGTGGCTGTATACGATGATCGCTGGCCTGAACCATAATTTTCGCAAAAGTACTTTGCATGAGTTAGAACAGTTGAAAGACGTTTCATTTGCAACCGATTTACGTTGTCTTCACGGTAAACTGGGCGCCGGTTGCCTGTCTTCTAGTCCGTTGCATGCATTGCTCATCTTCATTTTCCTAAGCATGTCTAGTGTCTACAGAAAGCTTATTTTCTTAGCTTTTAAGTGTATGTCTTAAATACAAGATACGTTCAGTACAGCTTAAACAACACGCCGTAAATGACCGGTACCATTAAAATGTATCCCGCGTGGCACACTGTCAGTCCTGAGCGTGTACACAGAGAGCGTGCTCGCGTAAAACAGTGACAAGAATAGCGTGACTATAGTTGCACAGCCGTAACAGATTGCGCTCAGCTCTGTCAATGCAATGAAAAGCAGAAAGATCGTCTACATAATCAACACACAGTTTAAAGTGTCATAAATGATGCCAAATACTAAACTCCGTGCCCAGCTCTGTTTAATATTGGACTGAATGTCACGCATCGAAAGCGAGGCTATGTATACAATGGCTACAGGTATAACACTGGATTTTACCAATGACGCATCATCCCATTTCAGGACCCACTGAGATCGCAAGGTAAATCTATCTGACATTTTGAGTAGTGCATAGCGTAGTGGCTGTATACGATGATCGCTGGCCTGAACCATAATTTTTGCAAAAGTACTTTGCATGAGTTAGAACAGTTGAAAGACGTGTCATTTGCAACCGATTTACGTTGTCTTCACGGTAAACTGGGCGCCGGTTGCCTGTCTTCTAGTCCGTTGCATGCATTGCTCATCTTCATTTTCCTAAGCATGTCTAGTGTCTACAGAAAGCTTATTTTCTTAGCTTTTAAGTGTATGTCTTAAATACAAGATACGTTCAGTACAGCTTAAACAACACGCCGTAAATGACTGGTACCATTAAAATGTATCCCGCGTGGCACACTGTCAGTGCTGAGCGTGTACACAGAGAGCGTGCTCGCGTAAAACAGTGACAAGAATAGTGCGACTATAGTTGCACAGCCGTAACAGATTGCGCTCAGCTCTGTCAATGCCATGAAAAGCAGAAAGATCGTCTACATAATCAACACACAGTTTAAAGTGTTATAGTCCGTCTTTCCTTTGCCTTTTGCTCGCTCTGCACGGCAACTCCTGCACAAACTACTCAATCGTTCCATGTGGTTTGAATAGGTGTAACCGGACTCAGTGACTGGGTGTAGACGACTTAAATAGTTTATCAGATAGACAAAAACTGCCCATCTGATACAGTACTCAAGTGCCTACAGAGTTTAAGTCTGAATTTCTTTTGTGGTCTAGGGAAGGACTGGAGATTGCTGTGGAGAATAGACTATAAGTCTACTCTGGTCCCGCATGCGCACAAAATCTGTCAGTGTTTACTCTTGCCTCGCGTTGTGTTCAAAAAGCCAAAGTTGCTTGCGCAATGGACCGACCACAGTATCCAGAAAAACCCTATTTTGACTGTACTTGTTGTTATCGTTCCTACTGAGCTGCTAGTAACGTGCGCTCGCACAATCAGTCACGCCGTCATACATGCACGGACGTACACACACACAAACTTCTCGCACGTACACACGTACAGTCTCAGTCTCGCTCTCACTCTAGCCGCTGAGCATCATAAAATAGAAGTAAAGTTCCAAGATTTATTTGTACCAGAAAAGCATTCATAATAAAACAAACAACATAATCAAAATTAGTCAAACCAGTGCAAGTGCTAATAACCTTAAACACCTTAGGCCTAACACCTATACCTTCCGACACGATACCTAGCAAACCTATCTCCTATGCCTGACACCTACAACGATGAATACGATTCCTAGCGAACCTAGCTCCTAGGCCTAACACCTATACGCACTTACCAATAAAACCTACGCGTCGTCCTAACACAGCCTAAGCCCTATTTAGGTGAATTAGAACTGAACTAAAACTGAACTGAATGGTGGACAGAAGCTCTATATATATACCATCCAACAGATGCTCTCAGCATATGTAAACGAGAACCGTGATGATTGGAGCGATCACCTCGACCTGATCATGATGGCATATAGAGCTTATGTCCACCATTCAACCAGGTGTACGCCCAATTTAATTGTTTTTGGTAGAGAAGTCAATCTCCCATTGACAGTCGAACTTGGTGTGTTCCCTAGTAGAGATGCATCTGAATGTCCCATAGAGTACGTACAATGGGTTCAAAACACGCTGGAACGAGTCTTTCGTTTTGTACAAGAGAATTCAGAGGCTAGTGTCCAGCGTTGAACTTTGAGTGGTAGTATTTATAACTATGAAATTTTTCTTCCCCAGATCACACAGCACACAGTTGTGTGTTGTCTCCATTTTCTTCCAGTTCCAACTGATTATGTGTGGACACTGCTTAAAAGAAAGTTAAAACCTGATGCCGTTCCAAGCGTGTTTACCTGGAAACAGACTCAAACCCGAAAACCACCAGTGAAGCATCCAGTTCTGTCGCCGCTAAAACGTGCCAATAAGTAAGTACATGTTTCAGACTGACATTTCACATTTCATGATTCAGTAGCGCAGTCTTCACATAAATACAGGAATATGTTGATGTCAGGAAACTGTGTGGTTTACAGTTAAAATGTCTTCCAATACTATTTTACTATCATAAGCTGCAGTCCAGGCAAAGTTGCTTTACTGGCATGGAGAGAAGGGGGTTGTGGGTATGCAGCACTAATGGTGCTACATCAGCTCAAAAACACATCTTTTCCAGTCATACCACTCTGTTTCGCCACATTCCAGTCTCTTAACTGTCTCACTGTAACAGTATGAAGATCCCCCTGCCCGTTCATATGGTCACGATGGCTGGTTTTTCGAGGATTGGATGTGTTCAGGTGCTGTCAATTTTGAATCTGTATTTTGTCATGTGTAGATTTTTTTGCTGCTCTCTGATGAGTTTTGTCCAGTTTGGTCATTTTGTCTCAGACTGTACAGGGCTTAAAAGCCTGCACTGCAGGTATTTTGCACTATATATTTCACGGCTGTTTGGCCCAGCGCTAGAAGTGGCCACTTGCAGCCCGTGCGCACGACTTGTGACCCAGTTTCTCGGCTTGCCTAGAAAAAACTAAGTGGCCAGACTGAAACAGCAGTGATTTATTATTATGCACCCTTTTTTCCAGGAAGCTGAAGGCAAGACCAGATTTCGAGGATAACAGTGGATCCAGCAGCAGTGATGTACTTGAAGACCACAGCACTCGCCCAGTAGCAGCTGCATCTGCACCACAGGATGAATGTTCAACCACTACCAGCTGATCTTTGCGTGCTTCCTGCGGAGAAAGATTTGAGCCTCCTAAATGACTGCATCACGGAGCTACAGCAGCAGCTTCTTGCAGCCCAGGCCCAGGTGACGCGACTACAGTTGGAGCGGTTTGGGGATCAGTCGATTTTCCAGTGATGACTACCTATTTGATACACAACTTTTAAAGTACTCTTTGACTACATTGAGACAAGTGCAGCAAGTATGAGGCAGCCATATTATAAATATGTTACAGAGGATGTAGCAGTGACGAACAGATCAAGGGTCATGCCACTGGCTGATGAACTGTTTATGTTTCTGGTTTCACAAGTCCTGCGTGCAAACAAGCAACAACTGTGATAATGGACATAATACTGCCATGGTGTAGCTTCTGTCACCTGCTTGGTGTTAAATCATTATAACTACTATATTTTATGAATATTTGTTAAGCAGCTGGGTGCTAAAGAGTAAATGAAGTTGTCTTTTGTTTTTTGGCATGTTGGTATCTTGCACTGAAAAGCCTCTGCTCTTGTCTTACTTTTTCAGCACTAACCTGAAACTTTAGTCAGTATACAGAATTTGGAATGGAAGTCAGATTGCGTATACCAGGTTAAATTTGCTTTTTGGTTTTTGAAACAGTTACTAAGAATCCGCACTTTACGGTGACACAAATTAAAATTTGTTATACATTTATCATAGTTTTCCAAATTCTGCTCATGTGTTGGTGCATGTGTAACAGAGTGAACCCGATGTTCCTCTGTGTACATAGGCCGATAGCACTTATGACCATTGCTTCTCGGATTTCACTCGTGTCGACTGCTAGCTATGATGTGCGCCGCTCGCGGTGCCCTGCCAAACGCAGCGTTAAGTGTTGTGTACGCGATGGTTTTGGTATTTAAACAGCGAGGTCACTGTATTGTTAAGGCCGATGGGAAAATGTAACAGAGTGAACCAGATGTTCCTCTGTGTACATAGGCCGATAGCACTTATGACCATTGCTTCTCGGATTTCACTCGTGTCGACTGCTAGCTATGACGTGCGCCGCTCGCGGTGCCCTGCCAAATGCAGCGTTAAGTGTTGTGTACGCGATAGCTCAGTGTACGTGTTGTATTGTATATCAGTTTTGACCGTGTATTGTAACCAAAATACAACACCATTGCTTAGTATTTAACATGGTTAGATTTGGCCCAGGTAATAGTTTTTGTAATGCATATGTCTTTCGGTTAACTATAACCTATCAGAGTGATATTTGCGATTTAGCAGCCTTTTTGATTTTCTGTGGCACTCTGCACCGACGCGTGGACTTTGTACTGACGCGGAGACGGCAGCTTGCCTCTATAAGTACAGCTGCTCGCGTGGCAGACTTTTTTTTTTTACCAAACGTGCAAGACTCACAGTACCAGTACTTGTGACACTGCATGCCGTGCTAAGCCCAAGAGTGTCAGACCAAACAAGGTGCACGCTGCAACGCCTACACCTCTGCGTCGGTCTGCACGCTTGCGGCAGAAACCATTAAAACTTTTAGTAACCTTGACAGCTTGAGTGTGACCAGTGGGCCTTTAAAGGTATGCCTCTGCAACTTTAAATGCCCACAAGACATTCAAGCTTCAATATTCCTCCAAGTGCATCGGATGCTTTAATAGTGTTAGGAAAATAGGACAAATTAATATTGAGTAAATTGTTTTGGG
Source organism: Semisulcospira habei (assembly GCA_036245525.1). NCBI lineage: Eukaryota > Metazoa > Mollusca > Gastropoda > Semisulcospiridae > Semisulcospira > Semisulcospira habei. The sequence goes on along the minus strand of BTPG01000002.1, from coordinate 53,808,961 downwards.
CTTATTGTTTTTTATTTAAAGAGACTGTCTTAGGTGAAGGATTGCTTAAGGTGATAGGTTAATTTAAAATTATTGGATTTTTAGTCAGTACAGTGCATCAGATTTTGATTTGTCATGGATTGGAATCCAAGGCACCGGTACTGTGTTTTCGAGTAGTACAATGCTTTGAATTTTGATGTCTTAGATGAATATTGGAAATCAAGGCATCTGTACATCTGTGTCTTTCTAGTACACAACAGCTGTGCAGTTGATTTCATTTTCAAACTTTGTCTGTTGCATAGGTATTTTTCCAAATGATAATATCCTATGTCAGTTTTCTGCTATGCATAACTTAGTTTGAAAATGACTGTGTGAGTCCAAGTCTACAGTATAATAGTGTAGACAAGAGAGCCTTGGTCAATAGTGCTATATTTGTGGTTTACCATGTGGATGGTACTGTTTGATAAAGTGTTTTGATGTTACGTCATCATTGGGCCCAATGTGTTCTTGTATTTGTGTTTTGGGATTGATGGTTTTGGTATTTAAACAGCGAGGTCACTGTATTGTTAAGGCCGATGGGAAAATGTAACAGAGTGAACCAGATGTTCCTCTGTGTACATAGGCCGATAGCACTTATGACCATTGCTTCTCGGATTTCACTCGTGTCGACTGCTAGCTATGACGTGCGCCGCTCGCGGTGCCCTGCCAAACGCAGCGTTAAGTGTTGTGTACGAGATAGCTCAGTGTACGTGTTGTATTGTATATCAGTTTTGACCGTGTATTGTTGGATTATTGTGCAATAAAGGATGTTCAAGAGTAAACAAAGTTTGTTTTCCATATTCTTTATACACTCAAACTCATCACACAAACAGCACAGCTAGTTTTGAGTGCATGCTTAAAAACAATAAAATTTAATGTACATAGTACATGTCATTATTCTAAAACAATAACTACAAGTGCTAACTGTATTGCAAATGAGTTCATCTACAGTACTGAGCACCAAAAGTGGGAAAATAGGATGAAAAATTAAAAAAATGCTACAGATGAAACAATGCCTGTTTTAGACATGTCTGACAAAAGTCTAAATACAAATTGAAAAAACAAAATAAATAATCTGTTTTGTGTTGACACAATTGAGGATCGACTGAGGGGGGTATGATACCCGTTTCAGATGCACCATAGGGACACCTGCAATGCACCCACTCTAATTAAATGTAATATGCACCATTTTGTGAACATGTAATGTTCAATCAAAGAGTAAATATACTTTTTGAGGTGATTTTAGAAAATAAATCACCTAAACGAAAGGTTAGAGCTGCGTCAAAACTTGGGACACCGTAGCATCTGAAACGTCGTACCAAATCATTTCACCACAAAAGCAAGAACAGGTGTTTTCCAGTAGTTGAGCACAAGCAAGGTATAAAACAAGTGAAACAATATGGGAACCAAAAACAATAAAATTATAATAGTTGCATCTCCTAAATATTACAATTGTTAGTTATGACGTTTCAGACATGTCGCGGGACACCATGAATGAAAGAACACTTGTTTTGACTTCTTATTAGGCGTCATTTCCGGTTGTTCCGTTCTGGGGGACATGCAGTCATTGATAGCATAAGATATCTCATAAAATATAGATTCGAGGGTTGCCCGGATAAACCTCGTATCTCCATTTCAGCTAACTTTACAGGAGAGCCTTTTGAAAGTTTGACATCTAAAATTAAATATTTTCTTTTTCTTATTGCCAAAAAATTTAGTGTCTACCAAAACTTTGTTCTCTTCTCTGCATCTTCATGTAAATGTTTAACTGCACAAGCATTAATGTTATAAATAATTTGATGCTTTATTACATATGTAGCAAATGCGGGATTTATGTAGTACTAGGAACTGTAAACTCTAAATGAACAGTGTCCATATAAACCTCGTAAATGCATTTCCGCTGTTTATACAGGCCAAATACATGGCATGTCATCACAGAACAGGGCTGCCTTTTAGTCGTAACTCGAGACGCTAGCAGGAATGGTTAGCAGGTGGCCAGCTCTAGTTCCTAAATAAAACTCGTAACTAGAACTATGGTTTCGTCGCGGCGGCACTTTTTGGAATAAACAGCCAGCGCAAAGCAATTATATGGATATGCGGTCTTAAGACAGGCCTGTGCATGCCTAGAATTTCCAACAACACCTAATGAAAGCAAGTACAACCAGTAACGTCTTTTTTAAAAGTCACAAAAAGTGACTGAATCACCTCTTAGTAGAGTCTGAAAGTCGCATTTTAAAATTTATTTTCAACTCTGCTAATAAAGTTCGGGCGTAAAAGCTCTTCCTCTACTTCGTATTCCAATAACTTAATTATAGAGTGGTCTCTTTGCAATGTTGAGTGTTTCGTTATGAATTAATGATAATGACACACACGAAATGATAGTGTGGAAAGGAAACAAAGAGAGAGGTGGAGAAAAAGACACGACAGAATGGTTGCCGAATATTACAGTCCTTAAGTATGGGTTGTTGTGACAAGTGAAAAGTTAAGTTCTTTTAATTTAACGCTCCATACAAAGTACAAAAAAAAGAGGAAAACTCACTTGGTCATCACCATGACCGAAAGCCAGTGCCGCAATCTGATGTGTCTTCGTGTATGCAGCATGACGGTATCCAAGTCGCACATGTCAATCTATTCAAGTTACACATCAATGTATCAATAAGTCACAAAATGGCTTTTGTTTTCTAGTAGCAACCACGAAACATTTCACACTTAAAATCTCTTTTCGGTACTCGGTCAACAAAGTCAGTGGGATCCGTATGGATCTCACTTGGACCAAATATGGGGACAGGTTGGGATCAACGCGTTCCATGTGGGTCTCACCAGGGTCTGACCTGGACCCAGGTGGGACTCAAATACTATGCTAACATGGTATCCCTTGCCTATATCAAGTGCGTAATTTGATGTTTGATTTTCGATTGATGCATTTCCTGATTTTAAAAAAAATACTACATGTATTTTCCAGTAAGAGACGCCGATATTTCAGCACACCAGTTTCACTGAGTCATCCACGAGATGTTAATTATTGTTCAGGAGCTGCTGTTGTATCAGAACAGCCTGACGTCAACAAAGTGGCAAAACTCTGTGCGCTTTGCAGGGGTTCTGATAATCATTTTTTTCAAGGATAACGCCGGATCGGTTCCTTAGAGCCTCTGCCAAAAAAGAGTATGATCGCAGTTCGCATCTTCCAGAAGTGTTGATTGTCCTGGCCTTGTGTTCACTCTGAGTCGGTGTCCACTTCATCGACGTCAGGCTTTGGGAGCCGATCTACTGTAGCTGAAGAGGCCGGAAGGCTTCTGTAGAACGCATGGTGCTCCTCAGGAATGATCCCAGACGAGCACAGGGACAAGAGGTCAGATTTCTTGGCCTGGGAGATGGGAAGTTTGTGGCTGTACAGGTGTGGTATAGTTTTGATAGGGGCAGCACGGCCTCTCTTCCTTCCTCAAGCGACCTTGATGGTCTGGTAGTCGACCTGATCAAAGGAGGTCTTGAAAAATATCTCATCTCCTTTGCCTTTCTCAAAGTGAAATGCTTTTATTTTAAGCCAGTTCACTTTTTGTCCAGTGATGTCAGTCTTGGTGTTGCGTAGTGTTGAGGCGGCTAGTGTTTTGAAGTCAAGGATCTCTGTGTATTTGATTGGGACAACAGAATATGGTCGCGTCCTTCTGGCCATTCTTAGGATGATGTCCCAGCCGCTGGGCATATAGATGGGTGTGCTTTTCTTTGCAAATGTAATGGCTGCATGCATGGAGTCGCATTCTATCTGCGTATGCCCACTTTCCAGGTATTTGTGGGTTATGATCTTTATGCTTTCGATGTTTTGTACAGCATGGGATAAACCGGCTGCCAGGTATTGATTCCGATTTTGGCCTGGACAGCAGTCTGAATAGATTGTAACCTCCTCAACGCTGTCTGGGAGTGAGCTGAGGTAAAAGTAGAGGCAGGTTGCGATCTCATACGCTTCCCTTTTACCTTCCGACTCATCCCATGTGTAGCATGTGGCTTCCCCGTCAGCTAGTAAATAGATGGTAAAGTTATACACGGAGAGTTTCCTTTTATAGTATAAGTGGCTGAGGAGGCCACAAGGAGCTTGCAGGACCGCCTGGAGATCCACAGTGACCACATGCTTTCGGCGATTTTCTTTGGCTTCTGCCTTGTCATTCTCTTTCTCAAGGCGTGCCTGCTTCTTTCTCTCCTGGTGTTTTTCAAACGCCTTCTTGTCATCTTCCATGACCAGCTCTTTCGTCTTCCTCATGGCAAAAAGCAGCACACAGCGCACACTGGTCCTTTATGGGGGCATGAAAAGATAAGTTATATTCAGTGTTAAAAACCTGTCTGTATTTCTTTGTTGACACTGGTTGACGGGCGGCCCTCCTCTTTGCACTGCTGTATGTACAGGTCGTGCATCTTTTTCACCGTCAATCCGGGCTGTAGATACTTGCGTTGAGAGTCTTTCCTGGTATAATGTGACTCTACAGCGGGGAAGGACTCGGTGTGTTTTCTTACCCCTTCAAAAGCTTCTTCACTGGCCTTGTTGTATGGCTTGCCACTTCCTCGGCGTCCCTTGCCAGTGAAAGCTCCGTTCGTGCTATTCTTTAAAGCATGGTCAACATAGGCTTCACCAAGTGCCAGTGTCGCCAAAAAGAACATCTTGCAGACACGTCGCTCTTGACCATCAACAATAAAAAAAACAAGATGCGGCATCTCTGGCGTTTCTTGGGCACTGGCTTATTGTCTGCACCCAAAATACGGACAGTCTCTCTTTCTCTAACATGAGCACAAACAAAGTCTTTTTGGCGTTCGTAAGTGTCTAAGGCATAAAATGTCTGAAAGAAGTCTTGCCGATACTCCTCTGAGATACGATTATTGCAGTCTTATCTGCACTTGCTACAGTCGGTCTGCTGGACACGTTTGGGAGGAACAGTCTTGCCAGCCTGAGATATATACTCTTTCCCTTGCAAATGCAATGATTTTCTTACGTTTTGTTTCCATGCTTCTGGTTTAGATTTTTTCTTCCTGGAAAGATTTTTCTTAGGAGGCGTTTGGAAGAACCCTTGTTTCCTGGGTGTGATATTTGTTTTGTCCTTTGACTGCTGTTTTGTTGGGGTGGTGTTCACACTGTCGTCCATGGTAGGAAAACTCAGCCCTTCCCCCAGGCTTTCCCCATCGGTCAGATTGTGGTCTTCATTTGGCGTCGACTGGTGAGTGGGTTGGAAGTCCTCAGCCTCACCATCAGAGTCAGAGTGAACACAGACGTCACCCTGAGGCCCTGGTGTCTGCTGTCTGGCGTCGACTGGTGAGTGGGTTGGAAATCCTCAGCCTCACTATCAGAGTCAGAGTGAATACAGACGTCACCCTGAGGCCCTGGCGTCTGCTGTCTGGCGTCGACTGGTGAGTGGGTTGGACGTCCTCAGTCTCACCATTAGAGTTGGAGTGAGGTCTCACCATCAGAGTCAGAATGAATACAGACGTCACCCTGAGGCCCTGGCGTCTGCTGTCTGGCGTCGACTGGTGAGTGGGTTGGAAGTCCTCAGCCTCACTATCAGTCAGAGTGAATACAGACGTCATCCTGAGGCCCTGGCGTCTGCTTTCTGGCTGGTCTGTGGCAAGTGTCGTAGTGAGACGGCTCGTGAGCAATAAAGGCCAGTGTGATTGGTTCCGCCTGTTGACAAGCTATGGCAGCGGTGCTACCGCAGGACGGCATAAAGTCTAGGACAGATTTGAACAAATTGCTTGTGTAGATACGGACAACTCTCTGGGACCAGTCAGCCAACACCCGTGGCAGAAGATCTGCAGCATCATTGCTCCACTTCCCAGGCTGTCGCAGTTCACTGACATTCGAGAGGAACCTCATGAATATGTCATTTTCATCATCTCTGTCTACTTGAGCAATGAAGGGAACGCAAGTTCCATAATTGTCCTCAAGGTATTCACACAGACAGTTCCGCAGTTCCTCCCCTGATATCTCATCTAAATGGAAGGCGGAGGCTTCGAAAAAACAGTTTCCATCAGGATATATTTCTGTTTGAATCAATCCATTGGCTGATAAGAGGTTGTTCAGGTGGGCTTGGTGTACTGCAACATTTTTCTCTCTTTCTTTTGTGTGTGCTAAACTTGCAGCTTGCGCCCTCATCATATCACTCTGTCGTTTGGTCTTTCGACGTCGTTTTCTGCTGGTCCGTTGGGCTTCTTCGACTGAGAAGCTGCTGTCGACGGTGTCAGATTCATGTTGTGATGTCTCGGATTCTTCTGATGGCAGAAATGTTGGGTCTGCAGAATCATCGGCAGCATCAGGCACTTGCTTCGAAATGAGGGGCTCGTCATCTGATGTGCTGAAGTCTGAATGTGAAGCCAGTTTCTTAATGAAGGGTTCATCATCAGACGTATTGAAAGCGGTTTTTTGTTCACGAATCAGAGGTTCATCATCAGACTCATTAAATGCATCCATCACGCTGCTCAGCTGCTCGTTGTCGGTTGAGCTGAAGTAATCCGCTGATCTCTCAGCTGCTGCGACAAAAGATGTCGCCAGATTGAGATATACGCTGTCTTCAGCACTGCTCGGGTCCATGATGTTCACACCGGGTACTGATCTACAAGAGAAATGATATTGATTCCGATCAGATACAGTTACATTATGAAAATGAAGACACATTTGAATGGTTTTGTTTTTAAAGATACTGCTATCCATTATACGCATTGTTGCAACAGATAGTATTGTTTGCCAGTCAGGCTTAAGTTATCATTATCCACAACGAGGTAATGACCCGACAATTTGAACAAGCTACCAGGGTGGGGTTCGAACCCATTACCCTCTCGCCCTCCTCTACTCAGCAGCGGCGCTCATGACTGAGCTAACGAGGCTCACGTAACAGATACTAATGTCAATTTCTCAAACGCATATTTTTTTAGAAAGCTTATAAACTAATCGTGTGTGTGTGTGTGTGTGTGTGTGTGTGTGTGTGTGTGTGTGTGTGTGTGTGTGTGTGTGTGTGTGTGTGTGTGTGTGTGTGTGTGTGTGTGTGAGAGAGAGAGAGAGAGAGAGAGAGAGAGAGAGAGAGAAACAGAGAGAGAGAAAGAGAGAGAGAGAAAGAAAGAAAAGAGAGAGAGAAAGAAAGAAAAGAGAGAGAGAGAGAGACTGCTGAATAATTTTCACTAATGGTTGCTTACCTTCCAGAAGAAGATCTGCTGAATCTTGGCGAGTACAAAAGGTAAAAGGTGTAGCCAACGCAAGCCGATCTTTCGGGAGGGAGAAAAGTCAATGAAATGGGCAGTTTTAATTTTATGTGCTTGTGTTATACTTGGGATATTTCTAGAATTCCTGGTGGGAAAAGTTCCGCTGTGATAAGTAAGCGACCACAGCTGCACTGAAGTCCTGTTAGGAGTGACATGTGTTGACAAGTGTCTTATCTCCTACACAGTCCAGATTCCCATTAGTTTTTTTACCCTGGTATTTGTTCAGGATGTGTCTGTTAACATGTTTAGGGTGCCTGCATACCTAGCAAATAATCACAGAACCTAAAGATCTCTAAGTATTACTGATAATGTTATTTTCTATTCAACAAAAAAGCTGCTTTTTGAATGAAAAACTTAGATCACACATACACACACACAGACACACACACACACACACACACACACACACACACACACACACACACACACAGCATGAGAGAGAGGGGGGGGGGCGGGGGTTAGGAGTTGGAGAGATTTGCAAGTACAGACGGATTTCTTAATTTCAGACTGATTCAAAGCGTTCCCCATCTCCTACAAGTTTCAAAATACTTTCTTCTAACTGTGATTGAGACCAAGAAATGGTGATTTTCATTCTACATAAAACTCGTAGACTGTCGTACTGTGATTAAACGCGCAGACAGCAGCAGTCGGGCCCTTTCCTGTGCCTATGTAAACAAAGCAACAGCAATTACGGCTTTCATACAGGCACTGCTGCTCAGTGCAGTGTGATAAACCGCCGGGCCCGCGTAAAGCCAGCAGTGCCAGATACGATGTTCATACAGCCAACTTTTCAGGGAATCTGCCGCCGTCGAACAATGTATATCTAATTACGGTTGTTATACGGGCACCACTTTGATTGAAATTTTATACTTGGTTTAATTATTCATTAATAACTAATTAATTTTAATCATTATTCTATGTCTGCTTTCACAAACACAATCTCGAAGTGAAACTGAGTTGAATGACGTAAAAAAGTAATTTTCGGAAAAAAGTGAGATACGAGGTTTATCCGGGCAACCCTCGAATTATATACAGATAAATATTGCAAATACTAATGGTAATGGTAGGCAGTTTGATCAGGATTGGCTTCTATATTTACCAGCGTTACTAGAGAGCACTGTGAAAGTGTGGGTCTGAGGGTGTGGAGCAGAGGTACAAGGCTTGTGTACACAAGATAAATGTTTATTTGCAATGTACTTGTTCAGTTTTGTGTGCATTAATGAATGCTTTAGTTGAACTTTTTATAAAATAAGTGAACGTGTTAGAAAATTGAATTACAATAAAACAAAACAAAAAAACAACAAAAAAAGATTTTGGGTGTGTCTGTAAATATGAACAGTCTCACACATACATACTGACATGAAAATGATCCAATGAATACAGTTCATCATTTATTGTAAATATCAGAGAAAATAAAACCAGATAAGAAATTTAAAGAAAAAAAGCACTCAAAAAAGCTTTGGCAGAAACACAGCTCATCAAAAATCGTAACCCTCCACCCTCCATTCCCTTATACTGTTGCAAGTTGGAACAGAACCAACTCTAGCTATTATCATGTCCATGGACATGAGCTGCTCATCAGCAACTGCTGGCTACACAAAGAATGTCTTCTTTGTCGTGTGGGGATGTAAAAATCTGATGTGGTGCGTGTCCTTGTCAATATATTCTGTAACCACTCCTGCACACATAAAGAACAGAAGTATCATTAAAAACTGCCAAGTCAGGCCTCAAATCAAAACAATCATTTAAAGAAGGAAAGAAAAAGTTTGGTCAAATATAAACAAAAAGTTTTTTTTATGATTTAGTCTTTTCACAATCCTAAAAGTCTGCATGTTCATGTTTCCGATGCAATCGTGACGTCCCATGACACATCCAAAACAAACTTCACCTAACTTAGAATTTTTTTTAGGTTTTAAGGCATTTAGAAAAAAAATCACTACACGATTGATGAACACAATGCATAATAATAGTCCTTGCAAACAAGATTAATTTTGGTGCTGTGTCAGATTTGTTTGAAAATGATGAAAATGTCACAAAATTCATTACCGATGTTCCACGAGACACAGAGAGTAAACGTAAGTACAGTCTATAAAAACTGTTATCTCCTATAAAAATACAAACATGCAAATAATAATGCTTTAGATTGATGCATGGAACATAAAAGAATATAAAATGCCAACCTGTAATGCAGATGGTCCAAGATACTTGGTAACAGTTGGAGATTCAAACCATATGAGGCGCACGCGTTTCAGACACATGGTGGTCGGAATTCCCACAACACAAGCAAACCGGTCGGAAAGCGAATTTTGAATGAGTTTCTGCGATTGTTTTGGGTTGCGTTTCAGACGTGACATTTGGGACACCGCGATATAAAAAAAATTCTCAGCATCCAAATCCTTTGAATATTTGTAAACTATTATAGTGCAAAATGAAGTATTTTGGGTATAGTTTGTTGATGCACATAGTGGACAAGCGGATCTTATCTTGTTGCCGACTTTCTGAAAAGTGAAAAATTACGTTGCAGTGGGACACTTCGTTATGTGTCCGAAACGCCAATTTTCGTCCATAAGTGTGTCAATATCCAGTTCTAAAGTGAAAAAAAAAAGTTTAGCACGGATTTTTCAATGTATGAAGCCTAAATTAAAAAAATAATTTATTGTAATGATGCACCGATGTAGTCACAATCTTCATCTGAGTTCACCCACTGATACCGTTCCTCTTTTTGGAAGCCATTTTGGGCCACTTTTTCAACATTTTATTATCAGTTCACAATTAAATTCATCAAGCAGATAGCCCAAAATATAAAAATTTATACATTAACATTATCTTAATGCATTGCAACAACAGAAATGTCACTACATGCCTTATTTTGATCGAAATCTGAATAGCACCACACTGACCCCTTTTGGTGCTCAGTACTGTAGATGAACTCAAATGTAAGCATCCATACATTCCACACTTCACAATGCAGAAGATGAATAACTAATAAATTACAACACTGCCAATAAGGTGCAAGCAAATTAATGATTAACAGACTTGCTTTTTTGTCATATTTTTGCTGACATTTTAAGTTGCAAATCATGGGCAATGGCCAAACCTACTAAACATAGCCAGGATCCCAAAAACATGTACACAACTTTAATATATATATATAACGGTAAAGTTTTCGGGAACGTTGCATTTGGGAATCTTAACATCTACTCGTATATATATACAAATTATTTTTCTCACATTTCAAGTCATATTTGGCATCAGCATGTGTCTTTTGGTGAAATTGCAAAATACCAGATTTCTGCATGAAGTGGAAAGGCATGTTCTCAAAAAGCTGTTGTGGGCATATGTTCCCGAAAACAACAATTTATGTGTATATATATATATACACATAAATTGTTGTTTTCGGAAACATATGCCCACAACAGCTTTTTGAGAACATGCCTTTCCACTTCATGCAGAAATCTGGTATTTTGCAATTTCACCAAAAGACACATGCTGATGCCAAATATGACTTGAAATGTGAGAAAAATAATTTGTATATATATACGAGTAGATGTTAAGATTCCCAAATGCAACGTTCCCGAAAACTTTACCGTTATATATATATATTAAAGTTGTGTACATGTTTTTGGGATCCTGGCTATGTTTAGTAGGTTTGGCCATTGCCCATGATTTGCAACTTAAAATGTCAGCAAAAATATGACAAAAAAGCAAGTCTGTTAATCATTAATTTGCTTGCACCTTATTGGCAGTGTTGTAATTTATTAGTTATTCATCTTCTGCATTGTGAAGTGTGGAATGTATGGATGCTTACATTTGAGTTCATCTACAGTACTGAGCACCAAAAGGGGTCAGTGTGGTGCTATTCAGATTTCGATCAAAATAAGGCATGTAGTGACATTTCTGTTGTTGCAATGCATTAAGATAATGTTAATGTATAAATTTTTATATTTTGGGCTATCTGCTTGATGAATTTAATTGTGAACTGATAATAAAATGTTGAAAAAGTGGCCCAAAATGGCTTCCAAAAAGAGGAATGGTATCAGTGGGTGAACACAGATGAAGATTGTGACTACATCGGTGCATCATTACAATAAATTATTTTTTTAATTTAGGCTTCATACATTGAAAAATCCGTGCTAAACTTTTTTTTTTCACTTTAGAACTGGATATTGACACACTTATGGACGAAAATTGGCGTTTCGGACACATAACGAAGTGTCCCACTGCAACGTAATTTTTCACTTTTCAGAAAGTCGGCAACAAGATAAGATCCGCTTGTCCACTATGTGCATCAACAAACTATACCCAAAATACTTCATTTTGCACTATAATAGTTTACAAATATTCGAAGGATTTGGATGCTGAGAATTTTTTTTATATCGCGGTGTCCCAAATGTCACGTCTGAAACGCAACCCAAAACAATCGCAGAAACTCATTCAAAATTCGCTTTCCGACCGGTTTGCTTGTGTTGTGGGAATTCCGACCACCATGTGTCTGAAACGCGTGCGCCTCATATGGTTTGAATCTCCAACTGTTACCAAGTATCTTGGACCATCTGCATTACAGGTTGGCATTTTATATTCTTTTATGTTCCATGCATCAATCTAAAGCATTATTATTTGCATGTTTGTATTTTTATAGGAGATAACAGTTTTTATAGACTGTACTTACGTTTACTCTCTGTGTCTCGTGGAACATCGGTAATGAATTTTGTGACATTTTCATCATTTTCAAACAAATCTGACACAGCACCAAAATTAATCTTGTTTGCAAGGACTATTATTATGCATTGTGTTCATCAATCGTGTAGTGATTTTTTTTCTAAATGCCTTAAAACCTAAAAAAAATTCTAAGTTAGGTGAAGTTTGTTTTGGATGTGTCATGGGACGTCACGATTGCATCGGAAACATGAACATGCAGACTTTTAGGATTGTGAAAAGACTAAATCATAAAAAAAACTTTTTGTTTATATTTGACCAAACTTTTTCTTTCCTTCTTTAAATGATTGTTTTGATTTGAGGCCTGACTTGGCAGTTTTTAATGATACTTCTGTTCTTTATGTGTGCAGGAGTGGTTACAGAATATATTGACAAGGACACGCACCACATCAGATTTTTACATCCCCACACGACAAAGAAGACATTCTTTGTGTAGCCAGCAGTTGCTGATGAGCAGCTCATGTCCATGGACATGATAATAGCTAGAGTTGGTTCTGTTCCAACTTGCAACAGTATAAGGGAATGGAGGGTGGAGGGTTATGATTTTTGATGAGCTGTGTTTCTGCCAAAGCTTTTTTGAGTGCTTTTTTTCTTTAAATTTCTTATCTGGTTTTATTTTCTCTGATATTTACAATAAATGATGAACTGTATTCATTGGATCATTTTCATGTCAGTATGTATGTGTGAGACTGTTCATATTTACAGACACACCCAAAATCTTTTTTTGTTGTTTTTTTGTTTTGTTTTATTGTAATTCAATTTTCTAACACGTTCACTTATTTTATAAAAAGTTCAACTAAAGCATTCATTAATGCACACAAAACTGAACAAGTACATTGCAAATAAACATTCATCTTGTGTACACAAGCCTTGTACCTCTGCTCCACACCCTCAGACCCACACTTTCACAGTGCTCTCTAGTAACGCTGGTAAATATAGAAGCCAATCCTGATCAAACTGCCTACCATTACCATTAGTATTTGCAATATTTATCTGTATATAATTCGAGGGTTGCCCGGATAAACCTCGTATCTCACTTTTTTCCGAAAATTACTTTTTTATGTCATTCAACTCAGTTTCACTTCGAGATTGTGTTTGTGAAAGCAGACATAGAATAATGATTAAAATTAATTAGTTATTAATGAATAATTAAACCAAGTATAAAATTTCAATCAAAGTGGTGCCCGTATAACAACCGTAATTAGATATACATTGTTCGACGGCGGCAGATTCCCTGAAACGTTGGCTGTATGAACATCGTATCTGGCACTGCTGGCTTTATGCGGGCCCGGCGGTTTATCACACTGCACTGAACAGCAGTGCCTGTATGAAAGCCGTAATTGCTGTTGCTTTGTTTACATCGGCACAGGAAAGGGCCCGACTGCTGCTGTCTGCGCGTTTAATCACAGTACGACAGTCTACGAGTTTTATGTAGAATGAAAATCACCATTTCTTGGTCTCAATCACAGTTAGAAGAAAGTATTTTGAAACTTGTAGGAGATGGGGAACGCTTTGAATCAGTCTGAAATTAAGAAATCCGTCTGTACTTGCAAATCTCTCCAACTCCTAACTCCCGCCCCCCCCCCCCCCTCTCTCTCATGCTGTGTGTGTGTGAGTGTGTGTGTGTGTGTGTGTGTGTGTGTGTGTGTGTGTGTGTGTGTGTCTGTGTGTGTGTATGTGTGATCTAAGTTTTTCATTCAAAAAGCAGCTTTTTTGTTGAATAGAAAATAACATTATCAGTAATACTTAGAGATCTTTAGGTTCTGTGATTATTTGCTAGGTATGCAGGCACCCTAAACATGTTAACAGACACATCCTGAACAAATACCAGGGTAAAAAAACCAATGGGAATCTGGACTGTGTAGGAGATAAGACACTTGTCAACACGTCACTCCTAACAGGACTTCAGTGCAGCTGTGGTCGCTTACTTATCACAGCGGAACTTTTCCCACCAGGAATTCTAGAAATATCCCAAGTATAACACAAGCACATAAAATTAAAACTGCCCATTTCATTGACTTTTCTCCCTCCCGAAAGATCGGCTTGCGTTGGCTACACCTTTTACCTTTTGTACTCGCCAAGATTCAGCAGATCTTCTTCTGGAAGGTAAGCAACCATTAGTGAAAATTATTCAGCAGTCTCTCTCTCTCTCTTTTCTTTCTTTCTCTCTCTCTTTTCTTTCTTTCTCTCTCTCTTTCTCTCTCTCTCTCTCTCTGTTTTTCTCTCTCTCTCTGTTTCTCTCTCTCTCTCTCTCTCTCTCTCTCTCTCTCTCTCTCTCTCTCTCTCTCTCTCACACACACACACACACACACACACACACACACACACACACACACACACACACGATTAGTTTATAAGCTTTCTAAAAAAAATATGCGTTTGAGAAATTGATATTAGTATCTGTTACGTGAGCCTCGTCAGCTCAGTCATGAGCGCCGCTGCTGAGTAGAGGAGGGCGAGAGGGTAATGGGTTCGAACCCCACCCTGGTAGCTTGTTCAAATTGTCGGGTCATTACCTCGTTGTGGATAATGATAACTTAAGCCTGACTGGCAAACAATACTATCTGTTGCAACAATGCGTATAATGGATAGCAGTATCTTTAAAAACAAAACCATTCAAATGTGTCTTCATTTTCATAATGTAACTGTATCTGATCGGAATCAATATCATTTCTCTTGTAGATCAGTACCCGGTGTGAACATCATGGACCCGAGCAGTGCTGAAGACAGCGTATATCTCAATCTGGCGACATCTTTTGTCGCAGCAGCTGAGAGATCAGCGGATTACTTCAGCTCAACCGACAACGAGCAGTTGAGCAGCGTGATGGATGCATTTAATGAGTCTGATGATGAACCTCTGATTCGTGAACAAAAAACCGCTTTCAATACGTCTGATGATGAACCCTTCATTAAGAAACTGGCTTCACATTCAGACTTCAGCACATCAGATGACGAGCCCCTCATTTCGAAGCAAGTGCCTGATGCTGCCGATGATTCTGCAGACCCAACATTTCTGCCATCAGAAGAATCCGAGACATCACAACATGAATCTGACACCGTCGACAGCAGCTTCTCAGTCGAAGAAGCCCAACGGACCAGCAGAAAACGACGTCGAAAGACCAAACGACAGAGTGATATGATGAGGGCGCAAGCTGCAAGTTTAGCACACACAAAAGAAAGAGAGAAAAAATGTTGCAGTACACCAAGCCCACCTGAACAACCTCTTATCAGCCAATGGATTGATTCAAACAGAAATATATCCTGATGGAAACTGTTTTTTCGAAGCCTCCGCCTTCCATTTAGATGAGATATCAGGGGAGGAACTGCGGAACTGTCTGTGTGAATACCTTGAGGACAATTATGGAACTTGCGTTCCCTTCATTGCTCCAGTAGACAGAGATGATGAAAATGACATATTCATGAGGTTCCTCTCGAATGTCAGTGAACTGCGACAGCCTGGGAAGTGGAGCAATGATGCCGCAGATCTTTTGCCATGGGTGTTGGCTGACTGGTCCCAGAGAGTTGTCCGTATCTACACAAGCAATTTGTTCAAATCTGTCCTAGACTTTATGCCGTCCTGCGGTAGCACCGCTGCCATAGCTTGTCAACAGGCGGAACCAATCACACTGGCCTTTATTGCTCACGAGCCGTCTCACTACGACACTTGCCACAGACCAGCCAGAAAGCAGACGCCAGGGCCTCAGGATGACGTCTGTATTCACTCTGACTGATAGTGAGGCTGAGGACTTCCAACCCACTCACCAGTCGACGCCAGACAGCAGACGCCAGGGCCTCAGGGTGACGTCTGTATTCATTCTGACTCTGATGGTGAGACTTCACTCCAACTCTAATGGTGAGACTGAGGACGTCCAACCCACACACCAGTCGACGCCAGACAGCAGACGCCAGGGCCTCAGGGTGACGTCTGTATTCACTCTGACTCTGATAGTGAGGCTGAGGATTTCCAACCCACTCACCAGTCGACGCCAGACAGCAGACACCAGGGCCTCAGGGTGACGTCTGTATTCACTCTGACTCTGATGGTGAGGCTGAGGACTTCCAACCCACTCACCAGTCGACGCCAAATGAAGACCACAATCTGACCGATGGGGAAAGCCTGGGGGAAGGGCTGAGTTTTCCTACCATGGACGACAGTGTGAACACCACCCCAACAAAACAGCAGTCAAAGGACAAAACAAATATCACACCCAGGAAACAAGGGTTCTTCCAAACGCCTCCTAAGAAAAATCTTTCCAGGAAGAAAAAATCTAAACCAGAAGCATGGAAACAAAACGTAAGAAAATCATTGCATTTGCAAGGGAAAGAGTATATATCTCAGGCTGGCAAGACTGTTCCTCCCAAACGTGTCCAGCAGACCGACTGTAGCAAGTGCAGATACGACTGCAATAATCGTATCTCAGAGGAGTATCGGCAAGACTTCTTTCAGACATTTTATGCCTTAGACACTTACGAACGCCAAAAAGACTTTGTTTGTGCTCATGTTAGAGAAAGAGAGACTGTCCGTATTTTGAGTGCAGACAATAAGCCAGTGCCCAAGAAACGCCAGAGATGCCGCACCTTGTTTTTTTTTATTGTTGATGGTCAAGAGCGACGTGTCTGCAAGATGTTCTTTTTGGCGACACTGGCACTTGGTGAAGCCTATGTTGACCATGCTTTAAAGAATAGCACGAACGGAGCTTTCACTGGCAAGGAACGCCGAGGAAGTGGCAAGCCATACAACAAGGCCAGTGAAGAAGCTTTTGAAGGGGTAAGAAAACACCTCGAGTCCTTCCCCGCTGTAGAGTCACATTATACCAGGAAAGACTCTCAACGCAAGTATCTACAGCCCGGATTGACGGTGAAAAAGATGCACGACCTGTACATACAGCAGTGCAAAGAGGAGGGCCGCCCGTCAACCAGTGTCAACAAAGAAATACAGACAGGTTTTTAACACTGAATATAACTTATCTTTTCATGCCCCCATAAAGGACCAGTGTGCGCTGTGTGCTGCTTTTTGCCATGAGGAAGACGAAAGAGCTGGTCATGGAAGATGACAAGAAGGCGTTTGAAAAACACCAGGAGAGAAAGAAGCAGGCACGCCTTGAGAAAGAGAATGACAAGGCAGAAGCCAAAGAAAATCGCCGAAAGCATGTGGTCACTGTGGATCTCCAGGCGGTCCTGCAAGCTCCTTGTGGCCTCCTCAGCCACTTATACTATAAAAGGAAACTCTCCGTGTATAACTTTACCATCTATTTACTAGCTGACGGGGAAGCCAAATGCTACACATGGGATGAGTCGGAAGGTAAAAGGGAAGCGTATGAGATCGCAACCTGCCTCTACTTTTACCTCAGCTCACTCCCAGACAGCGTTGAGGAGGTTACAATCTATTCAGACTGCTGTCCAGGCCAAAATCGGAATCAATACCTGGCAGCCGGTTTATCCCATGCTGTACAAAACATCGAAAGCATAAAGATCATAACCCACAAATATCTGGAAAGTGGGCATACGCAGATGGAATGCGACTCCATGCATGCAGCCATTACATTTGCAAAGAAAAGCACACCCATCTATATGCCCAGCGGCTGGGACATCATCCTAAGAATGGCCAGAAGGACGCGACCATATTCTGTTGTCCCAATCAAATACACAGAGATCCTTGACTTCAAAACACTAGCCGCCTCAACACTACGCAACACCAAGACTGACATCACTGGACAAAAAGTGAACTGGCTTAAAATAAAAGCATTTCACTTTGAGAAAGGCAAAGGAGATGAGATATTTTTCAAGACCTCCTTTGATCAGGTCGACTACCAGACCATCAAGGTCGCTTGAGGAAGGAAGAGAGGCCGTGCTGCCCCTATCAAAACTATACCACACCTGTACAGCCACAAACTTCCCATCTCCCAGGCCAAGAAATCTGACCTCTTGTCCCTGTGCTCGTCTGGGATCATTCCTGAGGAGCACCATGCGTTCTACAGAAGCCTTCCGGCCTCTTCAGCTACAGTAGATCGGCTCCCAAAGCCTGACGTCGATGAAGTGGACACCGACTCAGAGTGAACACAAGGCCAGGACAATCAACACTTCTGGAAGATGCGAACTGCGATCATACTCTTTTTTGGCAGAGGCTCTAAGGAACCGATCCGGCGTTATCCTTGAAAAAAATGATTATCAGAACCCCTGCAAAGCGCACAGAGTTTTGCCACTTTGTTGACGTCAGGCTGTTCTGATACAACAGCAGCTCCTGAACAATAATTAACATCTCGTGGATGACTCAGTGAAACTGGTGTGCTGAAATATCGGTGTCTCTTACTGGAAAATACATGTAGTATTTTTTTTAAAATCAGGAAATGCATCAATCGAAAATCAAACATCAAATTACGCATTTGATATAGGCAAGGGATACCATGTTAGCATAGTATTTGAGTCCCACCTGGGTCCAGGTCAGACCCTGGTGAGACCCACATGGAACGCGTTGATCCCAACCTGTCCCCATATTTGGTCCAAGTGAGATCCATACGGATCCCACTGACTTTGTTGACCGAGTACCGAAAAGAGATTTTAAGTGTGAAATGTTTCGTGGTTGCTACTAGAAAACAAAAGCCATTTTGTGACTTATTGATACATTGATGTGTAACTTGAATAGATTGACATGTGCGACTTGGATACCGTCATGCTGCATACACGAAGACACATCAGATTGCGGCACTGGCTTTCGGTCATGGTGATGACCAAGTGAGTTTTCCTCTTTTTTTTGTACTTTGTATGGAGCGTTAAATTAAAAGAACTTAACTTTTCACTTGTCACAACAACCCATACTTAAGGACTGTAATATTCGGCAACCATTCTGTCGTGTCTTTTTCTCCGCCTCTCTCTTTGTTTCCTTTCCACACTATCATTTCGTGTGTGTCATTATCATTAATTCATAACGAAACACTCAACATTGCAAAGAGACCACTCTATAATTAAGTTATTGGAATACGAAGTAGAGGAAGAGCTTTTACGCCCGAACTTTATTAGCAGAGTTGAAAATAAATTTTAAAATGCGACTTTCAGACTCTACTAAGAGGTGATTCAGTCACTTTTTGTGACTTTTAAAAAAGACGTTACTGGTTGTACTTGCTTTCATTAGGTGTTGTTGGAAATTCTAGGCATGCACAGGCCTGTCTTAAGACCGCATATCCATATAATTGCTTTGCGCTGGCTGTTTATTCCAAAAAGTGCCGCCGCGACGAAACCATAGTTCTAGTTACGAGTTTTATTTAGGAACTAGAGCTGGCCACCTGCTAACCATTCCTGCTAGCGTCTCGAGTTACGACTGAAAGGCAGCCCTGTTCTGTGATGACATGCCATGTATTTGGCCTGTATAAACAGCGGAAATGCATTTACGAGGTTTATACGGACACTGTTCATTTAGAGTTTACAGTTCCTAGTACTACATAAATCCCGCATTTGCTACATATGTAATAAAGCATCAAATTATTTATAACATTAATGCTTGTGCAGTTAAACATTTACATGAAGATGCAGAGAAGAGAACAAAGTTTTGGTAGACACTAAATTTTTTGGCAATAAGAAAAAGAAAATATTTAATTTTAGATGTCAAACTTTCAAAAGGCTCTCCTGTAAAGTTAGCTGAAATGGAGATACGAGGTTTATCCGGGCAACCCTCGAATCTATATTTTATGAGGTATCTTATGCTATCAATGACTGCATGTCCCCCAGAACGGAACAACTGGAAATGACACCTAATAAGAAGTCAAAACAAGTGTTCTTTCATTCATGGTGTCCCGCGACATGTCTGAAACGTCATAACTAACAATTGTAATATTTAGGAGATGCAACTATTATAATTTTATTGTTTTTGGTTCCCATATTGTTTCACTTGTTTTATACCTTGCTTGTGCTCAACTACTGGAAAACACCTGTTCTTGCTTTTGTGGTGAAATGATTTGGTACGACGTTTCAGATGCTACGGTGTCCCAAGTTTTGACGCAGCTCTAACCTTTCGTTTAGGTGATTTATTTTCTAAAATCACCTCAAAAAGTATATTTACTCTTTGATTGAACATTACATGTTCACAAAATGGTGCATATTACATTTAATTAGAGTGGGTGCATTGCAGGTGTCCCTATGGTGCATCTGAAACGGGTATCATACCCCCCTCAGTCGATCCTCAATTGTGTCAACACAAAACAGATTATTTATTTTGTTTTTTCAATTTGTATTTAGACTTTTGTCAGACATGTCTAAAACAGGCATTGTTTCATCTGTAGCATTTTTTTAATTTTTCATCCTATTTTCCCACTTTTGGTGCTCAGTACTGTAGATGAACTCATTTGCAATACAGTTAGCACTTGTAGTTATTGTTTTAGAATAATGACATGTACTATGTACATTAAATTTTATTGTTTTTAAGCATGCACTCAAAACTAGCTGTGCTGTTTGTGTGATGAGTTTGAGTGTATAAAGAATATGGAAAACAAACTTTGTTTACTCTTGAACATCCTTTATTGCACAATAATCCAACAATACACGGTCAAAACTGATATACAATACAACACGTACACTGAGCTATCTCGTACACAACACTTAACGCTGCGTTTGGCAGGGCACCGCGAGAGGCGCACGTCATAGCTAGCAGTCGACACGAGTGAAATCCGAGAAGCAATGGTCATAAGTGCTATCGGCCTATGTACACAGAGGAACATCTGGTTCACTCTGTTACATTTTCCCATCGGCCTTAACAATACAGTGACCTCGCTGTTTAAATACCAAAACCATCAATCCCAAAACACAAATACAAGAACACATTGGGCCCAATGATGACGTAACATCAAAACACTTTATCAAACAGTACCATCCACATGGTAAACCACAAATATAGCACTATTGACCAAGGCTCTCTTGTCTACACTATTATACTGTAGACTTGGACTCACACAGTCATTTTCAAACTAAGTTATGCATAGCAGAAAAATGACATAGGATATTATCATTTGGAAAAATACCTATGCAGCAGACAAAGTTTGAAAATGAAATCAACTGCACAGCTGTTGTGTACTAGAAAGACACAGATGTACAGATGCCTTGATTTCCAATATTCATCTAAGACATCAAAATTCAAAGCATTGTACTACTCGAAAACACAGTACCGGTGCCTTGGATTCCAATCCATGACAAATCAAAATCTGATGCACTGTACTGACTAAAAATCCAATAATTTTAAATTAACCTATCACCTTAAGCAATCCTTCACCTAAGACAGTCTCTTTAAATAAAAAACAATAAGCCCAAAACAATTTACTCAATATTAATTTGTCCTATTTTCCTAACACTATTAAAGCATCCGATGCACTTGGAGGAATATTGAAGCTTGAATGTCTTGTGGGCATTTAAAGTTGCAGAGGCATACCTTTAAAGGCCCACTGGTCACACTCAAGCTGTCAAGGTTACTAAAAGTTTTAATGGTTTCTGCCGCAAGCGTGCAGACCGACGCAGAGGTGTAGGCGTTGCAGCGTGCACCTTGTTTGGTCTGACACTCTTGGGCTTAGCACGGCATGCAGTGTCACAAGTACTGGTACTGTGAGTCTTGCACGTTTGGTAAAAAAAAGAAGTCTGCCACGCGAGCAGCTGTACTTATAGAGGCAAGCTGCCGTCTCCGCGTCAGTACAAAGTCCACGCGTCGGTGCAGAGTGCCACAGAAAATCAAAAAGGCTGCTAAATCGCAAATATCACTCTGATAGGTTATAGTTAACCGAAAGACATATGCATTACAAAAACTATTACCTGGGCCAAATCTAACCATGTTAAATACTAAGCAATGGTGTTGTATTTTGGTTACAATACACGGTCAAAACTGATATACAATACAACACGTACACTGAGCTATCGCATACACAACACTTAACGCTGCGTTTGGCAGGGCACCGCGAGCGGCGCACGTCATAGCTAGCAGTCGACACGAGTGAAATCCGAGAAGCAATGGTCATAAGTGCTATCGGCCTATGTACACAGAGGAACATCTGGTTCACTCTGTTACATTTTCCCATCGGCCTTAACAATACAGTGACCTCGCTGTTTAAATACCAAAACCATCAATCCCAAAACACAAATACAAGAACACATTGGGCCCAATGATGATGTAACATCAAAACACTTTATCAAACAGTACCATCCACATGGTAAACCACAAATATAGCACTATTGACCAAGGCTCTCTTGTCTACACTATTATACTGTAGACTTGGACTCACACAGTCATTTTCAAACTAAGTTATGCATAGCAGAAAACTGACATAGGATATTATCATTTGGAAAAATACCTATGCAGCAGACAAAGTTTGAAAATGAAATCAACTGCACAGCTGTTGTGTACTAGAAAGACACAGATGTACAGATGCCTTGATTTCCAATATTCATCTAAGACATCAAAATTCAAAGCATTGTACTACTCGAAAACACAGTACCGGTGCCTTGGATTCCAATCCATGACAAATCAAAATCTGATGCACTGTACTGACTAAAAATCCAATAATTTTAAATTAACCTATCACCTTAAGCAATCCTTCACCTAAGACAGTCTCTTTAAATAAAAAACAATAAGCCCAAAACAATTTACTCAATATTAATTTGTCCTATTTTCCTAACACTATTAAAGCATCCGATGCACTTGGAGGAATATTGAAGCTTGAATGTCTTGTGGGCATTTAAAGTTGCAGAGGCATACCTTTAAAGGCCCACTGGTCACACTCAAGCTGTCAAGGTTACTAAAAGTTTTAATGGTTTCTGCCGCAAGCGTGCAGACCGACGCAGAGGTGTAGGCGTTGCAGCGTGCACCTTGTTTGGTCTGACACTCTTGGGCTTAGCACGGCATGCAGTGTCACAAG
Organism: Semisulcospira habei; assembly: GCA_036245525.1. NCBI lineage: Eukaryota > Metazoa > Mollusca > Gastropoda > Semisulcospiridae > Semisulcospira > Semisulcospira habei. Next base: position 53,786,111 of record BTPG01000002.1, on the reverse strand, counting down.
TACTGGTACTGTGAGTCTTGCACGTTTGGTAAAAAAAAAAAGTCTGCCACACGAGCAGCTGTACTTATAGAGGCAAGCTGCTGTCTCCGCGTCAGTACAAAGTCCACGCGTCGGTGCAGAGTGCCACAGAAAATCAAAAAGGCTGCTAAATCGCAAATATCACTCTGATAGGTTATAGTTAACCGAAAGACATATGCATTACAAAAACTATTACCTGGGCCAAATCTAACCATGTTAAATACTAAGCAATGGTGTTGTATTTTGGTTACAATACACGGTCAAAACTGATATACAATACAACACGTACACTGAGCTATCGCGTACACAACACTTAACGCTGCGTTTGGCAGGGCACCGCGAGCGGCGCACGTCATAGCTAGCAGTCGACACGAGTGAAATCCGAGAAGCAATGGTCATAAGTGCTATCGGCCTATGTACACAGAGGAACATCTGGTTCACTCTGTTACATTTTCCCATCGGCCTTAACAATACAGTGACCTCGCTGTTTAAATACCAAAACCATCGCGTACACAACACTTAACGCTGCGTTTGGCAGGGCACCGCGAGCGGCGCACGTCATAGCTAGCAGTCAACACGAGTGAAATCCGAGAAGCAATGGTCATAAGTGCTATCGGCCTATGTACACAGAGGAACATCGGGTTCACTCTGTTACACATGCACCAACACATGAGCAGAATTTGGAAAACTATGATAAATGTATAACAAATTTTAATTTGTGTCACCGTAAAGTGCGGATTCTTAGTAACTGTTTCAAAAACCAAAAAGCAAATTTAACCTGGTATACGCAATCTGACTTCCATTCCAAATTCTGTATACTGACTAAAGTTTCAGGTTAGTGCTGAAAAAGTAAGACAAGAGCAGAGGCTTTTCAGTGCAAGATACCAACATGCCAAAAAACAAAAGACAACTTCATTTACTCTTTAGCACCCAGCTGCTTAACAAATATTCATAAAATATAGTAGTTATAATGATTTAACACCAAGCAGGTGACAGAAGCTACACCATGGCAGTATTATGTCCATTATCACAGTTGTTGCTTGTTTACACGCAGGACTTGTGAAACCAGAAACATAAACAGTTCATCAGCCAGTGGCATGACCCTTGATCTGTTCGTCACTGCTACATCCTCTGTAACATATTTATAATATGGCTGCCTCATACTTGCTGCACTTGTCTCAATGTAGTCAAAGAGTACTTTAAAAGTTGTGTATCAAATAGGTAGTCATCACTGGAAAATCGACTGATCCCCAAACCGCTCCAACTGTAGTCGCGTCACCTGGGCCTGGGCTGCAAGAAGCTGCTGCTGTAGCTCCGTGATGCAGTCATTTAGGAGGCTCAAATCTTTCTCCGCAGGAAGCACGCAAAGATCAGCTGGTAGTGGTTGAACATTCATCCTGTGGTGCAGATGCAGCTGCTACTGGGCGAGTGCTGTGGTCTTCAAGTACATCACTGCTGCTGGATCCACTGTTATCCTCGAAATCTGGTCTTGCCTTCAGCTTCCTGGAAAAAAGGGTGCATAATAATAAATCACGGCTGTTTCAGTCTGGCCACTTAGTTTTTTCCAGGCAAGCCGAGAAACTGGGTCACAAGTCGTGCGCACGGGCTGCAAGTGGCCACTTCTAGTGCTGGGCCAAACAGCCGTGAAATATATAGTGCAAAATACCTGCAGTGCAGGCTTTTAAGCCCTGTACAGTCTGAGACAAAATGACCAAACTGGACAAAACTCATCAGACAGCAGCAAAAAAATCTACACATGACAAAATACAGATTCAAAATTGACAGCACCTGAACACATCCAATCCTCGAAAAACCAGCCATCGTGACCATATGAACGGGCAGGGGGATCTTCATACTGTTACAGTGAGACAGTTAAGAGACTGGAATGTGGCGAAACAGAGTGGTATGACTGGAAAAGATGTGTTTTTGAGCTGATGTAGCACCATTAGTGCTGCATACCCACAACCCCCTTCTCTCCATGCCAGTAAAGCAACTTTGCCTGGACTGCAGCTTATGATAGTAAAATAGTATTGGAAGACATTTTAACTGTAAACCACACAGTTTCCTGACATCAACATATTCCTGTATTTATGTGAAGACTGCGCTACTGAATCATGAAATGTGAACTGTCAGTCTGAAACATGTACTTACTTATTGGCACGTTTTAGCGGCGACAGAACTGGATGCTTCACTGGTGGTTTTCGGGTTTGAGTCTGTTTCCAGGTAAACACGCTTGGAACGGCATCACGTTTTAACTTTCTTTTAAGCAGTGTCCACACATAATTAGTAGCTCGCTTGAGCTTGCCCTTAGCACCACGTGAATGTTCTATGTTTATGTACAGTGTGTGAGTAAATGCGCGTGATTCACGTGAGCGTGCTTGTTGGGTTCAGTTCGCGGCGGCGCTTTGAGCCGATGTTAAATTGGGATAAAGCGCCTATTTAATGCGCTTATTACTTATTATTATAATCAGTTGGAACTGGAAGAAAATGGAGACAACACACAGCTGTGTGCTGTGTGATCTGGGGAAGAAAAATTTCATAGTTATAAATACTACCACTCAAAGTTCAACGCTGGACACTAGCCTCTGAAATCTCTTGTACAAAACGAAAGACTCGTTCCAGCGTGTTTTGAACCCATTGTACGTACTCTATGGGACATTCAGACGCATCTCTACTAGGGAACACACCAAGTTCGACTGTCAATGGGAGATTGACTTCTCTACCAAAAAACAATTAAATTGGGCGTACACCCGGTTGAATGGTGGACAGAAGCTCTATATGCCATCATGATCAGGTCGAGGTGATCGCTCCAATCATCACGGTTCTCGTTTACATATGCTGAGAGCATCTGTTGGATGGTATATATATAGAGCTTCTGTCCACCATTCAGTTCAGTTTTAGTTCAGTTCTAATTCACCTAAATAGGGCTTAGGCTGTGTTAGGACGACGCGTAGGTTTTATTGGTAAGTGCGTATAGGTGTTAGGCCTAGGAGCTAGGTTCGCTAGGAATCGTATTCATCGTTGTAGGTGTCAGGCATAGGAGATAGGTTTGCTAGGTATCGTGTCGGAAGGTATAGGTGTTAGGCCTAAGGTGTTTAAGGTTATTAGCACTTGCACTGGTTTGACTAATTTTGATTATGTTGTTTGTTTTATTATGAATGCTTTTCTGGTACAAATAAATCTTGGAACTTTACTTCTATTTTATGATGCTCAGCGGCTAGAGTGAGAGCGAGACTGAGACTGTGCGTGTGTACGTGCGAGAAGTTTGTGTGTGTGTACGTCCGTGCATGTATGACGGTGTGACTGATTGTGCGAGCGCACGTTACTAGCAGCTCAGTAGGAACGATAACAACAAGTCCAGTCAAAATAGGGTTTTTCTGGATACTGTGGTCGGTCCATTGCGCAAGCAACTTTGGCTTTTTGAACACAACGCGAGGCAAGAGTAAACACTGACAGATTTTGTGCGCATGCGGGACCAGAGTAGACTTATAGTCTATTCTCCACAGCAATCTCCAGTCCTTCCCTAGACCACAAAAGAAATTCAGACTTAAACTCTGTAGGCACTTGAGTACTGTATCAGATGGGCAGTTTTTGTCTATCTGATAAACTATTTAAGTCGTCTACACCCAGTCACTGAGTCCGGTTACACCTATTCAAACCACATGGAACGATTGAGTAGTTTGTGCAGGAGTTGCCGTGCAGAGCGAGCAAAAGGCAAAGGAAAGACGGACTATAACACTTTAAACTGTGTGTTGATTATGTAGACGATCTTTCTGCTTTTCATGGCATTGACAGAGCTGAGCGCAATCTGTTACGGCTGTGCAACTATAGTCGCACTATTCTTGTCACTGTTTTACGCGAGCACGCTCTCTGTGTACACGCTCAGCACTGACAGTGTGCCACGCGGGATACATTTTAATGCTACCGGTCATTTACGGCGTGTTGTTTAAGCTGTACTGAACGTATCTTGTATTTAAGACATACACTTAAAAGCTAAGAAAATAAGCTTTCTGTAGACACTAGACATGCTTAGGAAAATGAAGATGAGCAATGCATGCAACGGACTAGAAGACAGGCAACCGGCGCCCAGTTTACCGTGAAGACAACGTAAATCGGTTGCAAATGACACGTCTTTCAACTGTTCTAACTCATGCAAAGTACTTTTGAAAAAATTATGGTTCAGGCCAGCGATCATCGTATACAGCCACTACGCTATGCACTACTCAAAATGTCAGATAGATTTACCTTGCGATCTCAGTGGGTCCTGAAATGGGATGATGCGTCATTGGTAAAATCCAGTGTTATAACTGTAGCCATTGTATACATAGCCTCGCTTTCGATGCGTGACATTCAGTCCAATATTAAACAGAGCTGGGCACGGAGTTTAGTATTTGGCATCATTTATAACACTTTAAACAGTGTGTTGATTATGTAGACGATCTTTCTGCTTTTCATGGCATTGACAGAGCTGAGCGCAATCTGTTACGGCTGTGCAACTATAGTCACGCTATTCTTGTCACTGTTTTACGCGAGCACGCTCTCTGTGTACACGCTCAGGACTGACAGTGTGCCACGCGGGATACATTTTAATGGTACCGGTCATTTACGGCGTGTTGTTTAAGCTGTACTGAACGTATCTTGTATTTAAGACATACACTTAAAAGCTAAGAAAATAAGCTTTCTGTAGACACTAGACATGCTTAGGAAAATGAAGATGAGCAATGCATGCAACGGACTAGAAGACAGGCAACCGGCGCCCAGTTTACCGTGAAGACAACGTAAATCGGTTGCAAATGAAACGTCTTTCAACTGTTCTAACTCATGCAAAGTACTTTTGCGAAAATTATGGTTCAGGCCAGCGATCATCGTATACAGCCACTACGCTATGCACTACTCAAAATGTCAGATAGATTTACCTTGCGATCTCAGTGGGTCCTGAAATGGGATGATGCGTTATTGGTAAAATCCAGTGTTATAACTGTAGCCATTGTATACATAGCCTCGCTTAAACAGAGCTGGGCACGGAGTTTAGTATTTGGCATCATTTATAACACTTTAAACTGTGTGTTGATTATGTAGACGATATTTCTGCTTTTCATGGCATTGACAGAGCTGAGCGCAATCTGTTACGGCTGTGCAACTATAGTCACGCTATTCTTGTCACTGTTTTACGCGAGCACGCTCTCTGTGTACACGCTCAGGACTGACAGTGTGCCACGCGGGATACATTTTAATGCTACCGGTCATTTACGGCGTGTTGTTTAAGCTGTACTGAACGTATCTTGTATTTAAGACATACACTTAAAAGCTAAGAAAATAAGCTTTCTGTAGACACTAGACATGCTTAGGAAAATGAAGATGAGCAATGCATGCAACGGACTAGAAGACAGGCAACCGGCGCCCAGTTTACCGTGAAGACAACGTAAATCGGTTGCAAATGAAACGTCTTTCAACTGTTCTAACTCATGCAAAGTACTTTTGCGAAAATTATGGTTCAGGCCAGCGATCATCGTATATAGCCACTACGCTATGCACTACTCAAAATGTCAGATAGATTTACCTTGCGATCTCAGTGGGTCCTGAAATGGGATGATGCGTCATTGGTAAAATCCAGTGTTATACCTGTAGCCATTGTATACATAGCCTCGCTTAAACAGAGCTGGTCACGGAGTTTAGTATTTGGCATCATTTATATTTGTTTCTCTTCTTCTTTTAATTTTGTACTGTGGTAATTGTGTAAAAAGTGATAAATTAGAATCAAGAGCTGCACTGAGCATGGATGAGACTTAGTCGCACTTTTAGTTTCGTATCAAGATGAAAGCTCCTCTGCTACACCGAAGCCATACAGTATAGGTCAGTGGTTGTAGACCAGGGGAAGTAACCTGTCGAAAAATTTTTGGTATCTGGGAACATTGTTTTTTTCCCTTTATTTTCATCGCCTGAATCAGATTGAGTGAAAAAAACCTTGGGTTGGATAAGGGAACTTTTCAATGTCCCCATATCCAGAGCATGTTCCCAGATTCACGCTCATAGGCATGCGATTGTCGCCAGATACCATACATTATAAGAGTATATATATATATATATATATATATATATATATATATATATATATATATATATATATATATATATATATATATATATATATATATATATATATATATATATATATATATATATATATATACATTCATTACTTATAACATTCATTTCTTATAACAAAGGTGTTGCCTTTTCAAAATTAGTCAGTCTTCTTCCACTGCAACACCCCATAAAGCTTTAGGGATGCAATCCACGCTGGCCTAGTGGTTGCTACCAGTCAAATTCTGGAGGCGGCTTCTAGTATATGCGTTGTGTTTGCAATTTCAGGTTACGCCGTATGCCTACCTGATGAGACCCACCTTGGGTCAAAACCGGTCGTAGGCGGCAAAATCTTAAATCTATCCAGCAGGTCCAAGATCTGTTTTGGAATATTCATGCACTAGCCTCCCCTCTCGGGGGGAGGACTGGATATTCTCCAGCGGGTTGCGGGGCGCCTGGGGGTAGTCCCTATTACTTTATGTAGTAGGTGTTCAGTGGAAGGCTCAAAAGATCTAATAAGCGATGCAGTCACAAAAGGACAGCTGATGTCCTGATGACACAATGCAAGCTTACCAGCCTGGATTTCCTTGGCATTAGCACAGTATTCTCAGAATGTATTGAAAAATTATATATATATATATATATATATATATATATATATATATATATATATATATATATATATATATATATATATATATATATATATATATATATATATATATATATATATATATATATATATATATGTAGTCTTGCCTAACGTTGGGGCACAACTGATGACAACCATTCCTCCCTCCATTCCTCTCTGTTCTCTGCCATTCTCAGCGTATCGCCCAGCTTCAGTCCTGTCCACCCTGAGATATTGTCCTCCCATCTTTTCCTCTGTCTTCCTCTCCATCGTCCTCCCTGCACAGTACCTTGCAGGATTGTTTTGGCAGGCCCTGCTGAACGCGTGATATGCTCATACCACTTCAGTTTGTGTTTTTTCACACTGGCTAATAGGTCTTCGTAGGGCCCGATGGCTTGCCTGATTCTGCTTCCCACTTCCTCGTAAGTGATGTGATCTCTGTATGAAATGCCAAGCAGCCTTCGAAAGCATCTCATTTCAGTGGCTTGTATCCTCCTTTCAAGGTCTGCTGCGAGGGTCCATGACTCGCAGGCATACAAGAACACCGAGATGACTAAGGAGCACATCAGTCTGATCTTGGAGCAGAGTGTGATGTTTCTGTCCTTCCATATGGTCTTCAATCTTGTCAGTGCTGCTGTTGTCTGCGCAGTCCTGGACAGTATTTCTGGTTTTGATCCCTCGTCTGTCACAATTGCTCCTACGTATTTGAATTTCTTAACTGTTTCCAGTTTTTGGCCTCCAACCATGATTTCAGTGCCAATGCCACTGGCGTTATTGGTCACCAGTTTGGTCTTCTCTGCATTGATTTCCATCCCATACGCAATGGCTGTACTATCCTATTATATCATATATACTGAGCTTGGAAAGGATAATTTCATGATCTAACAGGTCAAAATCTTTCCAAAGGTCTATGAAAACAGCACCTGTAAATTCGCCTTGGTTTATTGAATTTAGCCACGAGTCTGTAAGTAGCCCTAAGGCTGTATGACAACTATGCTTTGGCCGAAAGCCTGACTGAAGGGGTGGATTAATTTCCATTTTCCCAGGTATTCTAAGAGATGCTTATGCTTCATACTTATTTACACGTTGTAGGTAACCTTAAGTTACCTCTGCAGGTTCTTAAAAGTTAGTTGCCATAAGAACTTATTAATTACTTATCATAAGAACTTAGCAATTACTTACCCTAAGTTCTTATCAGTTTTTACAAAAACTTGACTCCAGTCCCTAAGATACTCAGACAGATTTGACAAGTTACAAGGACAAAAAGTATATTTTTTTCTCAATAATATTCTGGTGGCGGTGGAGCGGATGGGGTTAAATAATTAGGTGCAATTGGCGTGTCATCTTTTTGTAAAATGTATGACAAAAATAATAAACAATTGCCAAAACTGATTTTTATTTGCTTTAAAAGTCCTTGAAGTTTTTCCGTGGTTCCTTTTACACCAAGCTATTTTCCTTTCTATAAATAAGAAGCATTTAGTTCTTCAACATTTACGGGAGATCGACTATGCATCTTATTCTGAATTTCAGACTTCTGTTCTTTTGTAATTGGCCAGATCATCTTGCATTATCTTAAATTCTTCATCATCAATAAAATTGTCCACCAAAGCTTTACTGATAATAAGTTTCATACTACTCAACTTTTTAAGACTGCTTAATGCTTCATGCTCCTGCAACTTTGTATGAAATCTTTTGTTTAGGCCTTCCAAACCAAACCAAACCACTGACACCTTCCCAAGAGCAATTCCTATGACACTCCCCACCCCTGTTGTAATCAGAGCAAAACCACCAGTAGATAAAGAACCTGAAACCACACCCGCAGTCATTGTTGTGCTTTGTACAGAAATGAAAACTGTGCTATAACATCTTTTACACCATAGGTATTTTGCCTCTTCACTTTCCAAATACTTTAATGCATCTGTAATATTTATTAATCAAAGTGAATCTGCCTGTAATGTTTTATCAGGCACAATCGGCTCAGTCAGTACATGAGGCACAATTGACTCAGTCGGATTAGTCAGTAGTTGCGGATACATGTTCATCATTTGTTTTATTGAAAAATGTTTTTTTTAAAATTTAATCAGTGATTACATTTTGCAACTCTTCAAAAGTGTATAATTTGCTGGCATAATAAAACAAAACAAGATCTATGTGTTTCAGGTTTATAAAACTTAAACGAACCAAAGTTGTTTTATCAACCACCACCTTCACAGCTGGAATACTGCTTGAAACTTCTACAACATCAACAGCTTTTCTAATAGCAATAAAGACCTTTGATGACTCTGATACTGATAATTGGGGCGGTCCGTGGCGCAGTGGTTAAGGCGCCTGCCACCAATGCTAAAGGTGCGTGGTTCGACTACGGGTTCCGGCGTCGGATTTTTCTCCTCTAGTAAGTGTCACCGTTAATTCGGGCGGACCGTCGGGGGTTCTTTCTCCGGGTACTCCGGCTCTTCCTCCCCCTCCACTTTGGTATCAGTTTCAGCCCACTTAATCAAATTTCAAATACAAACAATTTTGAATTTCCAAAAACTACAGTAGCTCGCTTGAGCTTGCCCTTAGCACCACGTGAATGTTCTGTGTTTATGTACAGTGTGTGAGTGAATGCGCGTGATTCACGTGAGCGTGCTTGTTGGGTTCAGTTCGCGGCGACGCTTTGAGCCGATTTTCAATTGGGATAAAGCGCCTATTTAATGCGCTTATTATTATCATCCCACGTAAGTTTGATTCCCTTTGCAACATCTGCCTCTTTGGCATCAGCCACAGATCTGATGATAATTTCAATAACTATTGTCACTTCTCTACCTAGGGAAAATTTTGCTGACATAACACAACAGAAGTATTTGATCTGGCCTTTCTATGCGTAAGAAGATACCGTCGTTTCTCATACTCTTGCTCTTTTAGTTTTTCTCTGCTATTGTTGTCTAAAGCAAAGCTCGGAACAAGGCTCACAATCAATGGCCCAGAGTTAACAACTTTTCTAAGTACTAAGGCTCCTTCATCATCAGTATACACATAAGGGCTAATAAATTCAAACATTATGTCCCAGTCAATTGTGGATGCAATTGCTGGTGTAAGAGGTGGAACAACTACCCACTTATTACTCACATTTTTTAAGATGTAGAGTTCATTATTTATAGGAATAGGAACAGTAACATCATGAAGCTGTCCAAGTTTAGGAATCGGTCTCTCAGTGCTCTCTTTCATGACATCGATTACTTTTCGCTTGTACATTCCAAAAGAATCAAGTTCAAAACCATACACTTCTCGATCTTCACCTTCTTTATCAAAATCCTGCACATCAGCCAAATCTTTTAACTCTGTTACTGGGCATGCAACTGGTATAATTCTCGGCTTTGGACCAGTTACTTATTTTGAATTCAACGCCGAGCAGGCTACCAAGGCCATCTCACGGCGGGATGGGTAAAAATCGAGGCAGCCAGACGAAAAGTAAGGTCATAAGACAAGATGTAAATATATCTTTAAAATATGTAATGCTAAAATGTCTCCGGAGTTTTAAAAATAAATGTCTACAGACTCTCAAAGAGGTCAAAAGAAAGAAATTCACAGTCTATGAATGCTCAGATCTTATACAAAATATTGCATTCTCTCAAGAAATTTAAGATTTTGTCCGGGGTAACATCCCAGAACAAAACCTTCAAGGAGTCTGCTGTGAAGTGTTTATATCTCTTGTCAATTAGATCAGCACAATTCAGCAAAAAGTGTCGAACAGAAAACTGCTCATCACAGGCAAATCACCATGGACGCTCATCCTGTTTAAGTAAGTAAGAGTGCGTAACAGACATGTGCCCGATTTGGAGCGAGTAAGGACAGTCTCCTCACGGCGGCTGCCGCAGCAGAAAGGTAAACTGTCGGACACAGTAGGAAGAGCTTCATACAGCTTGTTCCCTTCCTCTTTGTCCCACTCGGACTGCCACTCGCGGGCTATGTACGCATTAATCACAGGTTTAAAATCACTATAAACAGTCTGTGTGTCAGGGACAGGGTCACTGCGGGCACTGTTGGCAGCAGAATCTGCGATTCTGTTGCCTTCAATGCCCACATGGCCCGGGACACAAATAAAAATGATGTCATAATATTCCTTCATCAAGTCTGCGTAGAGCTCTCTAATCTGCACCGGCAGTGGGTGGTCTGTTCCCGCACCCTGAAGGGCCTGCGGGGCAGAAAGAGAGTCAGACAGAATCAGGAAGTTCCTTTCCCGAGACTGATAGGCATGCTTGAGTACCGGCAGAATTGCCTGCAGTTCTGCACTAAATACAGAGGAATGGTCAGGTAGGCAGAGCTTAAATGGGCGTCGAGGATGGCGAGAGGACAGTACATCCTCAGACTTGGACCCATCCATATAAAGACGACAATAGCCAGGAAACATTGAAAGCAGTTTATTGCGGCTCTGTGGGTATATAATAATAATAATAATAAATAATAATACCGTTATTATATATGCGATTTTTCTCAATTTTTGGGTGAATCGACTCAAAGTGCCGCGAACTGAAACCCAACACGCACACTCACGTAACAGACACGGATTTACGCCATTTAAGACAAACACAATACAAGACAGACGACGGGCCAGTTCAGCTACGGAAGTTACAGAGATTTTTGATCGCTTGTATTTGAAATTTGTAAAGTGGCCTGAAACCGGTACCAAAGTGTGGGGGGTGGGGGGTGGGTATATGGCTGGTGGAGTACAATCCTTCCTGTGGGCGGTCAAGTCCAGCAAGATGTCAGAAACGGGCAGTAGCCAGGGTGCAGTGATGTGCTGCAGAGATTCCGAAACTTTGTCCAGGTCCGCTTGCAGACTAGGTCGGACATGGAAGGAAAGTGGATGGACAGTGCCTGGATGGGCATGGTAAATCTCTGCAAAGAATGGGTTAAAAACACAATCATAGGCAGGATTGTCTGGATGGGCCTTCAGCTTAAGAACGTAGCTGAGCATGAGGCGGATGCCTGAGAGAAGGCTCCCCTGCCTCGGCATACAGACTAGGAACTGGAGATGTCCTGAAGGCTCCCAGACACATTCACAGACCTTGATGGTGAATTGTGTTCAGAAGCTGTAGAACAGACATGGAAGCCGAGCCATATACCACAGAGCCGTAATCTAATTTGGAGCTAACAAGGGCCCGGTACAGTCGAAGTAAGACAATGCAGTCTGCACCCCAGTCGGTATGACCAACGACACGAAGAATGTCGAGGGCCTTCCGACAAGAGGTTCTAAGGTAGTTAACATCGTTGCAGAGGTCAATCTTTTGGCTTTGGACCAGCACTCATTTTTATTTACCAAAAATAAAATTGATTTTACTTCCAAGACAACACCAAAATCATGCATAAGAACTGGTTTGCCATCTTGATTAGTTACAGATAAACACAATGACTCAAAGAAACCAAAACCTAATTTCTTAAACTGCAAATTAGGAAATCTAGCAACTACATTTTCACAATAGGGTGCAGTTCAAGTTGGCAAGCATCTCAACAAAGTTGAAGGCTTTCCATTGTGAATATTTTCAGTCATGTTTAGTTCATTCAAATGTACATTAAGTACTGTGTGTACTGCCAAATGAACACGATATCTTCCAGTTATTTTTGTGTTTTTGGGGCTTTATATATATTTATCTAATGCCCAATCTTCATTATTAACCGTATCTAAAAATAATATGTTGTCCTTGTTTAGAAAATCAAGTAGCATTATAAGTCTGCCTGTTATACAAACTTACAATCTTTTGGAAATTCCAATGTAGCAAGTACGTTACCCGGATTTAAAGTTGCTTTAATTTTATATCCATTTTGTAAAAATTCAACTAAAGTACAAAAGTCGTAATACGCAGGCTGTAAGTGTTCAAAGCCAATACCTATACCACCTAAAGTTCCATGTACAGCATATTCGCCGTCATCTGTTACATTAAACCACTTTACAGTGTAAAACATTTCATGAATAGCTACAGCCTTGCTACCATCATGATTATCCATTCCATTAGTTAACCACACTGGTTTGCTTGTATCAATATTTGTTAAGGTAATAAACTTTTTTATTATCTCATAACAAAAGCTCAATGTAATTTAAATCACCAACAACTGTTATTACAAACGCGTTTCAATTTAAATAAGATGCCAAGTACAATGTCACGGACTGTGTCTTACAGTGGTTTCGGTCGTACCTTGAGGACAGATTCCAGTACGTCAGTGTTAATGGTGTGGCGTCTGATATTACCCGGCTAGTATGCGGGGTCCCTCAAGGGTCCGTCTTAGGGCCTGTGCTGTTCTCTCTCTACACCACTAAGTTAGGACGTGTGATTGACAAGTACAGGTTAGGGCGACAGTTGGTTGCAGATGACTCTGGTCTCTATGACTCATTTCATCCTGACAGTGGCACCCCTTCTCAGACAGTGCAGAAAATTGAGTCCTGCTGCCAAGAAATCAAGTCCTGGATGTCAACCAACATGCTGAAGTTAAATGATGATAAGACTGAGGCAATTCTGTGTGGACCCAAGAACAAACTGGGTGTGGAATCTCTTGATGCCATCCGTGTTGGTGAGTCTCTCATCCCTTTCTCCAAGACTGTCAGAGATCTTGGTGTCTTTGTCGATACCAATCTTACCATGGAAGACCATATCAGTGCTGTTGTCAGGGGGTGCTACTTCCATCTTCGCTCCCTTGGGAAACTACGACTTGTTCTGACAGCCAAAGCTGCAAATGCTGTCGCATTGCCCTTGTCCTATCCAGACTGGACTACTGTAATAGCTGTCTTTGGTGTCTGCCAGAGAAACTACTCAGACGTCTTCAACTGGTTCAAAACACTGCCGCCAGAATTGTCACAAGAAGCAAAAGAAGGGAACATATCACACGAGTCCTTAAGCAGTTGCACTCCCTTCCAGTCAAGCAAAGAATTGATCACAAGATTCTCACTTTGTGCCACAAGTCTATAAACGACCCAGACTCACCAGAGTACCTCCAGGAAATAGTCCCACGCCATAACCCTCCGAGGCAGCTCCGTTCTGCTGTCCGGTCCAAACTCCGCACCCCAAGTGTTGAAAGCCACACAAAGAAGCGACTTGGTTTCCGGGCATTTTCACACTGCGGACCTAGGCTGTGGAATGGACTACCACAACCCTTGAGGGACATTGACTGCATTGGAACCTTCAGGAGGCACCTCAAAACCCTACTCTTTCTTGACTTTTAATTCTAGGACTATTGTGCGCCAGAATTTGCGTGTGTTGTTTTAATTAATTAATTTATTTATTTTTGCGCCCCTTAGCATGCTGCTAGCATGGAGTGGATGCGCATTACAAGTGGACACCATCATCATCATCGCACCAACTTATGATCAGAAAATAATTCAACTAAATCAGCTCTATATAGCCGTGTCTGAAGGAGATTTATTTCAAGTGAAAGTACCCAATCCTTATGATCATTACCTAAACACTCCAATAACAGACGATTCAACTCCAAGAAAGTGTTCCTCAAGACCACCACAGATGTTTCAAAACCAACTTAACTTTGCTATACTATGTTCAACTATTGGCTGCCATTCTGATTGCATGCTATGCGCATGTACGCACTTCTGAATGCTATGCACATGTCCGTGGCTAAAGAGGCAATCACATCTTCGGCTTGTAAACTATTTTTAGACGGCTACAGTTACACCTGGTAATGAAAGTAGTTGAAGACCGGGAATCAGTCGTCATGCTAACTGAAGTAAAACTGTGTACCTGGATGTCTAAATGGACTGAAGCTAAAACGAAATACCGCAATACAAGGCTATCTGTGCTGCTTTTTTGAAGCCTTTAATTAGGCTGTATTGACTGGCACGTGCATTAGCGTTCTCGTCTGCGATAAAACACAGGCATCTGATATTTTTTGCACAACTACAGTATTTACTGAAAAGATAGTATCCTAACCAACTGTTTTGTAAGTGTGTTATCGGGTGCCTGTATATAGTGCAGAGTACAAGCTGATTGATTTTCTGATTAACAGTTCTTCAGAAACCAGCCAGGTAATTCTTTCACCTCGCTTGTCTTGTTGACTATACCACTGACTTAAAACAGGGTGGGTAATAGCATAGGTATACTGGTTTGTTGGTTAGTTCGGATTTAATGTGCACAGCACCGAGGTGATCATGGACGGCCCTGACAGGCGGGTTATGGGGGACAGGGAAATCTATTGCCTATGGAGTATGACCTGAACACTGATCAACTCAGGCGCACTCCATCTGTGCCACTTTAATTTACCAAGACCTTTCAACTGACATGCTATTGAAAAAATCCGTTTTTCCCCCTGGATTGTGAGTTCAGCTACCGGGGTCGGGACGGGATTCGAACCCACGACACGGCGATTCCCTTCGCACTCCATAGGTATACTGACTTTTAAATCAGGGTGAGTGAGTATAGATTGCTTTACGTCCCGCAAGCGACAAAGGTCTTCTCAGGACGTGCCTGCGCTACATGAAGAAAAGAACTGCAAGAAGCGCAGACAGGAGGGAGAATTTCAAAAGAAAAATAAAGATGAATGGACCAGAAAGACAGAAATACAAACCCCCAAAAGAGTAGAACCCACCTTGCAGGACTTTTAAATCAGATCTCCCACTTGGAGGTAGACTAATTTCTAAATGTGTCACATGTTGTCCTTATCCCATTCACTGTTTAAAACCTATTTACATGTGCCGGGGTCACATTTTCGATATTAAGCCTACAGACAGGTGTTTATGCATACCTCGGGGTCATCTTTCCGATTTTGTGCTTATGGGTGCATAGTAATAAAGGCTACGCGTGCATAACGCTGTCGGCTCGGGAGATTTGCTTGAATTGCTTTGTTGACCCATGCATAATTGTCATTTTATAACCAAAATAAAACTTCAGTACAGGCGGGGTCGAGTTTATTTACACAATCTGCCATGGCGCGTGGCAAATGTATGCCGTCAAGACTCGGCAGTCTACTCACGGTGAGAGACCTAACAGTACAGTTGACTAGAAACCTTGTGAAACGGAGCCAGGCTCTTGAGAATCTGACCCTGTGTCAGCTCATAAGAATCTAAGACTGCAGGGGGGTACGGGCTCGTGAGGATCTTAGCCTGTTGTAAAACCCGCATGTTTTTTAGGTACTCAGTACGAGGTAGTCAGATACTAGAGGTATTAAGCTAGAGGCTGTTAAGACATTCTGGGCTGCGGTTAAATAAATAAATACCTGTGCGTGTGTAGTGCGTGGGTGGGGGATGAAAAAATCAATCAGCATGTGTTACCTTATGTTGTCATATTGCTGCATTGGTCATAGTCGTTTTATTTTGTAAAATCAACAGGGTGTTTTGGTCATAGCATGGCGGTGATGGGGGCAATGTTTTTTATTGTCAAAAATCTCGAAATTAAGGTTATAGGACACACCTCTTTCGCGCATCTTTTCTGCGCATTTAGATACCGCTATCTTGCGTCTGTCGTGACCTGAGACTGTAGTTCACCGGGAAAAAAAAACGCCGTACGTCAGGTCGTATTGCAAACAAGCTCAATTTATCGATAATTGATAAAAGAGATATACTGTCTGAAATAGGTGTGTACACTGACTGTTTCTATGCATAAAATGTTTTGTTTCCTCAGAAATAAGATACTTTTGCATAAGTTGCGACAAGTCACCGAGCGTAAGGCATAACCTGCGTAAAGCTGGATAGCGCCAAGCAACACGCAATTTCTGAATCTGAAGTTAAAAAAAAAAAAGAACGGGCCGAACCAAACGGGAAGCAGTCTACGTGGCAGCCAGGAAAACAACAAAATCTCTTCAGACATCAGCAACGAAAAGGTAAACTAAATTAGAAAAAAAGGGTGGTGGTGTTTGCTAAGCGACTAGAACACGAGGTACTAGCAGAAGCAAAATGTCGTAATATAAGTGGCATATCTCACTATAATAATAATAATAATAATAATAATAATAATAATAATACCGTTATTATATAGGTGCTTTTTCTCAATTTTGGGGAAATCGACTCAAAGCGCCGCGCCTGAAACCCAACACACACACTCACGAAACAGACACGGATTTACGCCATTTAAGACAAACACAGTACAAACACAGTACAAAACAAACGAAGGGCCAGTCAGCTACTGAAGTTACAGAGATTTTTGATCGCTTGTATTTGAAATTTGTAAAGTGGCCTGAGACCGGTACCAAAGTGTGGGGGTTGGGTGGGGGGGGGGTGGAAGAACCGGAGTACCCGGAGAAAGAACCCCAGACGGTCCGCCCGAATTAATGGTGACACTTACCAGAGGAGAAAAGTCCAACCCGGTATCGAACCTCACACCTTTGGCATTGGTGGCAGGCGCCTTAACCACTGCGCCACGGACCGCCCCACTGGTTTACCCTTTTATGTACCGCCGTGAGATATCACCTGCACGGCGTAAAACCCCCATAGCTAACTGTCCGTGTATGCATGGAAATTTAAGTCCCCACAGTACTAGTGCCGTCGCCACTGCCTACCTGCAATGAAGAAGACTACATTTTATTGTGGGTTGAGGGGGGGGGGGGGGGCATTCCAGCCATGTCAGTCACCACCTAGAAGTAGAACATTTCCATACATTTTTGGAGAGCGTTTACTAATACGTTGGAGGGTATGTAGTCGACATTGTAGTTATATTAAACCAGTGCCAGTGCTTATTATCTATGAAAACGTACTGTGTGTAGAAAAATGTCCTAAGGGAGAATTTGGCATTATGAACCTCTAACTCAGTAACTGCTTCCAGTACTTAGGAACTTAATTTGCTCATCCATTTTATAAAGGCTATATTACAGATTAGGATATAGGTCCAGCATTTTTTTTTGTTGTTTTGTTTTGTTCAAGGGTGGTGCCAGAATAGCTTGGCGGATGAGACGCCGATCGATTTTGGCACCACCCTTGAACTATCATAGTCACATTTATGTCAAGCAGTGGGTGTATCAGGAGTAAAAGGGTTACCTAGTACTTTATAGGTATGTATGTATGTTAAATTAAACCTATGCTACTTTGACTGAAACCCTAATATTTGTTGACTACCATTTTGGATGACCTTGGAATGTGTGATATTATATGCTTATTTATTTTTTCATTGTATGATTGCGGTTTGTATCAAAGTTTTTGCAATTTCCCTATCAAATTTGGCACAAGGGTAGCTGATGATGAAATCTTCCTCATCCTATAGATACTAATTTGGTTGACTCCTTACACAGGTCGAGTCACAGAAGGTTGACAAACGTTAGAAAAATGCATAATTGTAATTTGTAGAGAAAATACAAATTTCACTAGTACAAAAGCAAGCCTTTATGTTGAGACTTGTGACACTTATGTCAGCTACCTCAGTTTTGGAAAGGTCACACAGTTTATACTTATATGTGAATTAGTTATGCACATGAGGCGTACAGACTTTGCAATTCTTGTTTGTTCTTTGCAGTGTACACAGTTTATGTCACATTTATTTTAAAAGTAATAATCTGCTCCTGCATTTAGTTCACACAAAGTGAAATTATCATGCTGCCGAACAACACAGTAATAATCGTGTATTTCATTTCAGGCCAATACTGCTGTTGACCTCTCACTGTACTCTCAACCAGAGGACTTACTTGCAAACAAGCGCATAAGTACGACGCCTACACCAAGGCCACAGCTCAAGTGAAGTGAAGGAAGGCGACACTTATTCTCCTGGACTCAAGGTAGATCATACCGGTAGATCTGTGACTAGAATCAGGTGCAGAACAAAACAGAACTATGGTGTGATTGTGAATGAACACATCATGCTGTAATGCTTTCTGTCATTGGCTCATGTGTGCAGCAAGTGTGAGGCTATGTTCTGGGCCATTCGTCATCCATGGTAAACGGTAATGTTGGCATTTTCTTGGAGACTATTCAAACCACAGTCTTCAACGTGGCCCAAGGATACTTTGTGGCAAGACCTGTCTTAGCATACCAGTTTGAGTTAAGACCGAGGGTCATGAGAAATCAAGAAATAGGTTAAAAAAAAAAGCCATATTTTGACAACATATATTTTTTCTCAAATATTATTCACAAGTACAAAAGCCAGCCCTTTACTGATGCGGAGACTCATGGCACTTAAATTTCAGTCACCTTTTGGAAAGGTCACACAGTTCAGATTATATAAATGATCAGTTTTAAATGCACATGAGCGATCCAGGCTTCACCATTGTTGTTTGTGGTGTTTACAGTTTATTTCACATTAGTTTGAAGGTAGTAATGTGTAAACTAAATGTAGGGGCATATTGGGCAGTGGGGGGGGGGGGGGAGCCCTCCCTCCCCGGCCCCGAATTGTTTATAATGCTATAACAAAGTCCCTTTTTGGGGAGTTTGGAACCAACCCACCCTGAAATAAGATCAGACGTGAAATTGGCATGCTGCTAAACAACACGTTAATAAACATGTATTTAATTTCAGGTCAATGCTGCTGTTGACGTCGCACTGCAGAGTTGCACCCAGAGGGTATACTTTCAAAACAAGCACAGAACACAGAAGTATGACGCCTACACCAAGAAGAGGCAGGAGCTAGTCAGGTCATGTTTGCTCAAAAGGTGAAGGTCACAGCTGAAAGCAGGCAATGCCAGTTCCAGTGGATCAACTAAAGTGAGAGAAGGTGACACTTATTCTCCTGGACTCGAGTTAAATCATACCGGTTGATTTGTGAATAGAATGAGGTTCATAACAAAACACAACTGGTGTGAATAAACACATCATACTGTAATGCTTTCTTTCATTTTGAAGATGGTGTAGTACAGTACCAGCATGCTCTACAACACCGAATGCTAAAATCACTTGCTGTCAACAAGTGGCACCATATTGCATTTGATTTGGAAACTAGAGGCTTGTGCAAGTCTGCAAATACTGTCATTTTCTTTAATAAGCACTTAGTGCACACAGAATGACAAGAAAACACTGAATACCACTTTTAATAATAAATAATAATAATACCGTTATTATATAGGCGATTTTTCTCAATTTTGGGGAAATCGACTGAAAGCGACGCGCCTGAAACCCAACACACACACTCAGGAAACAGACACGGATTTACGCCATTTAAGACAAACACAGTACAAACACAGTACAAGACAGACAAAGGGCCAGTTCAGCTACTGAAGTTACTGAGATTTTTGATCGCTTGTATTTGAAATTTGTAACGTGGCCTGAGCCCGGTACCAAAGTGTGGGGGTGGTGGGGTGGGTTTTTGGTCCAGTGTGTACTGTTGCTAAACAGCAATATGTTAAACGTGTCCTGTATGAAACATTTTCTGTGATGCTGATTCTAGATATATTTATACACCCATTGTGGTCATTTAAAGCTCAGTTGTGTCTCATGTGGCTCACGTGTGATAGCAAAACTAAGTGTTTGTAATGGGTCGTCCGTCGACTGTCTGTTATCTGTGGGCAACTTTAACATTGGTATTTCCTCAGAGACTATTTAAGCCTCAGACGTCCAACTTGGCACCAGGGTACTTTGTGGTACAATCTTTCTAAACATACCAACTGCTGTGACCTTTCAAAGGTCAGGGTCATGGGGGGAGGGGGGGGGGTCCAGAAAGGGGTAAAAAATGGTCAGATTTTGACACAATTTGTTTCTCCTCACACAAGGTCACACAGGTTGGACGTATTATGTGGATTGGTCATACACATAAACCATAAGGACATTCATTGTCTTTCTTGTTCTTGCTCTGAATACTGTCATAATTATTATGCATGTGTGTACTTTGTAAAAATACTTGCAAACACATATATATGCATGCATAATGCGCATTTCAAAACTTTTTTTGATTCTAAATTATCTTTTGCAGGTTGCAATAGCCACATTGAAGAAGAGTTCAGCTGGTACGTCTCTCCGGGATGGCCAACCGACAGGAAGGCAAAGGAAGTGAACTGATTGTCCTGTGGGCAAACGTCCTGTTATTTTTCTGTCCATCCACAATGCTGGCCACAATGCGAAGGTTTTGGACAGTCATGTCCTTCACAATGCAGCAAACGCCTTTGCCTTACTGCATGTCACGATTTGGAAACGCAGCTTAATTTGTATTAGTTTTTTATTATCCAGGGAAAACCCCTTTACTGCCAATGTGTTCATTTTTTGAAGACATTTCAGCATATAAACAGGTCTTTTTTTGGTGACAAGTTCCCAAATACTGGCATACATCAGTCATTCAAAATATGTACTCCACAGCTGACTCTTATGGGTTAGGAAACAGTGGTACAGATAGATGTTTTGCAGCGTCGGTGTGAAACAAGAAGAAAACTTATCACTGCTCCGCTTTGCATGATTATAAATGATATACATTCTGAAAATGGTCATTGGCCTCAGAGTATAACACCCATGGGTCCTTTCCGAAGAGGGGGTGTGCCAAAATATAGAAATGCAGCCGGGGGGGTGGGGGGGGGGGGTAGGTATGTAGTATATATATATACATATATTATGTCATTAAACCCTCTGCTCAAAATATACCAAATGTGGACTTGCTCAACAAAAATCGCAATACTTCTAAAGAGTGAGTTGACCATGTAGTTCTTGCATTACCCTCCATCTGTCACAGCAGATTTCAGTGGTTGGGTGATAACTGATCATAGGCATATGATATGTACTGTAATTTGTTTGTTTGTTTTATTATTTTTTCTTCCTCTGTCAATCATTGACTTTCAGCTGTGTAGCTCTACTTATCGTATCAGAATTGCTAATCACATGGTTCATTTCACATGTTTTCCAGACGTACTGTACATGACACATACCAGCAAACAGAATGACCTGACTATGATCTGTGTCCATACAAGTCATTTGTGCTGTCTAAGGAACATGTGTACAGTGTAGTAATATGAGTAATAGTTAATTTTTGAGCGCAATCATGTAAGTTCTTTTGTGATTTTTCTCATGCCCCCAGCAGGTCCAAAATTAAATAAACAAAGTAAAACTGAAGCCAACATTGTGCACAGTACCAGGTTGTGTGTGGTGGGTGCTATGCAATGTGCAATCAGTTGTGACACGATAGACTGCACCATGTTGAGTTTTTGAAGAGTATTGCTTATATTAATGGCCGGCATGGTGCAGACTGTAGTAGTGTGAGGACAAAATAGGCCGTGAGGCCTTTGCAAATGTCCTTTCTTTCTTAAGTTACTTTATGAGTCTGCTATTCATGCAATTTTCCTATAAATCATTCATCATATGAATAGAAAAACTCTTTAAATTTTGGTAATTTGTCCAGCTGGTTTTTAAAGAATTTATGTTAGGTGCTTTTTTTTAATGAAACTGGTAACTCATTCCAAACAATGGCAACTCTGTTAGAAAAACAAAACTTTCGCAGGTTAGTGTTGCAGTGCCTTACAAAGATTTTACCTTCAGAGTTTCGGGTTATATTGTAGGCACTCTGTCAGCGTAGCACTGATGTATTTTGCAGTGTTGTGATATGGTCAAATGCACAGACTTTGTATCAAGAGCAGTAAAAGTATTGTTTGGTGTGCATGCCTATATTATGCAGACTTTTGTGACACAGTGCATTTTACCCTTGTTATGCAGTTGTTACGTTATTTTATGTTGACATCAGCATTGTGCAGTATATGTTATGGGGCATGAGACTGCATTTCACTTCGTTGTGCTGCAATGGGACAGAGTGTGGTACTGGTAACAGTATTGTTTGATTTTCATGCCAACATTGTGCACTGTATGTGTTATGTGTGTAGTCTAGTGGTGGCTGGACACTGAATTTCACTGTTATAACGTAATGTGCAATGTTGAGTTATATCAGGACTTCAGTGATGCTCTCTGTCTGTCTGTCTGTCTGTCTGTCTGTCTGTCTGTCTGTCTGTCTCTCTCTCTCTCTCTCTCTCTCTCTCTCTCTCTCTCTCTCTCTCTCTATATATATATATATATATATATATATATATATATATATATATATGTATATATATATATATATATATATATATATATATATATATATATATATATATATATATATATATATATATATATATATATATATATATATATATATATATATTGTGTTAAGCATTCCGTGTTATCAGTGAAATTTTAATACAGAATAAGATGGCCGTGAGCCGGGAACGCAAAAACTCTTCGTGTTATATATATATATGAGGGAAATAATATATGTAGTGGAAGGCTCTAAATGATAAGTCTGTCATTCCTTCTCTACTATCCCCCTTCTTTTATATACTGTGTAGTTGGCTCCCAAATAAATACCTCAAGAGCAAGTGGTTGCCGGTGTCAGTCTCGGTTGGCATGCACACAACTGAAAAAAAAAAACTCCACTGTTCTCCACCCACTAGCTTGTATAAAGTCAGCACTTTGTCAATGTAAATGTGAATAATGTAGTTGAAATATGTTGTTCCACAGTAAAGCTGTATTTTGAGGGGGAGCTGGGTGACTTGGTGGTAGTGTGTTTGACTCTCATCCCAAAGGTCCTGGGTTCGAATACAGCTTGGGTCAAAATTTGTTCAGACCCTATTTCTGTGACCCATCTTTGAAATCACCTTTTTATGGACAAAAGATGTTAAGCCCTAAACATTTAACATTTTGTATTTGAGGTAGTTACTTTTGTATGGGTGCCTATGTGCATTGTAGCCTAATATGCTTTCAACATACTTGACTGTACATGTATACTTTAAATGAATGTCTGCAAATACCGCATTTCTTTTGAAAATAAACAGAGATATTATTCTTTACTCACAATGATCATGTGTAAACATAACGGGGCATATTGAAACATGTGACATTTGTTTTGTTTCCTTATAATTTGTAACCAAAAACTGCTGGGAAACTGAGATTCAGCTGGAGAGATAGGTACATCCACTACCAATCTGTTCACAAACATCTTTCAACCAGAGATGTTCACTGACCTGCTTTCACAGATACACCAAAGGAGCATGTAGAATTGCTTGCAGCAGGTATATTAAAACAAATTCACATTATTCATTAATTAATGTTTGTAGATGATGCCAGGAAAAATTAAAAAAAATAACACTCTATGACAACACTCTTTGGTGTGCTTTTTCATCAGTGAATCTGTGAATGATTGAATGAATGTAAACATGTAATGTAAACATGCTCACAATGCCTGGCTAAAAAAAAATGAATGAGCAAATGTACCGAGGTAACCAGTATGCATTTATATCTAAGACTGAAAGTGGTTTGTTGCTTGGTTCATGGTTTAACATCCACATTACAATGGTGATGATAATCGCATATTTTAAATAAAAAAAGAACAAAATTACCACGCGTTTCATATATATATATATATATATATATATAATATATATATATATATATATATATATATATATATATATATATATATATATATATATGACCCATTGCCAAAAGGTGTTACTAAAATGGTTGACCAAACTGTAAAAGCAATAAAAGCACTGCCAGTCCTGATTCATCTGTTTTTAGTAGTTAAGATCATGGTAAAATTCCTGGATATACACTAGAAATAACATGGGAGACACATTTTGAGAGGTTTAGTGACTGTATGATTAAAATGTTGGCCAAGGCTGAAAATTTCCCTTGCCATAAAGCATCACCAATCGACCTCGTGTGAGCGATGTGATCGTGTGCAAAGAAAAGTCAACCTACTGGTTTCATATCATTAATTCTGTGAGGCAAGACATGTATAAATATTTACCAGTTAAGAACAGATATTTTCATGTGCGAAATATTGCGGTATTGCCTCGTAAAAAACGGCATGTTGAACGTCAGGTGTGTTGTAATTTCCGACATAAAGTCTCTTCCCTGAACTTCGCACAATGTGAACCTCATAGCAGACGAATTATGACCATCACTTCCTCTCCTGTACATGCATAATGCACCCACTTCGCATGTTTCAAGATAAAAACACAAACAGCCTTTTTTGAAAGGCGAGTTTACTTCTACCGGTTTGTGTTGTAATAATCGACGTTCGACATAGTTGTCTTTTCTTCCTCAACTGCTGCCGATTTCATTTTTGAAAATTTACCCATCGTTTTTTCGTATCACGTGATGCATAGGCGCTATGCTGGATCGATAATTGCGGCAAGCTTCAAATCGACGGAACTCGAGAAAGGTATGTTGTAATATTCGCCTTTGTCTGACGTTCGACATAAGATCTACGTTCAACATACTTTCTGTATAGTTTTTGCATAACAGTTACCTAGACAATGGATTGATATGGCATTTGTACCGATAGGATATACTAGCTGTGCAGATTGAAACGAATTGGGCAGTTTGTTGTCGCCACCCATGTGCGTTGAAGATGATTTAGCGAGTTGTACGTCATTACATTACCACAATGCGTGTGTGGTAAACATGACGTTCGATCAAAGAAAGATGATATTTGGTGGTGCAGCATCTTTGTCTAGACCGCTCTCTGAAACGTCGTGTTTGGAGAAAACAGCTAATCTGTAGAATGTAAAACCGATTCAGACAAAATGCGGTCACACGTGTTTGTAGTTGCTGACAATCTCCCTTTTGAAGGCGTGTTGCCTCGACCGTCAAATTTGCAACACGGCCGATGTTGTAAACCTGATGTGCAATCACCTGTCAAATGGTGGTGTTGTTAGAACGCCTTTCGCACTCAGATCGCCATTGTTGACACTTTCCATCTCGTATGGAATCGTGTGAAAGGCCTTGAGAGGGAGAGTGTCATGTTTGATAATAGAACACGCAGATGAAGTGTTGAAAGTGTACATGATACATGAAAGTGTAAATGGAGATGGCAAGTGTTTTGTTTGTTTTTTTCAGAGCGCTGAGCCTTCTAATATTTGGCACAGAAATGTGCCATGAAGAGCTCAGGTGTCGCATTGTTATTTGTATGGCGCTGCATCCAGACAGTTTTCTGAATGGTTCTAATTGGTGCGCTCCTCATGACTCTGTGTCACCAGCTGAAGTTATTTAAATGGCTGTGCTGACCTCAGTTTCACCAGATGCTTCAGAGCGTCTGTCGTTTGAAGCTGAAGTGATGTCAGTGGTTAAAAACTGCAGCTTGTCAGGGTTGTGGGAGTTTTGTGCAGCCAGTTTTGTGCTGAAGCGTCCAAACCAGTCGTTTTTTTTTTCCAGATCTCGGTTGGTAGATGTACAGGCTTCACTGCAGCCTCAGTTTTTACGCTCCGGGTTGTGAGGATGGACAAAACTTGTTCATCATATGGTTCTCACTCCGCAGTGACATGGTTGCTGATCACTGGGTGCCAAACCACTTTGTGCCTATCGTTCCCCGCACACACACTCAAGCTCCAGTGGTTGTAACCTTCCATCTTGTTCAGTGGAATGGAACTGAATATGTTGGGCAAGTTAAAGACGTTAACGAACTTCTGCAGGTTGCCTGTGTGAGTTTCTTGTCAAAGTGCGGCACTTGTACTTTTGGCCTATCCGCTTTGACTACTCGTGGGAACCATTTGAGTCATTTTTGAGGATGGTCTCTCTCAACGTCGATAAAAGCACATCCAGTCAGATGCGTCAGTTTTTCACAGTAATTTAGGACAGATACTGCATAGAATTTGCAGAAGAAACGGATATAAAATTAAATCAGTGATGTCAAGGTGTTTGTGTTTTCCTACACATTTCTGTATATTTACTGACATGTGTAGCAAAACAAACGTGACATCACTGTATTTGTCTGTTTCTCCTGCAATTTCTAGTTGCTTGCAAACCCATACTGACCATCTGTCTCTATATTAATAGTTCTCTGAGCGGAGCCCCGAGAGACCTATGAAAGGGTTTTGGACCTAGTGTAAAAATACAAAATAACATATATTCATATAAATGTATGAATTTATTATACACTGTTTTAACCTTCATTGTGGTGAGAAACTTTTGAGAAGAAATAAGTGTAAAACGAGATGTGATTAACAGTTTTAGGGATTGATGAGCAGTTCAAATACATGAAGAATAGTGCAGAACGATATGTGATTTAGCAGTATTGCGCATTGATCAGCAGTTCAGGTAAATGAGGAAATGTGTATATGCAGTGTTTGTAGCCAAAGGAAAGTGACTTTGGTTTTGATGGATAAATGTTAAACCTCCGTTCAGTTTGTTGTAATTATGACGTTCGACATAATATCTGTTTTCCTGAATTTGCATTTATTCTTCCTGTACTTGAAATAAAATAATCATAGGAAATGTTGCTGTTGTCTCTCTTAATTCTTTATTCATCCTGTTTGTGTTTTTTTACATCCCTGAGAATATGGTTTGAAAGAGAATGTGGCTGCATTTCACATTTACAACAAACAGAAAGAAGCACCTGTGTCGGATGTCAGGTATTACAACAATTCACCTCATTCAGTGACACTCAGAAAACCTTAATGATTTAGTTTTGCAACAGAAATTCACATTTACTAATCCATTTAACTGTTCAAGTAAACATTTTCCAACTTGGATCAATTAAAAAACCCAAACGTACATAATTGTGTTGTAATACCTGACCTCCGACATAATGTCATATACAAAGTTCTGAATGAGATTTCTCTGAAACTAATGAACAGACTATATTCCAATTTCACATAATATTTGCACATGCTATAAACTGTCCAACACGGATTTTTCATGTAATTCTCTCACTTTTCATTTTCAAGCACCCTTGTTGCCTTTTCAGTAACATCTTTTGGCAATGGGTCATATATATATATTATATATATATATATATATATATATATATATATATATATATATATATATATATTTTTTTTTTAATTTATTTATTTTTCTTTTTGCTTTTTTTTTTTTTCGTGTGTGTGTGCGTTTGTTTCATTTAGCGAAGTAGAAACTGTATGGGTTTCAAATTTTTTAGCAGGGAAAAAAATATCCATCAACGGGGATTTAACCCTGGTTACCTGCGTGGCAAAAATTGTATTTTACCACTGCACTAACTCAACTACTAAGGGATAATCGGTGCATTTAATTACTTATAGATAAACCTTCTCATCCCGTATCTGCCGTTGTTGTTTGTTTCAGTTTACTTTCCCACTGTCACTAATAGTGATCGAGGACTAGTAGTTTGCAACAGTTTGGGCGTAGGTTATACTTGTTGGTTTGGCGTAGTTGATTTTCTCCTTTCTCATGCGGGCTTGGGACCGGCTACGGCGGAGATATGACCTGCCGGAAGTCAGACATCGCTTGTATCCCTTTTTGAAAACGCACTCACAAACGACCCAAAGTGCCAATTTTTGCGCGGGACCCACTCATTTTTTCATAAATAATGTGTGTGATATGTTCTAAAGTACGACTTTATCAAATAAAAAGGGCCTGAGCAATTGCCCAACATTGCAAACACTTGTAATGTTATTGATAACATCCGGGCAATTTGCGAATTTACAGCATAAACATTTCTCGATTGCACTTTGAATTCCAATTATCAGAACACACTTTTTTTACGAGAAAATACTAACATACTTTATGAAGTGACCGAAATGTTTCTTTATCATTTTAACACACTATTCGATAAATTTTTATTGTGTTCTGAAATCAGCTATTTTGCGTGTTTTCGCTCATGGGGTAGGTCGCGCAAAAGGCTCAAAATTACAAATATGCCCGGGACCATGGGTCTTTCAGGGTGGCAATAGCCTCCAGACTCAATAAGGCTCTCAAAAACCCCTATAAGCGGCAGTTTTCAATTAAAAAATGTAGGTATAGTTGTATCGATATTCGAAACTAAAATCGAAAGTAATGTTATTGTCGAATGACTTTGTTTAATAAAGTACTTCCGGTACTTCCGGTCATGAAACGCAACAAGGATGGTTGTGTGTGTGTCACTGTCTGACAACTGATGTCTACTATCCATTCGATGTTAGCCCTATGCAAGCCATCTAAACATGGTGTCAGAAGTGGGATTTGAACCCACGCCCACATGTGGCTACAGAAAGAAGTGATGGATAAAATTCATGAAGGACATTTGGGAATTAACAAGTGCCGAGAGCGAGCAAAACAAACTGTGTGGTGGCCGCACATCAGCAAAGAAATCAAAGAAAGAATCAGTCGCTGCCAGTTTTGTACTTAAAAACAACCCTCGCAAAGGAAAGAGCCAATGATACCATCAGATCTGCCAGATGGTCCGTTTCGACGCATGGCAGTGGACATTTGTGAATTCCAGAACTCCTACTTGATGTGGATGACTTCAAACAAATTACAGTTGAATGACGGAAAAACTGAGGCCATGATCATTGCTTCCCGAGTTTGACGAAGACGCTGACACTCCCCCAGTCATTACAAATCTGTGGTGCCACTGTCCCCTTCTCCCCCCATGTAAAAAATCTGGGTATCACACTTGATAGTAACCTGTCCATGCGCCTTCATGTGAACAACGTTTGCAGATCCGCCTATACTGAACTGTGACGTATTGCTTCAGTCCGCCACTATCTGACACCTGAAGCAACTAAAGTACTTGTCTGCGCTTTTGTTTTGTCTAAATTAGACTACTGCAATGCTCTTTTGGCTGGCTGTTCCCAGTGTCTGATTCGCAAACTCCAGAAAATTCAGAACTCAGCTGCTAGGTTGATTCTAAGAGTCCCTAGATCAGATCATATCACACCCCATCTGTCTGCTCTTCACTGGTTACCTGTAACAGCTAGGATACAGTACAAAATTTCATGCATGACTCACAGTTGTATTATTTGTTCCTGCCCACACTACCTTGCCTCTCTTCTCCAGCTGTATACGCCCTCAAGACAGAATTTGCGCTCTGCTGCCGACTCTCGAGTTTTACGTATCCCTCTTGTCAAAACAAAGTCGTTTGGTGAGAGGTCATTCTGATACCAAAGCCCAGTTGTTTGGAAGGACCTTCCACGCGAACTGAGATACGTGGATTCGAGAGAGGCATTCAAGCGAGCCCTAAAGACCCATATTTGTTCTGTCTGCTACAAATGACTTTGTCACACACCTGTCATGTTAATGTCATCTCTATCTATGTTAAAAGTAGTGTGTGTGTGTGAGTGTGTGTTTGAATGCCAGTATGAGTCCATAAGCGTAGCACTTTTGAATGGTGACTTTATAGCTTGTTTACAGTATGCGTTGTATTTTGTTTTTTGTACTTTTTGTAAATTGCATTTTTGTAATTAGTTATTTTTGTACATTAGTTTTTGTTAAGCGCCTAGAGCTCTAATCTGAGGTTAGGCGCTATACAAGTACTCATTATTATAATTATTATTATTATTACTTCCTGATATGCTTTGATTATTACAGCAGATACATTGAAATTGCACACTTACCAAACATAACCAGCAAACAAGTCATAGCAAAGCTGAAGAACATTTTTGCACGTCATGGAGTGCCAGAGACTTTGATATCGGACAATGGAACTCAGTTCACGTCTAATGAATTTGCTGAATTTTCGAGAGTGTGGAACTTTCAACATGTGATGACAAGCCCGCATTACCCGCAGGCTAACGGTGCAGCAGAGAGAGCTGTAAGAACAGCAAAGACAATTTTGCAACAGGATGACGTATTTGCTGCTTTGCCAATTCCAGAGTTGGGTGCCAGCCCAGCAGAGTTGGCCTATGAAAGAAAAATCAGAACGACCCTCCCAACTCTATCTAGGACACTGCAGCCATGCTCTCATCCTGCACGAGACTCTCTTTCTGAAAGAGACGATGCTTTTAAACATAGGCAGAAGAATAACTTTGACCGTCATCATGGAGTCCAACCACTTCCAACGCTTCATCCAGGCGATCCAGTTTTTATGAAATTGGATGGAGAGAAGGGATGGAAGCTGCCAGCAGAAGTGGTGGAACAAAGTGGCGAGCGTTCGTACGTGCTCAGAACACAGCAAGGTGGTGAAATTCGCCGCAACCGACGCCACCTTAAACCATGCCCAGAGACTGCCCAGCAGCTGTCATCCAAGGTGCAGATGCAGTCAACACCTCGTCGACCTGAGAGGGTGATCGACCAGCCTCCATCGCCAGCTGTGAGCCCAGCTACACCAGCTTCCCCTGGCCGACCTCCAGACGAAGGGCAACCTCCAGACGAAGGGCAATCCCCAGATGAAGGGGGACGGACGTGCTTTGGCCGATGTATTACCAGGCCATCTCGATATCGCGACTAACTTTCGATCTCGATTTTGCTACTATCCCTTGATTATGTAACTGTACTCTAGTTTTGGAAAAGGGGGAGATGTATCGATATTCGAAACTAAAATCGAAAGTAATGTTATTGTCGAATGACTTTGTTTAATAAAGTACTTCCGGTACTTCCGGTCATGAAACGCAACAAGGATGGTTGTGTGTGTGTCACTGTCTGACAACTTATGTCTACTATCCATTCGATGTTAGCCCTATGCAAGCCATCTAAACAATAGTATACAACCTTAAACCGTCAATGCGGCATTATCGCTTTTATTGGTTTTGGAAAGTACTATTGTCTATCTCTAACTGCCAGAGGTAGAATAGCGAACGGTTAGTTATTTATTTGGGTTTAACGCCGAGCAGGCAACTAACGCCATCTCACGGTGGGAATGGTAACAATCTCACCAGCCAGACTAAAAGAAAGGTCTTAAGACAAGATGTAAAAATATCTTGAAAATATTTCATCCTAAAATGTCGCAAAAGTCTTTAAAGGAATCGCCGACATTCTAATTTTCTCAAAACTCAAATAAGGAGGAATCAACCAAATGAGCCTACAGGCCACAAAAGAGGCCCTCCCAGCACTGAATAAGAAAAATGTAAATGACACAGTGTTCTAAAACAGAGAGCTAAATCTCACAAGGGAAACACTGAAAACTACACAGTGAAGGGATGCGCTATCTTACTAACAGGCAGGCAGCACAGCTACCTCTATGCCGCTATCCATGCATCGCGCTACTTATTCCAAAAGTTGTAAAAGGGTGTAGGGAATGGTCCTTGGTTACGTAACTGCCGGGCCCGGCGGTGACTGGCCACCTGCGAGACATGTGACCTTTT
Source organism: Semisulcospira habei (assembly GCA_036245525.1). Lineage (NCBI taxonomy): Eukaryota > Metazoa > Mollusca > Gastropoda > Semisulcospiridae > Semisulcospira > Semisulcospira habei. The sequence continues at coordinate 53,754,490 of BTPG01000002.1, read as the reverse complement.
GTAGCGGGCACATGCATAAATGCATGGAGAGCCTGGTTAACAGAAGACCAAACAATCAAAATATAGCCCCATATCCAGAACACTTAAACGAAACAGTGTTGACTCAAAAACTGACCCATCGCAGTCAAAAGAGACATAAAACAACCCAGCGGGAACTCCATCTCACGGATGAATTTGAGTCTGTTTCCTCAGACGACGAAAGAATCAAGGCCAAATGATGCATATACTGCACAGCCAGCCTCTCCTGCCTCTCTTCGTTGCAGCCTGACGCGGGACCTCAGACCATCATAGGCTCCGGCCTGCGGACAAAGGGATATTTCGCTGCCACGACGTGCCAGAGTGCACAACTGAAACATATCAGTACCTACAGCACCTGTCGGCCCACCCACCAGCAGTCTTCAAAGGACTATTAAAAGTGGAAACACTCCGCATCGAAAGAAACTGCTATAACGCAGTTGAAAGAATTGAAGAACTCAACCTGTCCCACACCAAACTACGAGCGAGGGGTTACGTGTAAACCACGCTAACCAACCTATCAGCCCCCTGTGTCGACCCGAGGTGGAAAACCTCACCCAGCGAAGCAAACTAAGCTTCTCACCCTTGGTCAAATAAGACGAGGAAAAAAAGAAAAATCTTGGTAGAACGTAAAACAAAAACAATTAAGAAACATGCCCCAAAACCAGGGGCAAACACATCTGACCCGATAAGTAAATCGGGGTTAAATGTAGGAGACTGAAACAACAACAGCCAAAAATTGCTGTGAAAGTGAATGTCTCAAACGGTATCGTCCGCTGACGAGAGGAGTACCAGCTTCGAAAGCAAAACGTCCTCGAAACACACCCCATTCTTAAACACAAAAATCTGACTGACTTGCTGTGAGAAAAGAGTGTGTTCGACCGGCCGAAAAAAGCAGGCCATTTCATCGGATAGTGTGCGATGTGATACACTTCTTTACAAACAAAAAGGCCAGAATCAGGCTGAAACATTCATGCGTGCGATGTGAGCACCGTTTTTCCAACACAACTACCATAAAAAAGGTTTACTCAAAAAAAAAAAAAAAAAAAAAAAAAAGGTCAGCACGCTGATGAAGGCAGCCCTTAGCCAAAAAAGGCTTAAACATGCCCGAAAACAACAAACACAAAACGTGACTGATTTGTTAAATGGCATAAGGGAATACGCGCACCCTCCGTTCTTCCATAGAAAAACTTTTTAAAATCTTGAAGCTTAATATGAAAACTCTCGGGTAGCGTTCTGTTACCTTTTTAGCCTGAAGTTTGTGGAACTCGCTGCCAATTGAAATGCGGAATCTGCCCATATTGTCACAGTTTAAAGCTTACTTAAGACGTTACTTTTCTGTCGGGCATTTAACATTTAGTTCACTTTTAGCTAACTCGTGACTGCCTTTTATTCTGATTCTAGAGGGCACTGGATGTAAGGTGTTGGGAAGGGTGGGGTGGTTTAAAGTAGTCATCTTGTTTGTGCGACCTACCACGTGTTTTTCGCTCCCAGTGTTTCAGTGATTTTTTTGTCGGATGTACTGTGTTTACGTGTGCTGAAAGTCTGCTGAGTTTCGCATAAGAGTGCGCTGATGAGGACTGTATGCTTGTTTTTCGTCGGATCTGGTTGCTGTTCGAGTGGTATCGTATTGAATAGTGTCTGTCGTTTTGTTTTGTTTACGTCGCCATTTTGCCTCTTCCGCAGCGTGGGTCCGCCGGGCCGTTCCGCTGACTTGTTCTTATGTGCTGTGCGCTAGTGTTGTAAAGTGTCTACTGTGTGAGTATGTGTGCCACCCGCTGTTGCATCTTTGGTACCGGTCTCAGGCCACTTTACAAAATTTCAAATACAAGCGATACAAAAATCTCTGTAACTTCAGTAGCTGACTGGCCCTTCGTTTGTCTTGTACTGTGTTTGTCTTAAATGGCGTAAATCCGCGTCTGTTTCGTGAGTGTGTGTGTTGGGTTTCAGGCGCGGCGCTTTGAGTCGATTTCCCCAAAATTGAGAAAAAGCGCCTATATAATAACGGTATTATTATTATTATTGCTTGACTGTTGTCCGTGTTCCTGCCGTCCTATTGGTTTTATGTGCGCTGCCCAAATTTTTTATCTCCCGTCGCCATCTCGCCCTCCCCACTTCGGCCTTGGCCGATCTCGCCGCTGAACGACCGGGATTGTCTGCTGCTTACCCCCGTTTCCTTTTTGCCCTTTCAATATTGGTATTGCATATTATCAGCGTCGCTCCCGTACCACACACACACACACCGGCACACACACACACCGGCACACAAACACACACACACACACACACACACACACACACACACACACACACACACACACACACACACACACACACGCTCACACACACTACTCACACACACACACCCTACTCCACCCTCTTCCCGTCTTTCTGTTTCTTGTCCTCACAAACAATCATGCTCATCAGATACACACGCCAACAACTGCTATCTCTACGTCACCACGCCACCTACTGCGCATCCGGCGCCGCCGACAGCGTTGCAGACGCCTTACGCGGCATCCGATTGCGAAAAAGAGGCCGCAGGGGCGGAATTAGCAGAAGGCAGTACACACCACCTCTTGGCTTGACTTCGCGAACGAAGATTCTATAGGGCTTGCCCACGTCGTCTGCAGGCATTTTCGTGGCTGCGGAGGCCAATCCGTGACAGGCAGGTTCGACCGCAGTGGCTGCAGGGGAAGGTCTGGTCAAGGTTCTGAGTTACGACAACTCTGTTTTTTTCTTTTGAGCCGCTTGTCCTTAAGGTTAGCTCTGCGAGAGTCCTCAAAGGAGACGGCTGACTTGTGAATGGTGGAGCGCCAGGTGTCACGGTCCGCAGCAAGCGAAGACCACTTGCGGTGGTCGATTTGGCAGGCACTAAGTGACTTCTTAAGACCGTCTTTGTATCTCTTCTTTGGTGCCCCTCTGTCTCGGTGTCCAGTGGCGAGCTCGCCGAACAGAGTGATCTTGGGTAGGCGATGATCCTCCATCCTGGAGACATGCCCCGCCCAGCGAAGCTGTGTCCGCAGCAGCAAAGCCTCGATGCTCACAGTTTCCGCCTGTTCAAGGACCTCGACGTTGGTGACATAGTCACTCCAGTGAATGCTGAGGATGGTACGCAGGCAGCGCTGGTGAAAGCGTTCGAGGAGTCGTAGTTGGCTGCGGTAGAGGGCCCAGGACTCGGAACCGTACAGCAGGGTGGTGAGGACGACAGCTCTGTACACGCTGATCTTGGTGCCTTTTTTCAGCTGTTGATTGTGCCACACCCGCTTGAATAGTCGCCCGAAAGCACTGTTCGCTTTTGCCAGCCTGTTGTCCAGCTCCTTGTCCAGCTTGGCGTCTGACGTGATGATGCAGCCAAGGTAGGTAAACTGGTGTACAGACTTCAGTTCGGACTCGCCGATGGTGATGTGGGGAGGGCGATGCTCTTCCTTGGGTGCCGGCTGATGAAGGACCTCTGTCTTTTTCAGACTGACCTCAAGTCCAAAGAGCTGGGCAGCATCTGCGAAGCAGGACGTAATGCGCTGCAAGGCTCTCTCTGTGTGTGCAACGAGGGCAGCGTCATCAGCGAAGAGCAGCTCACGAATCAGTTGGTCTAGGGTTTTCGTGTGGGCCTGCAGTCGTCTGAGGTTGAACAGGCTGCCATCGAGACGATACCTGATGTACACTGCGTCGTCATCGTCGAGGTCCACTGTGGCCTGCTTCAACATCATGCTGAAGAAGATGGTGAAGAGGGTCGGTGCCAGCACGCAGCCTTGCTTCACGCCGTTGCGAATGGGGAATGGTTCTGAGAGGTCACTGTTTAGTCTGACCTGGCCTTGCTGGTCCTCGTGGAGCTGGACGATCATGTTGAGGAACTTTGGGGGACAACCTAGTCGCTCCAGGATCTGCCACATACCTTGCCTGCTCACAGTGTCAAACGCTTTTGTTAGGTCGACAAACGTTACGTACAGCCCTTTGTTCTGGTCGCGGCACATCTCCTGAAGCTGTCTCAGCACAAAGACCATGTCGGTGGTACTCCTGTTGGCTCTGAAGCCACACTGGCCCTCTGGGAGGTGGTCTTCAGCGATGGCAGGTACCAGCCGATTCAGAAGAAACCTTGCGAGAATTTTCCCGGCAATGGACAGCAGGGTAATTCCACGATAATTAGAGCAGGCAGACTTCTCTCCTTTGTTCTTGTACAGGGTGTCACTCTGTATCACCCTGTACACACCACCACACACACAATCACACACCTCCTCCCCGTTCCCAATGCCCTTCCACCCCTTCCGCCTACCACCGCCTCCTCGTTTTCTCCCCCTCCCTTTCTTCTTCTCCCATTTCTTCTCCTCTCTCCCTCATCTACCTATCCCTGCCCTCCTCGGCCGCCCCCTCTCTTCTCCCCCTTCTTCCCCTCACCCCCTCCTCCTTCGCCTGCTTTTTCCTTCTCGTCCCCTCATCCCCGTATCTGCTCCCCTTCACCCTCCCCCTCCCTCTTCCTCATCTTTTCCTACTCCCCCTCTCCCCTCCCCCCTCACCCTCCTCTCGCATCCTCTTTCTTGCCCGGTTGTCCTTCCCCGTCTTTCCCTCCTCCCCCTCTCCCCCTCCTTCCTCTCTCCCCCTCCATCCTCTTTTCCCCCTCCCCACCCTCCTCCTCCTTTGTCCTCTTCTTCGTCCATTTCTTCTCCCTCTTCCTCTTTTGCCTCATCTAACCTAAAACTGTGTCTGTTCAATGCACAGTCTGTCTGTAGAGATGGCAAAGCCGACGTGATTTCAGATTTCATTCTAGACAATGACCTAGATGTTGTCGTGATCACCGAAACGTGGCTCCGCTCAGCTGGCGATGAACCCATCATCGCCAGCGTCACTCCGAGTTTCTACCGCCTGGCCTCCTTCCCGCCTGCTTCCAGAGGGGGTGGCATTGCCATCATCTACAGGGACTGTCTTTCGGCTCACCTCTCCTTCTCTCAGTCTCTCCCTTTTGCCCATCCCTCCTTTGAATCATAGCAACACTCCCTGCCAGTCCCTCATCTTCTCATGTATCTATCGCCCCCCTCCAAGCTCTCAAAACAAACTCACACACTCCATGTTCCTCACCGAGTTTGACCTTCTCCTTGACCACTACATTTAGTTAGTTAGTTATTTGGGTTTAACGCCGAGCAGGCGACTAAGGCCATCTCACGGCGGTTGACCACTACAGCACACGACCCGGAAAACACATCCTTCTAGGCGACTTTAACTTCCACTTTGACAAACCCGACCACCCTGACACAAAACGCCTTTGCACGTCACTTTCAAACCACAATCTTACACAATACATCACTAAACCCACCCACCGACTCGGCCACACCCTCGACTGGATCATCACCCGCACCTCCGATCAACTCTTTCTCGACTCTGACACCTCCTCTGTGCTTCCCTCTGATAACCTCGCTATTCTCGTCTCCTTGAACCTACCTCGCCCGAAAAAAAACTAAGCTCATTGTCTCTCGTCGCAAAATAAAATCTGTCAACCGCGAGAGCTTCTTCGACGAAGCTGTCGACCTTCTCTTGGACCCCACCCCCTCTCCCGATCGTGCATTCCATTTCGATTCCTCCCTTAGAAAACTTTTCAGATTCAGATTTAGATTCTTTATTGTGTTCAAGGCTTTCAGCCCATACACAAGAGGGAGTTGGGGGAAGGGGATTACAAAAAGCACACGTTAGGAACCGTGTATAAAAACATGGACAATCCTGGTCGTGACATGGGAACCATGACACTTATGCATATGTTTGAAAAAAAATGTTCAGTTTGGCTCATAGTCACACACAGACACAGTCAAAACTCCGTGATTATTGGCTACACATATCACAATTTATCAACACGCATGTTAGCCCATGAGATATCATACCGCACGTGACACACAGGCCATGTCTTCCAGCAAAACGTCACAATACTCTTTATATGGATCAGTGTCAATAGCGTCCCACTTGCGTAAACATGACAGCGTGTCACGATCTTCTTGAGACATCTGATCGTCGTACACCTTGATGAACCAACTACAAATTTGTCGCTTACAGTCATAGGTGAAGACATAATCATCACTGTCACATATAATGATCTCGTTGCTACCCCGTGTGTCTAATACTGTTTTTTTGAACGCAGTGTTTCTTTTGACTTGACGTAGACGCGACTGTTTGATTTTGTTTGTCAAACCAGCCACAACTGCCTTCACGTTCTCCATGACATATCCTCTCTCTGAAAGGAGCCGTTCGATGGACGTCATTTCTGATGTTTCTCCGTTAGAATCGATTGAAATGTCATAAAGGTCTTCTGTTGTAATATGGGCTGGAAGGTCACGACACATCTGTGTCGGATCACTCATGTTGACACTAACGTAAGCTGCATGTGAATGTTCATATGTGTCAACTGTTAGACCTACTGCTTTATTTCTTGCTGTTTCAGCTTGCATGTCCCATTCAGAAATAAGGGTGGGGGTAGGGCTTGGCATAAACAGTCCCGAGGGCGAAGTTCTATGATTAATAAAGTCACTTGCCTGTCTATGTTCGTCATGCTTGTCAATCCTGCCTTTCACAGCCATACCTGCCCCCGTGTCAGAACGACTGCTGTCATGTTCAGTTGTGGGATACCCGTTGGCACAGTCGTTACGCACTTCATCGCCGCTGCCGAAGTCGTTGTTGTTGTCGTCGTCACCTTGACGTAGGTTGTTGGCTGTTATAGTTGTAATTTCGTCCATGTGTTGTAGTCTGTGTCGTGCTGCTCGTTGTTGGTCCCTGCGAACCTGTCCCGGTGGTTTTCGACGCCACTGGCCAGTTGTGTGTAATGGCGCCACGCCCGGTTGTGTAGCTGACAGGCGAAGTATGACGACTGAGCTGTCACCCTCCCCTGTCACTTTCCACGACGTGACATGGTGGTCGCTGCTGAGCAGAGTGGTCAGGATGTTTGATACAGCAGCTGGGAGGTCAGTTACTGCCATGGTGGCGGCAATATTCACTTCAGTGGAAAACCAAATTCTATCGGAGCTGACAGAAAGCGTGTCGACAAGCCGCCAAGGGGAAGCCACACTCCCCCTTCGAAAACTTCTAGACACCCATGCCCCTGTCACCACCTGCTCCATACCCAACCGACTCCCCTCCCCTTGGCTCACTGACGACATAGCCGAGGCCAAGCGCGAGCGCCGACAAGCGGAACGCTGCTGGCTCTCATCTGACCTCACTGTTCACAGACAGATCTTCCAAACAACTAGATCCAAAGTCTGCAAAATGATCTCCGACTCTAAACGCAAACACCTTCAAAAGCAAATCCTTGAATCCACTTCTTCCAAAACCCTCTACGCCACCATGAACACACTCCTAGGCACTTCTAAAGACTCTCCACTTCCCAACATACACAGCAAAGAAAAACTCCCGTCCGCTTTTTCTACCTATTTTTCGGCCAAAATCCAAACTCTGCGCAACGCACTCGACACTCTGCCTTCTCCGCCTTGCCCTCCCGACCCCACCTTTTCCGGCACTCCCCTCTCGTCCTTCCGCCCCGTCTCTCAGGATGAAGTCCTCAAGACCATAAAGTCCATGCCCTTCAAAACCTGCAAACTAGACCCCCTCCCAGCTTCTCTCTACCGTGACAGCCTTCCAAAACTTCTGCCCTTCATTACCGACATCATCAACGCATCTCTAGAAAACGGCTCCGTCCCCGATATCTTCAAGTCCGCCATCGTCCGTCCTCTCCTCCAAAAACACAACCTCGACTCAAACGAACTCAAGAACTATCGCCCAGTCTCCAATCTCTCTTTCCTGTCCAAGCTTCTTGAGAAAGTTGTTCTCAACCAGCTCAACCTCCACCTCACCGACAACAACCTCCTCAGTCCATTCCAGTCTGCCTATCGCAAACATCACAGCACTGAAACAGCCCTTCTACATATCTTAAACGATCTGCTTCTCTCCACCGACTCGGGCAACATCTCTCTTCTTACACTACTCGATCTCTCTGCCGCCTTTGACACTATAGACCACTCTATCCTCCTCCACCGACTCCACCACTCCTTCGGCATCACTGACTCTGCTCACGCCTGGTTTCTCTCCTACCTCTCCGACAGACAGCAGTCCGTCACCATCAACGGCGTCTCTTCCAACCCAGTCACGCTCTCCTGCGGAGTTCCAAAGGGTCCGTCCTGGGCCCGGTCCTTTTCACACTCTACACCTCTCCACTGTCCAACATCATCCAGTCTCACCGCATACACCACCACCTCTACGCTGACGACTCACAACTGCTAGACAAAGACAACCTCGACAACACTCAGTCACTACTGACTCGCACGGCTGACTGCTACGAAGACGTGAAAAACTGGATGACAGCAAACAAGCTTAAACCGAACGACGATAAAACGGAAGCCATGATGGTAGGCACTCGCCAGAAACTCTCCCAGCTCCCTCCCTCTCTCCACCTTCAACTCGTTAGCACCCCCATCTCCCTCTCTGACTTGGCCAAGAACCTCGGCGCTATCCTCGATTCCTCTCTGTCCGTGACCAGCTTCGTCTTCGCCACGGCCCAGGAATGCTATTTCGACCTCCGCCGCATCAGTCAGATCAGAAAATACCTCACCACCGAAGCTGCCACCAAACTTGCTGTCTCTCTCATCTTATCTCGCATCGACTACTGCAACTCTCTCCTTTCCGGCCTCCATCACTCCACCATTTTCACTCTCCAAAGCGTCCAAAACAACGCTGCCCGCCTCGTCCTCAGAAAGAAAAAATCCGACCACATCACTCCCCTGCTC
>BTPG01000002.1:53663222-53743222 GCA_036245525.1 Semisulcospira habei | reverse complement strand
AGCTGATCGTCTATAGTGACCCCCAAGAGGCGGTGGTGTGATACTTGCTCAATTGGGCTGTCGTTTATACACAGACTAAGAGAGAGCGGGCATAGCTGGTGCTTTTGACGTGTGGTTATAACCATACATTCTGTTTTGGTCGGATTCAGGGACATGGAGTTGGAATGACACCAGTCGGTGACCTCATGCAGGCTTTACAGCAGACGCGTGCTAATTGCAGCTACATCTTTGTGAGGAGTATGTAGTGTGCAGTCGTCAGCAAACATGTCACAAGAAATATCGCGGCAACTAATATGCAGTGGAAGGTCATTGATAAATATGCAGAACAGCAATGGCCCGAGGACAGAGCCCTGAGGCACTCCGCTTTTGACGAGGCCATACGAGGAGTAGGATCCATTTAACAGTACTCTTTGCTTCATTCCGCTTAAATATGAAATAAACAATGAGACAGCACCTGCATTGCAGAGATATGCTTGAAGTTTTGACAAAAAAAAATGTTATGATTTACAAGGTCAAAAGCTTTCTTAAAATCAATAAAGATCGACCCAGTTATTTGGGAGTTATTCGTGGATGCTAGCCACGCATCAATAAGTCTTGTCAGTGCCGTGTGGCAAGAATGCTTGGGGCGAAAGACGGACTGAAATACGTGCAAAAGACTGCGACTCTCCAAATATTGATAAAGATGTTTGTGCACGTGTCTTTCAAGAGGTTTGGAAAGGCTGGATAATATTGAAATTGGTCTATAGTTATTAACATCAGACAGATCTTTCGATTTAGGCAAAGGGATAACCTTGGCTTGCTTCAGTTCTGATGGAAACATATTTTGTTGGATGCATAAGTTATAAATATACGTTAACGATTCTACTGTATAGTGAAGGGACAGTTTCAGTGTTTTAGGGCTGATCTTGTCAGGTCCCGATGATTTTTTTGTTTTTCAGTGACCCGATCAGTTTTCCTACTTCATACACAGCTAGAGGCGGTATAGAGAAGCAGGGTTTGTCCTTAGTCTTCTGCTTAAGCAGGGCCTCCGGGCATGTATAAGACGCGTTACCGCTTGAGGGTATGATTGACTCGGCAACAGACAGAAAATGTTTATTAAAAGTGTCTGCAGCAATACTAGAAGGAATGGCTGACGATTTCTTGCTGTTACCTCGGGTGACGAGATTAACCGCACGCCAGAGTGCGGCAGTATCTCTGTCTTCTTTAATCATCGTTCAAAGAGAGACTTTTGAGCCCTGCGTGCCATAGACTTGACACGGTTACGTTGTTTTTTGTATTCGCTAAATAGCTTGTGTCTCCTTAAGTCATTTCTTAATCTCATAGCTTCGATTATTTCTTGGTTTAGCCAAGGCGGTAAGGTGTGGTTTTTTACCCGCTTTTGCCGCAAAGGGGCGTGTTTGTTAAGTACTCTTGTAAAGAGTCCATACCAAACAGCCAGAGCCTTTTCAGGGTCAGTTTCGTTATTAACGACATTAAATGGTGTTTGATCAAGTTCTGCTAGAAAAGCAGACTGATTAAACTGTTTAAATGAGCGATACGTTATAGTTGTGTGTCCGTTCTTACGATGCACTGGCAGTTTTGTTGACCATGAACACAGTAGGAAAGTGATCACTGATGCTGAGGTCAGGAACACTAACATTGAATACACTAAGGGGACGGTTGGTGTAAATGTGATCAATGAGTGTTGCGGTTGTTTTTGTGATCCTAGTAGGGGCCGAAACTAACTGTTCTAAGCCTGTTTGTGTGGTGATGCAATCCCATGTGGTATGGGGCTTCAACATATCTATGTTAAAGTCGCCTAGTAGCAACGCGTCACAGTTAGGTAAGCCAACTTTTTCTACTGCATGAAAAAAAAAAAATCATCGTACCATTCAAACTTAGCTGCTGGGTTACGATAACAAAAGCCGACAAAGACGGGTTTAGTTTTTGGAGCCCTAAATTCCAACCAAATGCACACAACATCCAGAGTTTCTAAGTCCTCACGCCTTTTTACTAAATGTTGGATTGAGTTATGGATGTAAACGGCAAGCCCAGTTTGACCAAGTACACGAGGGTCACGTCGAGTGATGCTAAAGTTAGGTGATGTGAACGGCTTCATCGCTTATGTCCGAGTTAAGTCGCGTCTCACTAAGACCAAACAGGTGGAATGGTTCAGACGAGTTTAGAAAAACATTCAAATCGGCCACCTTGTTAAAAAGATGGTAGATGTTCAAGTGACCAGTTTGTAGGCTTCTGTGTGTCTGAGCATTATGGATCATGTTGAATTCTAATTCTCACAATTGAAGTGCAACACAATACAAAAATATAAACAGAGAGAATAAGAATAAAAGTGTCAACGCAGTAAAACGCGGCTGAAGTTATAGCACCTCGTATCAAACGTCACAAACGGTGTCCAACACAGCGTTATCAAATGAAGATCGCTTTTGATTAATAGTGTAGTGACTGTGGTATAGCACACGTATGAGATGTCACACGTGAAAAGAGTGTTCTGGTCAGTGGCACACTAGGCAGCGAAAAAAACTATAGGCCCTGAATTGTGTTGATAAGACCAGGCACACCGTCAGTGGGTGTGGATCTGAATGCTTTCACACGATTTCCTCACGAATAATCCAGAGATATGGATGAGTGGCCGTAATTGTTAACCGTTACACTGACAACACCTTGAATTTTCCGCTGCTGGCACAATGTAGAATGATTCCCACAACGAAATAAACGGCTAATTGTTTACCGCTACAGCGGAAAACACCTTGTATTCTCCGTTGTAGCAGCAAACAACACTGCTGGCACAATGCGGTAATATTCGATCCACGAAGTAGTTATTTGATTCTGTTTACCGCTGCAGCGGAGAACACCTCTTATTTTCCGTTGTAGCTGTAACAACAACTGTCCCCCCCCCCCCCCCCCCCCCCACCAAAAAAAAAAAAAAAAAAAAAAAAAAACAAAAAAAAAACCCACGAACTCTACGAAGTTGTGAACTATAGCGACAACAACACACGGTTGATCAACAAAGAATGCAGATAGGCCAAACGAGATCACCTAGTGTACTCACAGGTGGGCACAGGAGATAAACGCACACTCACTCCAACACACTTTTTAGTGAGTAGGGAATAATGAACGACTGCACAGCCTAGTACGCACGCACACTGTTCACAAACTGCGCCCACTGGGCGCCACTGAGAATGGACGCTGGGTAGCTCGGATAGTACGGGACATACGTTCCATTTCCTGGTTGCTGGTGAAGGGAAGATGATGGGTAATTAGTCCAATGAGCACCGCGAGGGAGAGGTTGGTACTGCCACGGTGTCACAGGCGGATACATCAGTTGCTGTTGCTGCAGCCAGTCGGGGGCAACAACTGATGTATCTTGATGCTCCTGAATAGGCTGTAGTTGTAGATGCTGCTCTTGTAGATCCTGTTGTTGCTGTTCTTGTTGTCGTTGCCGCTGCTGTAGTTCATTTTGCTCCTGTTGTGGGCATCGCTGTTTTGGCTGCTGTTGCTGATGGTGCTTCTGAACAGGGGATGACAAGCCCACCGGTGCCCGCCCCCCTGCAATGTCTGAGTAAAGCTGCTTAGCAGTTGTTACATTAGGAGATGTAGCGTCCCGTTGAGAGGTTGTTCGGTGACCATCTTCCCCGCCGTATTTGATGTTACCGGCCAGCCTCCGCGTGCCCACGTGGGACGGGTGGATAGGGTCAAGCCGGCCTTTGTTGTCCACTCGGTACAGTGCCTTGCGAGGTAGACCATTTGACGTGTGGAAGATGCCGGTGTTGTCTATAAAGGAAGCGCCCAGCTTCTTCGCCACGTGGCACAGGTTGGCGTTGGACGGGAAGATACGCTGATTTAAACGCGAATTTCTTCCCTGCCCAGCAGGCAAGATAGAAGAGGCTTGGACTCGTGCTTTGGGGAACGCCGTTATGCAGGCTGTAACCAGCTTCTCCCACTGCTGGCTGGTGATCTCCCGCTGCTTGCAGTCGTTCACCCCCACGTGGAAGGTGACCAGTTGGATGCGGGGTGACGGCGCCTGCTTCATGCACCAGTCAGAAAGGTGGGAGGTTTGCAGGCCCGACACAGAAATGATCTGCACCTTCTCACCCTGGCACATTGTCATTATCTCTCCCTTCACGTTACGCAGGACAGAGCATCCTATAACGAGGGTTGTGGTATCCGCCATGACATGATGTGTGAGGATCTCTTGGCTTGGAGGAGGGCGGATGAGGGTTTGTGGATTTAGGCCGTTAATCCGATTACCGTTCCTCTCAGCTTGGTCACGCTCACCAGCACCGCTGATCTCCGCTTGCTTCTCAGCCTCTTTCGGGGGCGCGTGGACCGTTATCAGCACACGGCCAGAGGCCTGATCCTTCCGGGTACTTGACGAGCTGTCGGTTTTCGGAGGGGTAATCCTTACCGGGATCACTAGAGAGAGAGAGAGAGAGAGAGAGAGAGAGAGAGAGAGAGAGAGAGAGAGAGAGAGAGAGAGAGAGAGAGAGAGAGAGAGAGAGAGAGAGAGAGAGAGAGAGAGAAATGAAATGAAATGAAATGAAATGAAACTTTATTTCTGAAATGAAATGAAATGAAATGAAACTTTATTTCTGAAATGAAATGAAATGAAACTTTATTTCTGAACGGAAGAAGCAGTTAGCACATGTGCCATTTTTCACGCTTGCCGTTGCTAATCTACAAAGGTACAACTCTGCTAAAGGTACAAGGCTACTAACATAGAGAAGTACAAAGCTACTAACATAAAAGTGCACATAATATAACAAGTCGTTCAAAAAGAGATGGATAAGGCAAAATGGAGCGCACCAATTATGATTACTAACAATGTGAACGGGGGGGGGGGGGGGGGGGGGGGGGGGGAAGAAAAGAAGATAGTCTTTAAAATTCCTTTTTTCACTGAAATCAAACACGCGCGCACGCTCGCGCCGCATGCTCACACACACACACACACACACGCATGCACACGCGCGCACACACCCACATACACGCACGTGCGCGCGGAGGTTAATATCAAGGCTTTAGGCGATGGAGATACCCTAACCAGTGAAAGAGCTGTTAGATAGCAGGTACTTGAAGAGGCTTTCCTTGAAAGAGGGGAGTGAACCAGTGTGTGTTATGTTCGCTGGCAGTTTATTCCAAAACGAGGCGCCCGAGAAAGCGAGGGTGGTTTTAAATAAATCTATTCTCGGGCGTGGTGTGATGAAGTTTCGCCTTGATGTTGAATAGCCTGAAGTTGCCTTGGTGAAGAGATTACACAAGTATTCTGGGTGGATTTCATTCCAGATTTTATACATGACTACCCCTTTGTTAAAGAGATGGTGCTTGTCAAGAGGAAGCAATTTTAGGTTTTCAAATTTTTGGTCAGTAGAAAGAGCTGGATCAGGCAGGATCTGCTTCACTGCCCTGCGATGCAAGGAGTTAAGCCTCTTCATGTGTATGTCACCGCTGCCGTCCCATGTCGTGGAGGCATAATCGATGTGGGATTTCTCTGTGGGCTGCGTATTTCTCTGTGGGCTGGCGTATGGGTGCCTGATAGGCGGGGGCAGGGGATCTAACTGTTCGTCTGTCCAGCGCTGAGTGATTCCCCTTGGTTTGTTGTACAATTCTGCCAGCGCTAGCCTCACCTATCTGGTTTGTGAGATGTGGGATTTGACGTGGGCATTGTAAAATAGTTTGCGAGTGTCGACATCAATAAGATATTTTAGCTTAGACAGCATAAACACATTTCTGGACACAGTTTTACAGACAGCATTGATGTGAGATTGCCATTTCATCTGGTTATCAACAATAACTCCAAGTAGGCGATGTTCAGTTACTTGTGTAATGGTGTGTCTTGGATCTCCAGGCTAAGCGAAAGTGGCTTGAGCTGATGCTTCTGACGGGTTGCTATCGTCATACATTCGGTTTTGGTGGGATTAAGGATCATTGCATTATTTTCACACCATTTGGAAATTTCGCTCAGTCCCTGTTGCAAACGACCATTTAAAGACTCAAGACACTTATCTGGGGTGTGGATTGTTGCGTCATCGGCAAACAAGTCACATGCAATTTTGTCCTTCGTGAAATGTAGTGGCAGGTCATTGATAAATATGCAAAAGAGAAGAGGTCCCAGGACAGAGCCCTGGGGCACTCCTCTTGTTACTAAACCATTTGAAGAGTAAGATCCATTGGCCATCACGCGCTGCTGTCTGTCTGTAAGATAGGAAGCGAAAAACGAGGTTGTTTTAAAGGAATGAATAGATGCCTGAGAACTGCCGTCTGATGTATGAAAACAGTTTCTTGAAAATGAACCATCCAGATATATACTGAGTTTTGAAAGGAGAATTTCATGATCTACCATGTCGAAAGCTTTCCGAAGGTCTATAAAAACAGCACCTGTGAATTCGCCT
This sequence comes from Semisulcospira habei, assembly GCA_036245525.1. NCBI lineage: Eukaryota > Metazoa > Mollusca > Gastropoda > Semisulcospiridae > Semisulcospira > Semisulcospira habei. The sequence goes on along the minus strand of BTPG01000002.1, from coordinate 53,736,836 downwards.
TTGTTCATTGAACTTAGCCACGTGTCTGTAAGTCGCGATAAGGCTGTATGACAACTATGCTTCGGGCGAAAACCTGACTGGAGGGGGTGGATTAATTTGCGTTTTCCCAGGTATTCTAACAGATGCTTATGAATGTGTCGTTCAAGGGGTTTACTTAAGACAGACAAAAGTGAAATGGGGCCATAATTGTTAACATCGGACAGATCTTTTGTTTTAGGTAGGGGAATAACTTTAGCCTTTTTTAGTTCTTTTGGGAAAACATTTTTCTGTATGCATAAATTGTAGACATAAGTTATTGTTTCTACAACATAGGGAAGTGATAGTTTCAGTATTTTGGGGCTTATTTCATCTGGCCCGGAAGACTTTTTATTCTTCATGGAACTTATTGTAGAGAGAGAGAGAGAGAGAGAGAGAGAGAGAGAGAGAGAGAGAGAGAGAGAGAGAGAGAGAGAGAGTGTTGCTGTGCATGTGCAGTGAGTCCAGTGTTTTCCTGGAGAACAGCGATATACAAGAACTATGTATTATTATTATGTTTATATGTATGTATGTATGTATTATGTATTATGCATGTGTGTGTGCTTGTGTGTGTGTGTGTGCGTGTATGTGTGTGTGTGTGTGTGTGTGTGTGTGTGTGTGTGTGTGTGTGTGTGTGTGTGTGTGTGTGTGTGCATATGTATCTAATCACGAGAATCTCTGACATTTCTGTACACACTAGCTTGAAACTTGGCGAAATACTTTATTCAGTGGGTCCGAGCATATTGTAATTGGATGTCTCATTGAGAACATAAAAGAACGTTTATAGAAAGTCGGTTGACCCATATAGAGTCAGCAATTTTGATTATATGCACTTGCAATTTCGCATACGTAATTTTTAGTACTACGATCAGTGAAGTAAAACATCAATTTCGTCACTGTGTACTCGTCATCGTTGGATGACGTGAAGCATATAGTGACGTCATTTCGCTGCTCGTGCGAGTCTGCTTCAGATCGGCTGTGGATTCGTCAGCCCACACAAAATACAACTGGCGCGAAACGCCGTTTGTCCGTCTGTCCATGTGTGCGCCAGTGTGTAAGACTGGGTCAGGATGGAGAGAGATGACTTAGAAGAATGAGATTCAAATAGGAACAACTATGGGCTGGGTATACCATCTTGTTTAACTAGACTTATTTCGACAGCAGAATCAGGTGAAAAACAACACAGACAACGAGGGAAGTTCTCATATGGAAGGGACTTTGTGTGTGTGCGTGTGTTTATCTGGGTTGCAGTCATGTGCAAAATCAGCTTAAGAGTCATTTTCTGTGTCACACTGATTTCCGCGTTCGATGTGCAAAGTACAATGGTACAATAGCGGATCGAAGGTGGCAACCATTGTGCGCTAACTGGAAGGAACTGCAATGAAACCAAACCATTTCCCTGGTTTCGTCGTTTCCAAAGGAAGAAGGCAAGGGCAAGTAACCCAAGGAGGGAAGACCCCGCACCAGCCGCGATCGGAGCAACCGGAGCTTCATTCGGTACCTCCTGGGGCGCATTTGTCGAGCCTGGCAGAAAGAAGCATTAACATTAGCAATTGTTAAAACTTTGTTTTGAAATCAGAAGCAGGTCAATATTGCGCGTGTTTTGACGATAAAAATGAATCGAAAGCCGCGGACAAACATTCTTTTAGTCATTGTTGGCGTCAAGGGAATAGATCTTTTTTATATTTACTGACGAGCAAAAGAAGAAGAAAAAAATCGCATTTCTTTTGTTCTTCAGTGTTTCCGCTCATTCCAAAAAGGCCGCATTTCGTTGCTCGTCACTATCACGAAACGCAATAGCATTTGAGACAAAACCACTAAACTACCGCGAATACGTTCGGAAACAATCGCCACACACATACAAAAAGTAACAGTTGAACTAGTGACAGCTATGTTTTTCGGAATGATTAAAATGTGTTACGTTGATATTTGTTTTGTATTCCTCAGTTGCGTTTCATCGAGTGTGTGAGGAAATAAAGCCATTTTAATCATTGTTTTACGCCGTTAAGTGTTTTTTGTTTGTTTTGGATACTTGTTTTTATGTATTCAGAAGGAAATGTTCTGAAGAAAGTTAGTTATTGGGATTTCACGCCGAGCAGGCGACTAAGGCCAGCTCACGGCAAGATGGGTAAAAATCTGATCAGGCAGACTAAAAGCAAGGTCATAAGACAAGATGGAAATATATCTAAAATATATGACAGGCTAAAATGTCACACAAGTCTTTAAAAGAAACGTCTACAGAACCTCAAAAAGGGCAAAATAAAGAAATTCACATAGTCTATGAATGCTCAGATCTTGTTAAAATATTGCATTCTCTCAAGAAAATGAAGTTTTTGTCCGGGGGAACATCCCGGAACAAAACCTTCAAGGAGATGTTTAACAAGAAACAGGTTCTTCAGCTGACATGACCACCTCCTCTGTAATACGAGATTGACAGAGGGAGGCAAACAGAGGCCAGTTCGCTTTCGTGAAATTCCAGCGTCCCACTGGCGAGACCTCCTCACAGTTGACCGATGACAGGACTACTGGGAAGTGGTCATTACCGCACAGGTCGTCGTGAACATTCCAGTCAAAGTCCATCTTGAGAGAAGGATCACACACAGTGAGGTCTACAACAGAACTAGATCCTGAACCTGAGTTCGAGTACGTAGGTGAGCCATCGTTAAAAACACAGAGGTTAAGTTGAGAAAAAAACATCTTCTAACATCTGACCTCTACCATCATAGTGGTCACAACCCCAAAGGTGAGCGTGACCGTTAAAATGCCCCATGAAAATAAAGGGAGGGGGCAGCTGATGTACTAAGTGAAAATTATCAGTACTACAGACCCGCAGGGACGGTGGCAGGTAAACGCTGAATATGGTTATTGTATTTTTCAAGGTAACCCGAGCTGCGACAGCCTGAAGACAGGTGTCGATGCGAATGGGGCTACATAAAATTTGGCTACTAAGGAAAAGAGCCACTCCACCCGAGCGCCTCTCTCAATCAGAGCCTTTGTGTATAGCGTTAAAACCATTAAAGAACACAGGGTCAGAAGTCTTCAGGTATGTTTCCTTAAGAGATAGTACTGAGGGGTTATAGAACTTGACTAAAAGACGTAATTCCTCAAAGTTAGCTTGAAAACCACGACAATTCCACTGAAGCAGAGAGTACATGATTATGTATTATCTTGGGGTGAAGAGTTTTTTCCCCTTTTTCCTTTGCCTTGGAAGGAGTTTCAGAAACAGAGGGGGGCCGGCTCCCGGGCCTCCTCTGGTTCTTCGGAGATGAAGGGGGTGGAACTGCCGCAACATCAGCAACGACAACTTCCACTCCCTCCATCCGCTCCTCCAATGCTGCATATTTGTTTTGAAGGGGGACATCAGTGTTCTCCTTCTGGGCCCGTGCGCACAACGGTCCCATAGACTTCTTAGACTTCTGTTCCGGGGCAGCGTTCCTGCCGCTAGAGATAACGGCCTTAGAAGGCTGACCAGAGCTAGAAGCCTTTGGATTGGACACTCGAACAGGTTTGGGTGGGGGCTGAGGCTTAGGGGCAACAGAAGGCAGCACTACCGGACCGGCAGTGTCCGCCTTCTGCGTTCCCTGGCTCCTTGTCACCACCGGAGGAGGGTTACTCTCCAGGGGGCAGAGGAGCCGAGGCTCCGCCCCCAACCAAGAAGTTGGGGGAGTGAGTATAGATTGCTTTATGTCCCGCAAGCGACAATGGCCTTCTCAGGACGTGCCTGCGCTAAATGAAGAAAAGAACTGCAAGAAGCGCAGACAGGGGGGAGAATTTCAAAAGAAAAATACAGATGAATGGACCAGAAAGACAGAAATACAAACCCCCAAACGAGTAGAACCCACCTTGCAGGGGTTAGACAAGGTGACCCTAGAAACTAAAAAGTAGACAACCCCACCAAAGGTCCCCTAGGGCAGACCCGGTGGGGGCCCTGACGTAAGTCACCCCCTGAGACTTAAGCTTCCGTACAAGTTCATCTTCTGACAGTTCTGACAAAGCTTGATCTATGATTACGCCTGTTGATGAATTCATAGTTTTGTGGGGTGTCACCTCCACTAGAGTATATCTAATGGAAGAGAGCCTCAGCAGCCCGTTGGAGTGTGCCCGGGTACGGCACTCCACCAGCAAGTCACCAGACCTGAGGCGCTGGGCCTCAGGCCTGCCAACACGGCTCCTGAGGGTCTCCCCCACCAGAAATGGATTCAGCTTGGAAACAGGTTTGTCTGTCATCTTGCTATGAACAATGAGGAAGCGAGGCCATACAGCTGACGCCTGAGGCGTCGCCTCCTCACAGTCCGAGTCACTGTCATGTTCAATGTCGGTGGCGATATGCCGCTTTTGTGCAAGTTTTTTTTTTGTGTGGAATTTTTCCATATTATAATAGTAGAGATATTCATCCGCCGGGAGTCCCCGCCCGCCACCGAGCCCAACAAGGGAAAGTGCAACTGTCGGCGGGTCTCCAGCCGACGCACACTGGAGACTGCCCGAAAGATATACTGAAGGGGGTAAGCCCGATTGAACCGTCTGAGCCACCGCCTTCTAGCACACTGTTGAATGCAGGATAATACTGGCGTAAAGCACCTAATCAGCAGCTGAGGCTATAGCATGGTGCTCCGTATATCAACCCGCATGTCAACAGTGGGATAGGGCTCAACGTGACAAGAGCCTTTGACTAGGCCGGTACGACTAGCCTCCCGTTTAGGCCAAAGTGGAGTCAAGGCCAAAGTGGAGTGTTTCAGCCACCAGGATCCTCTTTCCCCCGACACGGGTCTCCAAGCACGGCAAACACTTGGGATCCAAAGGACCAAAAGCTCACGAGGTATTTTTAAGGACCAATCCAACATGTTAAGACCTGGGTTAGCACAGTTCCTTAAAAATAGGACCATTAAAAAAAGACTCGAACAACATATCTGCTGACATCAAGTGCTAATCCTGGACAAAGATGGCGCCCCTCTGCTAGCCCACTCAGTCAGGGACTGAGGGGACTACCCACCCACGCCACATGGAGGCCGGTGCCCAGTGGGCAAACGCGAAAGAAGTCTAGCCAGGGCCAGTGTGCCTTTTCTTATTTCGGTCCCGTCACCTGGCACGACCTTCCAGCCCATGTCATACATGCCCGAACTCTGTCTGCTTTTAAATCACTGCTCAAGACCTATCTGTTTTCTTATACATACAGTTAGATGCATTTTCAGTGCGTTAGCAATCTTTAGCAGTAACTGTTCTTGTAACCGTGTGTGTGAATGTGTGAGCGTGAGCTTTTGCTATGTGTCACTTTAGTTTTTGTAACATTTATTGTAGCGTTTTTTTCTTCTACTGTTGTTCTGTGAATTTTGATCCTGTAAAGCGCTTAGAGCATCATTCATTTGGAGGTTAAGCGCTATATAAATGTACATTATTATTATTATTATTATTATTCAGCACACTTTTTAGTGAGTAGTGAGTAGGGAATAATAAACGACTGCACAGCCTAGTACGCACGCACACCATTCACAAACTGCGCCCACTGGGCGCCACTGAGAATGGACGCTGGGTAGCTTGGGTAGTACGAGACATACGTTCCATTTCCTGGGTGCTGGTAAACGGAAGATAGTGGGGAATTAGTCCAATGAGCACCGCTAAGGAGAGGTTGGTACTGCCAAAGTGTCACAGGCGAATACTGTTACTGCAGCCAATCGGGGGCAACAACTTATGTATTTTGATGTTCCTGAATGAGCTGTAGTTGTAAGTGCTCTCTTGTGGTTCTTGTTGTTGCTGTTGCGAAGGTTGACGCTGTTCTAGTTGTCGTTGCTGCTGCTGTAGCTCATTTTGCGCCTGTTGTGAGCATTGCTGTTTTGGCTGCTGTTGCTGATGGTACCCCCAGCAATGTCTGAGTAAAGCTGCTTAGCGGTTGTTATATTAGAAGACTGTCACGACTAGGGAATGATAGACGAGAAAAGATGAGGGAGAAGTAGAATGACAGACGAGAACAGACGAGGAAAAGGAGGAGAGCCCTAGCGTCTTGCTTCAAGACGGGTCGCAACTCAGCACACGCAACACAAAACGATCCTTATACGAGAAAACACACACTTTATTTCCTTCAAAGTTCCCTATCCTCTTGTGATGAAACTCTATGCCCAAGCATAGTGTTCACACAGTAGGTTAAATCCAGTACGGGAGTTGTCAACGGTTTGTTTGTGCCAATAGTCCGGGTGGCACGAGTACCACATGAAATCTTCAGGACATGGTTAGCACGGGGAGCGTTAGTGAGTTGTAGGGAAAAGCTCAGTCTACATTACTACGGGCATTTTTTTTCAAAGGAAACAGATGTGTTTGAGATAGCCCGCATTCCAAGACTGTGAAACCTAGAATTCAGGTATGTTTCCATATGTATTATTGATGTTTGCTTAGTTAAAGACAGTATGCGTTGGTAAGAGTAATTTGGTTGTATGGCGTTGACCTGTTATGTTGGTGTGGAATTCAGTGAGGTAACCGGTGTTTTTCGTGTATAGTTATTTACCGAGATGGATAACTAAGGAATATGAGGTGTGTATGCCAAGTCGCTATGAAGGTAGTACGTGGTTGGTTAAGCATAGTCTTTCCCAGTGTAGATTGATTGACTGTACATTGCTTAACGTCCCGACAGCAACAAGGCTTTCTCAGGACGTGCCTGCACTGCTTGTGAAAAAAAAAAAAAAACAGAACATTGAATGTATGTCGCCAGCCGGTCAAATACGTTAAATAAACCTAACACATGGGGCCTAAATAAAGCTAAGACCATTTAGCAACACACATCCAATATCAAGAGCTACAGGCAGTGCAGACAGTAGGGAGAGTTTTAAAAAGGCAAATACAGGTGAATGGACAAAGGGTAGACAGAAACACATGCCCCAGAATAGAGAGAAAAACCCACCCTGTGGGGCTGACCAGGGTGACCCTGGGAACTAAAAAATACCTAACCCCACCCAAGTCCCCCAGGGCAGACCCGGGTGGGGGTCCCAGTGTAGAGAATAGTGTATGGCGAAAGTGTTAGGTTATAGTCTGTTTCAAGGTAGTGACAGAGATATGAGGGGTGTTACGAAAGTAGTTCGGGTTATGAAGCACGTGTGTGTGTGAATGAACGTGCGAGTTATTTGTATCAGCCAGGTTATGTAATGTTTCTCATGTTATCCAATGTTGTGTGTTTAGCAAGTGTTACAATTTGGGACCTTGTTGTTTAGAGTGCTTGTTGGAGAGAGAGAGAGAGAGAGAGAGAGAGAGAGAGAGAGAGAGAGAGAGAGAGAGAGAGAGAGAGAGAGAGAGAGAGAGAGAGAGAGAGAGAGAGACGGACGCCGAGACGTCAGCAACCAGGATCTAACGCGAGGTCATATCTCCAGTTCTTCACTTTGGGAGTGAGAGGCCGGTGCCAAGACACGAGGTTCACAGCGAAGATACAGTACGATTAATGAGGACATCCACGACTCGAGAGACGTGACGACTCGGGAGCGTACGCGAAAGGACTTGCAAGCCTAGACGTGAAAGGACCAGCGTAACCAGGCGAGAACACCAAACAGGTTGGATCTCTCTTGGCTTCTCTTTGCTTGACTTCGCGAACGAAGATTTTATAGGAGTTGACCATGACGTCTGCAGGCTTGTTCGTGGCTGCGGAGGCCAATCCGAGACAGGCAGGTTCGACCGCAGTGGATGCAGGGGAAGGTATGGCCAGGGTTCTGAGCTGCGGCATCTCTGTTTTTTCTCCTGAGCCGCTTGTCCTTAAGGCTAGCTCTGTGAGAGTCCTCAAAGGAGACAGCTGCCTTGTAAATGGTGGAGCGCCAGGTGTCACGGTCCGCAGCAAGCGAAGACCACTGGTGGTGGTCGATTTGGAAGGCACTAAGTGACTTCTTGAGAGTCTTTGTATCTCTTCTTTGGTGCCCCTCTGTCACGGTGTCCAGTAGCAAGCACGCCGAACAGTGTGATCTTTGGTAGGCGATGATCCTCCATCCTGGAGACATGCCCCGCCCAGCGGAGCTGTGTCCGCAGCAGCAAAGCAGTTTCAGCCTGTTCAAGGACCTCAACGTTAGTGACATAGTCACTCCAGTGAATGCCCAGGATGGTACGCAGGCAGCGCTGGTGGAAGCGTTCGAGGAGTCGTAGTTGGCTGCGGTAGAGGGCCCAGGACTCGGAACCATACAGCAGGGTGGTGAGGACGACAGCTCTGTACACGCTGATCTTGGTGAGAACACCAAACAGGTTGGATAGTGAGAGACTAATACCTAGCCTGGCCGTGATATTGTGTATGTGTATGTGATGTTTGGATGTAGTGGGGAAGGTGTAATGTAAATAGTTGATAATCTTTTTAAGCGTTTGCTCTTTTTATTGTGTATAAAAGTTCCGTTAGAAAAGAAGCCCGTGAGTTGTGCTTTACCGCATGAATTCGCCCGTCTGCGTCAGTGGCGGTGTATGCGTCTGTTGTACGAGAGTCTGTGCGTACGACTGGGGGCAAGTCTGCGTGCGTTACGGTGGTGACCCTGGTTTAGCGGTAGGTTAGAGTAGCTGCGGGCGATAGTGAAGTAGTTGGTTAGGTCGGGTTTAACGTCCACAGCACCGAGGTGATCATGGACGGCCCTGACGGGCGGGCTATGGGGGACAGGGAAATCTATTGCCTATGGAGTGCGACCTAAACACTGATCAACTCAGGCGCACTCCAACTGTGCCACTTTGATTTACCAGGACCTTTCAACGGACATGCTATTCATGAAGTAGTGGATTTAATGTAACGTTTTATTGCTATGTGCGTGGTTGCTTGTTGGTGTTAGATTCCCCTCTCCGATTGTAGGGGGTGAGATGCGTTGTTTCTGTAGTTTTCTGGATCTTACGAGGAGCTAGTTCTTGTTTCTTTCTTTTGTATAGGTAGTATCCTTCTTCCTTGCTCTTCTTTCTGTCGTTCTTATTTTTCGATCCATCTGGACTTAAAGGTAGGTCACTGTTTTTTTTGCGTAGGTTATTGATATTGTTGCGAGTTTTCTTTATACGTTTTTTGCCGTTGATTTGTATTTTACGCTGATCTCATTGTTAGAAGTTGTAGTAAATATGGAGTCGGACCCGGTAGAGGCTTATATTAAGCAAAGTAAGAGGATAGGTCCTAAGGACGATACACGTTTTGACTACGTTGAGAAATGTAAGGATAGGGAGGATAGGGCGAGAGAAAGAGAAGTTCAGAGAGAGCGGGAAGAGAGAGATAGAGTGCTTAGGAAAGAGGAGTTAGAAGCTCAGAGAGAGAGAGGGGAAGAGAGAGAGAAAGAGTGCTTAATAAAGAGGAGATAGAAGCTCAGAGAGAGAGAGAGAGAGAGAGAGAGAGAGAGAGAGAGAGAGAGAGAGAGAGAGAGAGAGAGAGAGAGAGAGATAGAGAGAGAAAGAAAGAGTACTTAAGAAAGATTAAATAGAGCTAAAAGACAAAAAACTAGCGTTCCAGAGAGAGAAAGGCGAGAAGTCTCTAGCGTTTCAGAGAGAGAAGGACGAGAGGGAACATTTGTTAAGAGAGAAAGAGCTAGAGTACCAGAGAGAGAAAGAAGAGAAGGATAGGGAGGGAAAGGAAAGAGATAGGGAGGTGCAGCTGCAGTTAGCTCGAGATTCGGGGTCTAGAACAGCTCCAGATAGTGATTCAGTAGGCCGGGGCATACGTAATTTTCCTAAACGGCCAATGTTTAAGGAGTCTGTTGACTCTGTTGACGCTTTTCTGTGTCGTTTTGAGGCTCACGCGCAGGCGTTGAGTTGGCCTTCTGCCGACTGGCCCGTTTTGCTTTCGTTTGTGCTGGAAGGTCAGGCCTTGAGTCTCTTCCATAGTTTGAACGTTTCGAGGAAAGTAGATTACAAGACTTTGAAGGAGTGTATTTTACAGAAGTTTTAGTGTAGTGCGGAGGGATTCAGAGAACGCTTGCAAGCTTGTCGGCCAGAGACAGGGGAATCATTTGTGTCGTTTGGCAAACGGTTGTCCCATTTGCTCGTGCGTTGGGTCGAACTGTCAAAGATCGACCAGTCGTACTATGCATTATTCGATCTCATGTTGGCGAAACAATTCTTTGGTAGCGTTTCCAAGGATCTAGCGGGGTTCTTAAGGGAGCGTAACCTCAAGACTACAGACGAGTTAGTTCAGAACGCGGAGGCTTTTCGGCTGGCGCATCCGACGAAAAACTTAGCGCGTAGGACCGAGTCACTGCCAGTCGGGTTGGTCGCTGCTAACAGGACCGGGGGATATCGGGGCGTCAATACCTTGCGTGGAGCCCAACTGGTTAACGGTAGAGGTACTTTACGTTTTCAACGCGGGGATAGAGGTAACAGCAATGGCGGTCGCGATCCATACGCACGAGGAGAAACATCGGGGCGTGGGTATGGTCGTGGTCGTATTGCGAATTCGGTCACTCAGTGTTTTGCGTGTCGTGGGTCCGGGCATTTCAGTCGGAACTGTCCTTACAGTAGTTCAGGCGCGCAGTATGTTGGTTGTCAAGAACACGGCCATCTTGCTCACCAGTGTCCTAGTGCCACTGGTCGGGTAAATGGGGCTGGGCAGCTCACTCACACGGCCAGTGTTGCGGTGCTAGTAGGGAAGGAGCCTTAGCTGGGCGTTGTGTGCTCGGCTTACGGCGGAGGGTACTTACCGGTAGTGAAGGGGGTGGTAAACGGTTTCCTCGTTTCTGTACTTCGCGACTCGGGGGCCACCACGGCAGGCGTCAGACGTGACCTCGTGAGGGGTGATCAGTTCACGGGGGAGACGCAGAAAGTGATTTCGTTCGGTGGGGGGGGGGGGGGGGGGTAGAATCGTTTCCTTTAGCAAGGATAGACGTTACCTCTCAGTTCTTTTTAGGAGAGTTAGATTGGTGTGTCATCGATGAGCCGGTCGTTGATTTGATCATCGGTAACATGAAGGATGTAGAACCAGTTGTAGGTGTGTTTGGAGCATTTCAGCAGGCTAAGGCAGCTCACCAGGCAGTCGCATTCGTCGCGACGAGAGCGCAAGTCAGGCGCGAGGGCGAGGAAAAGGTGGCATTGCCATGTGTGGCTAGTTCGCCTCTGGACCCTATCTCGCCTGCCGAGCTTGGTCAGTTACAGAGGGCAGATAAGTCGTTGCGGGATTGGTTTGAGAAGGCCACCGGGGGTACGATCAGGGAAAGTAGGGTAAACACTTACCGATTTTTGGTTAAGGACGGCTTGATACAGCGTCATTTTTGGAGGGAGGGCGCGCCGAGCGCGGTTCCGACAGCCGTGCAGGTCGCGGTACCTTCTACGCTGCGCGTCACGGTGTTGCTAGCGGCCCATGACGGACTGTTGGCGGGTCACTTTGGCTTTAGACGAACGCTCGGGCGTGTTCGTCTTCGATTTTCGTGGCCCGGGGTGTCGACTGACGTCGCGCGATATTGTCGCTCCTGCGACATATGTCAGAGAACAGCCCCGAAGGGCCGGGTTCCGAATGTGCCACTTCAGTTGATGCTGCGCATTGAGGTCTCTTTCGATCGAGTGTCGGTGGACATTGTGAGGCCGTTGTCACCCCTATCAGAGGGTAACCATCGCTACATCTTTACTCTGATCGATGTGGCGAGACGGTACCCGGAGGCTATCCCGCTGCAGAAGATGTCGGTGGCGGAAGCCATGTTCTCAATCTTCGCTCGGATGGGCTTCCCGAAGTCGATTTTGAGTGACAAAGGAACCCAGTTCACGTCCGATATGATGGGCGAGTTCCACCGTATGTTGAGGATCAAACGAGTTTTGACCTCACCATACCACGCCCAGTCTAATGGGCTGGTGGAGCGATTTCACGGCACGCTGAAGCAATCGCTAAAGAAGCTGGTGCAGACACGGCCACGGTCCTGGCATCGTTACCTCCCAGCACTGTTGTTCGCATATCGGGAGCATCCGAAGGAGAGCACTGGGTTTTCCGGATTCCCCGTTTGAGTTGCTCTTTGGTCGACTTGCGTGAGGGCCGATCGACTTACTTGCGGACGCGTGTTCTGTAGATAATGACGCGGGGGAGAACAAAACCACCTTTCAGCATCTGCTAGACCTGAAAAACGTTATCAGGGAATCTTGTGAGATAGCCAACAACAATGTGGATGCGGCCCGGAAAGTGCAGAAACACTACCGGGACAAGGGCTCCAAGATGAGACGGTTTTCTACAGGGGAGCAAGTCTTGCTCTTCTCCCCCGCAACCACGCAGGCGCTCGTGCCTCAATGGCAGGGGCCGTACCAAGTTGTTCGCGAATATGGTAATGACTATCTCGTTTCTGTGCGGGGAAAGGAGAAGATCTACCACGCCAATATGCTGAAGTCGAGGCCTGCGCTAGCGTGTTTCGTGGCTGGGGCAACCGTGCCGTTCTATTCACTTGAAGGGGACGATTTCGAGTTCTGCCCACAGGCCGCGCTAGGTGGTGCCGACGGGGACCCGGAAACCGTGCGAGAGGACGAGGCCGCCGATCCGCGCTTTCCATGGCGTATTCTAGATAGTCAAAGTTAGTCCCTTCGTGTTTTGTGATAGTATTGCGTCGAGTAGTCTTAAAAAGAAACTCGGTCGTTTCTTTTTTTCCCGAGGAAGGGGGAATTGTGATGAAACTCTATGCCCAAGCATAGTGTTCACACAGTAGGTTAAATACGGTACGGGAGTTGTCAACGGTTTGTTTGTGCCGATAGTCCGGGAGGCACGAGTTCCACGTGAAATTTTTCGGACATGGTTAGCACGGGGAGCGGTAGTGAGTTGTAGGCAAAAGCTCAGTCTGGCAGAGCAGTAAATACATTATGTCATGACACGGGATTTTTTTTTCGTCTAATTTTGTAGGGGAATAAGTTTAGAAGGGTGACAGGGTTTAGTTAGTCACCGGGTAACGATAGGACAGGTGTGTAGTATTTGGCCTGTACACGAGTATTTGCTGCTGCACGAGAGTTTGGATGTTCGCGTATCGCACGTGATCGTTCAGTCTGAACGCCATCGGGTGGTATCTGTTTCACGTGAATTTTCATCACGTGATGTAGAGAGCGTTTTTCGCTAACCTAACGGTATCCAAATTGTTAACGAGTCGCATTCCACCAGCGAACTAAAGCAGTCGTCATTTCAACGTAGTCTCTGAGGGGGGTTTGTCCGGGCGTGGTTTTCCATTAACCGCCGCCTCAAGTAGCTGTGTCGTCCCACCTGTGGCGCGCCTACAAAACGGTCCTGGTCGAGCCCGGGAGTCGGTGTCATAGGAAGAGAGGAAGAGCTGCGACGACTTAACCCCTTGCTTGTCTTGTCTTGTTTGTCTTCGTCCTAGCCGGGGCGTCTTCACGGATGACAGTGAGTACGTGTAAGAATTCTCTAGTGGCCATTTGCTCAGGGGGTTTGTTTGTTTGCTTGAGACCCTCACAGCCATCCACCAGCTCAAGAGTGGCAAAGCAGCAGGCATTGACGGAATCCCGCCAGAGATCTGGAAACATGGAGGCCCAGCACTGCACAACAAGCTCCACGACCTCTTTCTCTGCTGCTGGGAAAAAGGAACACTACCAAAGGATCTCCGTGATGCAGTCATCATCACCCTGTACAAGAACAAAGGAGAGAAGTCTGCCTGCTCTAATTATCGTGGAATTACCCTGCTGTCCATTGCCGGGAAAATTCTCGCAAGGTTGCTCCTGAATCGGCTGGTACCTGCCATCGCTGAAGACCACCTCCCAGAGGGCCAGTGTGGCTTCAGAACCAACAGGAGTACCACCGACATGGTCTTTGTGCTGAGACAGCTTCAGGAGAAGTGCCGCGAGCAGATCAAAGGGCTGTACGTAACGTTTGTCGACCTAAAAAAAGCGTTTGACGCTGTGAGCAGGCAAGGCATGTGGCAGATCCTGGAGCCACTAGGCTGTCCCCCAAAGTTCCTCAACATGATCGTCCAGCTCCACGAGGACCAGCAAGGCCAGGTCAGACTAAACAGTGACCTCTCAGAACCATTCCCCATTCGCAACGGCGTGAAGCAAGGCTGCGTGCTGGCACCGACCCTCTTCACCATCTTCTTCAGCATGATGTTGAAGCAGGCCACAGTGGACCTCGACGATGACGACGCAGTGTACATCAGGTATCGTCTCGATGGCAGCCTGTTCAACCTCAGACGGCTGCAGGCCCACACGAAAACCCTTGACCAACTGATTCGTGAGCTGCTCTTTGCTGATGACGATGCCCTCGTTGCACACACAGAGAGAGCCTTGCAGTGCATTACGTCCTGCTTAGCAGAGCCGCCCAGCTCTTTGGACTTGAGGTCAGTCTGAAAAAGACAGAGGTCCTTCATCAGCCGGCACCCAAGGAAGAGCATTGCCCTCCCCACATCACCATCGGCGAGTCTGAACTGAAGTCTGTACACCAGTTTACCTACCTTGGCTGCATCATCACGTCAGACGCCAAGCTGGACAAGGAGCTGGACAACAGGCTGGCAAAAGCGAACAGTGCTTTCGGGCGACTATTCAAGCGGGTGTGGCACAATCAACAGCTGAAAAAAGGCACCAAGATCAGCGTGTACAGAGCTGTCGTACTCACCACCCTGCTGTACGGTTCCGAGTCCTGGGCCCTCTACCGCATGTAACGAACGCCTTTAGTGCAGGGTTCGGTCGGACGATGGTGTGACGTCATTAGCAGTTGGACCGAATGTACACATGCGAATAATGTAGAGATAAGCATTGTTCACGAGCGGTAATGTACAGATAAGCCATGTTCACGTGCGGTAATGTAGGTGAGCGATGTTCACGTGTCACGTGTGGGAGTGACAGTGTAGTATCGGGAATAATTGCCAGTTAGAGATGCTATACCAGTCGAGTCGAGCTGTCGTTTTCGCTAGGGCTCTGAGGAAGAATTCTGGCTAGAGAATTCGATAGCTGTATATTGAATACAGATATTTATTCTTTTATTACAGGTATTTATAATGACCTATTACGCTATTCAGATGAAAAAGGAAAGTATTGTTTTATGAATTATTAGAGTGCAGAAGAGCCATGTTTGAAGGAAATGCGATGGCTCGTGTCAATACTTGTTTAGTCATGTAATTATGTGATATAGTTTATAACTAGGATGTCATGTTGTATTCATTCATATGTGAAGATGTGGGACTGAAATAGGAATAGAATTCAGTATATATTTAGGTATACCTAATGATGAAATGTGCAGTAATATGTTACGAATTGAAGGTGAGCTGTGATTGTAATATTTGGCTCATAATTCATTGTGTGTACAGTGTTAAAGTGGCTATAGGAATTGTGTGCACTGTGTTAAAGTGGCTATAGGAATTGTGTGCACTGTGTTAAAGTGGCTATAGGAATTGTGTGCACTGTGTTAAAGTGGCTATAGGAATTGTCATAAGAATTATGACAATAGTGACTGTAGTATGGTGGCATAAAGAAGACATTTTTCAGAGGAAATGATCTAGAGCGCTCTGAAGAATAATGTGTCGAAGACACATTCAGACTTTTGGGTATAAGAGCGAACATTTATGAGTGTATAAATGTTGTGTACAGCGGGGCCGGTACGGAGCGGACACCCCTGGTGTAGGGCCGATGAAGCTGTCCTGAAGGCATCACGTACGTGACCGAATGCGGGCATTAAGCTTTCATCTCTCCTTCGTCCTACTATCACTGGTGCTACGAGCAGCAACGGTAGCGAAGTAAGCCACAGATTCGTGCTACAGGACCACATGCAGTGTTCCGTCAGTGTAGCTATTGTCGCCTAGCGCCGTTAATTTCACGCCTAGGAATGTTCTAAATCTGTGAGTAGTCATTGAATAGTAATATTCAGTTCGGGAATCTCCGTCAAGTCGTCAATGTGATATTGACTGTGTCGACACTAGTATAAAGAGGAGTCGAGTGACGTCTCTCTCGAGAGACAACGACCTCTACGGTAGCGAGTGAATGTGTGAGCGCTGAAGTTGTGAATAATCTATATGCCACTTGTTAGTTATTTGTGCAGATTGGTTTATATGATGTGGTTGTTATTTGTGTAGATTGGTTTATATGATGTGAATTGTGTGGTTTAATGTATGTTATCAGTGTATGAGAATAAGTTAAACAGAAGGCAAAGAGAGATAACTGTGTGGCCTTTGTCCTTGTTTGTAAGCGCGTGTGTGGTGGATGAAAGAGTCTAGTAAACAGAGATAGAACACCCACCTTTATACAGATTGGCAGAAAGCCCATGCACACACTCATTCCATAAACGTTTATATGTAACAATTTAGTTCAGTAGTACACTAAAAACACCGTCGTTACATTTGGTGACCCTAGACTTTCTCTGTGTTAACATTAGGTCATACATATTCATGTTTAGTGAGGGCACCACTAGTTGTTATAGATTTATATCGGTAGACTAGTGGGCTTATTCTTTTGAAATTTTGTTATAGTGTATGACTGGGATGTGGTGTTTTGTGTGATATTTGCCGTCTCCAGTTTAACGGCTGTGTCTGTGTACAGTTTCTGGGCACTAAGGATTTAGCTCTTTTTCTGTCTTGGGGGGTTCCTATTCTCTTCTTCGGCTCTATTCTTCTGTTAGGGAATTGTATTTGTTTTACTAGTTCTTTGCTGTTATAGGGTCCCTATCCTTTCATGCGTGTGTTTGGATGTATGTTCTCTTTGCCCTTATTTTCAGTACATTATCGTGTTGGGATTTCAGCCTCATTTCATTTAATTTATTTTTTTTATTGTTTGATTTGTATTGATTTTGATCTAGTTTTTTTTTTTTTTGTATTTATGTATGTGGTTATAATTGGTTCATTTTTGTTTTAGATTTTGATAATTTGATTGGGTTTATTTCCCTTTCGTCGTACATTTGGTATTTAATATTAGCGATTATAATGTTTGAGGTGTTTGACGTAAATTTTATTTTCTTTTTCTTTGAACATATATTTGGATTAAAACTTTTCACTTAGTAACTTCCTTTTTTGCTGTACATTTCTTGTGCTTCTATCGACTAAAGTTGACGTTCTTCGGCATATATTGAGTTAGTGTGTTCTATTTGGTATAAAATTGGTCACTGCATTACTTATAGACATATTGATTTAATACAATACATAATTTGCTTTGTATACTTTTAAGACTTTACTGTTTTCATTGTAACTTAGACTGTACATTATTCTGGTAATTTACTTTTGTAGAAATTTAATTGTTTGATAAGGTTTATAGAACAATTTATATTTGTTGTGATTGATTGCATTTTGCCATTTCATTGTTGATACTTTAGTACTTTACTGATTTCTTGTTTAAATATTTTGATACTTTTATAGTAAATTTTTTGTTTTGTTTGTTGATCTACATTGCACTTAGCCATGTCTGATGATTATGATAAGTTGTTCCAATCTTTTATTGCTCAAGCTACAACTTTGGGTATCCTTGATAAGGAACGTGCAAAATATGTACAGGATTGTTTTGATCGTCTTGAGAGACAAAGATTGAGGGATGAAAAAAATTGGAAAAAGAAGCAGAAGTTGAGCTAGCTAAAAAAACAAGCGGAAGTTGAGCTAGCTAAAAGACAAGCAGATGTTGAGCTAGCAAATAAACAAGCAGAAGTTGAGCTAGCGAATAAACAAGCAGAAATTAAACAAGCAGATGTTCAGTTAGCGTTAGCAAATAAACAAGCAGATGTTGAGCTAGCGAATAAACAAGCCGATGTTCAGTTAGAGCTGGAAAGAGAGAAAATAAAACTAATGGAACTTGAGTTTCGTTCTGAACGTAGACTTGAGGAACAAGATGCTGGTCATGGAAACAGAGGTAGGGATAGTTCTTCTTTTGGTGCTAGACCTGTTTACCCCAAGTTGCCTATTTTCAAAGAAAGACAAGATGATATCGATTCATACCTTTTTCGTTTTGAGACTCATGCTACAGCCCTTGGCTGGGATCAAAGCAAATGGGTTACCTTTCTTTCCGCTTTGTTAGAAGGTAACGCATTGAACTTGTACCACAGTCTTGCTGCTCATGGTCCTGTCGATTATCAGACATTGAAGGACAATTTGCTTAAGAAGTTCCAGTGTACTGCAGAAGGTTTTCGCAAGAAGTTCCGTGAAATCCGACCAGACTCGAACGAACCTTTCCAAACTTTTGGTATTGAGCTAAACAGATTGTTTGATCGATGGATAGCTTTGTCCGGTGTTACTAGAAACATGCAAGGAATTATGGATCTTGTGTTAGGTGAGCAGTTTCTACAATGTGTGTCACAGGATCTTGCTACTTTCATTCGCGAGCGTGGACTTGTCACATTAGATGATATGGTTAAAACCGCTGAAAGTTATCGTCTTGCTCGTCCCGGAAAGATCTTGGCACGCAGATCGGCTGCTACGGTTTTCGGCTCAGTAGGATCAGTTGATTTAGCTGAAGAGTCACAAGCTGTTCCTGGCTCTGCAGATTCTCGCGGTGGTTACTCAAACTATCGAGGTCGCGGCTATTGGAGGAATCGTGGTGGTTTTCAAAAGAATGACCAAACACCCTCAGTTTCGAACCAACAGGTCGAAGGTCGTTTTGATCAGACTCAGAGACATTTGAGACGTGGACGTGGTGGTGGTTCATTTTACACCAATTTTGATAATTGCTCTCTTTGTGATGCTAAAGGTCATGGTCCCAGGCAATGTCCTCTTCGAAACAGTCCAAACCCGTGCTCTGTTTGCAACATTGGTGGTCATCTCGAAAAACTTGTCCCTTTGTTGTGAAAAAAAACATAGCTTCAGATGATACGAATAACTCCAGCTCAGGTTGTGCGGTTGTCCCTGTAGACTCTGAAGTTGTTTGCTCTATTTTTGATCAGTCAGCTGGTTACTTGCATTTAGAAGTTGGTTCTGTCAATTCTACTGCTTGCTCAGTTCTGCGAGACACAGGTGCTACCATTTGTGGTGTTCGAAAACGTTTGGTTTCGGATGACCAGTATGTACCAGGTACTGTCCGTTGTAAAACTTTTGGTGGAGAGATCAACATTTACCAGCAGGCTAAAGTTGTTGTTTCTTGTCCATATTTTGCTGGAGAGTTGGTTTGTTGTGTTCTTGAGGATCCAGTAGCTGACTTGATTGTAGGAAATGTTCCAGGTTTGATTGTCCAGCAGGCCCAAGATACCATAGTTGCTGCTGCTGTTGATGAGGTCCCTGTTGCTGCTGTCACTACTCGTGCTCAGGGTAGGAAACAAGGTCTCCCGCACACACCTCTTGTCACTGTGTGCGATGACTTGAAGGTCACTCGTGCTGAACTCATTCAGTTGCAGAAAGGTGATGCTACTCTGCAAGGCTGTTTCAATTTAGCTGCCTCAGGTGAAGAAAAGGTTGTTGGTTCTGCTACTTCTTCTTTCTATTTTCAAGATGATATTTTGTACAGGAGGTATCGGAAATCAAAGGATATTTTGCATCAGGTTGTTGTTCCCGAGAAACTTCGTGCTTCAGTCATGATTGCTGCGCATGATCAACTTTTGGCTGGTCATTGTGGAGTTCGTAGAACTCTGGCTCAGATTTTGTCCCAGTTCTTTTGGCCTGGTGTTTCGGCTGATGTGAGTACTTATGTTCACACTTGTGACATTTGCCAGACGTCAGTTTCAAAAGGCAGAGTTCCCCCTGTTCCTTTGGCGACTATGCCTCTTATCTCGACTCCGTTCGAGAGGGTCGCTATGGATATCGTTGGGCCTTTTCTCCTTTTTTGCTTCCAGATGTCGAGGTTGTGGAGCCTCAGTGTGCTGTTCCTCATGTGGACATTTCGAATTTGCATACTGTCCCATCAGTGGCTATTGGTGTTGTCCAAGATGATGATGATGTTGGTGGTCTTCCCACTATTCCTCTCATGTTGTTTGGCTATTGTTTGGACCATTTCTAAATTTTCCAAATTTCTTTGGGGGGTCGATTTCATTCTCCAGACTGACCACAGACCGCTGACGTACTTGCATACAAGTCGCTTTAAGAATTCTCGCATCATGCGTTGGTCCTTGTCCTTACAAGAGTTTAGATTCAATCTCGAACCACTTCCAGATCTTTCGTGATCAGTCGGTTCCATAGATCAAGGTTTCATAGTCATTACGGTATTTTAACATTATTCTCCGAACTTGTAAAAAAGACCCTCGGGCGGTTCTTTTTTTCGTTGAGAGGGGGGTAGTGTAACGAACGCCTTTAGTGCAGGGTTCCGTCGGACGATGGTGTGACGTCATTAGCAGTTGGACCGAATGTACACATGCGAATAATGTAGAGATAAGCATTGTTCACGAGCGGTAATGTACAGATAAGCCATGTTCACGTGCGGTCATGTAGGTGAGCGATGTTCACGTGTCACGTGTGGGAGTGACAGTGTAGTATCGGGAATAATTGCCAGTTAGAGATGCTATACCAGTCGAGTCGAGCGGTCGTTTTGGCTAGGGCTCTGAGGAAGAATTCTGGCTAGAGAATTCGATAGCTGTATATTGAATACAGGTATTTATTCTTTTATTACAGGTATTTATAATGACCTATTACGCTATTCAGATGAAAAAGGAAAGTATTGTTTTATGAATTATTATAGTGCAGAAGAGCCATGTTTGAAGGAAATGCGATGGCTTGTGTCAATACTTGTTTAGTCATGTAATTATGTGATATAGTTTATAACTAGGATGTCATGTTGTATTCATTCATATGTGAAGATGTGGGACTGAAATAGGAATAGAATTCAGTATATATTTAGGTATACCTAATGATGAAATGTGCAGTAATATGTTACGAATTGAAGGTGAGCTGTGATTGTAATATTTGGCTCATAATTCATTGTGTGTATTCATTAAAGTGGCTATAGGAATTGTGTGCACTGTGTTAAAGTGGCCATAGGAATTGTGTGCACTGTGTTAAAGTGGCTATAGGAATTGTGTGCACTGTGTTAAAGTGGCTATAGGAATTGTCATAAGAATTATGACAATAGTGACTGTAGTATGGTGGCATAAAGAAGACATTTTTCAGAGGAAATGATCTAGAGCGCTCTGAAGAATAATGTGTCGAAGACACATTCAGACTTTTGGGTATAAGAGCGAACATTTATGAGTGTATAAATGTTGTGTACAGCGGGGCCGGTACGGAGCGGACACCCCTGGTGTAGGGCCGATGAAGCTGTCCTGAAGGCATCACGTACGTGACCGAATGCGGGCATTAAGCTTTCATCTCTCCTTCGTCCTACTATCACTGGTGCTACGAGCAGCAACGGTAGCGAAGTAAGCCACAGATTCGTGCTACAGGACCACATGCAGTGTTCCGTCAGTGTAGCTATTGTCGCCTAGCGCCGTTAATTTCACGCCTAGGAATGTTCTAAATCTGTGAGTAGTCATTGAATAGTAATATTCAGTTCGGGAATCTCCGTCAAGTCGTCAATGTGATATTGACTGTGTCGACACTAGTATAAAGAGGAGTCGAGTGACGTCTCTCGAGAGAGACAACGACCTCTACGGTAGCGAGTGAATGTGTGAGCGCTGAAGTTGTGAATAAGCTATATGCCACTTGTTAGTTATTTGTGCAGATTGGTTTATATGATGTGATTGTTATTTGTGTAGATTGGTTTATATGATGTGAATTGTGTGGTTTAATGTATGTTATCAGTGTATGAGAATAAGTTAAACAGAGGGCAAAGAGAGATAACTGTGTGGCCTTTGTCCTTGTTTGTAAGCGCGTGTGTGGTGGATGAAAGAGTCTAGTAAACAGAGATAGAACACCCACCTTTATACAGATTGGCAGAAAGCCCACGCACACACTCATTCCATAAACGTTTATATGTAACAATTTAGTTCAGTAGTACACTAAAAACACCGTCGTTACACCGCAGCCAACTACGACTCCTCGAACGCTTTCACCAGCGCTGCCTGCGTACCATCCTCAGCATTCACTGGAGTGACTATGTCACCAACGTCGAGGTCCTTGAACAGGCGCAAACTGTGAGCATCGAGGCTTTGCTGCTGCGGACACAGCTTCGCTGGGCGGGGCACGTCTCCAGGATGGAGGATCATCGCCTACCCAAGATCACTCTGTTCGGCGAGCTCGCCACTGGACACCGAGACAGAGGGGCACCAAAGAAGAGATACAAAGACGGTCTCAAGAAGTCACTTAGTGCCTGCCAAATCGACCACCGCCAGTGGTCTTCGCTTGCTGCGGACCGTGACACCTGGCGCTCCACCATTCACAAGGCAGCCGTCTCCTTTGAAGACTCTCGCAGAGCTAACCTTAAGGACAAGCGGCTCAGAAGAAAAAACAGAGTTGTCGTAACTCAGAACCCTGACCAGACCTTCCCCTGCAGCCACTGCGGTCGAACCTGCCTGTCCCGGATTGGCCTCCGCAGCCACGGAAATGCCTGCAGACGACGTGGGCAAGCCCTATAGAATCTTCGTTCGCGAAGTCAAGCCAAGAGATGTTCTTTATCATTCTGTTGGCTAGTGTGTGTTGGGGGTAGGGGTAGAATACAAGAGAATAGAATGTAGATTGAATGCCGTTTGTTGTATGTTGTAAATACTAGAGTAGCTAGCGGCGAAGTAGTTAATGGGGTTTAACGCCGAGGAGGCGACTAAGGTTATTTCTCTATTTAGCGTAGGAGTGTAAATATCGGAAGTGTGTCGTGTAAATATGTATTTTGTTGAGGTTGAATTGATCGTTGTGGGAGAGAGGTGAAGGGAATATGTTGAGGTTGAATTATTGCGGGAGAATGGTGAAGGGAGTATAAAAGACGGCAGTTAAAGTTGCGGGAAGGGTGATGTGATTATCTTGTTTATTTTCGTGGCTATTCATATGAGTATTTTTGCACCTGTGTTTTAGTGCATCCTATTTCTGACGGGTTTCTATCCTAACCCAGTGGTGTACTGAGAGTGGATGCTGACGTTGTCACTCCGCCTTGTAGGGCTACGACGCCGAACCTGAGTGCCTTTGCGAGTGTCGCGGCGCGCCTCGTTTAGTAAGGTCGGGTCGTCCCGTTTAAATATTCCTAACTTATTTAAGCGAAGTGTTGTTCGCGTATAATCTTGTAAAGAACGTCATACATTGTGAGATTTATTTCATCTCCTCGTAGTGACTGTATTGTGAGAGGAGCTTTATCACAGTGACATTTTGAGTTATTGTATTATGTGCTGCGGAAGACCTTATCGCGGAAGCCAGAGCGTCGAGTTGAGTTGCGCTTAACGGTTGTGCTTCCGGAGAGAAGGTCCCGTGACGTGAAATATAGTGTTTATTCAACGTTCATTTATATTAAGTTAATGACATTTCAGTTGTGTTAAGTTAAGGACGTTTGCCCCATTTGCATATGTGATATTGTTTAGTCTCCATTTGCATATGGGATATTGCTTATTCTCAAAGTTGCTAGTTAAAGGAGCCTTGTGTATCCTGAAACGTTGCTAGTTAAAAGAGCTTTGTGCTGTTAATGCTCAGTTTGCTGGAGCGTTAGTTTAATTCGAACTTGTCATTCGTGCTCCTGCTGAGGAGGTATAGTAGCGGTTGAACAATATTCTTTTTTCTCGATTCTTCGCTTGTTCTAGTAGGCATATTTGGTTTATGTAGTTGATATTGTGCTATTTGCTATTTGAACTATTATATTAAGGAGCCACGTGCTGTGATAGACTCTCCGCGGAAGCAAAGGCGTTGGTCTAACTGGCGTCAGCGCTTGACGCTTGTGCTTCCGGCGGGGTTTAGTGGCGTATGGGTAAGTCTTTCAGCCTGTTTTCCTTTATATCATTAAGGATAGTAGTTTATTCATATATTGGTTCTCTCAGCCTTTCGAATTAGGGATATTTAGTGATTATATAGTGTGTTGTTATTTTGTATTGTGTATAGATATCCGGCGTGAGGGGTTCGGACGTGTGCGAGTGTGAATGTGATGTGTGAATGCGTAGCTGTGTGAGAATAGTTGGTTATTGGTAGGGTCATATTTAATAAACGTCGTCGTCATTGTTCCTCTGGTGTTTGTGTTAGGTTTGTGTTAGTGTGGGTTGGGTGAATCTCGAGTGACAGCACTCATAGTCCGCACCCCGGAAGCGGGGTCGTGACACATTAGTACGGGCTTTCTTGTCAGAGGAAACGGATGTGTTTGAGATACCTAGCCCGTATTCCAAGACTGTGAAACCTAGAATTCAGGTATGTTTCTATATGTATTATTGGTGTTTGCTTTGTTAAAGACAGTATGCATTGGTAAGAGTAATTTGGTTGTATGGTGTTGACCGGCTTGATTCAGTTATGTTGGTTTTGGAATTCAGTGAGGTAACCGGTGTTTTTCGTATATACTTATTTACCGAGATGGATAACTGAGGAATGTGAGGTGTGTATGCCAAGTCGCTATGAAGGTAGTACGTGGTTGGTTAAGCATAGTCTTTTCCAGTGTAGAGAATAGTGTATGGCGAAAGTGTTAGGTTATAGTCTGTTTCAAGGTAGTGACAGAAATATGAGGGGTGTTACGAAAGTAGTTCGGGTTATGAAGCACGTGTGTGTGTGTGTGAATGAACGTGTGAGTTATTTGTATCAGCCAGGTGACGTAATGTTTCTCATGTTTCCAATGTTGTGTGTTTAGCAAGTGTTTACGATTTGGGACCTTGTTGTTGTTTAGAGTGCTTGTTGAAGAGAGAGAGAGAGAGAGAGAGAGAGAGAGAGAGAGAGAGAGAGAGAGAGAGAGAGAGAGAGAGAGAGAGAGAGAGAGAGAGACGGACGCCGAGACGTCAGTCACCAGGACCTAACGTGAGGTCATATCTCCAGTTCTTCACTTGGGGAGTGAGCGGCCGGTGCCAAGAAACGAGGGTCACAGCGAAGATATAGTACGAGTAACGAGGACGTCCACGACTCGAGAGACGTGACGACTCGGGAGCGTACGAGAAATTACTGGCACGCCTAGACGTGAAAGGACCAGCGTAACCAGGCGAGAACACCAAACAGGTTGGATAGTGAGAGACTAATACCTAGCCTGGCCGTGATATTGTGTATGTGTATGTGATGTTTGGATGTAGTGGGGAAGGTGTAATGTGAATAGTTGATAATCTTTTTAAGCGTTTGCTCTTTTTATTGTGTATAAAAGTTCCGTTAGAAAAGAATCCCGTGAGTTTTGTTTTACCGCATGGATGCGCCCGTCTGAGTCAGTGGCGGTGTATGCGTCTGTTGTGCGAGAGTCTGTGCGTACGACTGGGGTATCCGGTGGGTCACAATACCTCCCCTCCAAAGCCCACCCCGCCTGGTTTACAATGACACTACCAATTACTACCCGTGTTGCGAAATCCTTGCAACCCTGCCCGTGAACCTCCCATGCATTCCGCTTCCATACCAAACCAATAAGGCACACAATTCGACAACCAACCATAACCATAAACCAACAGAACATAATAACAACAATTTAAATACCCCTATGCAACTCGTCCCTTAGCACCATCCTCCCCCCGACCCTCTTTCCTGCTACCTCTAACGCTTAGTACGCACATAACAATTCTAACAAACATAACGAACGCACGCGGGGTCTTTTGCACTTACTTCCTCTGAGTCTCAAAAGCAAACGCCGTCACCCGCAGGCACGACTAATCCCAGTCTCCGGCCTCCAACGACCCGGCGACTGAATCGGCGCTGTGTCGCTAACGCTCACGATCAGCCACTGACTTTCAACAGCCAGCAATAGGGACAACTTGGTTCCACCGAGTACAGCTGCTAACTAAACTAATGCCGAGAACTCTCGGCCGTGACCACGCCACTGCGTGTTAATCCCGTGCCTACCCCGTGGAACACACAAAACATTCATCCGACTCAGCCAACTCACAACAAATCCTAGTCCCTACCTGACTGGTGCTACGGTACTTTCGACTACTACTATGCGAAACGGTCTCCAGCCGTGACAGAGATGTAGCGTCCCGTTGAGAGGTTACTCCGTGGCCATCTTCGCCGCCGTATTTTGATGTTACCGGCCAGCCTCCGAGTGCCCACGTGGGACGGGTGGATAGGGTCAAGCTGGCCATTGTTGTCCACCCGGTACAGCGCCTTGCGAGGTAGACCATTTGCCGTGTGAAAGATGCCGGTTGTCACGACCCCGCTTCCGGGGCGCGAACTATGAGCGCTAACACTCGAGACACACCCAAACCACACTAACACAAACCTAACACAAACACCAGAGGAACAATAACGACGATATTTATTACATGCAACCCTAACAATCAAACGACTATTCTCACGCAATCCTAATCACGCATTCACACATCACATTCACGCTCACACACGTCCAAACTCCCCACCCCAAATATCCGTTATGCACAATACGAAATAACAACAACGAATATATAATAAACTAAATGTCCCTAAAATACAAAGCGTTAAGAAATCGAATGTATCATAAACAAATAACCTGAATCAAATTACAACCGAGAACAAGCTGACAAGCTTAATCAACAGCCACTGGACCCCGACGGAAGCACAAGCGTAAGGCGATAACGCCAGTTAGACCAATGCATTTGCTTTCGCGAAGAGTCCCTTACAGCACGTGGCTCCTTAAATAATATAGTATGGCAAATAGAACGACATCAAATATACGATTACCCAATCCATGCTTACTAGAACCCAAATGGAGATCGAGAAAAATGAATATATCTTGCAAGCTACTAAAACTCCCCAGCGGGGGCACGAACGACAAGTTCGAATTAACTTAACGCCTTCGCAAAAAAACATTCGTAGCACAAGGCTCTTTTAGCTAACACGTTTCCTAATAAATAATATCACCTATACAAATGGAGCAAATACCCTTAAACTAACACAACTGAAAGTTGAATAACCAATATATTCACGTGACGGGACCTTCTCGCCGGAAGCACAACCGTTAATCGCAGCTCAACTCGACGCTCTTGCTTCCGCGACAAGGCCCTCCGTAACTTGACACAGGCTGCTTTTAAATAATAATATTATTTAAAAGCAGCCTGTGTCAAGTTAATAACTCAAAATGTCACTGTGACAAAGCTCCTCTCACATTATTGTCAAAAGGAGGTGAAATAAATCTTACAACAAATGACGTTCTTTACAATATTATAAATACACAAAACTTTCCTTAAACAGGGTAGAAACAAGTGGGGCGACCCGACCTAACACGCGGCGTGCCGCGACACTCCTAACAGCAGCCAGGTTCGGCGTCGTAGCCCCACAAGGCGGAGTTACAGTCAGCCCCACTCTCAGTACCACCGTTGAATTAGGAAAGGAACCAGATTTTGAATTGGATGCACTAAAACACAGGTTCAAAAATACACATGTAAATAACTAACAAAAGAAACAAGATAATCACATCCCTCTTCCTTTAACTGCCGTCTTTTATATTCCCTCCACTCTCCCGCAACTCATTCAACATATTTCCTTCCCCTCTCTCCCGCAACAATAAATTCAACCTCAACAACATATATATTTACACGTCACCACATGACTCACTTCCGATATTTACACTCCAACGCTAAATAGTGAGACGGCCTTAGTCGCCTGCTCGGCGTTAAACCCCAATAACCAATCCGGCGTATTGTACCATCACACACGCTAACTGGCGCTTCCTTCTACACTCTATACTTGCCCCCCCCCCCCCCATAGTACACACTAACCAAAATTTGTAATAATAGAACAAGCAAACACAAATAAACCCCGAGCAAATGGACACAAAAGAATCGTTACGTGTACTCACTGCCATCCGTGAAGACGCCCCAACTAGGACGAAGACAAACAAGGACAAGACACGCCAGGGCAAAGTCGTCGCAGCTCTTCTTTCTCGTCTTAGGACACCGGCTCGCGGGCTCGACCAGGGCCGTCTCGTAGGACCGTCACAGAGGGACGACAGGGCTACTTGAGGCTGGCGGCTAATGGAAAACCACGCCCGCACAAATACCCCTCGGAGACTACGTTGAAAAGACGACAGTTCTCGTTTGCAGTAGGAAATACGACTGTCTAACAAATTTGGACAGCGTTAGGTTGGCGAAAAACGCCCACTACATCATGTGATGTAAAAACACGTGAACCAACAACCGCCCGGTCGCGTTCCGACCGGGCGGCCACGTGCGTTACGCCCGCATTCAAACTCTCACACGGCAGGAAATACACTTGTACAGGCCAAATACTACACACCTATGCTAACTCTACCCGGTGACTAACTAAATCCTGTCACCCCTCTAAACTTACTCCCCTACAAAAATAGACGAAAACAAAAAGTGTCGTGACACCGGTGTTGTCAAGAAAGGAAGCGCCTACCTTTTTCGCCACGTGACACAGGTTGGCGTTGGACGGGAAGATACGCTGATTTAAACAAGAATTTCTTCCCTGCCCAGCAGGCAAGATAATAATAATAATAATAATAATAATAATAATAATAATAATAATAATAATAATAATAATAATAATAATAATAATAATAATAATAATAAAGAGCATTTATATCGCGCGGAATCCACAGGAGCAGTGGGCTCTAACCGCGTTACAAAAAAAATGTATATATGCAGAATCTCACTACCTTTAAAAAAATATAAACTACGCACACACATACAACTAAAACACACATAACAAAACCATTCACAATCATATGTTAAAAGCATTTTGATCATGCTGATGCGCCACCACGATGGTGCTACACGGTCAACAAAGGGAAGACCTAACAACAAAGCCACCACGATGGTGCTAAGATGGAAGAGGCCTGGATTCGTGCTTTGGGGAACGCCGTTATGCAGGCTGCAACCAGCTTCTCCATCTGCGTGCAGTCGTTCACCACCACGTGGAAAGTGACCAGTTGGACGAGGGGTGACGGCGCCTGCTTTATGCAGTCAGGTGGGAGGTTTGCAGGCCCAACACAAAAATGACCTGCACCCTCTGGCCCTGGCACATTGTCATTGTCTCTCCCATCACGTTACGCAGGACAGAGCATACTATAACGAGGGTTGTGGTATCAGCCATGACATGATGTGTGAGGATATCTTCGCTTTGAGTAGGGCGGATGAGGGTTTGTGTTTTAAGGCCCCGCCACACATGCCCGATTTTGAGGCCGATTCTTGAGCAGTTTCGAATCGGAGTGTGATCGGACCGGACTGCAAAAACGTGTTCACTGCCACACATTCCCCGACTTTATTTAGCCGACCGGTTTGAATCGAAGATCGAGGTCGTAACTGTTCAGCGAAATGGCTGCTAGTTTGGAGAGTGATGATGATGTGCTTGCATTATCAGCAGGTTTGCATCATATTCGGGAAGACTGAGGCGGGCGAAACATCGGCAACGAAGGCTGTACTGATCTTCCGCCATTTGCAAACTGAAACGACGTGCTTTGCGAGACGCGCTCTGATTGGTTGAAGCTTACAATCGGGGCCGATTCGGCTCGGAAAAATAGAGCAGTTTCTAAACACCCGGTTCCCAGCCGATTGCGATCAGATCGGATATATGACGTCATCCGATCGCAATCGGATCGGAATCGGCTTCAAAATCGGGGCACAACCGGCAAATGTGGCGGGGCCTTTACGCCGTTAATCCGAGTGCCGTTCCTCTCAGCATGGTCACGTTCACCTGCACCGCTGATTTCCGCTTGCTTCTCAGCCGCTTTCGGGGCGCGTGGACCGTTATCAGCACACCACCAGAGGCCTGAACCTTCTGGGAACTTGACGAGCTGACGTTTTTAGGAGGGGTAATCCTTAACGGGATCACTTCACCACCTGCGGTAGCAGGGTTTACACTGCCACCGTCCGTAATCCCCTTAGCGCTGTCAGTAAGAGGGGGAGGGGCAGGCGTTTCCCTTGGCACTGATTCGTTCAGCTGATTGTTGAGCTGAACAAGTTTGTGGCTAGGGACTACAGCTTCCAATCTTTCCACGTGACCACGCACGTCATGGATAAAGTAGGTGTCACTGTCACGCGCAGAGTTAAGGCCCTGCAGTGTGTCGTGTAGGTGGCAGTAGCTCGGTCAGCTGGTCCTGTAACTGAGAAAGGTTGTTGCGTACAACGGCCTCAAATATCTGCACATCACTGGCTATCATAACTGTGATTTCACGCACTCAGTTGTCTAACTGGTCTAATCTTTCCTGCGTTTTGGATTGGAGATGATACAACTCCTGTCGCAGGGACTCGACAGCAGCAAGTCGGGGCATTAGCAAGCTGATGGTAGGCTTTGAGTCGCTGCACCCAGTAGGGAGTTCACAGCTGGCAGTGCCCTCCTCAGTGCAGGCGACCAGAGCCCGGGCCGAGGACACGCCCTCGTAGGTGAGGTCACTGACAGATGTTGTGTACAAGACGATAGGACTGGCTAAGAGGGTAACGGATGACTGGCCCAGATGCACTTTAGCGAGGGTGGATGAGAAGCGATAATCCCGTTGAAGTGTCTCGCCAGGGAACGGGGGAGGAGGTGGGGTAAGGAGATGGGAGAAGGTCTGACCGCTGGTCGTAGCACTTTGAGTTGGAGAGATATTGCCAATGGAAACAGTCAGTGCCTCGGGCATGGGATTAGTGGCGGGGGCTCAATGTTAGAGCGCTGAAGGGCTGACGGGGACACAGGCTTACAGTCACCCACGTGTGATGCATTTAGGGAATACAGCTGTAGGAGGAGATCTGAAGCGGTTGCTGAACTCTCAGGTTCTGGCTCGTTTGAGGTCCTGGGAGGAGTGGGAGTGTTACAATCGGGGGGGGGGGGGGGGGAAGCCGGTTGGTCAGTCCCTAGACACGCCTACAGGCATGTCCGCAGGCACATTTTCCGCCGGGTCAGCACAGCCATCCTTTAGCTGCTGTACGAATGTACACAGGGACTCGTACTCACTGACCACCCACGCGTCATTGTTATGCCCCTGTATGAGGCACGTGTTTCCGGTCTTGCGTCGCACGTGAAAGTAGAGTGTTATTGTTATTTGGGCTTTTCGTCTCTCCTGACCTGAATGAACGTTTTGTCCAGGTCATCAGAAAAGGGCAGGGGCGGAACAGTCCAGATAAATATCTCCACACTCGACCAGTTCATTCCTGTGGTCTGTGTCTCTCCATATTACAGTGTAGCCCCCTCTAGCCTGAAGCAGGTGCAGGTAGCGGTGGTGAAGGGCAGTTCGCCAGCGCTTGAGAGTGATGACGCCTGTGGGGTCGTTGCTGTAGAACCGTGTTTGCTGGCCGCACGCCGTATCCTTTAGCAACGGCTTATCTCTCTTGAAGGGGTCGGTAGAGGTAGTTGGGCATTGCGTCACGACACTGAAGGAGAGGGATGAAGACTGAGATGCCATCGCGACTCAGACTTACTGGTATGCTGTCACCTGGCACTCAACATCCTCTTCAGAGAGTTTAAACACAGGGGTGGATGTGGAGGGCGATTGTATCAGCAAACATTACGGCACCCCTCAGGAAGTTAGTTATTGGGATTTAACGCCGAGCAGGCGGGATGGGTAAAAATCTGGTCAGCCAGACTAAAAGCAAGGTCGTAAGACAAGATGTAAATATATTTTTAAAACGTGTCAGGGTAAAATGTCGCACAAGTCTTTAAAAGAAACGTCTGCAGACTCTCAAAAATGCCAAAATAAAGAAATTCACATAGGCTATGAATGCTCAGATCTCCACTCCGGATCTGAATCCTCTACGTTTGTGGCGCCGTTAACATTTCCGATGATGAGGTCGTAGACTGGTGTTTTCACGCACAACGCCTTTACCTCTCCTGTCAAGTATGGGGTGTCGACACTGACATTGGAAAGGGGGATAATCCTGACAGTTCCGTTGGCCAAATTAAAGATGGTCCACTCCTGTAGCGTCTGGTCTTCAGTTACTAGGTCCTCTCTCACGATGATGCAGCTACATCCGGTGTCTCTTAGCACTCTCACTGGTGTGTCGCCGACGAATCCTGACACCACTGGCATGTTCGACACTTCATTCTCAGGCAGCGCGATGTTTGAGACTGGTAAAAATGTAGCCCGAGCTCCTACTGGAATGCGTCCATTCTTTCAGAAAGATTCAATTAGATGAGTGTCACTCACGTTTCTCTAGACTCAAAGTCACTGGTTGATGTCACAACATTTGCTAATACTGCCGCGGCTCTGTGTTGAGACGTGGTACTGCTTCTGCCTGCTATCCCGCGATCTTGGATGGATCTACCGAGATTGTCGCCTCGGGGAACATCTTTAGAAGAACACCGTATCGCCTTTTGACCTTTCTTCCCACAGAGAAAACATGTCAGGTTCTCCACCGGCTTGTATTTCGGGGTGTCTCTGACATTGAGGATGTCCTCTGTTGGTGCAGACACAAGCTGACTCTTACTGGGCCCGAACGTCATGTTGTCGGCGTCCAGGTATCTTTGAGCGAAGTCGACCAGGGCTTTTAGGGACTGGTCCTTTTGCTCCCTGAGGTGGGCGGCCAGGTCATTAGAACATGCGTTGAGGACTTGTTCTTTGATGATGAGGTCACACAGGTCCTGGTACTCTTGTTTAAATCAGCCAGCTCTATCCATTTCTCCAGGTAGCTCCTGCTTCTCTCAAAGAATAGGCCGGGTGTTTCTCCTTCTTCAGGCTTGCAGTTCCGAAATCGTCGCCTGTAACCCTCTTCAGTGAAGTCATACTGTCTTAGCAGGGCGGCTCTCAACTGCGTATAATCTTCGGCTTCTTGTTTTGGCAAGCGAGTGTAAAATTCAAGCGCTTTGCCAGTAAGAAGTGCACTCAGCTTGATAGCCCAGGTCTCTTGTCTCCAGTTATTACTGCTTGCGAAGCGCTCGAATCGCTCTGAATTTTCAACAAAAGGTGGAGTTTTGGCGCACGGGCTGTTTGCTCTCTGCTGGCTAAGGCTGTTGCTTCAATAGCTCTCTGGCTCTGTGCCTCAATTTCCATCTGCTTTAAATACATATCATGTTGACACTGTCTCTCTGCCTCTTCTCGCTGCTTCTCTGCCTCTTCTCGTTCTTCTTCTCGTTGTTTCTCTGCCTCTCTTCGCTGTTTCTCTGCCTCTTCTCGTTGAAATTCGAGTTTCCTGATTTCAAGTTCTTTAGCTCTTTCTTCTCTCTTCAGTCTCTTTTTTTCTTCAAGTCTCTTTTCTCTTTCTCTCTCCAGTCTCTCCTTTTCTTCTCTCTCTCGTCTCTTTTCTTCTCTCTCCAGTCTCTTTTCATCCTTGAGTTTCTTTTCTCTTTCTCTCGCCAGTCTCTCTTTTCTTCTCTCTCTCTCTCTCTCTCTCTCTCTCTCTCTCTCTCTCTCTCTCTCTCTCTCTCTCTCTCTCTCTCTCTCTCTCTCGTTTCTTTTCTTCTCTCTCTAATCTGTTTTCTTCTCTTTCTCTCTCCTTTACAATTTCGAGGAGTTGAGCTCCTTCGAGTCCACATTCCTTTCCAATTTTCAGGAATGTCTCCATTTCCGATGTCACCATCTCTGCGTTTCACTGCTGGCTGTTTTCTCCTGCTACCCTTTCTACTGAGCCAACTGAAGAAGTCCAGTCGGAGCTGCCAATATGTTACGTGTTAGTCGTAGTCGTAGTATGATAAACACACCAAGCGTGCGCGAGTAAGATTCTTTTAACTAAACTTCATTCAGCTCCAACCCGTCACACAAGGCTTAAGGATGTAGGCTACACTGGAGTAACAGTTCCAGCAATATTTTAATTCAGTGATGCGATCTCCACACAATGCATTCCAAAATGCACCAACACTGATACAATGTCTCCTCTGCGAAAATGTCAACACTAGCGACACAAAGTTTCTCACACAACGTACACCACCGTTACACTGCGTTTCACAATGTACACCCTATACGGGCCACGTTCCTACGATAAGCTGTGTGTCCCTACAACTGACAATGCATGACAATGTACACACGTGCTTCCTAGCACCATCTTTTATATAAAACAGCTTTCTAGAATAAGCCAAAGAATTACACATTGCAACCAATCAAAACGGAACACGTAACGGAAACTCATAAATATTAATAAAACAAATAACTTTCTAGACTAAACTACACTGGTCTACAAAATTCGACTGCTGCTTTCAGCCCATATTTTGGGAAATCCCGGCGCGTAATGTCGTCTCACAAAAGTATGGCAGACCGTTCACGACCTAGCCCACTCTTTGTAGAAGTGTCACGATCTTTTACAACACACACCGACTGGCTGCTAAATTCATGCACAGAGAAAAGAAATGACTAAAAATAGAGCAGCTTTATTTCTGTGTACACAATGATGCATACACTCCAACGTCACACATACGAGGTCACTAGACAGCGCGACCCTTCTCGAACGTTCTGGTTTATTCTCAGCGAAACTACCCAAAACAAAAATCGACCGCTATTCTCCGTGCGACTTTGCTAGAAGCTTTCGGACTAAACTTAGGGTATCATAACAAAACCAAATCTGCTATCTGCGTAAACGATAGAAAATCTTACTGAAAAGGTACGTGATACGTAACCAAAATAGCTCAAATAAATATCGGATCGTTTCATACGATTAACACATGCATGCTCTCACAGAACAACACAACCACAATCGTAACAGAATGCAAGGGTTCGACCGCAGACTCATATAACAATGCGCACCCTCCAGACATGACACACCACATGTAACATGTAGCTGAAGTAATTATTTTATCTATTTCTGAGATATTTCAGCAGTTGTGTCCTGAACGTTTTGACTGAAGAGGCTGTTCTAATATCTGCGGGCATCGTGTTCCAAAACTTAACTCCTGAATAAGACAATGATGTCTTATAAATATCTAGGCGTGGCATGGGTACTACCAGTTTGTTTCCTGGTGCTCTACTAGACATGTGAGCGAAATTAAATATTATTAGCCTTGCCGTTTCCGAGCATGTAATTGTGTACACCAGAATCAGCTTGTTGTAACTAAATTGCTGCTATCTAGCAGCTTAAGTTTGTCGTCAGTACATATGACTTCGTTAGATCTGTCAACAATTAGTTTTATGGCCCTTCTGTGGAGCAAGTTTAGCCTTTTAAAGTTGGCCTCACTACTGCCTTCCCAAACAGTGGACGCGTAATCTAAATATGGCAGTATATGGGCATAAAAGAAGAACTTCCTTGCTGTTTCATCAGTGAAATGTCTCATTTTTTATATTAGGAATACATTTTTAGATACTATTTTACATACTTTAGTTATATGACTCTGCCAGCACAACTTGGCATATATGATCATACCAAGCACGCGCTGTTCTCTGACTTGTTCAACAGGCTGGCCATTAAACAAGAGCATAAGGGCAGGTGGATTCAGCTGATGTTTCTGCCTGGTTGTAACTAACATACATTTAATTTTATCAGGGTTCGGTATCATGTAATTGTTTTACACCATTCAGATTCATCGTTCAAGCTCTTCTGGAGAGTCTGAATCATACAGGTTACATTTGATGATGAAACGTTAAGTGTTCCATCGTCAGCAAAGAGCCTGCAAGTGACATTGGTCAGATATGTAAAAGAAGATCATTTATAAAAATAGAAATATTGGGCCAAGAACTGACCCTGGTAGTACCCCGTACTGTATCACCCCTTCTACTGAGTTTGTTACATTTACATACACGTTTTGTGTACGCCCGTGCATAAGAAACGCACGGGTGCCATCACAACTGATAAACAGATAAGCTTTTGAATCAGTTTATCATGATTAATTATGTCAAATAGAGAGAGAGAGAGAGAGAGAGAGAGAGAGAGAGAGAGAGAGAGAGAGAGAGAGAGAGAGAGAGAGAGAGAGAGAGAGAGAGAGCATTTCTTACCCCATTACATCCGGATGCTAAATTTTTAGAATTTGCTTAGTGTTTATGAAGGCTACAATACAGATCAGAAGATAAATCAACCATATTAGTTCAAGAATAGATTTGGCGCCTCCGGATGAAATGGGTGAATTATAATTTCCAGCCCTTTCTTACAATTGGTGGTAAGTCCTATGAATCTCATGACAACATCGCCTTCTACGTCTGCCTTCGTCTCACACCGGTACGAGTCCGTAGAACCGCAGATGTCTGAAGCCTTGATAGAGTACGTTTTACGATAAGCGCGCTGAGGAGTAAATGAACTCGATGGAGTGAGCTGTGTTCCACCACTCTCCTGCCTAAGGTCCTTCACTCCAGGGGTGTGGTACACCTCAACGGAAAAGGGGCGTGGATCTCCTCCGAACGCTTCACAAACCAATTGCATGCTTTGCCCTGCGCCAGCTTGTTGGTCGTCGTCCTCCCCAATACGCAGGACTCTGATGTTGAGTACTGATTTCCCTGTAACAAAACGTTTAATCTCTTTACTATCAGTTGAAGCAGGTTGTGTTTCTGCAGTCTTAAATGCCACAGAAAACCAGGTGGCCGCTCGGGAAAGATGGATCTAAAGAGGCATCGGCAAAACAACATAGCTCGAGATGATCCAACCAGCCCCCGCAGTTCTGTGTCTTCTGCAGCTGTATTCACTTTTTCTCGGCATTAGAGGAGTTTAATCTTTGGGCGTAGGTAACTCTTTCGTCCGGATGATTCTCCCAGCAATCGACAACCAACGACTTAGCAGTTACATAGACTAAAAGCACTGCTAGCAGCCGACAAATTAAAGTGACCTACTCCAGACAAAAAAAGGGTTAACAGTTCACAATGTTTGCTATAATTGCTGTTCTTAATGTATGTTTAGTTCCCAGGGTCACCCTGGTCAGTTACACAGTGTGGGTTATCCCCTCTATTCTGGGGCATGTCTACCCTTGGTCCATTCACATGTCCTGCCGTGAGATGGCCTTAGTCGCCTGCTGGGGGTTAAATCCCAATAAACAACCAATTATTCACCTGTATTTTCTTATTAAACCCACCCTACTGTCTGTAGCTCTTGATATTGGATGTATGTTGCTAAATGGTCTTAAGTTTATTTAGCGTACCGGCTGGCGACATACATTTTTTTTTGTACAAGCAGTGCAGGCACGTCCTGAGAAAGTCTTGTTGTTGTCGGGATGTTAAGCAATGTACAACCAACCAACCAATCAACCAACCAACCTAAATTATGTCTTACAATAATGCTGGACAAAGTGACAAAATTCACTTATGACGTTTAATGTAAAATAAAATAATTGTCTGCTCTAATGCTTCTTCTGTGTACGCAGGAGAGTTCATTTCCTTTAGGCATAAGTCAGTTACAATAGTCCATAAGCTAGGAAGGTCTACCGTGCACCCCCTCCCCCCAGTACTCAATAAGATGGGTTTCAATGTGTTCCTTAGTATGTCCTGAGATGTTTAAGCCATGTTCCCCGAAAATCCTTAGGAACACACCAGAGATATAGCCGATGGCGCAAGGGTACCCCCATTCACGCTCTTCGCAGGTGCTAAAATGAGGCTGAGAAACATTTTCCTCTAAACAATTCAGAATTCATTCCAGAAGCCCAAATCAGGCAATATTATGTCAAGGCCCACCTTCTGCATCCTCTGCAATAAACAGAATGAAACGATATTGAATCTCTGGCTCACAGTGAAGGTATTTGTGAACCCAGTAAACGACCATTTCCGCGAAATCGCAAAAAAAAAAAAAATAATAATGTGTCAGATGCCTTCAGACATTTTGTAAAGCACTGACAGTCCATTTTCATGTTTACCTCATTAAAACAGGATGTCACAATTATTATAAACTTGACTAGGTGATGCTGTGATCACTGTGAGTGCCACAGTGGTTGATTTTGTATCCCTACCACCAAGTTGTAAAAAAATACACAAAATTAATTAGAAAAAATTGCTTAATTTATTCCATGTTATTTTGACCTCTCTTTACCTATTAAGTTTCAATAATGTGAGCATAAAGTGCAAGAAAATAAGGAATGTCGGCATTCTTTACTATATGTTCATGGTGAATGATAGCTTTTTCCCATTTAAAATTGCCGAATTGGGAAACGTTCGTTTGTTTCTGATGCCATCAGAAATTTTGTATACAACTGATAGGTCTTTTTTTTTAGGTTTTATTGTTTAGGATAGAGTACCACAGTTACTCCCAACCTGATTTTATGATGCTGTGAT
This sequence comes from Semisulcospira habei, assembly GCA_036245525.1. NCBI lineage: Eukaryota > Metazoa > Mollusca > Gastropoda > Semisulcospiridae > Semisulcospira > Semisulcospira habei. The sequence goes on along the minus strand of BTPG01000002.1, from coordinate 53,699,021 downwards.
GCATTTAGGGGCCACAGTGGCTCAATCTGCTGCCCTACCCCCATTTTGCCTGTACGCAAGGTAACGAAAAATGATAACAATTGCTTCTCTGATTAAATAATTTTGTTGCCAGTTTTCTTAACAAAATATGCATATTGAGCATAAACATTTGTGATCATTTCATTAATTCCAATGTGACCCATCAATTTAATTGTAATTCGTTTTATTTAAGACATGCTTATCAGGTGCTGCCGCTGAAGCTTCTACCGTCTGCACATTCAGCACTCTTGTCAAACTCGGGGAAGGTGTACCTCAGGGAAATGTTGTGTCTGATGCTGTTTTTGGTCTACATTAATGACATCAGTACAACAGTACTCGAACATCCTCCATGCGGATGACTTTGTAGTGTGGAGCGCAGCAGAACATAACGAAATAGCATCCTCCAGAATCCAGGATGCTGCCAATAGTCAGCAGCTGGACTGAAAAAGGCCACTCAAACTGAGCTAGACCATCTCTTTCAATCAGACGGAAGAGGTCACCTCAAAACTGGAGACCTTCCAGTACCAAAGACAGACAGGCCAACTTTAATGGCAACAAATAAATTACTGGATTCACCTGGAGGCCTCACATTGAAGCAATGGAAGCTAGAGCTGCAAACAAAAAGTCTCTGATGAAGAAACTGGCGGGGACCACATTGGCGCCAATTACAGCATCCTGGCACAAGCAAACATCTGCTCGGTAAGACCAGTTGTGCGGTACCAAGATACATCGACAACATGAAACACTGCCTGCAAAACCCAAAAAGCCAGGCTTGACAAGATGCAGAACACAGGTCATTCTCATGATGCAGTGACATTCTTAGAGCCATCTGGAGCACCCCAATTTAGGACATGGAAGACATTGGAGCCACTGGAATGCAGAACAGCACACATGATGAAGAGACTTACTAAACACCGACAGCATGGGAGACCACAGGAGCAGACCAAGAACCGTCAGAAATGCCCAAATCTAAACCGCCAACTGAAGGTCCTGGAAAGGGCTAACACTGACGTCCTGGAACCAAGCCCAAAGATGTGTGAAAAGCTCCCTTTAGATACCTGGACATCTCGAAAGAGCCTTCAAGACAACATAAACAATGTTCCAGGACTCTTCGCCAAAGGTCGCGGCACTGCACAAGGCCATCTTGTTGGAGGTTGTGCACAAGCGCTACCCTCACAGCAGCTGTGATACCACACAAGATGCCGTGTGGAATGAAAGAAGTGGTGTGTACATCTGTTGTGCAGACCGCACTACTACCTCCCTCTCCTTGCCAGCTGGCGGCAGCAGCTCCAACTATCGTACAGATCTGCAGGTGCTCAACACAGCAGCAGAGCACTAGCTAGGGAAAGGCAGCAGCTTGATCCACTGATCTCATCAGGAAGCTTCAAGATAGACTGAATGCCCTGTCCACAAAATAGTGCTGCTGTGGATTCCAGTGCATTCTGCACTAGTTGGAAATGGAGACACTACAACAACAAAGTGATTGGCAACAGCAGAATGGCGGCTGCAGCCCGTGGGCAGATGACATCAACAAGCTGAACAGGGAGAGCCAAGCCACCATCTTTCATCTACGCACTGATTACTCTGGACTGGGTCCAACAGAAAAGCAGGAACGTTTCACAAACCCAAACTGAAGCCTGAAGGTTTACACACTTTAATCAGATCACTCTGTATCAGCAATTATTTGAAACTTCCGTGCCTAATGCATAAAGAGATACTAAAATAAAAGAACTCTTAGCGTTAAAAGCGTAAACAACCAAACAGAATGTTCGCAGAAAGGCCATGCAGTCACTTTATGATCAGAGCTAAATATAGATCACTTGCAACAAGCGTCAGCATGATCGTTCGCAATGGAATAGTCACAAATTGGGGGAGAAAAAAATTAAGTTGACAAAAGTTTCCCAGCACGTTGTCATTTTTTACAAACTTTCAGAGACTTTAAGGAAAAGGACTGAAAACAGTGAAATTGACAGACTTTCCAGGGCCCTGAAAAAAGCCTTGACATTTTTTAACAACTTTCACAAATGTTCACAGACCGTAAGGACTCACCTCGTGAGATTAGGTCATGCGGATAACAGCCCTATGCAAATTTGGCGCAGAAAATCAGTCTCCTTAGCACATTCTCCAAACATGTCCATACAGAGAAGCGGTCTGCTGGCAGTTCTAACCAGAAGACACGCCCCTATACACCAAACTCTGAAAGCATGCTGCCTACCTCTAGACAGCTCACATATTGGCAGACAGAACAATATAAGATTTAAAGACGGCCATAAAAAATTGAACGTTGCAGAAGGTGGAAGTGGAGATCTCGTGGTCGACATATGGAAACTAAGTATTTTTGATAACATTCTTTTGACTATTAGAAACCATGAAACTTTATTACGCATATTCATATTTACACATTTCTATATGAAAATAAATGAATGAAAATGGGGAGACCTTACTAGACCCACCTTACGCTAGGTAAAATATCACCTAAAAGACCAGCCAGTTAAAAATAGTTACAATTTAATTGATGGGTTACATTCAAATTAATGAAATGATCACAACTTTTTATGCTCAATATGCATTCTTTAAAAAAACAACAACTGGCAACAAAAAAAAAATTAAACAGAGGAGTATGACGTAAGCAATTTTTATGATTATTTTGCGTTACTTTGCGTACTGGTAAAATGGGGGCAGGGCAGCAGATTCAGACACTGTGGCCCCTAAATTCATCATAGCATCACAAAATCAGGTTGGGAGTAACTGTGGTACTCTATCCTAACCAATAAAACCCAACAAAGACCTATCGGTTGTATACAAAATTTCTGAAGGCACCGGAAACAACGTACGTTTCCCAATTCGTCAATTTTAGATGGGTAGAAGTTATCATTCACCACGAATGTACCGTAAAGGATGCCGACTTTCCTTATTTTCTTGCACTTTATGCTAACATTATTGAAACTTAATAGGTAAAGAGAGGTCAAAATGAAATGGAATAACGTTAGTAATTTTTTCTAATTAATTTTGTGTATTTTACAACTTGGGGGTAGGGATACAAAATGAACCACTGTGGCACTCACAGTGATCACAGCATTACCTAGTCAAGTTTATAATAATTGTGATAGCCTGTTTCAATGATGCAAGCCTGCAAATGGACTGTCAGTGCTATAGAAAATGTCTGAAGGCATCTGACACATTATTTTTGTCTTTTTGTGTGATTTCGCAGAAATGGTCATTTGCTGGATGCACAAATACCTTTACTGTGAGCCAGAGATTCAATATTTATTCATTCTGTTTTTTTGCAGAGGCTGCACAACGTGTGCCTTAACATAATATTGCCTGATTTGGGCTTCTGGAATGAATTCTGATTTATTTAGAGGAAAATGTTTCTCAACCTCATTTTAGCACATGCAAAGAGGATAAATGGGGGTACCCTATCTCTGGTGTGTTCCTAAGGATTTTCGGGGAACATGGCTTAAACATCTCAGGACATACTAAGAAACACTTTGAAACCCAACTTATTGAGTACTGGGGTGGGGGGGAGGGTGCACGGTAGACCTGCCTAGCTTGTGGACTACAAAGCGTATGCAGGATATCGGCTGCACATTCAGTAACAAAGCGTATGCAACATTTCGCAGTGGCGGATCCAGGGGGTGGGCAGAAGAAAAATCTGGTCAGACAGACTAAAAGCAAGGTCTTAAGTGAAGATGTAAAGATATCTTTAAAATGTCAGGCAAAAATTTCGCATGAGTCTTTGAAATAAATGTCTACAGACTCTCAAAAAGGTTAAATTAAGATATTCACATAGTCTATGAATGCTCAGATCTTGTTAAAAATATTGCATTCTCTCAAGAAATTGAAGATTTTGTCCAGGGGAATATCCCGGAACAAAACCTTCAAGGAGTCTGCTGTGAAGTGTTTACATCTCGTGTCAATTAGGTCGGCACAATACAGCAAAAAGTGTCGAACAGAAAACTGCTCATCACAGGCAAAACACCATGGACGCTCATCCTGTTTAAGTAAGTAAGAGTGCGTAACATACCTGTGCCCGATGGGGAGCCGAATAAGGAAAGTCTCTTAACGGAAGCTGCCGCAGCAGAGAGGTAGACTGTCGGACAACATTAGAAGAACTTTATGCAGGTAGTGCCCTTTCTCTTTGTTCCAATCGGACTACCACTCGCGGGCTATGTACGCACTAATAACAGGTTTAAAATCACTATAAACAGTCTGTGTGTCAGGGACTGCGGGCACTGTTGGCAGCAGAATCTGCGATCATGTTGCCTTCGATGCCCACATGGTCCGGGACCCAAATAAAAATGATGTCATAATATTCATTATCAAGTCTGCGTAGAGCTCTCTAATCCGCACCAACAGTGGGTGGTCTGTTACCGCGCCCTGAAGGGCCTGCATGGCAGAAAGAGTCAGACAAAATCAGGAAGTTCCTTTTCCGAGACTGATAGGCATGCTTGAGTGCCAGCAGAATTGCCTGCAGTTCTGCACTAAATACAGAGGAATGGTCAGGGAGGCGACTAGGATGGCGAGAGAACACTGCAGTTGCAGCCACTTTCCCATCCTCAGACTCCGACCCATTCGTATGAAGACGACAATAGCCAGGAAAACTTAAAAGGAGTTTATTGAGGCTTTGTTGGTATATGGTTGGTGGAGTAGAAACCTTTTGTGGGCGGTCAAGTCCAGCAAGATTTCAGGAACTGGTAATAGTTAGGGTGGAGGGATGAGTTGCAGAGATTCCGAAACTTTGTCAAGGTCCACTCCTGCCGACTGCAGATGAGGTCGGACATGGAAGGAAAGTGGACAGACAGGTCCCGGATGGGCATCGTAAATCTCTGGAAACGACTGGTTAAAAACACATCATAGGCTGGATGGGCCTTCAGCTTCAGAACGTAGCTGAGCATGAGGCGGGTGCGGCGGAGCCTGAAAGAAGGCTCTCCTGCCTCGGCATACAGACTAGGAACTGGAGATGTCCTGAAGGCTCCCAGACATATTCGCAGACCTTGATGGTGAATTGTGTTCAGACGCTGTAGAACAGACTTGGAAGCGGAGCCATATACCACAGAGCCATAATCCAGTTTGTACCGAACAAGGGCTCGGTACAGTCGAAGTAAGACAATGCGGTCTGCACCACAGTCAGTACGACCAACGACACAAAGAACGTCTAGGGCCTTCTGACAAGAGACTCTAAGATAGTTAACATGCTTGCAGAAGGTCAATCTTCTGTCAAAGATGACCCCCAAAAACTTTGCCTCCTTGGCCACCTTAATTGGCACTCCAAACAATGCTCAGGCTGGGTTCTGAAAAAAAAAATTTCATCTGGTTAGTAAAATGCAGACAGAGTGTCTTGGAGTGCGAGAACCTAAATCCGTTGAGAGTCACCCACCCCTGGATGCGATCAACGCACAGATGCAAGCGCCTCCCAAGGGTCGCAAGTCCTCGACCTCGTGCACACAAAGCAAAGTCATCCACAAACAAAGAGCATTCAGAATCGTCCTTGACGGGCTTTACAATGTTATTCATTTTAATGCTAAATAAAACATGCGATAGAATGCTGCCCTTCGGGACACCCATCTCCTGTTCAAATGAGTCGGAGAGGGTGGAACCCACACGGCCATGGAACGACTGTTTAGACAAAAAATTGTCAATAAAAACGGGCAGGTGCCCTTTAAAACCCATGTCCGACAAATCAGACATAATACCATACTTTCAGGTAGTGTCATATGCCTTCTCAAGATCGAAGAAAATTGCATAGGCATGCTGCTTGTTGACAAAAACATCTCGGATAAACGACTCAAAGCGGACAAGTTGGTGAGTTGAATTACGGAAGCGACTAAAAACGAACTGGAGGTCTGTTATGAGACCCTGTGACACAAGATGCCACACCAGGTGGGCGTTGACCAAGTGTTCCATAGTTTTGCATAAACATGATGTCAAAACGATTGGCCGGTAGTTGCCCGGGTCGGAAGGATCCTTACCCGGGTTGTGATTGGCACAACCACAGCCAAGATGGCTGAAAATGACCGGTTATCCAGATAATTATGGTTAAAAGCCTTGAGAAGTACAAGGAGTAAATCCTCAAGCGGATGTCTTAGGAGCTGATAGTGGATAGTATCTAATCCAGCAGCAGAGACAGTACATTTCTGCGTGGCTTGCTGCAATTCTGAAAACGTAAAAGGGGCATTATAGTCTTCCGAGTTATCCGATATAAAATCACAAGTACGAGACTCTCGCTTTTCCTTCCCTCTCTGGAAGAAAGGTGAATTATGCTCTGTTGAAGAATTATGGGCAATGGTGGAGGCAAGCAAATTGGCCACAGCCTTTTTATCCATGACCAAACTGTCACCATCTCTAAGATGGCTGACAGAAGCCGAGCCACTGCTGTCCCGAATTCTTCGAAGAGCCTTCCAGACCTTTTGGGGTGGAGTCCTAGAAAAAAAATGAGATGAAGCGTCTTAAGGTTAGCACAACGTTCACGTTTAAAAATGTAACGGGCTTTCGCCCTCAGACTTTTAAATGTTAAAATATTCGCTTGCGACGGATTACAAAAAGCACGTTGCTGAGCAGATTTGCGGGTTTTTTTGGGCCGGGCCTTGCGGCACTCTTCATTGAACCATGGTACTCTCCGCTTGCGGGGGACTGATGTGGAAGTTCTAGTGATGCTACGTCCAACAAAATAGAAGTTAAACAAGTAACAGGTTCTTCAACTGACATAACCACCTCCTCTGTAAGACGAGACTGAGATAGAGGCAAACATAGGTCAGTTAGCTTTTTTGATATTCCAGCACCCCACTGGCGAGTCCTCCTCACTGCTGACCGATGACAGGACTACTGGGAAGTGGTCACTACCACAAAGGTCATCCTGAACCTTCCAGTCAAAGTCCAGCATGAGAGAAGGATCACATACAGTGAGGTTTAGAACAGAACTATATTCTGAACCTGGGTTAGAATACGTAGGTGAGCCATCGTTAGACACATAGGTTAATGGGAGAAAAAACATCTAACATTTGACCTCTGTCATCATAGTGTTCACTACCCAAAAGGTGAGCATGACCGTTAGGGAAGGGGCAGCTAATCTACTAAGTTATAAATATCATTACTACAGACCCGCAGGGATGGTGACAGCCTTTATGGCAGGTAATACACTGTATATGGTTATGGTCTTCTTAAAGGTAACACGAGCTGCGATAGCGTGAAGACAGGTGTCGATGCTAACGGGGCTACATAAAATTTGGCTACGAATGAGAAGAGCCACTCCACCAGAGCGCCTCTCCGAATCAGAGCCTTTATGTATAACGTTAAAACCATTAAAGGACACAGGGTCAGATGTCTTTAGGAAAATCTCCTGAATAGATATTACTGAGGTGTTATAGAACTTGACTAAAAGACGTAATTCCTCAAAGTTAGCCTGAAAACCAAGACAATCCCACTGAAGCAGAGAGTACATGAATATGTCTTATCTGGGGGTGAAGAGCTTTTCCCCTTTTTCCTTTGCCTTGGAAAGAGTTGACGAAACAGAGAGGGGCCGGCTCTGTGGCCTCCTCTGGTTTTTCGGAGATGAAGGTGGTGGAGCTGCCGCAGCATCAGCAACGAAAACTTCCACCCCCTCCATCCGCTCCTCCAGTGGAGCATATTTGTTTTGAAGAGGGACATCAGTGTTTCCCTTCTGGGCCCGTGCGCACAGCGGTCGCATAGATTTCTTAGACTTCTGGTCCTGGGCACCGTTCCTGCCGCTAGAGTTAGCGGCCTTAGAAGGCTGTCAAGAACCAGAAGCCTTTGGAGTTGACAGACTAACAGGTTTGGGTGGGGGCTGAGGATTAGGGGCAACAAAAGGTCGGCAGTGTCTGTTTTCTGCGTTCCCTGGCTCTTCCACCGGAGGAGTGTTACTCTCCAGGGGCGAGAGGAGCCGAGGCTCCGCCCTCAACCAAGAAGTTGGGGTTTGACATGAAAAGTCTTTGGTTGGGCGCTTGCATGCCACCGCTGCACTGAAAGTAATCACAGAGGTGTTAGAGGTTGGGGCAGCCTCAGCTGCACAAGGGCCTTGAACCAGTTTTGGGGCGTCCAGAAAGGACAGCCCCTTTTCCACACGCACCTGCTGAATCTTGCACTCGGATATCCAACGAGGGCATTTCTTGTCCAAAGCCATATGCGCCCCCCCTGGCAATTCACACACACAGGGTGGTGGCTGTGCAGGACTCAGCAGAGTGTCCGGGCTTAGTCTAACAGGCGCATGAAGCGCATGCCTGGCGGCATGTCTTCTGCCCATGGACATACTTTTGGCACGTAAAGCACCGGAGGGGTTGTAGTTGTAGTTATTTGGGTTTAACGCCGAGCAGGCGACTAAGGCCATCTCACGGCGGGATGGGTTAAAAAGCCTAGTCAGCCAGACTAAAAGCAAGGTCTTAAGACAAGATGGAAATATGTCTTAAAAATATGTCAGGCTAATATGTCGCACAAGTCATTAAAAGAAATCTCTACAGACTTTCAAAAAGGGCATAATAAAGAAATTCACAGTCTATGATTGCTCAGATCTTGTTAAAAATATTGCATACTCTGAAGAAATTGAAGATTTTGTCCGGCGGAACATCCCGGAACAAAAACTTCAAGGAGTATGCTGTGAAGTGTTTATATCTCGTGTCAATTTGATCGGCACAATACAGCAAAAAGTGTCAAACAGGAAACTGCTCATCACAGGCATCACAGATAAAATGCTGCCATGCGGGACACCCATCTCCTGTTCAAAGAAGTCGGAGAGGGTGGAGCCCACACGGACATTGAACAACCGATGAGACAAAAAATTGTGAATAAAAACGGGCAGGTGCCCTTTAAAACCCATGTCCGACAAATCAGACATTATACCATACTTCCAGGTAGTGTCATATGCCTACTCAAGATCGAAGAAAATTGCATAGACATGCTGCTTGTTGACAAAAGCATCTCGGATAAACGACTCAAAGCGAACTAGATGGTCAGTTGTACTACGGAAGCGCCGGAAACCGCATTGGAGGTCTGTGATGAGACCCTGGGACTCAAGATGCCACACCAGGCGGGAGTTGACCAAGCGTTCCATAGTTTTACATAAACAAGATGTCAAAGCGATTGGCCGGTAGTTGCCCGGGTTGGAGGGATCCTTACCCGGCTTGGGAATTGGCACAACCACAGCCTGGCGCAAAAATGGCGGAAAATGGCCGTTTTTCCAGATATGGTTAAATGCCTTGGGAAGGACAAGGAGTGAAGCCCCAGGCAGATGGGTTAGGAGCTGATAATAATAATAATTACGGTATTTATAATGCGCTTATCTTATAATAATTATAACTCTAAGCGCGCACTCACAACTCGCGCACGCATGCACACGCTTTAGACAACGACTCACGTACCACAAATAGTGAAATACATTACGACAGTCAGCTTGGGGTGGGGTGTGTGGCGATTAATAGTGCTAGAACTGTTGAAAGAGGTGAGTTTTGAGGGCGGACTGGATGGAGGAGAGAGAGTGTTTCTGGCGGAGAGAGAGTGGGAGAGTGTTCCAGGTGGATGGACCGTATACCGGGAAGGAGCGGGGGCCGAACGTGCTGAGTTTGGTGTGGGGGATGTGGAGGCGGAGAGGGTCAGAGGCGGAGCGGAGGGAGCGGGGAGGAGTGTAGGGGTGAAGTAAGTTTGAGAGATAGGAAGGAGCGCAGTTGTTCAGGGATTTGTAGCAGAGAGACAAAATCTTGTATTGGATGCGTTGGGGGATGGGAAGCCAGTGAAGGAGTTTGAGCAGGGGAGTGATGTGTTCAGATGTTTTCTTTCTGAGGACGAGGCGGGCAGCATTGTTCTGGACGCGCTGGAGAGTGAAAGTGGTGGAGTGAGGGAGGCCCGAAAGGAGAGACTTGCAGTAGTCGATGCGAGATAGGATGAGAGAGACAACCAGTTTGGTGGCAGCTTTGGTAGTGAGGTATTTTCTGATCTGATTGATGCGACGGAGGTGGAAATAGCTTGCCTGGGCCTTGGCGGAGACGAAGCTGGTCATGAAAAGGGAGGAATCAAGGATAACGCTTAGGTTTTTGGCCGAGTCAGAGAGTGAGATGGGGGTGCTGTCTAGTTGAAGGTGGAGAGAGGGAGGGAGCTGAGAGAGTTTCTGGCCAGTACCCACCAGCATGGCTTCTGTTTTGTCGTCGTTCAGTTTAAGCTTGTTTGCTGTCATTCAGTTTTTCACGTCTTCGTAGCAGTCAGCCATGCTTGTCAGTAGTGACTGAGTGTTGTTGAGTTCGCCTTTGTCTAGTAGTTGTGAGTCGTCAGCGTAGAGGTGGTGGTGTATGTTGTGAGACTGGATGATGATGGACAGGGGAGAGGTGTAAAATGTGAGAAAGGACCGGGCCCAGGACGGACCCTTGTGGAACTCCGCAGGAGAGCGTGACTTGGTTGGAGGAGACGCCGTCGATGGTGACGGATTGCTGTCTGTCAGAGAGGTAGGAGAGGAACCAGGAGTGAGCAGAGTCAGTGATGCCGAAGGAGTGGTGAAGGCGTTGGAGGAGGATAGAGTGGTCTATAGTGTCGAAGGCGGCACAGAGGTCGAATAGCGTAAGAAGGGAGATGTTGCCCGAGTCGGTGGAGAGAAGCAGGTCGTTTAAGATATGTAGAAGGGCTGTTCAGTGCTGTGATGTTTGCGATAGGCAGACTGGAAGGGACTGAGGAGGTTGTTGTCGGCGAGGTGGAGGTTTAGCTGGTTGAGAACAACCTTCTCAAAAAGCTTGGACAGGAAAGAGAGATTGGAGACTGGGCGAACGTTTTTGAGTTCGTTTATGTCAATGTTGTGCTTTTTGAGGAGTGGATAGTGGATGTTATTTATTCCAGCAGCAGAGTCATGACATTTCTGCATGGCTTGCTGCAATTCTAAAATTGTAAAAGGGGCATTATAGTCTTCCGAGTTATCCGATATAAAATCACAAGTACAAGACTCTCTCTTCTCCTTCTCTCTCTGGAAGAAAGGTGACTAATGCTCTGTTGAAATAGTATGGGCAATAGTGGAGGCAAGCTAATTGGCCACAGCCGTTTTATCCGTGACCACACTGACACGATCTCTAAGATGCCGACAGAAGCCGAGCCACCTCTGCCCCTAATTCTTCGAACAGCTTTCCAGACTTTTTGGGACAGAGTCCTAGAAGATAAAGAAGAGACGAAGCGTCTCCATTAAGCACGGCGTTCACGTTTAAAAATGCAACGGGCAATGTAACCATGATACGCTCGGCTTCCGAGGGAGTGATGTAGAAGTTCTAGGGATAGTTTCACCTGCTGTGTCCAACAAAATAGAAGTAAAACAAGAAACAGGTTCTTCAGCTGACATGACCACCACAAAGACGAGACTGACAGGGAACAGAGTCTTGTTAGCTTTCTTGAGATTCCAGCGCCCCACTGGTGAATCCTCCTCACAGCTGACCGATGACAGGACTAATGGGAAGTGGTCACTACTGCACAGGTCGTCGTGAACCTTCCAGTAAAAGTCCAGCATAAGAGAATTATTTTTATTTAGTTATTTTTGGGTTTAACGCCGAGCAAGCGACTAAGGCCATGTCTTAAGAAAAGATGGAAATATATCTTTAAAAAATGTCGGGCTAAAATGGTTAAAATCACTATAAACAGTCTGTGTGTCAGTGACAGGGTCACTGCGGGCACTGTTGGCAGCAGAATCTGCGATTCTGCTGCCTTCGATGCCCACATGGCTCGGGCCCCAAATAAAAATGATCGTCATAATAGTCCTTCATCAAGTCTTCGTAGAGCTCTCTAATCTGCACCAGCAGTGGGTGGTCTGTTCCCGCGCCCTGAAGGGCCTGCAGGGCAGAAAGAGAGTCAGACAGAATCAGGCAGTTCCTTTCCCGAGACTGATAGGCATGCTTGAGTGCCAGCAGAATTGCCTGCAGTTCTGCACTAAAGACAGAGGAATGGTCAGGGAGGCGGAGCTTAAATGGCCGTCGAGGATGGCGAGAGGACACTGCAGCCGCAGCCACTCTCCCATCCTCAGACTTGGGCCCATCCACATAAAGACGACAATAGCCAGGAAACATTGAAAGTAGTTCATTGAGGGCCTGTTGTTATATGGCTGGTGGAGTACAATCCTTCTTGTGGGCGGTCAAGTCCAGCAAGATGTCAGGAACGGGCAGTAGCCAGGGTGGAGTGATGTGCAGCAGAGATTCCGAAACTTTGTCCAGGTCCACTCCGGCCGCTTGCAGATGAGGACGGACACGGACTGAAAGTGGACGGACAGCTCTCGGATGGGCATCGTAAATCTCTGCAAACGACGGGTTAAAAACACAATCATAGGCAGGATTGTTTGGATGGGCCTTCAGCTTCAGAACGTAGCTGAGCATGAGGCGGATGCGGCGGCGGCGGAGCCTGAGAGAAGGCTCCCCTGCCTCGGCATAAAGACTAGGAACTGGAGATGTCCTGAAGGCTCCCAGACACATTCGCAGACCTTGAAGGAGGTGAGGTCTAGAACAGTTAGTTATTTTGGGTTTAAAGCAGAACAGGCGACTAAGGCCGTCTCAGGGCGGAATGGGTAAAAATCTGGTCAGCCAGACGAAAAGCAAGGTCATAAGGCAACATGGAAATATATCTTAAAAATGTCAGGCTAAAATGTCGCACGAGTCTTTAAAATAAATGTCTACAGACTCTCCAATAGGGCAAAATAAAGAAATTCACAGTCTATGAATGCTCAGATCTTATAACAAATATTGCATTCTCTCAAGAAAATGAAGATTTTGTCTGCGGGAACATCCCGGAACTAAACCTTCAAGGAGTCTGCGGTGAAGCGTTTATATTTGGTGTCAATTAGATCGGCACAATACAGTAAAAAGTGTCGAACAGAAAACTGCTCATCACAGGCAAAACACCACGGAGCTCATCGTGTAACCTTTTAATAATAATAATAATACTGTTTTGACGCGTAGCCTGCCTGCTAGGTTTTTCCCCCTGAGCGCATGCCTTACGTTGGCTCACTTCGCTGCTACCGTGGTAATTTTGACACATTTCATTTGCCTTGTCAGTTGTAAAAATCTTATCTTACCCCAACATATTTGGTATCAGTGGAAAAAGCAGTTCAAGGTGAACTCATAGACACTATGCTGAAGAAAATATTTTGTATTGTTCAGATTTTACATGTGTATAAAAAAGATTGTGTAAGAAGCCAAAAATCAAAAACAGATTTGCACTGGGTTCTGAAAACATGCTGTTAGTGTATTAGTTATCCACAGTGTAAAATTACAACTCACCTGGCATTCCAGAGACATATTATTGTGTGTCACCAGTAAATAATCCAGAAAGAAAGGCACAACAGAAAAGTTTCTTCACATATAAAAGTTGTTACACCAAAATCCGCCATTTTTTTCGCGCGTGGGGACGTTTTGTTTCAGATCTTCTGATTCGTTGGTTTCAGCCCATACAAACAAGAAAAGTCACTCTACCAGTACAGAAATGAGTCTTGGCTTTGACTTCGCGAACGAAGATTTTATAGGAGTTGCCCACGACGTCTGCAGGCTTGTTCGTGGCTGCGGAGGCCAATCCGGGAAAGGCAGGTTCGACCGCAGTGGCTGCAGGGGAAGGTATGGCCAGAGTTCTGAGTTGTGGCATCTCTGTTTTTTCTCCTGAGCCGCTTGTCCTTAAGGCTAGCTCAAAGGAGACAGCTGCCTTGTAAATGGTGGAGCGCCAGGTGTCACGGTCCACAGCAAGCGAGGACCACTGGTGGTGGTCGATTTGGCAGGCACTAAGTGACTTCTTGAGACAGTCTTTGTATCTCTTCTTTGTTGCCCCTCTGTCACGGTGTCCAGTAGCAAGCTCGCCGAACAGGGTGATCTTTGGTAGGCGATGATCCTCCATCCTGGAGACATGCCCCGCCCAGCGGAGCTGTGTCCGCAGCAGCAAGGCCTCAATGCTCACAGTTTCAGCCTGTTCAAGGACCTCGACGTTGGTGACATAGTCACTCCAGTGAATGCCCAGGATGGTACGCAGGCAGCGCTGGTGGAAGCGTTCGAGGAGTCGTAGTTGGCTGCGGTAGAGGGCCCAGGACTCGGAACCATACAGCAGGGTGGTGAGGACCACAGCTCTGTACACGCTGATCTTGGTGCCTGTTTTCAGCTGTTGATTGTGCCACACCCGCTTGAAACGTCGCCCTAAAGCGCTGTTCGCTTTTGCCAGCCTGCTGTCAAGCTCCTTGTCCAGCTTGGCGTCCGACGTGATAATGCAGCCAAGGTAAGTAAACTGGTGCACTGACTTTAGTTCAGACTCGCCAATGGTGATGTGAGGAGGTCGATACACTGTCTTGGGTGCCGGCTGATGGAGGACCTCTGTCTTTTTCAGACTGACCTCGAGTCCAAAGAGCTGGGCAGCGTCTGCGAAGCAGGACGTGATGCGTTGCAGGGCTCTCTCTGTGTGTGCAACGAGGGCAGCGTCATCAGCAAAAGCAGATCACGAATCAGTTGGTCTAGGGTTTTCGTGTGGGCCTGCAGTCGTCTGAGATTGAACAGGCTGCCATCGAGACGATACCTGATGTACACTGCATCGTCATCATCGAGGTCTACTGTGGCCTGCTTCAACATCATGCTAAAAAAGATGGTGAAGAGGGTCGGTGCCAACACACAGCCCTGCTTTACGCCGTTGACAATAGGGAATGGTTCTGAGAGGACATTCTTGAGTCTGACCTGGCCTTGCTGGTCCTCGTGTAGCTGGACAATCATGCTGAGGAACTTTGGGGGACAGCCAAGTCGCTCCAGGATCTGCCACATGCCTTGCCTGCTCACAGTGTCGAACGCTTTTGTTAGGTCGATAAACGTTACGTACAGCCCTTTGTTCTGCTCACGGCACTTCTCATGAAGCTGTCTCAGCACAAAGACCATATCGGTGGTGCTCCTGTTTGCTCTGAAGCCACACTGGCCCTCTGGGAGGTGGTCTTCAGCGATGGCAGGTACCAGCCGATTCAGGAGCAGCCTTGCAAGAATTTTCCCAGCAATGGACAGCAGGGTAATTCCCCGATAGTTGGAACAGTCAGACTTCTCGCCTTTGTTCTTGTACAGGGTGATAACGACAGCATCACGGAGATCCTTTGCTAGTGTTCCTTCCTCCCAGCAGCAGAGAAAGAGGTCATGGAGCTTGTTGTGCAGTGCTGTGCCTCCATGTTTCCAGATCTCTGGCGGTATTCCATCAGTGCCTGCTGCTTTGCCACTCTTGAGCTGGTGGATGGCTGTGAGGGTCTCTTCAGTGGTGGGCGGTTCGTCCAAGTCAACCTTTACTGGGAGTTGTGGGATTTGTAGGACGACTGCTTCTTGAACAGTGCGCTCAGCGCTGAAGAGGCTCTGAAAGTACTCTGACCAGCGGTTCAAGATGGAGGTATTATCTGTGAGGAGTGCCTGGCCATTCGCGCTTCGCAGGGGACTTTGTACCAGGTGTCTGGGGACATACACTGTTTTCAGTGCTTCGTAGAAGCCCCTGTAGTCACCATTGTCAGCGCAAAGCTGGGTCCTCTGTGCAAGTCTGGTCCACCACTCATTCTGGAGATCTCTGAGCTTGCGCTGGAAACTGCTGCAGACGAGGCAGAAGGCAGACTTCTTCACAGGGCAGGAAGGCTGGGCGGACCTGATGGGCGGCTCTTTTTTTTTTTTTTTGCTAGGGTTCCTGGATCTCTACATCGTTCTCGTCAAACCAGTCAGTCAGATCTTCTGATTCGTTGGTTTCAGCCCATACAAACAAGAAAAGTCACTCTACCAGTACAGAAATGACTGCTTGACATTATAGTAGGTTACTTCCCTACGACCATACTGCCGGTACTGCCCGTTAAACTGGTATCCAGCGCACATATAATGTGCGCCTCGTCGGCAATGGGAAACAAGGCCAGCGCATATGTGTCTTTCCTGGGGCGCTTGCCTGCCACCGCTGCACTGAATGTATACACACATGTGTTAGAGGATGAGGCAGCCGCAGCTGCACCAGGGCCTTCAACCAGCTTTTTGGCGTCCAACAAGGGCAACCCCTTCTCCACACGCACTTGCTGAATCCTGCACTCGGATATCCAACGAGGGCATTCCTTGTCCGAAGCCATATGCGCCCCCTTGCAATTCACACACAGTGGGGTGGCTGTGCAGGACTCAGCAGAGTGTCCGGGCTTAGTGCAACGGGCGCATGAAGCCTCTGCCTGACGGCAGGTCTTTTGCCCATAGGGTGTCAAACGTCAGGATGATGGTAGGGAGACGGATCTCCCCACCACCTCGCTTGGAAGCGAAGCGCCTGACGTAAGTCACCCCCTGAGACTTAAGCTTCCGTACAATTTCATCTTCTGACAGTTCTGCCAAAGCTTGATCTTTGATTACGCCTCTTGACGAATTCATAGTTTTGTGAGTGTCATCTCCACTGGAGTGTCTCCAAAGGAAGAGAGCCTCAGCAGCCCGTTTAAGTGTGTCTGGGTACGGCACTCTACCAGCAAGTCACCAGACCTGAGGCGCTGGGCCTCGGGCCTGCCAACTCGGCTCCTGATGGTCTCCCCCACAAGAAATGGATTCAGCTTGGAAAAAGGTTTGTCTGTCATCTTGCTATGAACAATGAGGAATCGAGGCCATACAGCTGACGCATGAGGCGTCGCCTCCTCACAGTCCGAGTCACTGTCATGTTCAATGTCGGTGGCGATATGCCGCTTATGTGCAAGGTTGTTTTTTTTTCCATATCATAATAGTATAGATATTCATCCCCCGGGGGTCCCCGCCCGCCACCGAGCCCAACAAGGGAAAGTGCAACTGTGGGCGGGTCTCCAGCCGACGCACAATGGAGACTGCCCGAAAGATATACTCAAGGGGGTAAGCCCGATTGAACCGTCTGAGCCACCACCTTCTATCACACTGTTGAATGCAGGGGAATACTGGCGTAAATCACCTAATCAGCAGCTGAGGCTATAGCATGGTGCTCCGTACATCAACCCGCATGTCAACAGTGGGAGAGGGCTCAACGTGACAAGAGCCGATTGCCTAGGCCGGTACGACTAGCCTCCCGTTTAGGTAGAAGTCAAGGCCAGAGTGGAGTGTTTCAGCCACCAGGATCCTCTTCTCCCCCGACACGGGTCTCCAAGCACGGCAAACACTTGGGATTCAAAGGACCAAATATTCACGAGTATTTTTAAGGACCAATCCAACATGATAAAACCTGGGTTAACACAGCTTCTTAAAAACCGGACCATTGAAAAAGACTGGACAACATATCTGCTGACATCAAGTCCTAATCCTGGACAAAGATGGCACCCTTCTGCTAGCCCACTCAGTCAGGGACTGAGGGGACTACCCACCCACGCCATGAGGACGCCGATGCCCAGTGGGCGAGGTCTAGAACAGAACTAGATCCGCAACCTAGTTAGAGTACGTAGGTGAGCCATCGTTAAAGACATAGGTTAAGGTGAGAAAAAAAAACATCTTGTAACATCTGACCTCTACCATCATAGTGGTTACCACCCCAAAGGTGAGCGTGACCGTTGAAATCCCCATGAGAATGAAGGGAGGGGGCAGCTCATCTACTAAGTTAACGTGGTGTTTAGACGAGGGAGGAGTGATAAACATATTTTAAACGGAGGGAAAGAGGACTGAATGCGTGGGTGGGGGTCGGTGTCCGGTAGCGGAAGTACTGAGTAGGTGGGGGAATTTCCCGACTGTGGAATGCTATGATGAGAGATGGAGATTGAGAGAGAGAGAGGGAGGGTGGGAAAGCCTGTAGGGGGTGAGTGCGTAGGCGAGTATGAGCGAGGTATAAAAGTGTGTGGGAGGTGAATGCGTGGGCGGTTACAGGAGTGATAAGGGGACGGTACCGACCGACTACGCCAGTCAGCAGCAGCAGTCAGGCGACAGCTAGAAATTGAAATGGCTCCCAAATCAGCGAGAAAGAAGGCTTTACTAGAAAATAGTGAGATGGACCATATTTTCCGTGACTGGGGCCTCGACGAAGAGGTGCAGAGTGCCATGATCAGGGAAAAATTCATCTCTAGGCAAGCACTACTGCTAATGTCTGACGAAGACATTGACGCTCTGGCGCTGAAACGGGGGGACAGAGCACTGCTCCGTGCAGCGGTGGCCAAATTCTGGGTGGACAACGGCGGTGGCCCACTGTGCGGCGGACTGGGAGGAGTAGCGGACAACAGCGGCAGTAGGGCGCCACAGACCTTGAGGACGCCCTATACAGTACACACCACAGCGGGGCCGGACTGGATGAACTGTTGCGCGACGGCCTGTGCGTCAGTGTCAACAGTAGCGGGGGTATTGCGGCAGCAAAAGGTGGGCCCCACTTACGTATAGTAGACTTTCTGTCTTCAGCAGCAGTGGCAGAGGAAGAAGTGGCACTTGGGGGTGGTGTCACTATAAAGGTGAACAGCAAACCGAAGTTGGACAAGGTTTCCCCCGCACACTGGATAGTGGCAAATAGCCGTATTATGGCGGCCCTTATGGACAAACACACACCGGGTTTCACGCCGTACGCCTACCTCAAGTACTCGGCGATGGTGGGGAAGCTGGCGGCCAGATACACCTGGCAAAGTGTCCTGCTGTTCGACGATGAGTATCGTCAGCGGCAAGCGGCCGAAGCATTCCAGTGGGCACGGACGCCCCACACCTGTCCACGGTGGTGCTGCGCGACCGTACTGCGCAATCTGCGATGCCCGCTGGCTCACCTGCTCGCAGAACAGGAGGAGGGACGGCCGGACCGCGCCCACAACGCCCCATCGGCCCCTCTGGGAGGGAAGTGTGCCTGCAGTACAACAGAGGGTACTGCACCTACGGCGCACGCTGCCAGCTGGACCATGTGTGTGCCACCTGCGGGAGAGATCATCCGGCGCGGGAACATCGTGACACACCTGCAGCAGCGGCAGGTGGGCAAACACGGGACAGCCTAGGACACAGCGCAGCAGGTTGCACAAGGCGAGGTAGGCCCCACCCATTCTAGCACTTTTTATCATAGCCCTTATCCTGCACTAAGTCCATACAACTGTCAATTGTTAGGTTCTGGAGCGTCCATTAGTTCAAAACTCTTAGTGTGGCAAGACGAATTAGCTTCTGATAAAAACAAAAAGTTTCTCCTTGAAGGGATCGAACATGGGGTTTATATCACTGACAAACATCAGACTGTTAGATCTGTAGAGCAGAAAAATCACACCTCTGCCTTAAAAAACAGAGTAGCGGTAGAAAAGGAGCTCATCGATCAGATAAACAAAGGTCATTATATCGTAGCATCTCAAAAACCAACGGTAATTAGCGCTTTGGCTGCGATCCCAAAAGACGACAATAGCATACGCCTGATACACGACGGCAGCAAGCCTGTAGGACATGCAATGAACGATTACTCAGTACCTGAGACAGTAAAATTCCAGACTCTAGCGGACGCGTGTGCACTAACCAAGTCCGGCTACTGGTGCGCGAAAGTTGACCATAAGGCGGCATACCGATCTGTGTGTATCCATCCAGATAATTACCAAGTCACAGGCCTAAAATGGATTTTTACGGGCGAGCAGAAGCCCACATACCTGTTCGATAGTAGGCTCCCTTTTGGTAGTAATGTGGGCCCTTCGCACTTTCACAGACTCTCGCAGGCAGTTCGCAGATGTATGTTACGGCGCGGCATGACAGTGATAGTAGCGTATATTGACGATTTCTTCATAGCAGCTAAGTCCAAAGAGGAATGCACTCAAATGATGATGACGCTCATTGCCCTTTTACGTAAATTAGGGTTCAATATTAGCTGGCCTAAGGTGGTGGGGCCTACACAAACCATTACTTTTCTCGGGATCCAAATCTGCACCAGCACAAGCACCTTGTCATTGGGCGACGACAAGTTACAGCAACTTCACAAACGCTTGCAGCAGTTTCAAGGCAAAACACGCGCGACAAAGCAAAGCTTGCAGTCACTAGCAGGGTCCCTTAACTGGGCGTGTCAAGCCGTCAAGGGAGGAAAATTTTTTCTCAGGCGGATTCTTGATACGATTAAACCCCTTCAGCAGCAAAGGCATAAAGCGAGACTCGCACGAGAGTTTCACGCAGACTTACAGTGGTGGCTATCTTACATGCATGTTTTTAATGGCACTGTGTATTATGACTCACAAAGCAAGGAACATGTCCATGTTGATGCATGCAACCTAGCGGCAGGCGCGTTCTGGAAAGGAGATTGGAATTATACACTGTTCTCTTCAAACATGCCGGCAGCCAAGGACTTGCATATTAATTATAAAGAGGTGTGCGCGGTGGTGCAGGCAGTCAACCGGTGGGCCCCGTCATGGCGAGGGAAACAGGTGGTCATTCATACGGACAGCACGGTGACAAAGGCTATCATTAACAAAGGGCGCTCAAAAGACCGCTATGTCAATAGTTTGTTGAGGCAGATGGCATGGGAGTGTGTGAGAACGAATTGCAGCGTGTCAGCGATGCACGTGGCTGGCAGTGTGAATGTGTTTGCCGATACTATTTCCCGCCTACACGAAGGACGGCTGCCCATGCTAGGACAATTGCTGACGAATTGGCACCGGGGCCGACCGCCTGACACCTACCTTCTGAATCACATGTCACAGTCACTCTTGGTTTTGTGCTGTCTAGGTGCCGGGTCTAGGCTCAGACACCAGCTACTGCAGGAGGTGGCGGGATATCGTGCCAGTGTTTTTGCCGACAACACCAAGAAAACTAGTATCAGACTCACTTGCGCTCTTATCTCAGATTTTGTGACCAAATGAACATCCAGCCGGTACCGGTGTGTGAGAGAACAGTGGCGCAGTACGCAGCCTTTTTGGCCAGGACACTTCAGCCCAGTTCCGTGGCACAGTACCTCAACATTGTTCGCCTATTGCATTTAGAATGCGGGGAACCGCACCCATACCAGGATTCGTGGATGGTGAAAAGCACATTGCGGGGAATTGAGCGAACAAAAGGCTGCCCTCCTAACCGCAAGACGCCGATGAGCCCGCAACTTCTTCTTCAGACTAAACAAAAACTTGATTTGTGCAGCTCTAAGGACTGTGTCTTCTGGGCAGCGATTGTGGTTATGTTCTTCGGACTGCTTCGGCGATCCAATCTTTTCCAAGATGGTGCAGGATTCGATCCTGGGAAACAACTCACTAGAGACTGCTTTGTTGTAAATGACAACAGTAGTGTCAAGATACTGGTTAGGTGGAGTAAGACAATTCAGAAACGCGAAAAAACTCTAGTGATCGCGTTACCGGTCATGTTGCGTCACCCTCTGTGCCCCGTGACGGCAGTAATCAGTATGTTTAGAGCGCTAGGCCCATCGCCTCCTAAGGCACCGGCTTTCCCCATTCGGGGATCAGAGTTCAACAAACGGTTGCGAGAACTGACCTCTGCTGCTGAAGGGGTTTATACAAGCCACAGCTTGCGGCGTCGTGGGGCTACCTGGGCCCTGGTTTGTGGGGTGCCCGGCGAGGTGGTGAAGTGTTTGGGGGACTGGAAAAGCACTGCATACCTATCATACTTGGACCAAATACCTCAAAATATTCAAGATTTCTACAGAAGTGTACTTATTCAGAAAATACCCACACCTTGAACACTCGACATTTCTCTCAATTGGGTGACAAAAACTGGCGTTTTTCCCGTTAGGTCTGGGCAGGAAACAACCAGTAAACCTACTGGTTGGGTTAGATGTTGTCTTACATGTTTGACAAGTGAGAGTCACTGGAATAAAACGCCTCCGTTATTTTTGCCCAACTGACAGAAAAAGTGTTGCCGCCGCGTGTTCAGTGTATAAGCGTGAGGAAGTAGTGTGGAGTTGAGCGTGAGACTGAGGTGTGATAGAGCGTGTGGTCGTGTACGCTGTTCTGACAAAACCTCGCCCAAGTTCTGGTCCGGAACTCTGGCCAGCCATTTATTGGCCGAGAGGGGCGATGATGTCAGAACAGGGGCGCACTGAAGGGAAGGAGAGATTGAGATCGGGAAAAGGGGAGGGAGGGGGGGAGGCATGAGAGTGACTGGAGTTTAAGTGGTGTTTAGACGAGGGAGGAGTGATAAACATATTTTAAACGGAGGGAAAGAGGACTGAATGCGTGGGTGGGGGGCGGTGTCCGGTAGCGGAAGTACTGAGTAGGTGGGGGAATTTCCCGACTGTGGAATGCTATGCTGAGAGATGGAGATTGAGAGAGAGAGAGATAGGGAGGGTGGGAAAGCCTGTAGGGGGTGAGTGCGTAGGCGAGTATGAGCGAGGTATGAAAGTGTGTGGGAGGTGAATGCGTGGGCGGTTACAGGAGTGATAAGGGAACGGTACCGACCGAATACGCCAGTCAGCAGCAGCAGTCAGGCGACAGCTAGAAATTGAAAACCCACCATCCGACCCCAAGCAACCACCTTTGTAATCTGCTGCATATAAAGTGTCCATAATTTTTTTTCCTTTGTTTTTGATAAGCATGTTCTATATAGCACATGATAAGTCTGGCAACTACCTTACATTTTCTTGGTTTGTTGTTCTTTTTTTATTATGAGATAGTACTATATTGAACTGAATTGCCTCGGCTCAGTTGTACGCAGGGTGTTTTTTTATGGAGGTCCTTTTTGTGTTCGGATTTGTTGTTTTGTTTTTTAGTTTGTGTGTATTGTTGCAGGGAAGGGGGGGGGGGGCAGGAAACAACCAGTAAACCTACTGGTTGGGTTAGATGTTGTCTTACATGTTTGACAAGTGAGAGTCACGGGAATAAAACGCCTCCGTTATTTTTGCCCAACTGACAGAAAAAGTGTTGCCGCCACGTGTTCAGTATATAAGCGTGAGGAAGTAGTGTGGAGTTGAGCGTGAGACTGAGGTGTGATAAAGCGTGTGGTCGTGTGCGGTGTTCTGACAAAACCTCGCCCAAGTTCTGGTCCGGAACTCTGGCCAGCCATTTATTGGCCGAGAGGGGCGATGATGTCAGAACAGGGGCGCACTGAAGGGAAGGAGAGATTGAGATCGGGAAAAGGGGAGGGAGGGGGGAGGCATGAGAGTGACTGGAGTTTAAAATATCACTACTACAGACTCACAGCGATGGTGGCAGATAAACACTGCATATAGTTATGGTCTTCTTTAAGGTAACCCAAGCTGCGACAGCCTGAAGACAGGTGTCGATGCTAAAGGGGCTACATAAAAAGTTGGTTATGAATGAGAAGAACCACTCCATCCGAGCGCCTCTCGTTATATATAACGTTAAAACCATTAAAGGACACAGGGTCAGAAGTCTTCAGGTAAGTCTCATGAGGAGATAGTACTGAGGCGTTATAGAACTTGACTAAAAGACGTAATTCCTCAAAGTTAGCTTGAAAACCACGACAATTCCACTGAAGCAGAGAGTACATGATTATGATTTATCTGGAGGTGAAGAGTTTTTCCCCCCTTTTTCCTTTGCCTTGGAAGGAGTTGAAGAAACAGAGGGGGGCCGGCTCCCGGGTCCCCTCTGGTTCTTTGGAGAGAAAGGAAGTGGAGCTGCCGCAGCATCAGCAATTACGTCGTATTTTTCTTTTTTAGCAGTCTGAAACTGCTATTGCGTTTTTCCTTGTTTTTGAGTCCGCGTACATTCAGTCAGACAACGTAATTGAGCCATATCGAAAGGAAGGAATCATAGTCCGTGACCGTAAGTAGTTTGTCATTAGAGCAGGAGGACGAGGTGACGCCGGGTTCAGGTATTTAGACTACGGAACACAGTGGTGTTTCCGTACTGTCCAGTCTCTTAGCCATAGTCAGTCCCAGGCATCCCCTAATATTTCAATCCCCTAAAAAACACTACCGCCCACCAGCTGCACATTTGCCATGCACAAAATAACCGAAAAACAGCACATTGACAGTCTCATTTCTTGGCTATGAACCTGATTCCTTACCAACCCCACACCCAAGCACAGCTGAAATCAGCGTGCCCCTCAAATCACTACGTCAACGGCAACTCAACATAGGCCCACAATTGTCCACTGGATAAGCTCAGGATGGTATGAATCAAAGCACCAAACATGTCTCCTCTCAGCTAACCAGAAATTTTCAGCAAATTCCAACATTCAGCCCTACTACAACTTTTCAAACAAGGCAAAAATTATTTTTAAAAACACCGGTCCTCTTACTGCCTGAACTTCCCAAATTTAAATATATAACGTGACCTGTAAAGGGTCGAGTTGTCATCATCCATATTGTTTCTCTCTCCACAGGGGTCAGAGTTGGGGTTTGCGTTCTCCTTGAGTTGGGGACTGTTGTTCACTCGCACGTTTTTCTTTCCGGCAGATCTCGGCGAGCTTTGCGCGGAAGAGAACCGCGCACGCTTCGTCAGCTGCGCCGGTATCAGCGACCTGCTGCGAGCAGACTCGCTGGCAGTGCCAGCACCGCGGGCAGGCTGACGCGGTTCGCGGGGGTTGAAGCTAAGCGTGATTTGCTTCTTTCTTTCTTCCGATAAGGACGGCGGAGGCATGAGTGCAGCGCTGGCACCCGCCTTATGGCCCTCACCCAAGTGCTCTGGTGGTGGCCTGCAGACAGGCAATTAGAACAGATGACCGTTTTTTGTTCTTTGTGAAATACTGTAGCGGTACAATTCTAAATTTTTAGTGATCTAGGGAAAGAAGGGTTGCAGGCACATCTATGTAGATGAACCTACGCCCCGTTTTCCAATGGGACAGCTTCCCATTCTCATCTCGGGCCTTCTCGTCCATGAGAATTGATCGAGTTTTCACGGCCAGTTTTTCAATATATTGTAGTATTTCCTCGTTCGAGAAAAAAAGAGGAATATTTCCAATGGTGAGACGTGTGGCTGGGATTTCTCGCTCTCCTTGCGCGTCCATCACGATATAGGGGTTTTTGTCACTTGGGGTCACAAGCCGACCCCTCAACACTATGCCCTTGGTTAGGAGGGCCACTCGTGCGTCCATGTTTTTTGGGTATATCCTCCACAGATTTCCCAGTCTTTGGCTTCCTTCTACGTTGTTGAAGCCTGTACATTTTTCTGCTGCCGAGCAGAGTTCAAAAACTGTGTAGTCTTTATCGTCCGCAGCCGGCAGTAGCTGCGCCTTGATAAACACCGGTGGCACGGGTTCCGCCGCCAGAGCGCCGTACTGCTGCTGCCGGCGTTTATCTTTCTTGTCCAATTAAGAGATGGCACTGGCAGATGGTGTCACGATGGTTGATACACAAGGCACCAAACACAACACTTGCACCGAACACACTATTTTGTATAGCCGATGTCACACCTTAGATGGTGATTTTTAGCGATTTTGGGGGATGACGAGAACATAGCGTCTATCCGACCTAGGATACCAACCGGAAGACCGCCAGTTAGCTTTCTTGAGATTCCAGCGCCCCACTGGCAAATCCTCCTCACAGCCGATGACCAATGACAGGACTACTGGGAAGTGGTCACTACCACACAGGTCGTCGTGAACCTTCCAGTCAAAATCCAGCATGAGAAAAGGATCACACACAGTGAGGTCTAGAACAGAACTAGATCCTGAACCTGAGTTAGAGTACGTTGTTGAGCCATCGTTAAAGACAGGTTAAGTTGAGAAAAACATCTTCTAATAACTGAACTCTGCCATCATAGTGGCCACTACCCCAAGGTGAGCGTGACCGTTAAAATCCCCAATGATAATAAAGGGAGGGGGCAGCTGATCTACTAAGTTAAAAATATCAGTACTACAGACCCGCAGGGATGGTGGCAGGTAAACAATGCATATGGTTAGGGTCTTTTTCAAGGTAACCCGAGCTGCGACAGCCTGAAGACAGGTGTCGATGCTAACGGGGCTACATAAAATTTGGCTACTAATAAAACACGCCACTCCACCTGAGCGCCTCTCTAAATCAGAGCCTTGATGTATAGCGTTAAAACCGTTAAAAGACACAGGGTCAGAAGTCTTCAGGTATGTTTCTTGAAGAGATATTACTGAGGGGTTATAGAACTTGACTAAAATAACGGTATTATTATTATTATTATTATTATTATTATTATTATTATTATTAAAAGAAGTAATTCCTCAAAGTTAGCTTAAAAACCACGACAATACCACTGAAGAAGAGAGTACATGATTATATTTTATCTGGGGAGGAAGAGTGTTTTCCCCCTTTTTCCTTTGCCTTGGAAGGAGTTGAAGAAACAGAGAGGGGCCGGCTCCCGGGCCTCCTCTGGTTCTTCGGAAGTGAAAGGGGTGGAGCTGCCGCAGCGTCAATAACGACACTTTCCACTCCCTCCATCCACTCCTCTAATGTAGCATATTTGTTTTGAAGGGGGACATCAGTGTTCCCCTTCTGGACCCGCGCGCACAGGGTCCCATAGATTTCTTATACCTCTGGTCCTGGACAGCGTTCATGCCGCAAGAGCTAGCGGCATTAGAAGGCTGACCAGAGCCAGAAGCCTTTGGAGGTGACAGACTAACAGGTTTAGTTGGGGGCTGAGGCTTAGGGGCAACAGAAGGCGGCACTACCAGACCGGCAGTGTCTCCTCGTCACCACCGGAGGAGGGTTACTCTCCAGGGGTGAGAGGAGCCGAGGCTCTGCCCCCAACCAAGAAGTTGGGGTTTGACATGAAAATTCTTTGGTGGGGAGCTTGCATGCCACCGCTGCACTGAAAGTATACACAGAGGTGTTAGAGGTTGGAGCAGCCTTCAACCAGTTTTTTTGTCAAAAAAGGACAGCCCCTTCACCACAAGCACTTGCTGAATCCTGCACTCGGATATCCAACGAGGGCATTTCTTGTCCGAAGCCATATACGCCCCCTGGCAATTCACACACATGTGGGGGGGGGGGGAGGGGGGGTGGCTGTGCAAGACTCAGCAGAGTGTTCGAGCTTAGTGCAACGGGCGCATGAAGCCTCTGGATGTCCTCTGCCCATGGCCATACTTTTGGCACTTAAAGCACCGGAGGGGGGAGAGGGACGTACTTTTTTACCTTCAAGGAGTAGTAACCTCCCCAGATGGTCCTCTCTTTCCATGCACATCCTGCGAAGGCCTTTGTCGCTTGCGGGACATAAAGCAATATATACACACCCCTCTCTTTCCGTTACCAGCTTCGTCTCCGCCACGGCCCAGGCATGCTATTTGCACCTCCGTCGCATCAGTCAGATCAGAAAATACAACACCACAGAAGCTGCAACCAAACTTGCTGTCTCTCTCATCTTATCTCGCATCGACTATTGCAACTCTCTCCTTTCCGGCCTCCCTCACTCCACCACTTTCACTCTCCAGCGCATACAGAACAATGCTGCCCGCCTCGTCCTCAGAAAGAAAAAATCCGACCACATCACTCCCCTGCTCAAACTCCTTCACTGGCTCCCCATCCCCCAACGCATCCAATACAAGATTCTGTCTCTCTGCTACAAATCCCTGAACAACTACGCTCCTGCCTATCTCTCCAACTTACTTCACCCCTACACTCCTTCCCGCTCTCTCCGCTCCGCGTCCGACCCTCTCCACCTCCACATTTCCCATGCACCAAACTCAGCACTGTCGGCCCCCGCTCCTTCTCTGTCTACGGTCCATCCACCTGGAACACTCTCCCACTCTCTCTCCATCAGAAACACTCACTCTCCTCCTTCCAGTCCGCCCTCAAAACTCACCTCTTTCAACAGTTCTAGCACTATATCACCACACTCTCCACCCCAAGCTGACTGTCGTAATGTATTTGTGTTACGTGAATCATTGTCTTAAGCGTGCGCATGCCTGCGCGAGTTGTGAGCGTGCGCTTAGAGTTATAATTATTTTAAGATAAGCGCATTATAAATACCGTAATTATTATTATTAATAATGGTAGTAGGAGGGGTGGGGCAGCCAAACTTCAGGATGATGGTAGGGAGACGGATCTCCCCACCACCTCGCTTGGAAGCGAATCGCCTGACGGAAGTTACCCCCTGAGACTTAAGGTTCCGTACAAGTTCATCGTCTGACAGTTCTGCCAAAGCTTGATCTTTGATTACGCCTCTTGACGAATACATAGTTTTGTGGTGTGTGACTTCCACTGGAGTGTCTCCGCTGGAAGAGAGCCTCAGCAGCCCGCTGAAATATGCCCGGGTACGGCACTCTACCAGCAAAGCACAGACCTGAGGCACTGGGCATCAGGCCTGCCAACACGGGTCCTGAGGATCTCCCCCACCAGAAAAGGATGTAGCTTGGAAACAGGTTTGTCTTTGATCTTGCTATGGACAATGAGAAAGCGATGCCATACGGTCGACGCCTGAAGCTTTGCTTCCTGACAGTCCGAGTCACTGTCGTGTTCAATGTCGCTGGCTATGTGCCGCTTCTGTGCGGGTTTTTTTTTTTTTCCATATTATAAAAGTAGGGATATTCATCCCCCGGGAATCCCTGCCCGCCGCCGAACCCAACAAGGGAAAGTGCAACTGTGGGCGGGTCTCCAGCCGACGCACAATGGAGACTGTCCGAAAGATATACTCAAGGGGGTAAGCCCGATTGAACCGTGTGAGCCACTGCCTTCTATCACACTGTTGAATGCAGGAGAGTACTGCCGTAAAGCACTTAATCAGCAGCTGAGGCTATAGCATGGTGCTCCGTATATCAACCCGCATGTCAACAGTGGGATAGAGCTCAACGTGACAAGAGCCGATTGACTAGGCCGGTGCGACTAGCCTCCCGTTTAGGTAGAGGTCAAGGCCGAAGTAGAGTTTTGGCACCAGTGAGCCGCAGCCCAAAGGAAACCTCAGCCACCAGGATCCTCTTCTCCCCTGACACGGGTCTCCAGGCACGGCAAACACTTGGGATCAAAAGGACCAAATATTCACGAGTATTTTTAAGGACCAATTCACATGGTAGGACCTGGGTTAGCACAGCTCCTTAAAAACCAGATCATTGAAAAAGACTGAACAACATATCTGCTGACATCGTCCTAATCCTGGACAAAGATGACATCCCTCTGCTAGCCCACTCAGTCAGTGACTGAGGAGACTACCCACCCACGCCACGTGGAGGCCGGTGCCTAGTGGGCAAATAAAACGCAGTCAAACACATTATAAAACTTAACCTGAATACACACACACACACACACACACACACACACACACACACACACACACACACACACACACACACACACACACACACACACACACACACACACACACGCACGCACGCACGCACACACACACACACACACACACACACACACACACACGCACTGCCAACACAAAGGTAACATCCCATGCGATACATACTGTCAACATATTGTTAAAGACGATTTCTTATAAACACAAGTTTCTCAACCAAATACAATTTCTTTTTTAAAAAAGTAACTGCTGCCTTAATGTATACCCAGAATGTGTTTACCCAACAGTAAGTGCAAGGCCAGGCAATGCCATTTTGTGAGACTCCGCCGTTTAATAGACTCTATTATTAGCAACTGTGTCAGCCCTGACTGGACTGACTGGTAACACTTTTCATCACATGAAAGTGCTACGTCATATTCAAACCGGTTGATTTTAAACCTGGCTTACACCCCCCCCCCCCCCCACACACACACACACACACACAACACCTACTCCCCGTCCCCACCCCGACACACACACACACACACACACACACACACACACACACACACACACACACGCACACACACACACACACCACCCCACACACACAAACCACCCCCTGCCCCCCCCCCCCCCACACACACACACACCCCACGCACACATCCCACCACCTACCCCCACCCCACCTCACACACACACACATACACACACACACACACACACACACACACACACACACACACACACACACACACACACACACACACACACACTGTTACGATTGTGGTTGTGTTATCCTATGAGAGCGTGCGTGTGTTGATCGTAGGTAACGATCCGTTGTTTGTTTGAGCTATCACGGTTACGTTTCACGTGCCTTTTTAGTAAGATTTTCTTTTGTTCGTGAGTAGAGCCGATTTCGTTTTTGTTAAGTTTAGTCCGGAACGTTTTGGAAAGGTCACACTGTCTAGTGACATGAGTGTCACGTCGGTTAGTTGGCATCGCAACATTTTCGCTACTTGTTGTTTTCCTGTGCGCGTGTATTGAGCAGCCTTTATTTTGTTTTGGGAATGTTCTCTTACTTTCTAGAGCTGCCAGGTGATAGGGATACCATACTTTTATGTGACTTAATTATACGCTAGAATTTAGAGCTGAAGTGAGCAGCCGAATTTTTGTAGCCTGTTGTAGTGTTTCTAGAGAATTCTTCCTTTGTCAATATTTATGAGTTTCGGCTGCCTGTTTCGTTCTGATTGGTTGCATTGTATTATTTCCGTAGAAGATTCTAGATTTTCGTAGTATATATAAGGAGGGCGCTAGGAAAGCCCGTTCGTACATTGTCCGTTGTCAGTTGTAGAGACACACAGTTTAATGCGAGAGACGCTGTGTATGAGAAACTTTGTGTCGCAGTGTGAACATTGCAGAAGAGACTTTGTATCAGTAGTTTGTGCATTTGAAAGTGCATTACTGTGTGGATATCGCATCGCTGAATTAAATATTGTTGGAACTGTTACTCCAGTATTGCCTACATCCCGGCTTAAGCCACGGTGTGACGGATTGCAGCTGAACGAGGTTTACTTAAAAAGAACGTGTGTGTCTGGTGTGTTTATCATACTTCGACTACTACTCCACCACGTAACACACACACACACACACACACACACACACACACACACACACACACACACACACACAGGCATGTAAACCCCGTGAACCGGTTACGTGGTTGTATCCATACGAACCGGGGACCCTATGAAATAATGCTTTGCGAGCATCGCGCTTTTAACAATGGAAAGCCGATCCATAAGCAATGCTAATTGTTATATCAGTGTCTCTGTAAGTCCATAAATACCTGTTTTATTGGCATGTGTTTTCATGGGTTGTATCCATACGAACCGGGGACTTACGCAAACCGGGGACACACACACACACACACACACACACATACACACGGGTTGTGTCCATACAAACCGGGGACACCAATATTCTCGCTTTGTCAAGGTTATAATCGACCTGTATATTGTATTGGTAGTATTTTGCGGACCTCATTTGTATTGTACATATTTTATTTAAGCTTTTTTTTCACTGCACCCTATTTTACTTCCAACTTTTCACTTTTACTGCCCCTCACCTCTCTCTCTAAACTCATGTTCATAATAAAGTCACATAATAATTCTTCTATCAAACTCATTCTGTCAGTTTCCCATGCGTCACTTTTGGTGTGATTTATTTGTGAAGTTGTTTTTGTGTCCCCAGTTTGTATGGATGTAACCACCCTTTGTGTGTTCCAAGTTTATATTGATGTCTCTAGCCTTTGTGTGTCCCTAGTTTTTATAGATATATCCAATCTGTGTGCATCTCTAGTTCATGGGAATCGATGAGAGAGTCAAATATTTTAAGAAAGATTTGAGTACACTCCGATATGCTGAAGCCAAAAAAGCAACAAAATTTCCATCTGCTCTTAATATGACAAGGGATAATTTAAACTCACTTAAGTTGAACTTCGGATAAGTCAAACGTGTTTCTTCTCTTCAAATTTTTTTAATGCAGTCCCATATGCCTATGTTGAACATGGATAGGTAAAAAAGATAAAATGCCTGAGCCCAAACATCCCCCCCCCCTCCCCTCTGTCCAAAGCTCTTCTTATAGGACTAATTTTAAAAGGTAGTTTTTAAGTCAAACATGTTTCTCCTTTTGCTATACTCGGCAAACCCGGCAACTCTGCACCTTATGATCATGTTTCATTGTATCGTTCATGGATTACTAAGTAACACAGATTGTACTGAGATGATTGTCATGCAGAAAGAAAAAAAAAACCATGTAAAGATAAAAAATAGCCTTGCAGACAGTGGTATATTACATTGTCACCCATTTTTTTTGTAATTCCAACACTCACCCATTACTACGTTTAGTCCTTCCTATTTCCCCTTCGCATCTGTACACCTCAAATTGCATGGAGATGCATTATTAGACACGGACATAATGCATGGATTATCAGCCATCCTTCACTTTCTTCCCAATTATGCTCACCCTCCTCATATCTTGAACATGTCCAATCATCATTAAATAATGATTTCTGCTGTATTTCTACAAGTTATCACATCATAACAACTCTACTCAACTGTGTCAGCACACTATAAAATATCAGTAAAAAAAAAATAAAAGAGGTAAAAATCACCATATATATAAAAAAAAGTTCACAACTGTCAGGACAAAATTAATTTGCTTGCACAATGAGGTTCATCAGAAAAAAATAATTTGAAAGAAAACTCAAAATAACTACACTGAAAGGCTCTAAGACCACAATTTATTAACACAGAATTCTGCATGGTAACTGTTTTATTTTGGTGCCAGTTTAAGGGATATTGTAATAAATCACACAGAATGGCTTATGCCTTTACCAATGTTTGGTTGTACAATGACTTTATTTAACACAAAATACAATGTGGATTGGTTGGTTGAGCATTGCATATCCTCCCGACAACAAAAAAACTTTCTCAGGACGTGCCTAAGCCGCTTGTGAATAAAACAACAACAGAATATTGAACGCATGTCATCAGCGGGTCTATTGTGCAAAAATAAACCTAACACATGATAGAGATACTGTACCTTTATGCTAATTTTTACACTCTAGTTTATTAAAATAGAGTATAAATCATTACAATAACAAAATATGTACAGGGAAATGGTATATACAAAACGCATTAACTGCAAACACATAATTTATCATTATTATCAATGGAAAAGCAAGGTGGAGCATAATGCATAGGACAGTAGAAATCAAGCCAATGTGCAAGATCAATATGGTCAGTAATAACTATAAATTAAAATGACTGTGTGTTGGCTCTTTATCCACCTGTTACTAAAGCCTGAGCAAATGACGTGAACAATTGGTTGTTTGTACATTGCATAATGTCCCGAAAGCAAGAAGACTTTTTTCAGGATGTGCCAGCACTGCTGGTGAAAGAAAAATTCAATGTATGTCACCAGCCGGTCTGATATGCTAATTAAACATAAGACATGCTTGGGATGCTGCACTGACTTGCTAATTTATTGGACCCTAGTTTACAAAAAGTAGAATATCTTTAAAATTACAAAAATATTACAGAGAAATGGTATTAAACAATACATTAACTGCAACACATAACTTATCAGCAGGTGTCGTTGTCTAAAGTGTGCACATGTGTGCGTGAGTTGTGAGTGCGTGCTTAGAGTTATAATTATTATAAGATAAGCGCATTATAAATACCGTAATTATTATTATTCTTAGGTGCAACAGACCATTAGCAACACACATCAAATATCAAGGACTACAGGCAGTGCAGACAGTAGGAAGAACTTGAAAAAAAAAATGCAGGTGAATGGACCAAAGGTAGGCAGAAACATATGCCCCAGAAGAAAACAGAAGGTTAGGCAGTGGGCTCACTATTTAAAGTGAGAATCAAATGCATTTATTATTACTTATGGCTGTTTTACCTAAAGTACCAGGCTTTTCACTATGTAACAAGAAAGGCAAAGCCCTTATGGCTCACATGTATGACCGATCCACACATGTGTGACAATTGCATAGATAGGTCTTACCATCAGGTATCTCTGTGCCAAGTTTGATGTTGTAAATAGTATTTGAGAAAAAACATCTTGTCAAAATATGGCTATTTTGGACCTATTTCCTGAGCTCTTTTGACCATTTACCTTTCCGAGGGATCAACCAAATCAGTTTGCATAGAAATGTCTTACCATCAGGTATCTTTGTACTATGTTTGGGTTTGAAGTTGTGTGCATCCCAAGTTCATAGGAATCTATGAGATTGATAGATTGTACATTGCGTAACATCCCGACAGCAACAAGTCTTTCTCAGGACGTGCCTGCACTGCTTTTGAAAAAAAAAAAAAAACCCAGAATATTGAATGTATGTCGCCAGCCAGTCCAATACGTTAAATAAAACTACGACATGGGGCCTAAATAAAGCCAAGACCATTTAGCAACACACATCCAATATCAAGAGCTACAGGGCAGTGCAGACAGTAGGGAGAGTTTTAAAAAGGAAAATGCAGGTGAATGAACTAAGAGTAGACAGAAACACATGCCATAGAATAGAGGGGAAAGCCCACCCTGTGGGGCTGACCAGGGTGACCCTGGGAACTAAAAAGTAGTTAACCCCACCCAAGACCCCAGGGCAGACCCAGGTGGGGGCAAATCTATGAGAGAGTCAAATATTTTAAGCGAGATTTGAATACAGTCCCATATGCTGAAATATAAAAATGGTGAAACAGCAACAAAATTCCCAGTCAAAGCTGCTCTTAATATGACTAATTTAACAAGGGATAAATCCAACTCACTCAAGTCAAACTTCGGATAAGTCAAACGTGTTTCTTCTCTCCAAAGTCTGATAAGTTTAATTATTTTTTAATGCAGTTGCAAACGCCTACCTCAAACTTGGATAGGTAAAACAGATAACATGCCTGAGCCAAAACTTTTTTCTTCAGTGTCCAAAGTTCTTCTTATAAGCAGGGCTTGTAATGGTCTGAGTTAAAAAAGAGGAAATTGGCCGGGGTCCAGGTGCCACCTAGGCACTGGTAGAGGGTGCAGGGGAATGACCCCCTTCCTCCCCTGCATACAAATTGTAGCATTTTTAACGTGCATTCTTGATGAGCAAAATACATATAACATAGTGAAGGAAAGACTAGCTTGCTTACTTACACACAGCTGAACTCCTAAGTAGCCTGTCATTATCGATGCATAGCTTACAGTTATTATTCGCCAACAAAGTCCAACTACAAATCTAAGTGTAAACACACACTGATGCTCAGCTGACAGTCACTATTCACCATCAAAGTCCATCAAATATTGTCCTAGTCGTTCATCACCCACATCTTTTTCCATCCATTCCCACCTCCACGCGTTTTTTCACCACGCTGAACAATGCGTCTTGCATCCATTTTACCGGCTGCGATTCAGATACACGCATGCGCAGTTCCGTGTTTCAGTCTGACTTGAGGACACGCACA
The DNA here is from genome assembly GCA_036245525.1 of Semisulcospira habei. NCBI lineage: Eukaryota > Metazoa > Mollusca > Gastropoda > Semisulcospiridae > Semisulcospira > Semisulcospira habei. The sequence continues at coordinate 53,664,062 of BTPG01000002.1, read as the reverse complement.
ACAAACTTTTTGATTGGGGGAAAATCGTTGTCAAACGTTTTTGTTCTGTGGAAAACCATACTGTTCTCGGCGGTTTTTTTTTTAAATAGCGGAAATTCGCCGAACCGTGGAAAATTACAAGCCCTGTATAAGACTAATTTTACAGCGTAGTTCCAGACCAGTCCAGTTTGGTTTAATCAAACTTCTTCAAGTCAAACGTGTTTCTCCTTTTCCTATACTTGGTAAACCAGGCAACTCTGCACCTTCTGATCATGTTTCAATGTATCGTTCATGGAACACTAAGTGACACAGATTGTACTGAGGTGATTATCATGCAGAAAAGACATGTAAACATCAAAGAAGCCTTGCACACAGTGGGATATTACATCACCCATTTTTTTGTAATCAACACTTACCCATTACTACGTTCACAGTTCATCCTATTTCCCTTTCACATCTGTACACCTTAGATTGCATGTAGAAGCATTATTAGACACATGCAGTTTGGGACATAACGCTTGGGTGTATCAGCTATCCTTCACTTTCTTCCCAGTCATGCAAACCCTCCTCATATCTTGAATATGTCCAATCATCATTAAATAATGATTTCTGCTGCTTTACTACAATTTTATCATCATAACAACGCTACTCAACTGTGCCAGCACACTATAAAATATCAGTAAAATATGAAATAGGTAAAAATCACCACATAATTATTACAAAAAATAATAATAATAAACAAGTTCATAAATGTCTGGTCTAAATTTATTTGCTTGCACAATGAGGTTCATCAGAAAAATAATTAAAATGAAAACTCAAAATAACTATACTGAAAGGCTCTAAGACCGCCCGCCGTGAGAT